>JBBCBC010000018.1:3029-677415 GCA_037126765.1 Stenogyne calaminthoides
ACCACACAAAACCTTAAACTGGATGCTTATATGACGCCACAGAATAATCAAACTCATTAAATTCATGACGAGCAACATACTACAGAACAAGATCATAAGAGCTAAACCTCTTAAGATTTGCAATACTAAGATACGGGGTATTCCTATAATGCCCTTTCATGCCAGTGGAGATAAAATTGAGAATACTCACCACTTCATTTCCATCTTTATTTACAGTCTTAGTTCTGGCATCAGTGGCAGCAATCTTTTCTGTTATCTTGTTCACATTCTCATTGCAGTTATCATTGAGCTCTCCAGTAGACATTTTGTTTTCTGAAAGGACTTTATTGCCATCAAGTTCTTCCTGACCACAAGAACGAATAACGTTTTCCTCTTCTACACAACAAAGCTGTGATCCTATCTTGTCTGTACATTCATCAAACATGACCTCTAATTGGGAAAGCCCATTCGTCCAATTGGAAAATGATGCTTGCCTCATGGAACCATCAAGCTTCTTCTCGTCTCTCTTTTCCGACAAAGGAGACACTAAATCACGGTGCCTTTTCTTCAGTATTGATGGCGTGCCAGTAAAAGTTTTGGCGGCACTCTTCAGAATAGCATCAGGACTATCATCTCTGGATGGCGAATCCCAGAGTTTAAATGGCGTAATGGAAGATATCATCAATTGGCGGATGCCAAGCGGGCTGTACTCTTGATGCATATCGCTCCCCGATTGTATAAGATCACAACTGAAGAACGGTATCTCCAAGCTTGGAAAACGAGGAGGCTCATAGAATAAAGCTCCAGAGTCCTTCTCTTCAGTTTTAACATCATCAACTGGAACAAGTTTTGGCGATTCTTTTGTCTCATTGGTGTTACAATCTGGTTCCTCGGGATTTAAAAGGCCATCGTGTTCACTTGGTGGAATAGACTCCTGATCTGCAATCTCATGAGAATAACTATACTGATTTGGATCAATACCAGAAATGAATTGATCATCATTTGTGGAAAGTTGTGTAGCAATGGAAACAGGTTGAGGGAATGAACTGCCCAGTATATCAGATGGTGCATAACAAGATTGTGAAGCAAAAGTCCCAACTTCAAGAATCTGAAATCTTGAATCTGTATTGCCACCAAAGTCGGTAATACCATTTCCTGAGGGACAACATCCACCGTTGTCAGCCTCACCATATGCCATCCTGCAGTCTGAGTTATCTATGATGTTAGGTAATGCATTAGGAGACTCTTGTGGCAAGGGAGCCTCTTCATGGTTATTATGGCCACTGAAAGATGGCAACAAGTAGAGTCCCGACGAGTCTTGCCCTAAATCAAGCACAGACATATTGGGAAGGTCATTAGAATTTAGTGGCCAATCTCTTCCTTCAAAGGTCACCCAATCTAGAGAGAAATCGGGATTGTCACCAAGCTCACAAGGTATTTCTGGTATCCCAAATGCTGCTTCTTGAAATACAGGACGATAATCTTCAGCACTTGGATTTGAACTCAAATCTTCAGTAGTTCTGCAGTCCCCCATCAGATGTACATTTGTGTTTCTTGTAGATTGACTGCATTCAGAAGTATCATCCACTTCTTCTCCAATTTTAACAACACTATTATCTTCACTACTCTGTTGTACCCTCGAAGAAGAGGAAGCTGCTGACTGATTAGGATGAGTCGGGAGAGGCAGACCTTGAAACTGTGAAAGTAGTCCTGAAGCCAAATACGTATCCAATTTCTTCTTCACGGAACTATTCCAGTGGTTTTTTATCGCATTGTCAGTTCTGATAGGCAACAAAAGATACTTAAAATGAGAGAAAATATGCATACGATACACACAACAGACTCATCAACAAGCTAAGGCTTCCTTCAATTATTATGAATTCATGTACCTCCCAGGTAAGAACTTAGCTAACTCTGCCCATTTGTTTCCAATAATTTGATGGGCGCGGATTAAAGCTAATTCCTCCTCCTGTGTCCAAGCTTCTTTGTTTATATTGGGATTAAGATGATTGTGCCACCTGAAAAATGACCAAAAATGCAAAACATTAAAAAACTGAAACACAGACAATATACTTGAAAAGAAAACATGAAGTACAGATATTAACAGAAGCTCCAAGTTACCTTTCTCGACATTGCTTTCCAATTCGACCAGGAAGATGCTGTGCAATGAGAGACCACTTTTTTGGACCATATTTATGGACCATTTCAACTATTACTTCATCCTCCTAATCATCGATAACGGGAAATTAATTGGACGGTGTTCATCTTATAAAGGAAACAAAACAGGAGGAGATATATGTATAATAGATGGAAACATCAAATCCAAGAAGCTAAACAAAGTTGCCTAACCTCTTTTGACCACGGACCTTTGACAAGCTCTGGATTAAGAACTTTCTGCCATCTATGCAGGCACTGAACATCTGTACGATCCTTGAAAAACTCCGCTAGATAGAGAACAACATATCAAAGATAAATAAATGCACGGTAAGTGAATCAACAGGATGGGTTTGAGAATTTCTTATTATTTTGGATTGGAGAAAGATTGGAAAATCAAAACCTGAAATCAACAAAATGTTGACATGACAATAGATAATTCCGTAAATGCTATGGTTTACAAATTGGTTTTCAGATCAAGAAAAAGACATCAGGATCTGTGTAACTATTCAAAGCAAATATAGTCTATAGACAAATTCAAAATGCAATTTAAGATAAAATTATTTGATCACTCTAACTTTTCATGATGCATTCACTCTTGTAATTATTCACACTGAGCAACAACTAAAATGACGAAAATGGCAAGCAAACGCATGTTACATCTCCTTCAGAATAGGAGGAAATCAAAGAACGAGTCACACGTCACAAAGGCCTGGATTTGTTTCCCTACCTATCTTTTTCCAGTTTTTCCCTTTGAAGCGTTGAACAGCCATTCTCAATATCTCATCCTGTAAGAAAACAAAAAATTATCATATTACACATTGAATCCCAAGCATAAATAGAAACCTGAACTCTAGCCATCATTGCACTTTTGAAAGGGGAAAACCATAACCTTTTACCTTAAGGTTTCACTTCTGACCCATGCACAATTAGATTATTGCAAGAATTACTTTTTGCTTGGCAATTTTACGGGGACAAAACAACCTAATAACTTCAAAATTGTTTTCTTATACCAAAGTTTGACAAGGTTTAAAAACTTAATACAGGTATTCCTCTGTGCCCCTCTAAATAGAAAATACCAAAAAAGTTTGAAAAATCTTTCTTGGGAATGGTGATAGATAACATTGTAAGTCTGGAATCTAAAAGCTAAGATTATAGTGCAATTTTTCACTCATTTCTTGGTAAGGTCAACTGATATCACCATCTAATACAATTTTGTGATCAAATTAAAAGGCAAGTCAGAATTTCTTGCAAAGATTTTCTGCTCAATTTTAAATCTGTAACATCAGCAGATCACATTGTGGAACAATGTGGATTAAGTAAGGGTGTGAAAACATTGGTTGCTGCTATGGAAAGATATATTCACAACTATAGAAAAGATTTATGTTAACCTCTTCTGCAGTCCATTGTCCCTTTGTGGAACGCCGTGTAGGGCCACTTGTCCTCCTGCATAAACAGCAAGAAAGGTCAAAGAGTATATAGCATGCCCAAATGTTTTTTTGCAACCTGCACACAATTATGACTTTGACTTAAATGAAAATATGACAATATATTCCCTACTCATTAAATGTTCTTTAAAGACTTACCAGCATATGTTAAGAATAGAGAAATTATAGAGCTCCCACAATGTATACAATTACACCAACATTACTAGTATTAATTTTTTAATCAATAAATTGCAATGCACAAACCCCTCAAACACTAGTACACTGGACATAAAGGTCAAAAATAGTACACTACTTACGCCTCCTCAATTTTATCATAGACATGGCATATACTATGCAGTAGGAGCAGAAAAAAATTTAAAAAAAAAAATACACAATATAAAGAATCAGCATTCTATGAGCTTCTTAAATAAAAAAGTTACCCATGTAGTGGTCGAGCAGTTTGTAGACCATTTCTGACTGTATCTGATGGATTATCGTTGCTTATCCTATCAGTTTCCATATTTACTTGACAAGTGTACGAATATGGAAATCCCAAAACGCTGGCAATTTTCTTCAGGAGTTTTTTCCCAAATCATTATATGCTACCTTATTACAAGGTAGGCACCGTCTGAATCCAGGATGATATCAGAAACTACAAGAATATGGAAGCCATGAAGGACAAAAGTCAGGATTTGAACATTGAAAAGGCAGATAGCAAGCAGTAACAAGTAAGAATACATCAAGAAACCACCAAATGCTGGTAGTTCTAATAATTCAAGAAAAGGACACACAGTCCCAATTTGTTATGCATTAACCAGCCAATAGATGCATTTAATTTCAAAATGTTTGTTTTTTCTTATTATGGAACTGTATATCTGAAAAAGAAAAGAAAAATAAAATAAAATTGTTTGTCAGCTTCTACAATTGAAAGTTGAACCTAGAATCATATCAAGGACAATTTCACAAAGAAAAACACACACAGACACAAATTTCAAATAACACCAGCTAACTAGGTTATTAATCATGAAAAACAAATAACACCAGCTAACTAGGTTATTAATCATGAAAAATCTAATCAATTCCAAAGACCACGAATAAAAATCAGAAAGCATCACCCTACCACCAACACAACAAGGAGAACCGCCCATCATTTTATTGTTTTTTTGCACACCTACTGTAAACAGCACTACCATTGACAATAAGAAACTTTCTTTTGAACCAATACACAAAATTAAACTAAACAAATTCCTGGTTAATTAGCAAGATTCTTTAAATTCTTTCCTGTCACCTTGCCCAAAAAAATAAAAATTGAAAGGTCTAGATTCCGAGTCCAGGCTAAATAGCAATAATTGAATATCGTAATTAAGAAAAACCAAACCCAAGAAAAGAGTAGAAAGGTGTTTAAAAGACCAAAAAGCAAAAAAAAATAAAAAAAATGAACTCCACGAATTCAAATTATAAGAAATCCAGAACTTAGGGTTCCATATTTATTCGCTTTCTAGTTTCTAACACCAACGACTTAATTACAATCACCAAAAGAAATAACCCCAAGAATTCAAATTAAAAGTGCCGCTAGAACTAGGGTTCCCAATGGATTCGCTTTCTAATACAAACGAGGCAATTACATTCACCAAAAGAAAAAAGTAAAACTCCAGAATTTCATCTTCAATTGAATAATACAAACTACAGTAAACGATAATCAAAAACTCACCGAATCGACCTCGACGAATTTCAATCGAAAGAGCACCCAAATTCCAATCGATCACTTCAGCGGGCTTGAAGATCCAAAACCAAATTCACACACATCCACTCACCAATGAAATTAATAAAACAAAACCGATCCGCTGATGCTCGGTTGAATTTGGAGAGCAAAAGCAAGCGCAAAGAGGAAATATGGGTTTTCAGTGAGAACCAGTGTTTGAACTGTGTGTTTTAGTGAGAGAAAATAGAAAAACGGTCCTAAAAATTCAAAATAAAAGGGTGCGGACTCTCAACCCCCTGAACGTAAATGTCGAACAACTTTGATGAAAGGGACGTACAAGATTTCGCCACGTGTCGGCGTGAAACGTAGTATTTGGCGTCTTTTTCAAATTGGTTAAGGCCAACGGCATTAATTTTCACCTAATTATACAAGTTAATAATTAATTTTCTATCTGGAAAAAAAGAAAAGAAAATTTTATTAAATGTTTTTTGCCGAAAATGAAATTTAAATATGGTGCAACTAGCAAAATCTCCCCTTATAGCATCAAATAAATATTATAAATACAAGTCCGGTTAATTTACCCAAAAAATGCCTGCAGCAATGATTTTGATTTCTAAGATACATTGAAGGAGCAATAGTTGTATTTAAGAAATATTTTTTCTAGAATAAAAAAAATATTGTATTTAAGATTCATTTTCTTAAGAGAGAAAGAATGATTTAAGTTATTATTTAAAAAATGAAATAGAAATGTAGTAATTCAGGCAATAGTTGACTACCTTATTATCTTTGATATGAGGTGGTCTGATTTAAAATAGTTTTATTGTTTGGTAGATTTACAAATATCTATTTAAATCAAAATCAAAACCAATGGGGTAATGATTGAATTAGAAAAGGTAGAAAAAAGTTTGAACATTTGAAAATAAAATGGAAGAGAGAATAAATAAGTGAAAGAAAGTACGATGGAGAATAATATGTTTTTTTTTATTGTATAAAAATAGATGTGTGAGTGTAACAATGTATTATATAATTTATGAGATAGATGATTGAGTAAATGTGCAAAACATCCAAACTTGAATGGGATGTCATCCCTAAACAAACATAGTAATTTTCAATTATTTTTTTTTAAAATGTTCGTCATCTCATATTAATATTTCAATTGTCGCTCATATCTTTCATGTATCATAATTTTTTTTCCCTTTTGTTCTTCTATAAGAAAGGAAGAGTAAGTGAGGAAAGAGAAAATTGGAATTGATTTAAGATAAAAATGTCTAAATTCTAAGTTTCATTACAAAAGAACGGATTGGATCATATGTCTGCATGTGGGCACAAATTTATATGTTCACCGCTTATGTGGCACGCCATATATGTAAGGTCTCACATCATTTAATTAATTTATTTAATTAATTCAATATTCTCACTAATTATATAAACTTGAACCCTAAATTGTGAACCCTAAACCATGAATCATTCGGGTCTGGTGAACCATGAACCACTCGGGCCGGATTCGGGTCAGGTTGGGTCCGGATCGAGTAAAAAAATTAATATAATTAATGGAATTAATTATATAAACCTAAACCCTAAACTATGAACCCTAAACCATTCACGTCGGGTGAACCATTAACCACTCGGGTCGGGTTCGGGTTTAGGTCGAGTTGAGTTCGGATCGCCGCAGGGGCGGACGCAAGAATAAAATTCAGGGAGGGCACAAAATTATACTATAAAATAGAATTAAATACATTTTTAGTGTTAGGAAAATTACACAAATGAATTTAATTACATATCTCTTTGCAAGTTCGAACTTTTAAATAAAACGAAATTCTTTTATGGTATCCACGTCCCGAGTTCGATTCTTCCCGCTAAAAGCAACTCCACGCATATTAAATTATTCACTCGGTGAACCTCATCCCAATTGTGGAGTAAGAGAATTAAGACCATGAGTGGAGAGAAATGTTAGGAAAATTAAATAAACTAATTAATTTAACACCTCTCTGTATATTTGGACTTTTTAATTAGACGAAATCCTTTCATTTAGATATGAAAAAATTTACAATCTAATTTAGAAAATTTAGTAAAAACCCAAGTATTATAATGTAGAATGGTTTAAAACAAATATGCATGAAACAAAATATAAAAATCAACAACATTATAAAAATAAAATGTTGTACTTATATTGCTTAGCAAACGAAAAAGTAAATATAATTTTATAGTATTTACACGAGAGAAAGCAGTAAATTATAGTAAGCATACGCAATTGATATATATGAATATAAGAAATTACTTAAAGTAAAATTTAAAAAAATATATCATTTGGTTGCCAAAGGTGGGACTCGAAACCAGGAACAACTAAAAGTAAAAGCACACATTTTACCATTAGGCTACCTAACACTATGTTTATATGTTTTACATAGAAAATATATAGCTTAAACATAAAATCCAGGCAGGGCAGGGCCCTTGCCCACATATAAGTTCGCCCCTATGGATCGGGTAATTTTTTTTTAATATAATTAATAAAATTGGGTAAAATATGAAATATATATAAATTGAGAAGATTGAATTAATTAAATATTGACGGAGACCTTGCATATGTGGCGCGTCATATAAACGATATAAGTTTGTCCACCAGCAGAAATATGATCAAATTCGTACAAAAGAATTTGTTAAAAAATATACTACTTTTTTGTGTTCTTTTTCTTTTTTTTTTCTTTTTTTTTTTTTTACTTTGGCTACTATATTTTTGGGGGAAAATGGTTCTACAAATTTTAAAGGAAAAATGCCAATTCAGGCCGAAAGATGGTAAATCTATCAATTTAAGGCTTGAAATTTTTTTTTTCTATCGATTCAAGGCCGGAAAGATAGAAAACTATCATTTCAGGGTTTGAAAGATAAAAACTATCAATTTAAGGATCACACATTTTAAGGTCATGTTTGATACTTGTATTTCATGTCCTTTATTTTTTTATTTTTAGGATTTAGGGTTCATGGTTGAGGATTTAGGGTTTAGTGTTTAAGTTATAGAATTTATGGTTTAGGGTTTAGTAACAAACACGACCTTAAAATATCTAGGCCTCGAATTGATAGTTTTTATCTTTTCAAGCTCTGAATTGATAATTTTCTATCTTTCAGGCCTTTGAACCGATAGAAAAAATCTTTCAAACCTTAAATTGATAAATTTACCATATTTCAGACTCTTAATTAATAAAACTTCAATTTTTAATTACAATAATATTTGGCTATCAATATTTATAATTTGTCCAATATCAGAATGATCTACTATTACGTTGCAATATGATAAAAAAAGATAAAAATTTATGTGAACACAATTTCACAATAAACTCTATTTTTTAATCATTGTTATACATAAAAATTATCAGTGTTATGTATAAAAATTAACATTGTTCTACACAAAAATTGTTATACATAAAAATAATTATTGTTATGCATAAAAATTATTTATATACAAAAACAATCTTCCTCATCAAAAAAATTTAAATTAATGTTGGACTCTATTAAAAACCCACCATCTCACAAGTACTAATTTTGTGCTCCATAAGAAATCCGCCATCGCACAAGTACTACCGCCATCGCACAAGTACTACCGCCATCGCACAAGTACTACTTTTGGGCTCCATAAAAAACTAATATGTACTACCGCCATCGCACAAGTACTACTTTTGGGCTCCATAAAAAACTAATATGAAATGGTCTCATATATGAAACAAAATACAACTAGCATAAATTAACATATTCCCTCCAAAGTGTTAAAACGACAATGACCAAATTATATTCCGTCTCATTACGAGACGTCTCACGCAAGTGTCCTTTATAATTATATATATCACAATTTAGTAAACAATT
Organism: Stenogyne calaminthoides; assembly: GCA_037126765.1. Taxonomy (NCBI): domain Eukaryota; kingdom Viridiplantae; phylum Streptophyta; class Magnoliopsida; order Lamiales; family Lamiaceae; genus Stenogyne; species Stenogyne calaminthoides. The sequence goes on from JBBCBC010000018.1 coordinate 12,147, forward strand.
CAATCCACCAATAGGAGTCTTGATTCTGTTGAAAATAAGTCATTGAAATTAAGGTGTGAAAATGTAACAGTTTTCAAGTTCACTTCCCTAGTAAAAACAAAATATTGCAAAAACTGCAATCTACAAGTTAACATAACATACACAAAAACCTAGTACCCCTGCATCTGATACTTGCTACATAAAAAATCTCAACAAACAAACATTATCAACCCCCATTTGGTACCTGCGACTGTGCAACCACCATTCTCAGCCTCTCGTACGCATCGGAACACGCGTGCGTGTAATCCGACAGCGCTCGGAAAAGCTCCGGCAGCCGTATTTTGAGACTCCCTAATGACTTCTCCCTCACCTGAATACTATGTTTCTGATGCTCTTCCATTTCATCTTCCATCCTCTTTTTCAAGCTCGCCACCACGAACTGCCGTTCCGTTACCTGGTCCTTGCCGTTCGTGTCCGCTGCGTCCGTCTCTTCGGGAGGGCCCCGTCGTTGCGTGTATTTCTGATACCATTCTTCGAAACCTTGTTTCTTCCGGAGGTACTCTCTCCTCGTTTCCTCGTACTTCTCCTTCAACTTCATCTCCTCCTCCTGATGGACGATGATCGCCTTTATCACGGCCGCGAAGGACGCGATCGCGCTTTTCGCCACTTCATCGGGGAGCTTCTCGAGATGGTCATGCCAGGCCCGGAGCAACGGCTGGATCGGAGGGTTCAGGGCCCGAGGCGGGGACGCGACTTTTTCTTTTAGGCTGCTCTCGATTGGGATGAGGTTTTGTTTCAACCAGTTGTTGAGGGAATTGATGTATTGTCTTTGGTTGGTCACGAGCTTTTCGAATTGCAAATGCCATTGCTCGACAACGGTTGCAATCTGCTTGGTACGCTCGTGATGGTGCTTGCTCGTCTCGATGAGAAGGCCAGAGACGTCGAGCGATTTGAGGCCCGTCACGATGCTTAGCTGGCTATCGTGATGTTTGCACATCGAATGCCACATCTTCGTCATCCTTCAAGAAATCAAATTTTTTTATCACAGCAGAGCAAAACGAGTAATTGAACATATAATTTCAAAAACATCTAAATGAATGTTTTAAATTGATGAACTACACCAACAAATTAACAATGACCAAAAGGAAATGATGCTCATCACATTAATCAGTAACCGGAACAACTTATCCAACTGAGTAAATTGCAAAATCGATCTCATTTCTATTAGGTGTTTGCAATTTTTGTCTCGTACGAATTGATAAGTCGCATAACTCCCAAAATGATGCAATATTAATCCTAAATTGACAATTTTTAGTTTTAAGATAATAATTAATAACTGATTTTCTTAATTGAAATAAGTATGTTATGGGCTCATTATGCCACGTAAGCAATTTCAAGTCATTAGTGAGGTTGCCACATGAAATGTTGGCAGATCACGTGAGTGGCACGTCAAAAAATCCTGCAAACTTGTAAATATAAGACCAAAATTGCATCATTTTACAAGTTACAGGACTTAATTCAGAAAATTAATTTGTATTTAGAAAAGTAAAAGTTATGGGACTTAATGAATATGGAACCAATTTTTCAATTTACTCCAACCAGTAAAGAAAAAACACGAGAGTTTACCCGAGAACAAGAGCCACGAGTTTCGGGAACAATTGCTTATCGCGAATATCATTAACCTCCACGACAGTTGAATCCAAGGATTGCATGTCAACTATGTATCGAGTATGCAAATGGCTAACAGCCGCTTTTGCTTTTTCCAGTTGCTCGGTACTAGCATTACGTTTTTTCAGCTTATTCAGCACGCCAACTTTTCGTTGATATTCACGTTTCATAAGCTCACCGGCCTATAAGTGCAAAGACATAAAGGAAATCACTGATAATTACTAAATTACCCAATGAAAAACAGTGTTGATGAAATACACACCTTAACTTCTTCGTAGAGCTTTTTCTCCCAAGCTAACAACTTATCCAAAACAGTAGCAGTAGTCTCGTAATCTTCTGCTTCCGGGTTATCTTCGCCATTAGGCACACCCTTAAAAGATTTATTCCACGTAATAACTTGCATAACCCTCGCAGCATGATCGATATGTCCTGAAATTACATTGATCTATCAATGATAAGACAATATTTTCAAGGTTTTGTCCATTAATAATCTACAATCAATAATGAAAAGATTCGATACAGAACAAGGCATGGAGGTAGCAATATATTCCACAGAACTTGTAAAATTCTCAAAATCGAGACAATGCCCAACTTTTACTCCAAAAGTTGTTGAAACCTTCCAAGCACATTCAAAAAGATTTTAAAAGTTGTTAAATATGCAAAATTACTCTATTTGTTCAGGCCTAAATATACCACGAGAAACTCACAAATGCCAATCTATCTCCGATTACCAAAAGAGCTACCAAGATTACTGCACATTCCACTATATCTTTCATTCAAAGGCTGTGGAAATATGTCCAACACAGAAATAGTATAATTTTAAAAAAAATATATGAATCTGGAATTGAGTTCCCTAAAGCAATATCAGATTACATGTATCCTTACACTCACATACATATGTTGAAATCTAGGTTCACATGGATTAGATGATTCAATTTCAGGAATTTGAGTCTTTTTAAACTAGACTTCTAGTACCTGCAAGCATACTTGATAAAATTTCATATATAAAGCAACAACAAACATCACGCAATCCATTCGGATCCTTCTACTCAGGAAATGAAATTAGTACCAAATAGCAAATTTAGTTACTTATAATCAAAAACCATAAATTATATGATCACCTCGATTATCAGCAAAATTCGAATGGTAATGCAACCTAGTAGCCTCCAGCATCTTCGAAACTTCCTGAGAGCTTTGAGAAGCCTTAAGGAAATGATCATCAATATCACCCAAAATCTTCAAGAAATCCACACCATTATTATTTCCAACCACATTCCCACCAATGCCCATTCTACTAAAAGCTGGAGGCGCTGTATTCGAATGCAGAAACATTTTCTGAACCGGAGTTTCATCCGGTGTCTTAAACTCCTCAATCCCCTCAAACCCGACTTGCTTCTCCGGCGTCCTGAACTCGTCGTTTCCTCCAACATTGTTGAATTTTTCTTCAAGATTTACATTTCTGTCCTCCACATAACCCTCCTCTTCCTCCTCAACTTCATTCAAATTCGATTGGGGCATATTGTCCATAAAGAAGTAGTCCCACGCCATTCCCCTACTCTCTGGTGTGGTCGTCGGATTAGGAGGCGACCTTATCGGAGTCTTGACTCCCGCCTCATCCACCCTTTTCTTCCTCCTTCGAAACCCGACTTTCTCCTCCTCCTCTTCCTCTTCCTCCTCGTACATATCACTCACATCCATAGCTATCCCTTTCATCTTCGCCTTCAGATTTTCAGAAGCCATTGCAGCTGGCATTGTTACAGAACGTTGAAGTGGGGGCATGGGGGAAAAGCTCGGGAGTGGTGGGGGGGGGGGGGAGGCTAGATTCCATGGGCGGTGGAGGTGGAGGTGGAGGCGGAGGTCGCTCTGCCGCCGGTGGGTCCGGCGGCGCCGCCTCCTCCGGAGGCGGACGGGGAACCTCCCCCTCAGCATAATCGCTCAATGCAGCCCCTGTGTCTTTAAGCGATACGGAATACCCAGAATGAGCTGATGCAAAAGCATTTCTAGCAGAAACAGCCTCTTTCATAAGATTCCTCCTCTCTTTACATCTAGCTACTGATTCTTCGTTCTCGATTTTCGATTGAGCGCAACCCATTTTCGATTTGTTAAAGCTCGAAAATCGAAGAGGGTTTGTGATTCAAAAAACCACCAAATCACATTTTATGTAAACAAATCACTCGGAAATGCTGCGGAACACATAAAAACAGGGTGATTTTTCCATATATCCCTCAATGCTCTGCAGTTTAAACCAAAAAAAAAAAAAAGAGGAAAAACAAAATAAATGCTATCCTTCACGCGAGAATCAAACAACCAAATATACATGCACATACACCACCCAATAAAAATCACACAAAACTCGCCCCCATTTAAACAAGAATCAAACGAGTTTCTCATTTCTTTCCAATCAAAGTAGCTTTTTACCAAAAAGGGTTTGAAACAAAAGGGTTTTTTCACAAAAGGGCCAAAAGCAGAACCCAAAATTACGCGAACGCATATGCAAGAATCACCTGTTCTGCAAAAATCCAGACCTCCAGCCAGATTTCACAGCAAAGAAATATAGATACACCTTCCCTATATATCTACCAGTAATTTCTCTTTTGATATTTACCACTTTATCGAGCTGTGGATGAATGATGAATGCTGAGAAGGAAAAGAGAAACGGACAAATTTTGCTGCAGAGAGGGCACTGAGGCAGTACAGAGCGGCAAAAGAGAGAGAGGGTCGGGGTTGTCTACGGTCGAGTTTCGTGCGGTTATATGCTTTTTATATTAAGGCCGTTGCGTTTTGGGGAGTCGAAACTTGAGGGAGGGGGGAATTGCTTCATTAGTTGGGAGCGATTTTTTGAGAAAATAAATTTGTACGTATTTTCAAAAATGGAAGGTAACGGTCACAACTTTCGAGGCGGAACGGCGTCGTTCCTTCCGTTTGTACAGAATTAATGCTCTGGTACCTAAGTACATTTGTGACATGATTTTTAGTTTCTGCAAATTCTATTTCCCAAATTATTTGATTTAATTAACCAAATAAAAAAAAACATTTGATTTAAAATTTAGATATATACTCTCTTCATCCTAGAAATTATCTTCTTTTTAATTTTTTAATTTGTTTCATTTATTTTGTAGGAGTGTAGATTATTTAAAATATCCCTATTTAATATACATTTGAATTAAACATTGTTATTTTTTGCATTAATAAATAAAGATATCTAGAATTTTATAGGTAAATTTAGAATTTTTATAACAATAAATAATGTTTAATTGCTCTGTATAAAAAATGGAGGGAGATCATCAATTTTGGGACGGATGGAGTAATCAACATCACATTTTGTTTTAAGGTTTAGTATGGTGAGATTTTAAAAAAAATATATATCAAATCAATTTTTGAAAAGTAATCTGATATTGTTTTATTTCTTTGAAAACATATGTACTATATGTAAGATGAGTAAATTTATGGATTGTACAAAAGAGGAAAAGAATAGGTATTAAAGGAAAATTTGAAAGACTGTATAAAATGAGTTTATATTGAATTTTAAATTTCGGCTTTTGAATTTGGTAACAAACATGATGTGATATAAATTCTAAATTTGCAATGTGAGAACTCGTACAAAAGACAAAAACTTGTATGCAATATTGCATCTGAGTGATATCTCTGATGGGTTTTTTTTTTTTTTTGGGATAATAGGGTAGGGTTAGAGGCAGATTCTTTGGCGGGTTAATGGGCTTCCTCCTTCATCTTCACGACTTTCCTTGATGATGGCATGATTTCTTCTTCTTCACGCTCGCGCACTCACACGCAGATTTCTTTTTTTTCTTCTTCTTCCTCTTCTCGCGTTGCAACAAACGCGACCAGATCGCCGTTGATTTTGATGGTGGTGCGTATCTAGGTTTTTCCTCTTCTTCTCTTGTTCTCCCTTTTCTCTTTCTCTTCCATATTTTTTTTGTTTTCTTCAATTTTCTCATCCTCGCAATTTTACAGGTGATTTCCTATGGTTTTGTGAAGCGATTTTTGAGATCATACGCACTATTATTTTTTTTCGTAAATCTGTAATTTTGGACTGAATATTTTTTTCGCGTCTGTACTGTTTTTTTTTCATGTAGTAACACTCTTTTGCTCATATGGTAACACACATTTTGTTCATGTAGTAACACATTAAGTTGTTCTTTAAATTTGTAATTTTGGACTGGAATTTCTTTTCGCTCTTGTACTGGTTTTATTATGTGGTAACACGTTTTTCTTTATATGTTAACATTTTTTTGTTCATGTAGTAACACGTGTTTTTTTAGTAATATGTAACACTGTTCATATATCGTCGTAATACTATATGAATACGCATGTGTTACCATATGAATAATAATGTGTTACCATGTGACCCATGTTACGTTATGAATATTTATGTGTTACGATATGTTTTATTAAATGTTATGTAAGATATGAAGTTTTTTCAATATAACAATGTAGTAACACTTATAAATAGATGTAGTAACACACAAAAATTTGACAAAAAATAAATAAAAATTAATATAACAATGTAGTAACACTTATACATAGTTGTAGTAACACACAAAAAATTGACAAAAAATAAATAAAATTTAATATAACAATGTAGTAACACTTATACATAGATGTAGTAACACACAAAAAATAAATAAAATTCAATATAACAATGTAGTAACACTTATTCATAGATGTAGTAACACACAAAAAATTGACAAAAAAAAAAATATGTGTTCAGTAGGATTTGAACCTACAACTAAGTACATTAACAACAAACTTAAACCACTAAGCTACATTACATATTTGATAAATATATCCTTTTATTAATACATATTCGTCCACCCAACCTGAAGCCCACAACCCCCCGCCTAAGGCGCCCGTTGACCGACCCAACCACCCCAAGTCCGACCCGTGAATTTTAAGTCAATTTGTTTTAATTGTGATGTATTCGCATATAATTTGGTTCTAATATTTCACACAAGACCTTCTCCGTACAAAACATATTAATTGCTTAATTCCGTGATTTCTAAATTTCCATTTATATTTAATATATTCAATATTAAATAATTTAACTTTTCCTATAAAAAGAAAAGATTCGATCTTTAATTTTCGCAGGAATCCAAACCCTGTTGTTAGATTTGATTGGTAATTGACCTCAAAAAGAATTTCAACTCGATTATCATAAATTCATGATGTTCAATGGACAATGAACACTATAACACTACATAATGTTTGTTGGAGTATCATTTTATGTATTGTAAGCTTGATGAACAAAATATATGTATTAATAGAGAAATATAATAAACAAAATACGGAGTACTTTAAAAAAAAAACTAAAAATTAAATTCAATAATTAAATACAAGGAATACTCAAAATTCGACAAAGTACAACAAAGCACGGAGTACTTACTTTTCAAGCAACAAAAACTGTGATTTACTCTTTTCTACCCAAAATGTTTATTTTACTAGAACACTACATAGTGTTTCTATTTTTTGTCTAATATGTGAGGATTAAATAGATATACTCTCTATTTTTTTTTTTTTTTTTTTTTTTTTGATATTTTGCAGTAAATGAGCATATAAATAACAAAAAAGGTACTTAAAAGGATAAATACTATTTTATACATTCATTGATTGTTACTTAATAATTTTTTTAATTTGCGTGAAACATATGAAACATTTAAAACATTTGGAAGCACTACTACTTTCATGATTATAACTCAACATACAATACAACAAAACAAATGTGTGCACATGGAAACTTTGCTAAAGGATTTTCACTTGGCAAATTCCTATTGTCAATTGTTTTTATTAAACAATACTCCTTTTGTTTTATTTTTATTTGAACATTTATAAAAAAAAGGCTTGTTTCAAATTTAATTGGACATTTATATAAATAATAATAAAATAACTTTATCTCTTTTATCTATACTTTTCAAACATTTCAAAAGAAAGTCATTAATCTTCTCATACTAAAAGTCAACTTTTTATTCTTTAATTTATACAAATGTTATGACTTTATTATTTAATTAAAAAATATCAATTTTTAAAATAATAAACAATTCCTATATTAAAACATGCAGAAATAATAAACGTTAAAGTAAGAAAGGGATAGATGAAGTATTAATTAATGAACATTAATGATTTTTACCAAATAATGTTGTTTCTATTGAACCATATCACTTGGATCATATTCATATTATGCACAAATTTTACAAAAAAAAATAAAATTATTGTTATAATATGGATACAAATATACAATAATAAGGCAAAAGACACAAACTCCTCATTCTTTTGATAAAATATGCATAAAACACCAAGACTATGTTTGTTTTGGGATTCACACGGATAGATTTAGGACTTTGCGCCCCTCGTTTCATACTATTTTGGGATTTAGAGTCTGTTTTTTAAATTCCACATTCAATTTTAAAATCACATAAAACCTATTCACACTTCTCAAATATAATATAATAAAACCTATTATTACTCCTCCAAATACATCACATTTTATACACTATATTACTCTTCTCAATATAATATAATAATACACCAGCAATCACTATTGAAAATTGATTTGACATAAAATTAAATCTCACCCTACTCAAATCCCAAAACAAACACATACATTTATTATTTATCAAGGATTCTAAAACCTTAACTTGCTCTGCACACTTAAATCTCAAAATAAACGCATGGTCAACGTTTGATAAAAGTATGCACGGAAATCCTGCTTGATATCGGTGGGCTAAATGAGCCCAATAACCATTATAGATGGCTAATTGGGCGTGTTCGTTATGGGCCAAGTATGATAAGCCCAACCCACAAACAATTCTTGTGGCAAGCCAAATATTCAGCATTTAATTTCCATGGCGATTTTTCAGCAACGAATTTCTATATCTTAGCTAGGGTTTTCTACCTCCGCCTGGCCCGTACCAACTCATTTCTCTGTTATTTCCTTTATCAACAAATTGTAAGTCAGATATTATAGATTATGGTTTTCATAACTTCACTGTATGTTTAATTGATGATTTCTTTTGTGTTTATGGAAACAATTTACAGGGAAAAAATGAGGAAAGAACTCGCACACTGTATGTGAGGTATGGCAATCACAGCTTCTTCATTTTTTCTGTACAATTGCCTTAAGCAGTGATAGGAAAGTAGTAGTATTTTGTATCCGAGAAATTCGAGATTACGTATTTCAACCATATTTGTTGTATGCTGATGTAGGTTATAGTATATGCGCCTGGAATTGTTGGTAGTAGACTAGTAGTGAGTTCAGTTTTTAATGATTCGAAATATTTGTTACAAATAAATTTGATTCTGTATCAGCTTGCATTTTAACGCGTGTTATGCATCATGATTTGGTATGATGTTTGATTTTTTGGTTGAAATGACAAATGTGATGGTTAGAGAGTCTCTGTAGTTATATTAACAGGTTAGGATGTGGAGGAAATGTATGGCTCGTCATTCTAAACACAGAGCCGGAGGTTAATTAAATGTTAATGTTTTGTTCTAGTTTTCAGATAGACTTGAATGAAATTTTATTGATGGGGTTTCTGGAAATGGACCATTATTCAGTGTCAAGATGTAATAGAATTTTATACAGGCTAAATGAGGATAATGTAGTTTTTTTGTGGGAAAATCGAAAATTCTTAAGCTTTGCAATCTGGTTGGCAGGTTTTCTTATGTATCTGGCCATCTCGTTCCTTGAAGCTACAGTTAGTGTTGCTCCTTTTATATATATATATATATCCCTTGTTTAACCTCTTTAGTTACTTGGGAGTACCATGGGGCAGCTATATTTCATGCTAATGTTCATGTTTTTTCACAAAGAAATTAATTCCTCATTTGGTTAAGTTGTGTACCTAACAAAGATGATGAACCTTGCATACATATAGTGATTTGAGATTATGATCGCAAGTTTTAATACCATACTACTATACTCTCATTTTTCTATTTTTCAGAAGTATATATTTTAGGCCTTCGGAAGTTCATTTTCTTGTTCTTTTTAAGTCATTTTATATAGTCTTGTCTTGGATTCAACAGTTGGTATTTCAAATCTCGAATATCGGTTACATATAGACCGTCAAATACTGCAGCATGTTTGGTTTGATATCTCTTTTGTCATAAGCACTTCCTTTTTAGCTTAGTGAGACTGTGAGAGTGATGGTTGTTTTTTGGTTGATCATGCATAATTGGAGTGTCGAAGCAATTAGAAGAAGAGGGGAGGCTATTGGCACCCACGTATTTGCTCAATACACCCACTTTGCAGCTATATGTGATGGTACCTAATGTTGTTCATGTGGGTGTACTGAACAAAAATCTGGGTGTGATTGTGAATACAGAAAAACCACTTGAAAAGGGCGACCAGCGCTGTGTTGACATTGTTGTTAGGTTGAAGAACAACTTTAGAGGTTCATCTTAAATCTATGCTTATTACTCCGACAAATTTGTTGATTCTGATACCCATTTAACCTTTCTTGTTATCTATTGTAGGTACTGTAGCAACTCCAAGAAAGAAGGTTGATGCTGCGATTGTATAATCTTTTGAATCATCGAGTTGAATATAACGTGTCATTTTCGAGTTTCGTTTAAAATCCATTTTTTTGGGCTTAGGTATTGCTATGAATGAGCATCAGCATCAAAATGTGACAAACTTTGCTCTCTTTTATGTTAACTTCAACTTTTTCGGACTGAATGTAGAGACTATTTTGAAACACATTTCAAAGGTGTAAAAGTGTTTTTTTTTTTTAAAGTTGGTGTGACCCAGCTTAAAAAAAAAAAAACAATTCTATCTTTTTAGTTGTGTTTGAAAACACAAACGTAGTAATTGAGGAGATTGATGTCAAATACGCTTCCCTTTATAAGTAAAGGCAAAATTCTGTGATTGTCTCGTGATGTTGTGTTGTTAACACTAAGGTAGAAAGTAGTGATTTCCAAAAAAATTGTTAAGAACTTAGTAGTACTATCTTTGATTTAAAAAATATTTACCGAAATTATAACAAGTTTAACCTTTAATTACATTAAGCAGTAGTCGTGCAGTTTTTTAACTTTTTTTACCTTATTGATAATAGTTTATTCTAATCCTTTTTATATGTATATAAAATATTTTCAAGGTCATTCTATCATCAATTTATGAATCCCAATGTGCAATTTATGGTTTTCCGTATATTTTTAGGTATCTCGCGAGATTGATTTACTATACTATACAAATGAAAAACAAATCAAGTAAATGTATTTTTAATTGTAAAATATAATATGTTTTAAAACACTATAAATTTAAAAATAAAAATAGGAACCTTTTGAAAGTGTTATTTTCTTTGCTCAATCGTATTTTTGTGTACCTGTAACCCTTATTCGAGTAATCATTTATTTGGGACTCCCAACTCCCAAGGAGCATGAACTATTATTCTAAGGGCATGTTTTGAAAATTTTAAAATAACTTTTAAAAGTACTTTTGAAAATAAGTGCTTTTGAAGGTTGTTTTAAGTGTTTCAAAATACATCATAACTCTTCTTGGAGGATTCCATCCACAAATACAAAATTTATGATTGACTGATGTGGTTCATCATTATTTAGCTATTGCATTTATTTATTTTTTGTTGCTGGTCATTGTATAGAACTAATTTTGGGATTGGACACAGTATCAAGGATCATACTTCATTATACTTAGGAATAAAATTATCAAACCCTTATATCGATCATTCTACTAATTTGATAGAATTATAAATTATCTACCCAAAAAAATAAAGGTCTTACAATTCTCCTCTCATCATATGGAGTGAATTGGCCAAAGGATCAAATTTTGGAGGTAAAACTATAATTAATAACATTCAAAGACCCCTCCTAGCAAAATAAGATATAGTGGAAAATGAGAGAGAGAAACAAAAAATGAGAGAGAGAAATATTAAAAATAAAATAGATAAATAAAAAAAATAAAAACGAGAAAAACAAGTCAAGAAGAAGAGAGAGAGAGAGAGAGAGAGAGGTGGGGTATAAGGTTGTCACCGAAGTCTCATCGCTCCGTCGTTCTGAGATCGAAATCAACTCTCCTTCTGGTTCAGTTTCCATCGTCGAGATCCAACTTCTTAATACTTTTCACCATTGGTGGATTTAGTGTGAATTGATTGGTGGATTTGAAGAAATCGAAATCAGCTATGGCACCTCCAGCTCAATCTCACCGATCCCCTTCTCCTTCGCAGCCATCCGGGTAATTTCTCAATTCTATATGCATTTCAATTTGTGCATTTTTTGTTTTGTGAACTCATTTCTTAATTAGCGCGAGAAGTTAATTCGAAGTGTATGGAAATTAGAATCACAACTGCCGCACACATTGTTAATTGGTCTTGTACAATTATGTATCACATCCCTAGCTGGATCATCTTGAATTATTGGCCATGAATTAGTGTCCTCTTTGTTGTTAGTGTTCCTGTATCAGTATCACTCTGTTTTGAATGTAAAGGAGAAATGATGTTAGCGGTTTGGCTTGTACTGATATTGTATGACAATATGAGTTGCAAACTCTTCTTTCACTTTCTAGTTCATTCAGACTTGAGAAAATGCTGATGGAGTTCTTTGCTAACATTTTTTTTTTCCTGGATTGACCAGAAAAGGAGAGGTACCTGATCTCAAAATGCAGCTTCGCCAGCTGGCAGGTAGTAGAGCTCCGGGAACTGATGACACAAAGAGGGAGCTTTTCAAGAAAGTTATCTCTTACATGACTATTGGGATTGATGTATCAACAGTTTTTAGTGAAATGGTGATGTGCTCGGCTACCTCAGATATCGTTCTAAAAAAGATGTGTTATCTTTACGTCGGGAACTACGCGAAGCACAATCCGGATCTCGCGCTTTTGACGATCAACTTTCTTCAGAGAGATTGCAAGGATGAGGATCCAATGATTCGGGGTTTGGCCTTGAGGAGTTTGTGTTCACTTGGTGTAGCAAATTTGGTGGAGTACTTGGTGGGCCCATTAGGTAATGGGTTGAAAGATGGAAATAGCTATGTGAGGATGGTTGCAGCTATTGGAGTGCTCAAGCTTTACCATCTTTCACCTACGACATGCTTGGATGCTGATTTTCCAGCTCTGCTCAAGCATCTAATGCTCAAAGACAAAGATGCTCAGGTTAAGCCTCTCATCTTTAATTCAGTAATCTTTTATTTTATGTATTTGAGTGGGGGTGTGTGCTGGATGACATAGATATAGATGATACTGCTAATCTTATATTAGCCACACATTGTGTAGGAAGATCATTAATTGAGACGAGCACCTTGTACGCTTGGCACGTGGTAATGAATTTTTAGATTTAACACTCACTAGGTATTGATATAGAGAATTAGATATCTTTCTTCTGATGTAAATTGAGTTACATAATGATGGCCACCACAAGTAATTTGATAAGACAAAAACTTGTATGAGATGGTCTCATACATGAGACGGGGTACAAACTAGCACAAATCAATACCCACATCTTCCAAAGTGTTATAGCTTCATACCCAAATTATGCTCTGTCTCACTGTGAGACCATCTCACACAAGTGTGCCTCGTTGGATAACAGCGACTTTTCTTATCCAAAAAAAGTTACTTTGTTTTCTTTGTCTAATGTCTACCATTTGTCTACACAGGTGGTTGCTAACTGTTTGACTTCTCTACAAGAGATCTGGAGTCTTGAAGCAAGTACATCTGAAGAAGCAGCAAGGGAGAGAGAGTCATTACTTAGCAAGCCAGTTATATATTACTTTTTGAATAGGTAGAGATTCGATTTTTCTTCGTCATATGATAATTGAATTGGGTATTTCAATTCATATTGCATTCTCATGGTTCCTCTCTGTTTTTTATTGCTCAAAATTATATTGCAAAAAATTAGACTTTCTTTCATGCATATCAACTCTAGGAAGAAACTCTTAGCATTCTCTCTTTATACCCTTCTCATGTTTTATGACATGCACATTTATCTTCCTTTTTCCTGGTTTTTCATTCGTCCTACTGCAACTAATTGCCTAACTTTGTGCATCATTAACAGAATAAAGGAATTCAATGAATGGGCACAATGCATTGTCTTAGAGTTGGTGTCTAAATATGTTCCTGCAGATAGTGAAGAGATCTTCGACATAATGAATCTTCTTGAAGATAGACTTCAACATGCAAATGGTGCAGTTGTCTTGGCCACTGTTAAAGAATTTTTACACATGACCCTGTCCATGACTGATGTTCACCAACAGGTCCTGATTTCATTTATAGTTTCTAAGTAATGGCATCATTGATACAACTTGTGATTCTGATTGCTCTTGCAAAAGTTTTTAGTTGCCAATTCTTTATGAGGATGATCTGCTCGTAGTCCATGGTTATGGTATAGGAAATTCTACAAACTTCCAAAGCTATTTTCAGTCTGCAGAACATAGGCCACTGTCTTGTGGTTGGCTATTTTTTAAAAAAAAATGTTATTTTAAATCTTGACACATCTGGTTTCATCTTCCAACTTGCAAGCCACATTATTCACTTGGCTGTCCAACATGTTTAGTACAGCCTGCTAATCCAGAATGCCTTTTCCTGAAATCCGCTTTTATTGTCTTCTATTAACCCGTAACAAGTTTACAGATTTTCATGCGTACTTCACTGTCCTCCCAACCTTTGGGATCTGCATCAATATCATCTAGATACATAAAACAACCAATTTCTGAACCATTTATTAAAGGTGTTTGATCATTAAAGCCCATTCCCACTACTTGCAGGATAGTGTCATTTTTAAATGTTTACATCCTTAAATTTCTACAGTTATCATTCATATTAGTCACATCAATTTGCTAATAGTTCTTCGTATCTGGACTGTAATGAATTTCAATGTTCTTTTCAGGTGTATGAGCGAATTAAAGCTCCTCTGCTTACTTTGGTAAGCTCAGGAAGTCCTGAGCAATCATATGCAGTTCTAAGCCACCTTCATCTATTAGTGATGCGTGCACCATATATTTTCTCTTCTGACTACAAGCACTTCTACTGTCAATACAACGAACCATTTCATGTCAAAAAATTGAAGCTTGAGATGTTGACTGCCGTCGCAAATGAGAGTAATACATATGAGATAGGTAAGTTCAATTCGTAAGCATGCTTAAAGCTTTGCTAGGATAGATGATATTGTGAGTTTCTAATTATCATCTAGTCACTACTAATGTCCGAACTATTTTGTCAATTCCAGTTACTGAACTTTGTGAATATGTTGCAAATGTTGACATCCCAATGGCAAGAGAATCAATTCGAGCTGTTGGAAAAATTGCTTTGCAGCAGTATGATGTAAATGCCATTGTTGATAGGCTGCTTCAATTCTTGGAAATGGAAAAGGACCATGTGACTGCTGAAACTCTTGTAAGCATTCTTTTTCTATTTAACGAAATGGATCTGTCAATCATGTATGTAATATTACATGGTATTATGGTGATCCTGGAAAAGGTTGAGCTAAATCTGGTTTCCTTTGTGTAGGTTCTTGTAAAAGATCTTCTCAGGAAGTATCCTCAGTGGAGTCATGACTGCATAGCAGTTGTTGGCAATATCAGTAGCAATAATATTCAGGAACCAAAAGCCAAGGCTGCTCTTATTTGGATGTTAGGGGAATACGCTCAAGATATGCAGGATAGTCCTTACATTTTGGAGAGCCTCGTTGAGAACTGGGAGGAGGAGCACTCAGCTGAGGTGATTAGATGCCATTATCTTGCTATTTATATCTATAATAATTTCACTCTTAGTTATTATGGAACTTTTCTTGTCATCATCTCATTCCTTGCGACTATATATTTCAGAATTGAGCAATATCTTGTAAGTTACGAAATGAAGAAGAATAGATATATATTTATTTATTTTTGGAATGAAAATGTATGTTACGAAAGGTTAAAGGTTTTAAATCAACTGAATAGTTATATGTTCCATAAATGCACTAAACTGATAACTATGCACTGGTGTTCAAGTGTTAGTTTTATTGCTGTTCAGGTCCGTTTACATCTTCTTACGGCAGTAATGAAGTGTTTCTTGAGAAGACCACCAGAGACTCAGAAAGCCCTAGGAGCTGCTCTAGCAGCTGGTCTTGCTGATTTTCATCAGGTTTGGCTTGTAATGTGGCTTTCATAGAAATTTAAATGTATTTAATGTGAATCTTACAAATATTTACGTTAGTAAATTCTAAAATGGTTGCTAAATTTCCATTAACTGCAGGATGTTCATGATAGGGCATTATTCTACTACAGGCTTTTGAAGTATGATGTCTCTGTGGCTGAACGCATTGTAAATCCTCCAAAGCAAGCTGTTTCGGTCTTTGCAGACACTCAAAGTAATGAAATCAAAGATCACATATTTGACGAGTTCAACAGTTTGTCTGTTGTATACCAAAAGGTACATTTGCTTCTGTTTCTTCATCCGTAAGGTGCTGAAAAGTATATAAGTTTAGTGAGATCATGGATGTTTGGACCCATTAAGAGGAGTGTAAAAAAGTTATAAGAAAGCCGTAAATAGCCGGAGTATTTAAATTGCTCTCACTTGGTATCATCTTGGAGAATAATTTACTCAGTGTCTGATAACTAAATCATCAAGCTGTAATGTCATTCCCAAATGGATATAGCTCACATGCATGGCCGAAGCCTTAATATAACATATTGATATTTATATAATAACACATAAAAAAAAAAATTAGAATAAATGCTTCTCATATCAACTACTCCCTCCGTTTCATATTACGCTTTTGAGGTTTTGTACAGAATTAAGGTACATAAATATTTGACAAAATTTAACCCCTAAAACGGCAGTCAATGTGAATCAGAGGGAGTAATATATACGCATTTCGGAGCTCAGTTTGAATAATGAAGATATTTTTGCAGCCATCCTACATGTTCACCGATAAGGAACACAGAGAGCCATTTGCTTTCTCAGAGGAACTGGGTAACTTGTCTATCAGCACAGAACCTTCAGATAATGTAGTTGCTGCCCAGGGAGTCGAGGCAAATGACAAGGACTTGCTATTGGGTTTTTCTGAGAAGGAAGAGAGTGTGGGTTTAGGTAACAATGGTACTGCATATGATGCCCCTTCTTATAGTACTTCAA
This sequence comes from Stenogyne calaminthoides, assembly GCA_037126765.1. NCBI lineage: Eukaryota > Viridiplantae > Streptophyta > Magnoliopsida > Lamiales > Lamiaceae > Stenogyne > Stenogyne calaminthoides. The sequence continues at coordinate 28,867 of JBBCBC010000018.1, forward strand.
CAGCTGGTCAGCTTGACCTAGTATCGCTCGATCAACCATTGACAAATACATCTGCCAGCTTGGCAATCGATGAATTGCTTGGTCTTGGGATGATGTCTACTGTACCTACTCCTGCTCCTCCATCTTCTGCTTTGCTGCTTAATGCTAAAGCTGCTATAGATGCTAACGCTTTTCAGCAGAAATGGCCACAACTACCAGTATCTATATCTCGGGTTTGTGGATTTCTTAGCTTCTTGTTTAATTATTACATGTCAATAACCTAGAGCTTCCATTGAAATTTGCTTGTGAAATATGTTTAAGATAAGTATATACTAATACTATGTTTGTTTATCGATAGTGTAGAATTATATAGAGCTGTTATTCGAATCGAGTAGCTCGAGAGCTTGGCTCAGTTTCTTAAGGCTCGAACTCGGCTTGTTTATTTTGATAAACAAGCCAAGCTCGTAAAATACTCGATTTTCTAACGAGCCAGCTTGAGCTCGACTTGTTAGACTCGATATATGAGGATTTTCTTGTATATCAATGTAACATATGAGGACTCGCTAGGCTCTTTAGTTAGTCGAGTCGAACTCTATTTTCAGCTCATTAATGTAATTGAGCGAGCTCGAGTTTGACTCGACAAATACTCGAGTTGAGTTCGAACATTAGTACCTAGCTCGAATAACAACACTATACTTATATTGGATGTACTTAACTTGGTGTAGCATTGTTAAAACCCTAGTATTTTCTATTTGAGATTTAGTGGATTTAAAAATCATGATAAATAGTAATGGTGTGTGTTTGTTTTGAGATTAAGTAGGGTAGGATTGTAATTGTAATGATTACTGTGTTTTGTTGGAAATTATAAAAGTGAGAAAATGTGTGAGAAGTGATATTAAAGAAGAATGAGAATAAAAAAAATTGTATTTGCATTTGTGATGGAGAAAAAATGGCATGTTTAAGGTTTATAGGTATTTATAGGGTAAAATGTATTAGGTTTTTAAAAACCGGATTCAAAATCCCAAAGTAGAACCGGATTTAGATTTCGAAATCTCAAATCTAGTTTTCAAATCCCAAATCAAACATACCCGAAGATGATTAATGCCTTTTTCTTTGTCTTTCAGGAAACCTCGGTGGATCCACGAGGTGTAGCATCATTGATGAACCCTCAGGCCCTTCCTCAGCACATGCAAGGGCATTCCATCGTCTGCATAGCTTCAGGAGGTCAAGCCCCGAATTTTAAGTTCTTTTTCTTTGCACAAAATGCAGAAGAATCGTCTTCTACATATCTTGTGGAGTGTATTATTAATTCATCGTCGTGTAAAGTGCAACTGAAGATCAAAGCTGATGACCAGAGCAAATCCGGAGCCTTTTCCGAATTGTTCCAATCAGCTCTTGCTAAATTTGGTTCATTTTAGGTTTTAAAAGAACTTGTAGTTCCGTTTTTGTCGTAAAGAGATGGAACAAGGGAAGGATCTTGTAAAAACTTTTAGAGTCTTGTAAAATTTTAATTTTGTGTACATTAGGAGTGAAAACGGCTCTTTACACGTTTTTAGCTTCACCCCATTTGCTCTATTTGGATGAGTTGGTGCTTTTAGGTAACTTAAAAAAGTTGGAATTGCAGATTTGTGAGCAATTGAGCATATATTGTTGACATCAATTTCCCCATTTCATATTTGCCTTTTATAGGTTAATAATTGACAATGAGAAAGCATAAACTAATAGCAATTCAGATATGCTCTCTATTTCAAACGGAATGCTACTCTCCAAAAGATGCTCGACTACTAGTGCTTTTACATATAAAATGTGTGTTATTTTTGGAAGGCCTAGTATGATTAACAAATGATCCTGTTTATAATGGGAAATTGCTCAGTAAATTGAGAAGAAATAATAAATTTCTAGCCTATTTCCTGTAGCCTTCGAGTTGAATATAGTTTCCTCTTGAAATTTCAGGTGATCACCTGCTCAAAGATTGAATCAAGACTATTCAGATATTAACTTTGGTGAATATAATATACTCTTAGAGCAACTCACGTCTCGAAAAATTATATAAAATCACATCTAGGTGAACCAATGAGCAGATGTGTCAAGCTACGATTGACAAGCATAAGACACATAAAATGGAACAAAAAGTGAATTCCATAACAGTAAAGTAGTCGGAAAAATTTCGAAGCAAATCTCATGCTTTCGTCTCCACATTATGATTTTGTCAGGTGAAGAAAAAATGACAAAACAGAATGAGAACTCAAATACTCAATTTCATACTCTTCATGATGAAGTGAACAACTCCAAAAGCTTCGGGGGCAGGGGAGAGTGAGCAATCTTTTCATGAATGATGAATCCCAGCTCAAATATACAAGTCGATAGTCCAGAAACGTTCTTATAAATTCCTCAGTTAACAATGATGATGCTTACCAGAAATTAAACTGATAAAGCAATGATAACAATTACCCACCTTGTCCTTCTTCTTCTTCCTTTAACGACAGAAAAGATTTCAACCACAGCTTCCAAGGTGCGTCTTCTTGTTGCTCAACCCATGAAAGAAAACAGCTATCCAACAAACAGAAGAAATTGACGTAAAGAAGCTGATATCGAACTGGAACAAATCGGAAGTTAGCAACCTGAACAATTGGCCATACCCCACCCTCCAGGATTAAAGCTGGGAGGAAATCTCTCTTCACATCTTCCTTAACCTGAGCAATGCTTTTTCCCGAGGAAAAGCCCATGTAAGTGAAGAACACGAGTAAATCTATAGGCCCGAAGATTATACCATCAGCTGCTACTTTTGCACCCACAAAACTGAAGGAATTTGGCCGTAGCTTTAGTCGCACCCTTATGATTCTGTCCAGTCCTTCATACCTGCACGGTAGAATGGTGAAGACCAGTACAATAGCATTAACCTAAGAACAATTTGTTTGAGAATTATCTAAACATAAATAATAAATTAACATTATGGTGATTGCCTCCCCTTTTTCTCCCATGACTATCAACACAGATGCAACTCCCATTTCTTTGTTTTCCTTTCAGCAAATTACAGTAGAAAACAGTTTAGTTTTCTTAAGCAAACTATAGCACAATGCAACACAAATAGGTCATTTTCTTCATCTATCTGCAGAGCATTTTCCAAAACAAAAACTCTAATCCAAGCACAATGCAAAATGAGCAAGTGTTAAAGGGAAAATGTCACTGATCATGCGTGTATGCATTATCGTACAATGGGAAGTATGCAAGATAAGAACACATAATTTTGTCAACATGCCAAAGTTAAGAATAAAAAATTCTAGAACCCATGGACACACTGGAACAGAAAAGTAATTATTGCAAAGTATGCTTCTTATCCATCAGGTAATCAAGAAGAAACCTGTTAGAAGGAATATACTAAGTCATTGCCAAAAGGAATACTGACCAAAAATGGCCAACAGGCCCAACAAATCCAAGTCCGAACAAGGTCGTGGTAGCAACTCGTCTCCAATTGATTTTTAGTTCTTTATCTTCATCCTGAAGAGAAGATTCGTAGACACAACTGTTAGGTGAATAATACAAAGGTTCCCATCGATATTAGTAAAAAAAAGCATACATATTGTTGAAGCTTGTTTTAGCTATCATGTATTATCAAGGAGGACGAAAAACCCCATTCATGAAGGGTTTTTTTACCCTTCATATCCACATGGTTTCTCAGATTAGGCATTAACATAAGATTTCACTGGATACATGATGGTTTGGGTTATTTGACGATTTTGAAGATCACTCAACATCAACATGATCTAAACATCTGTAACAGTACAGGAAATAAATCACATCATCCAATCCTCAAATAGATAGATTAAGAAGATAAAAAGAAGCATGCATATAGAGAGCACGTAACACACAGCAAGCTTCAAATCCACTAGTCTTCACGCAACATACTAACGTCCCTAACACAGATAATTCTAGTAGTAAGTTAGGGTACCAAATATGCCACAGTATTTACACACTGTTCATCAAATAACATGAAGGGTTTAATCAAACAAGTAGACAGCAATGAGCAAAGGAAGTATCTACATAGAGATACCCTATTGCTTTACTTCCATAAGATTACACTTCGAAAATCATTTTAACTAAGATTTACTAAGAATATGGAACTTAAGTAAAAGATTCAACAAAAGCAAAATCATGAAAAATAAATAAATAATAAATTTACCCTAGCCAATCGTAGTAACAACTTCATCACACATTGATATGCAGATATACAGTACTCACACAGTCAGACAAGCTTGATATGAAAATCAAATTCACAGTTACGATTCCCAGTCAACCAAAAATCGAAGTAAACATAAGAAACAAGCCGCCAATTAACCCCCATTTGGAAAATACAGCATATAGCACCCATTCAATCATCCAAACCCCCAAAAATAACGATAATGAAATAAATAAAACAAAAATTACTAACATTATGAGATTTTAGGTGGCGCGGCTTGCCGGTGGAGTGAGTGACGGCTTGAGCAGCTATATCGCCAAATCCCCAAATAAAACCCGAGCTAATCACCTGGGTTTTAACAGGATGAGTAGCTAAGCAATTTTGGTACCATTTCCACAATCTCAACATCGGATTAATTTTATATGATTCAGGATTGTTTCGCTTTCTGAGAAGGATTACTCCATATTACAGTGGCGCTGCCACAATTTGTTGCTGGTTGAATAATGAATTGAATACACAAAATGGGCTCTCTCTCCCTCTCTCTCTCTCTCTCTATTTTCTTTCCTAGGTTTCTTTGAATTCTCTCCCTCTTTTTATCTGACTATTTTGCCCCTACGAATGGATACGTTTGTTGGGTACTTGTCATTTGTCAATATTTTTTTAAATACAAAAATTTGTGTGAACCCGAGTTTATCGTGAACTCGATTTTTTTAGTATCACTATTATGTATAAAAATTCTCACTGTTATGAATAAAAACTATCACTATTGTGCACAAAAATAATCATTGTTTAGAAAATATTTTATATTTTTAAATAGTCAAAGTTTTTGTGCATAACAATGATAGTTTTTTTACACATAATAGTGATGAAGTTCATGCATAAACCTGATTCACAATAGTGTTATTCTTTTTTAAAAGACACATTTGACGTTTTAATGGAACATAATTTTTCCATTTGATGTTTTAATATTTTAAAATAATTGTGTTGATTTGTGTTTAAGTTATATTCCATCTCATGTATGAGGCAATTTCATATGAGTTTTTGTCAGCTTTTTAAAGATATGGTTAATTATTATTTTGACCTAATAAACTTTTTCACCACAAAATTGTGCACATCTTCGATCAAATCTGTTTCTTTTAATTTTCTTTATCAGAATAACATACATAAACTTCGTCCATCATGATTTTTAAAAATCAAATATTAAATTGAAAGAAATGATTATACTATGAATGTTTATACTCTCTCCGTTCCATTTTAATTTTCATATTTAATGTGTGTTCGGATTTTAAAAAAAAGTGATAAAGTATTGGGGTAGAAAGAGTTGTTTATTAATATTTTATATGATAAAGTGATGGGTAGTTGGGGTTAAAAAGAGTTATTTATTAATATTTTATGTGATAAAGTAGAAATTTTCATTTAAGAAAATAGAAAAACAAGAATAGAGCGCCCAAAACGGAATACAGGAAAATAAGTTTGGGACGGAGGGAATATATAATGTTCTTTGAAATTATGGGCCTACCACAAGAAGCCCGAACGTAAAAGAGTGGCCACTTTTTTTTTTTTTGACGGAAAATAGTGGCCACTTTAAGTGCCTCTTATTGGGCCTTTTTTAACTTGTCAAATTTAAACTCTTTTGGATCATTCATATTATTTTTCCATCAATCACATGAAGAAATACATAATCATTTTTTTTGGAGTTAAGAAATACTTCAAATACATAATCATGTTTTGTACTATTTGTGATAATAACAATTTTAAAAGTATATTATATCATTAGAGTTAAGTTCATGGTAAAAATGATTTTGTAGTTTTTTTTTTTTAATTTATATTCTTTAGCTCCAAGAGTGTTCTCCGATAAAATTTATTCATAATATAAATTTTATACCACTATATTTATCAATTAATATCATCACATTTATAAATTAAGATTATATCTTTAAATGTTATTGATACTAATTTATAATAATAATATTATCAATTTATTAGTATAATTATTGTGAATTTCATAAATAAAAAAATTTGTGTAACTTCGAAATCCACTAAAATTAACTCAAAACAAATAAGGTCAGTTCGGTTGACATTTTTAACTAGTTCAGACTCCATTGCTCAATTTAATTTAATTAGAGTGGAGTAGTTTAGATTTAGAGAGAGAAAATAAAATAATTAAGAATCCAATTTATAACTTGGGTTTTTTTTTTATCCTTTTCTTTTTTTTGTGTCGGACGGGATGTAAATCGAAGAATGTGCCAAAGTGGCAGACACTTATGGGAGAGAGCCAACATGATTCAATAAATCGAAGAATGTGCCAAAGTGGCAGACACTTATGGGAGAGAGCCAACATGATTCAATCCCCAGGACAAACCTTCATAATATTTCAATGGAGAATTTGTCTCACGCTGGGGTTCGAACCTGCATTGCCGGGGGATTTCTCCCTACATCACCGCAAGCTTTACCACTTGGTATCGTATGAAGCTATCGAGATAAAATATTGTTTTGTGTAAATTTTTTCATACATATAACAAGTATTTTTTTTTTTATTATACTTATCATAAATATTTTGTTTTGTTAAAATTTTAAGTTAAATTTATGTATAAAATTAGTTATAACGTTCATTAAATCCCATGTTAAATGATCTTTTCTTAAATTTCCATCTTTTTATACGTATTTTTTCTAAAACCCATCATTTTTCCTCAAGGGAATATAGATTTTTTTATCATGAAACTTTGATTTATTTTGATGTTGATTTTCCCAACTTACATATTTACGATTTTTTATTATGGTCCTGCAATTTTATAAAATTCGACATTTTCGTCTTATCATCGACTAGTTACTTGCAATAGCAGGCGACAAGACTAAAAAGTTAAAATTTGTAAAGTTACAGGACCAAGATCATAATTTATAGATTTTGATTTTAATCTTGCAACTTAGAAAAAATCGATTTTTTAGTCCTATCACCTGTAATAGCAGGTAATTAGCCAGTAATAAAATGAAAAAAAAAAAAATTGTGTATAGTTACAAGACCAAGATAATTATAAAATCAAGAACCGTGTATCAATAAAACCAATATGAAAATTGATCAAAGTTACAAGACAAGTATCCAATTTTTCTTTTGAAAATATTATATATAACGATAAACATGTGGATAAGATTATTTAAAGAATTTGTCGCGAGAATATGGCGATTCAATCGCCATAAATTATTTTCTGCTGTTACTTTACTTATATATATCCATTGAATTTGCATGGAAGAAGGAAATCAAACCTTTTGTTATTCGGGATGTTGCAGAGTATCATCAGGTATGGATTACTGTTCTTTAATATGGAATATTACTAATCACGTATTGTAATTAGTGGAATGATGGATTTCTGATAGCCCTTTACTTTGATATAGTTTTATTTTTGAGGTGTTTTTATTGAAGATAATGGTGTAATGGTAAGGCTAGGTTTATGGTGGGTTTATAGATCTTTGAATAAATAGAGAAAATGGGCTGTTATGTATGTTTTGTTTGTTTGGTATATAAGTTTTGGGTGTGATTATGCTGATTTTCTCCGTATAATTTGCTGGTATATTTAGTAAATGCATTGGATTCTTGATTAATCAAATTAAATTGCTTAAGTGATTGTCTGCCCTTGATTGCCCTAAAATCTCCATGACCTTTTTTTTTTTTTTTTCACTGAATTGGATTTTGGAAGTGAAATTCTGTATATATCAGTTGGGATTTAAATGGGATTGTTACAATTCCAGGTTATGAATTCACATCCTTTGATTCTGGCTTGCTCGTTCTTGGCTGTAATTTCAAAATGATCAAGAAGTTGAAGATGTGTTGAATATTCTGTAATCCGTCGTCCTAGTCATTCTTGCGGTTGTTAAACTTGGGGAAATTATAGAACTGCATTTTTCCTGTATGATTATTTGATGCACCACTTTTTTCTTTGTGGGGCTTAAGAGTTGATTGAGAAACTAATCAATTGGACCGTACATTGTACAAGTTGCTCGATTTCCATCTTTCTTAACTTTCATTGTCATAATTGTACAAGAGCTTCTCCTCTCTAATTGAGTCATTGCTCAGTTATATGAGCATATTCAATTTTGAGCTTTGAAGAAACTTATTCATATATTCTGAAAGTCTACTATTTATTTTGCTCTTTCTGAAAATGCACTTTTTATTTGTCTTGCTTGTGTTGCATTATGCAGCACGTCCAAGTGTTTTATCATCAGAAGTTTTTCTTTGTTTTGCATGACGAGGTAATATTCTTGTTTGTTTGATTTTGCAGCAATGTTGTGCATGGAGCTGTAGACATGTTCATATAGAGACGTGCAGATTGTCGAACATTGATTCTATTAACTTTTGTTGGAACCAAACTTTTTGCTGTAAATTTTGTGAATTTTTGAAGGAAGGGATTAGTTTCCTAAATAAGTAAGCATTAAGAGAACTGTAACACCGATGGGTTACATAGAGGACTTCGATAAAGAGAAAGCGAATCCAGTAATAAATGGGAAGACCCGAGCCAGCAATGTGGTGCTCAAGGACAAACCGATTCAAGAGTTCCGAATCAAAGTAATGATTTATTACTATTATTTATGCATTTTTTCATTCAATGTTTCATTTATAAGTTACATGTTTTTTGTTTTTACAGGACAGATCTCTTGATGGGAAGATTCAGTTTGATCCCGTCTCAGAATCGACCTTCTGTCCTTTCTGCAATAGCGAGGGTAGCTGTAAAATCGTTCGATCAAGAATGAAACAGATGAACATTCTGTTGGAAAGGGGGAAGCCACATGATGCCCAATCTGTTTTCAACAATTTGATTCAAGAAGGACATAAGCCGTCTCTTGTAACATACACTACACTTTTAGCTGCCTTAACTGTTCAGAAACGCTTCGAGCATATAAATTCAATAATCTCCCAAGTGCAAAAGAACGAAATGGGGCCCGATTCGGTATTCTTCAATGCTGCTGTCAACGCATTTTCTGAATCAGGAGACATGGAGGGAGCCATGAGAATGTTCTCAAAGATGAAGGAACACGGGATGAAACCAACGACGAGTACTTACAATACGTTGATCAAAGGTTATGGGATTGCTGGAAAGCCCGAAGAATCTTTAAAGATAATGGAGTTAATGTCTCATGAAGATAATATAAAACCGAATTTGAGAACGTACAATGTTCTTGTGAGGGCTTGGTGTAACAAGAAGGATATAAACGAGGCTTGGAACGTAGTGGCAAAGATGGTGGATTCTGGGATACTACCCGATGTTGTTACTTACAACACATTAGTGAGTGCTTATGTGCAAACCAAGCAAGCGAAAGAGGCAGAAGATGTGATTGTGGACATGAGGAATAACAATGTGCAACCGGATGAAAGGACCTGTGGCATCATAGTTTCGGGATATTGTAAAGAAGGTAAAGTAACGGATGCCTTGAGATTTGTGCACAAGATGAAGGACTTGGGTGTACGTCCTAATCTCGTTATGTTCAATTCTTTGATCAAAGGGTTCTTCGACTTGTCAGATAGGAATAACGTTGATGAGGTAACTAATGGCTTTCGTTGTTGTTTATTTTTTATAACTTTTCCTATTCATTCAAACGACTGCATAACCACATGTAGATGAATCGAGTCACGAATTGGTATGTAACATCTAAATGTACAGACACATGCAAAAAAAAAAAAAAAGGAATAGTACTCCCTCCATCCCATTTTAGATTACTCAAGCCAAATTGGCACGGGTTTAATAGGAGAGTTGTTTATTAGTATTAAGAGGTGTAAAGTTGCTTTTTTGCCATTTAGGGAATGGGAAAACTAAAAAAGGACATCCATTTTGGGATTTTGAGCAATCTAAAATGGGACGGAGAGGGTACTACTAACCATAAATTGAGAGGCCAAAAGATTTACCATTATCTTTGTATGCAATTTTTTATGTTAATCCTTGTTGAGATCGATAATTTAACACAAAAACTTGTATAAGACCTGCACGGGCCTCTGCTACATATTGGTGTTACATCATGTGTTATATTTGTTGGATGCTTGACACATTGGATTGATAGAAAAATAAATTAATGGAAACTCACCGTCACTTTCTCATTTCACTTTTTTCTTAGCACGTGCCAAACATTCCACACATGTAAGACCAAAATGTAACATAGGATCTTGTCCGATGCACAAGACATGATACTTTTGTTGATTCTTGTAATATTTTTGAAACTTCTAATGCAAGACTTTCCGTAAATTAAATTTCGTTCTGGCTTTGCTTTAACTATCATGGTTATATATATAAGAACTCCGCTATTCATTTTGATAGGTTCTCTCTTTGATGGAAGAATATGGAGTCAAACCAGATGTGATTACTTTTAGCACCATCATGAATGCTTGGAGTGCAGCAGGTTACATGATCAAGTGCAGAGAAATATTCGATGACATGGTTGAAGCCGGGATTAAACCCGACGTCCACGCTTACAGCATCATGGCTAAAGGCTACGTACGCTCTAAAGAACCAGAAAATGCCGAACGACTTGTGGATACCATGAAAAGATCCGGTGTTTCCCCGAACGTAGTCATATTCACCACAGTCATCAGTGGGTGGTGCTCCACTGGCTCGATGGATTCCGCAATTAGGGTCTTCCGGAAGATGATAGAATCGGGAATCTCTCCAAATTTGAAGACATTTGAAACGATAATTGAGGGCTATGCAGAAGGTAAGAAGCCACAGAAAGCAGAAGAAACACTAAAGATTATGGAGGGATTCGGTGTTCATCCTCAGAAAAGCACTTTTGTGTTGGTTGCAGAAGCATGGCGTGCTGCTGGACTAACCAAAGAGGCGAACCGAGTAATGGGGTCGTTTGGGAAGAAAGATACGTCTCCTGTAACTGAAACTCCCTTTTTTAATGGAGAGCTTTGAGAAGTTTTACCAGAAGGAAGGGGCGAATTTGTCTTTTTCGAGATTGCAGATACCTAATGTGGTTCTGAGTGATCAAAAGGGTTCGTCTGGCCCGACTAAATCCGTGAATATTGGTTGTAGATTAGGTGAACGGGCTCCAATGATAAGCGGGAGGCATTTTCAACGGCAGCAGGTCTGTGTATCGGGTCCATTCACACCATCATGCACGATCGTTCTATTGAACTGAAGAACGGCAAGTTCAAGAGACGATTGATGGATGACTTTGAGATGAGTTTTGTACATAGAAATGGGGAAAAGCGACCTTTGTAAAGGCTCAGTGTCAATGCAACTCAGTATATTTGGATTAATAGGTATATATGTAGCTAAAGAATATATATGTGCCATTTATAGGTTCATGCATGGTGATTCAGAAGATTTTGGTGTTAATGGTAAGATTTAGGAGTTGTTTTGAAACACAACTCAAGGTGTAGAAGTGTTTTTTTTAAGTTGGTGTGACTCAGCTTTTTTCAAAAAAAAAAAAACACTTTTACTTTTTAAGTTGTGTTTCAAAAAACACTCTTAAAATGATAAAATAATAGTTACTTCAATAGAATCTTCTTTCATATGTATGGTTGATTTGAATACGTTATACTTCCTTTATCTCATTTCTTACTTTTCTTTTGTCCGTCCCACAATAAGTTTATCATTCCATGAATAAAAAAAAATAAATTTTACTATCTGTTACATTTATCTTCACTTTTTATATAATATTACAAAAAATATCACTTATTACTTCACATAGATTTTTCCATCCTCCAAATTTTCAAAATTGCCCTTTACTTTTCATCAAAATTTTTCCATCCTCCAAATTTTCAAAATTGCCCTTTACTTTTCATCAAAAGTAAATCAATATGACCTACCATTTGTTAATAAAATATGATTTCTCAATTAAATTGCCCAAAAATAAAATAAAAATATAAAATGGGAAGGAGGGAGTATAAGTGTAATATTTGGGTGCACCAGTTACACCATCTCAACAATGTTATTTAGTAAAAATAACTAATAATATTAAATAAAAATAATTAATATTAACCAACTAATACACTAGTAAAACAAGTAGTGAATATACTTAATTAATCTATCTTTTATAAAGAAAGAAACAAAAATAAATACAGTATATATTTTTCTATATATGTAATATATGTGTTTATTTCCAATCAGTTGTTTTAGCATGATGTTTCTAGAGTATTTATTATAAGTAACTAATCTATGTTTTTATAATAACATGTATACACTAAATTATTTTATCATGAAAGGAAAACAAAAATAAGCAGATAGGCATCATAGACAAATACTCAAAGAGGCACACTTGGGTGGGATCGTGAGATCGTCTCACCTTGAAACGGAGTATAATTTGGGCATTTGACGCGTTTTAACGTTTTAGGAAGAATGAGTGTTAATTTATGTTAAATTGTACTCCGTCTTATGCATGAGATATTTTCATACGAGTTTTTGAAATAGTAATCGTACACAAAAAAGACAATATAGTCCAATTTAATTTAGTTTTAAAAATGGATTTTTCAGTAATTTTTTTAAGTTTATGAAAAATATATTTTGTTAAACTAGAAGTCAGGCGGGGGCCCAGTGAGCCTGAAGCCCATCTATTTCGGGTTTTTTTGGACTATTTCTTCATAGTCTCACACTCCCTTAGTCCCATCAATTATTGTCCTTCATGGTGATTCCTCAAAAAAAAAAAAAAAAGAATATTAATTTTTAATTGTATAGGTTTCTAATTTCTTTTGCAATATAAATAATTACTAATTTTAGTAATTTTAACTTAATAGTTATAGTGAAGAAGTTTAGAAATATTAATTTTTATAATAAAATATATTTTTACCTGCACTCTTTATAAGAAAAGGAAATTATCTATTTTTGAGATAGATATACGCTCAAAGGTGGATAGTTTTTATTTTTTTAAAGACAATAAATTATAATAGTTTCCTAACATAATCAATTACAATAATTCTTTCTACCATCAAGACGCATACAAGAACATCATTTCATCTCATTTTGAGACCCGGAACCGTAATCACCACAAGAGGGGGACCACCCGAAACCGCAACTCGGAATCGCAACAGCACCGAAATCAGAACCACAACCCAACAACAGGGGGACCACCACAAGAGGGAATAATATTCCCTCTCCGTGTCTCGAACCCGAGACCTCAAGGTCTTAGGTGGTGAAGCTCTAACCACTTGAGCTATCCACGCTTGACCTCAAAGGTGGATAGTCGATCGCACCGAAAACAAATAAAATATTAATCATGTGGGTTGCATAAGTCATTTCATTTCACTAAAAAACAAGTACTTTCTCCGTCCCAAACTTAACATTACAGTTTCCGTTTCGGGCGTCCCATACTTAACTGACAATTCCCTTAAATGGAAAAATACTACTTTATCACTTTATCACTTTATCACATAAATACTAATAAACAACTCTTTATTCCCCCAACTATTCATCACTTTATAATTTTATCACATGAAATACTAATAGACAACTCTTTCTACCCCCAAAACTTTATCACTTTATCACTTTTTCTTAAAACCCGAGCACACAGTAACTGTAAAGTTGAGTTTGGGACGGAGGTGTTGGGATTATACTGGAAAGTATGCTTTTACTTTGTATAATCAGACTGAATTTCGGACTTATTTACTGAAATAAATTGTTTATCATTGATGCTTTAAATATCATCGAATGTTAAATATATTTCTTTGATAACTGTTCAATAAATAAGACGTGTTACATTGTAGTTAATTTAGTGATACCAGATCACAGAAGATTAAATTAACAGTTCCTTGTAACAAAAAGTCAACCATTCACGACCTAGAAGGAAATGACAAATCATTGGTGAAAGGTGGAATTGTAAGGCTCAGATTGGTTTGTCTTGACCAAGATATTACACTAGTGCATGGTGATGATGATTGAATAGGATTCCTGAGGAGGACAAATTCTTCTTAACCGAACTATGAAGAATTAGACCTCAGTGGTTCGTTATTTCTTAATCTCCATCCCTTAAATAGGATCGTGTATGGTTAGTAATTATTGCTTTTACTTATTACGGGTAGAGAATCAAGAAGATTCAATACTTTATATCTTGGGCAATATTATTGGTCACATGCGATTGCTAAGATTTAATACGGAGAATCGTGCAAAGCACGCTTGTTCGACGATTTGCCCCTTTGCGAGGTTCATAAGTTTTATCATACCAAATCTTGCAAGTGGAACTAGTTTTAGGTATGGATAATAATGTTGAACCGTTCCTTTACCAAGGATAAAAGATATTAATTAATGGAAAACTATTTCAGTGGCTTGAATTAATTAATGGGCTAGATAATCTTAAACACGGAAAATAATAACCGGGAGTCATATTAACTGTAATATGGGTTAAGATGGATAGTGCAATATTAATTATGTAGTAGGATTAATTAATATTTATGGGCTTGAATAATATTGTGGCTCAATATTGATAATTCAAGGTCCATTGGAAGATTCAATCTTAATTTTCCTAAAGGCCCCTCAAGTAGCCCAACATAAAGTCTAATAACTGAAAAAAGGTGTTTAAAAATAAAATAAATTTTGTTGCTTATTTTTCCTCATTTTTTCGAAAAATATGAATAAAAGGGGAGAAAGATTTTCTTTGAATTTTGTTATGGAATGAAGATATGTATTCATGGAATACAAGATTATCTCATTAAATTAAAGAAATCTCCCACCTGGTTATTTATATTAGAAATTTCGAAATTAAAGAAAAAGAAGGAAAAGAAAGATTTTCTTGAAAATATATTATGGAAGATATGTATTATTGGAATACAAGTATATCTCATAAATTCAAGAAGATCCAAATCTGGAAATCTTTATCCTCTTTTTCGAAAATTCCATAACAAATAAGAGAGTGTGATTTTTATGGAATATTTTAATTATGGATAAAAGAATATAGGAGATATATTCAAGATTTATTGAAAATCAAGAAAAGAATTTTTCCTCCCTATTCCATGTGCAAAAATCGGTCAACACCCTCTATAAATAGGGGATGAATGTTTCATTCCCAAATACAATTCCATGTGCTGGAAAAATTAGTAAATCCACAAAGGTGGTGCAACAAATTTTATTTTCCCTTTTGTTAATTGTTTGCGAGCTTCCTTCCACCGGATTGACGAGCAAGGACTAGGGAATACTTGAGAAGGTCTTTTGGTGTGTTTTCATCGATGATACCATTGCCATTCCAAGAGGTTAGTTCACGTAAACTCGTAGTAATTTCGCATACGTAGAATTTACGTGAACTGTTTATATGCATGATTTGTTATTTAATTATTATTTGAATTAATATAGGATTAATTCATGCTAGTAATAATTGTTAGAATTAAATTTGTATTTAAATATTCATCCCGAATAAATCCGAACAATTAATTCCCCAACAGGAGGAAGTATAATTTTTTGGTGAAAAGGAATTTTGTTTATTTTAATTTTCCCCTTATTTTTATTTATTTGTTGTATTACATTTGGTTATTCTCATGTTATACATACAAAAAGAAATAATGATTCTAAAGTACAAAGTTTCTAACAAAAAGACTCTAAGGTACAAAGTGTAAAAAATTAATGACTTTAAGGTACAAAGTGCGTTAAATGCCAAAAACTGCACTCCTAAATTGGCCTAGAAGTGTAAAAAATAGACCAATTTTAAAGTGCAGTTTTTGGCATTTAACGCACTTTAAACCTTAAAATCACCCCATAAAAAAAAGTAGCATTTGAAACTATAAAGGAAAAAACCACATGCCAACTAAAATAGCAGAATTTTTTAAAAACACATTGCAATTAAATTATATACATATAATAAAAAATATATAAAATTGAGGACTCTCATAGAAGGATGGCTTTGTATTTTGACAAAAACTCATATGAAACATGAGACGGTCTCATGCATGAGACGGGGTACAACCTAGCACAAATTACACTCACCCCTTCAAAGTGTTAAAGTGTCAATGTCCAACTTATATCCCATCTCACCATGAGGCAGTCTCATACAAATGTGCATCTTGCATTTTTAGTGTTAATACTAACCATTTTTTTTTTTCACTTATTGTTAATTCATCTAACAAATTTTCTCCGACTCTCGCATTTTCCTATTTAATAAATAAATTCAATGCCACGTTTTTTTTTCTTTCAAATTTCCAATGAAAACGAAATTACATGCTGTAAAGATATACATAAAAATAACAAAAAACAGACACAATAATTTACTCCAAGAAATCAACATTGCCGTCGATTCTGTATATAACAAAAAACAGACACAATAATTTACTCCAAGAAATCAACATTGCCGTCGATTCGTCGTAATCAATAGCCTATTTTTGTTTTCTTCTCTTTTTACCTTTTTAGGGATCATCATTAATTCGTGGCAGAAATGCATATCAAAGAACGAATCGGCTTCAAATTTTTTTTAAGGCATAACTATTAAGTTTTAACATATGAATCATTATTTAAAAAATGGCAAATTTTCACATACAGGCATACACCATTTGTACCAAATTAATTTGGTGCAATATAATTTTAAAAGTTTTTTTTCTAATTTTTTTCAGTTTTAGTTTTTTTTATTTTCAATTTCAATTTATTTTTAATTTTAATTTCAGGATTTTTTTCCGATCCGTGCCCAAACCCGATCAGAGTAGTTCATGGTTCACTCGACCCGAGTGGTTCATGATTCACCCGGCCTGAATAAGTCATGATTTAGGGTTCATTATTTAGTATTTAGGATGTAGATGTTTCATTCAAATTAAAATTGAATTCAAGTGCACCAATTGCATCTTGTGCAAATAATGCAAAAGAGAGTCACTCTTAAAATATATTTAATTTTATGTATTTTTTTTATAGTTATTAAACATTGATACAACTTAAATTTATTACTCCACTTCACATGCTAAATGATATTATCGAGTTGGCAAATTCTCTTGTGCACAATTTGCACCAATTTAGAATTGGTGCAACTGTAATTTTTTTTTCAGCTTTTTTTTCTAGTTTTTTACCTGACCCGTCCCTAACTCGACCCGACTGGTTCATAGTTCACCCGATCCGAATGGATTTAATTTTTTATTTTTAGTTTTTTCATTTTTTTTACCCGGTCCGAATCCAACCCGGCCCAAGTGGTTCATGGTTCACCCGTCCCGAATGGTTAATGGTTTAGGGTTTAAGGTTCATGGTTAATTAGAGTTCATGGTTCATCTAAATTAAAATTGAATCCAATTGCACCAATTTAGAGTTTATAGTTCATCTAGATTTAGGGTTCATGGTTCCCTCTATCGAGTTTTATCCTAAAACTTATGTGAACCAACTTCAGTGATACGTCTATGTATATATATTTCTAAAATGATATATTGTACACTTACATGGACGGGATACAACAATTTCTCTCTATTTTTCATCACGTTAGCCGAGAAAATATCATTTTTAGTCGTGTAATTTTGGATGATTCTATTTTTGGTCGTGTAACTTTTTATTTTTTTCAATCTTAGTCCTAAATGTGTCAATTTCAGTCATGTTTTGTCAGAAATTTCAAAATCTCGCTGGAATAAGCATGTGCACCTTACGTGACACTTCAAAAATGAGATTTTTTTAATTTTTTGGCAAGCTACACAAGTGGACTATCATGTAATAAAAAAAAATATTATTTTTGAAGTGTCATGTGATGAACACATGCTTATTCTGAAGAAATTTTAAATTTTCAACAAAAAATGATTGAAATTGACACACTCAGGACTAAAACAGAAAAATTAAAAAGTTACAAAACTAAAAATAAATTATCCAAAATTACGGGACTAAAAATGATATTTTCTCACCCTATAAACATATATAACACCAAAACTTGTACTAGGCATAAATTATTTGTAAGGATCAAATGTCGAAAATAGTTCATTTTAATATATTTATTTATGACTTGAGACATTGTATAACTATTCCAATTCTACACACGTCGTGTAGTATATATATTTAAACTTTAAAAAAAAAAATGAAGATACGACACCGTTTAGAGTAAAGGAATCCAAGCATCGATACGAACTAATATTATTGAAGCTAGTACTCTACGTATATAGTAATGCCACCTTCTCCATTTATTCTATTTAATTTCAACTCAAATATTCTCTTTGCAGCTCCAACTATTTATTTTATTCTTTCTCTATAATATAATTATTTAATTAATGGCGAGGAAGCAAGAAAATTGGAAAGCTTTTAAATTGTTTTTCATAGTTGTGTGGAGTTTCTTCATGATGTTCTCAGTCTTTGTTTCTGCTGAAAATTAAAGCTACCACAAAATGAAATTCGAAATATTTGGTATAAATGTTTCAGATTTCATTGCAGTATTTGCAGATAAATCAAGTTTCCAGGTGAGATATATGTATCAAGATCTTTAATTTACATATTTTATTATGAATTGATATTTTTCAATCTCTCCATCTTAATTTCTTTTGCGTCTAGGTTCTTGTATGCACCAGGATGCACTGTGCACTCATAGTGTATTTTAGAAGTGTGCAACTTATTATGGGCTAGGTCTTGTATGCACCCGGGTTCACCGTGCACTCATAGTGCATTTTAGAAGCATGCAACTTGTTATGCTGAAAAGTACGACTTATTTACACAGAAAAGTGTAACTGTTAATATGGGATCATAGTTGCATGCTTCTGTTTGGAATAGTTGCACGTTTCTATTTTGTATAATTGTCACGCTTCTAAAATGCACTATGAGTGTACGGTGCACCCGAGTACATATGAGACACACTCTACAAGTGCAACCGGGATGCACATGAGACCCACTCTTCCTTTGCAAGACATAGTCAACTTTTTTTTTTTTCTGACAAAGAAAAAATCATTTTGCAACGTAAGTTTAATTGATAATCAACAGTTTATAGTTGTCATTTGGCATAAAGTTGAATTTTTTTTTTAAAAAAAAAAAACTTTTTAGTAACAAGAGTTTATCAAAAAAAAAAAAATCATCAACCCTAAAAGCTAGAAGTACTTAAAGAGAAGTGTGAAATAAACTCATTTATATTTTTGAGTGGGTCTCTCATGTGCATCTAGGTGTAGCGTGCATTCATAATACATTTTAAAAACTGTGTAATTTGTTATAATGAAAGATACAATTTATTTACACTGAACCGTGCAACTATTTTTCTTATATTAATAATTGTACGATTCAATATAAACAAATTGATTATTTTAATATAATAAATTATATAATTTTAAACGAATCCATGAAGTCTTGCGATGTCACTGAGACTTGACAACGGACGGACTGTATGGGGCAAAGGGGGTCCTTGGGCCCCCCCAGCCCCACTTGAACTTTGTATATATATATATATATGTATATTATTTTATTTTTTTATAATCAAGACACATGTGCATGAGATTGTCTCACGATGAGACGGGACATAATTTGTGCAATGACGTTTTAACACCATGGGAAGATGGGTGTTATTTTTGTTAGGATTTATTATGTCTTATGTATGAGAGTTTTTCATATGAGTTTTTATCTTTATTTAGTCCAATAATTTTTGAAAATATATAAAAAATTTCAAAAGAATATTTAATTACACTATGTTATAAATTAGCCCCTCGATGAAATTTCTGGGTACGCCCCTGCACCTGGATGTATATATATAAGACTTAACCTATATTTTAGTCCAACAACTTTCCTCTATAGTTTGTAATTAAGAATATATGTACCCCTTATAGCAAATTTGTAGATCCGTGCATAAATATCACGATATTGTACGTCCCAAAAGCGTGTGACACGAAGCTTAAGATGATAAATAATTTGTTTTAAAGGCATAGTCAACATTTTAAATAGACGTACTTTCTTTGTACTATTCCTTATCTTAGCTATATTTGGTATATGACCGAAAGAAGCCAATTAATTAACTCCTTTTAACTCAATTAATTGTTGGAGTTTTATCAATTCGGGCTTAAAAGATGGTAAAGCTGTCAATTTAAGGCCTGAAATATTATTTCTATCGATTCAAGGCCTAAAAAATAGAAAACTATCAATCCAAGGCCTGAAAGATAGAAACTATCAATTCGAGGCTTATAAATTTTAAGGTCATGTTTGACATTAAAACCCTAAACCCTAAACGATGAACCCTAAACATTGAACCATGAACCATGAACCCTAAACTCCCCTGAACCGTAAACTCTAAAAAAAAAAAAAAATAAGAACATGAAATATAAATGTCAAACATGGCCTCAAAATGTGAGCCTCAAATTGATAGTTTTTATCTTTCAAAATCGATTAGGCCTTGAATCGATAGGAAAAATCTTGCAAACCTTAAATTGATAGTTTTGACATCTTTTAGGTCCTGAATTGACATTTTTCCTTAATTAATTGTACTATATATTATATGCCCTCTATTATTTTTGTTTTAAGGAGTATAATTCCCTCTACTATAGTAGTACCCACACTTAAGGAAAATAAATTTTATTTAACAATTTTATTATATTTTGTGACATATATGTAGGACTTGAAATTAAGTTGGCAACTCATTGCTGGTAGCATTGTTGGATTCGTCGGAGCAGCTTTCGGGAGCGTAGGTGGTGCTGCTGGCGGCGGTGTATATGTTCCAATGCTTATTTTAATCGTCGGATTCGATCTAAAATCGGCAATTGCTATCTCAAACTGTAAGCATGCATGAAAAGTTAATTAATATCAAGGTGATTGTGTAATTTAGGCCGTGATCAATTTTAATCTTATATATTTTTAATTTTAATTCTAAGTTTTTTTGGTATAAATTTTGGTCTTCTATTTCTTTTTTTAATTTTGATTTTTTTTATGACAATTTTGATTTTTTTTATGCCTAATCATTAGTCCTATTTATTTTTTCTTTTTCTCAATTAAGATTCTTTTGGTGTCAATTTTTGTTCAAAAGGACTAGCATTGTAAAAGTAAAAAACATACACGATTGATATTGGACACGATCTAAATTTCACGATGATTAACTTAGGCCCTATGCATGATCTTGTGTCAATTTCGGTCTTATATATTTTTACTTTTTTTTCAATTTTAATCCTTTTGGTACTAATTTTGGTCCTATTTTATGCACAATTGTTACTCTTACATAAAAAAAATTCCAATTAAGATTCGTTTGATATCCTTTTGGTCCACAAGGACCAACGTTGTAAAAGTAAAAACATGTGTGACTAAAATTGGACATGACCGATAATTAACTTACGACGTATGCGTGATCACATATATATTACTTTGATCTTTCAATTAGTTCAATTCTTAATTTATTTTTTGTTACAATATTGCATGATAGTGTACTAAATATACTTTAGAATTTTTATATATTTTCAATTTTTTTTGATCTTTACATTTATATGTATATTGAAAATGTGAATTATCATATTCTTTCTCTAATTAAAAATCAACATTTTATTTATAGAGTGTTGATTTTTTTTGTTACAATACTTTGTTTTGTATGAGATAGTTTTATACATGATATCTATAACACAAATAACATTCTTCAAAATATTATTCAATTTTTTGCAATTAATTATAATATATATATTATTATTTTGCATCACATTCTCATTCTTTTGCAATTATATATATAATTATTATTTTGCTGCGTGGTAGTCGGAACTATTTTCATTTTCAGTCATTTTGAAGGAAATGTGTTTGTTGATAAATAGGCATGATCACTGGAACTGCAATCACAACTGCTTCCTACAACGTTAAACTTGGGAAAATCGACTATGATTTGGCTCTTGTTATTCAACCAATGCTGTTGTTAGGAATTAGTATTGGTGTTAATCTCAACCTCATATTTGCTGATTGGATGATCGCCCTTCTTCTAATCATTATCTTTCTAGGTAATGTTTTTAGTTAGTAGTAGTAATTAATTAGAAAAATACATTTAAAAAATTCCTGTTATTGTGCTATTAATTAATATTTGCAACTAATTCATACATTTAGTCACGTCAACTAAGGCCTTTCAAAAAGGTATCGAGGCGTGGATAAAAGAGTCTTTATTAAAGAAGGTAATTTTTTTTAATAATAATTAATTCATTTTTCGATATCCCTACTCTTTTGTCCTGAAACACTCAATTCCTGTCTTTTTATGGAGGATTCTGTGAACAAATTGAAGCATAATGGTGAGTCCTTTTAGATGATCATTTTTCATTAATTTTTTGAATTTTCACTCTTCTTTAAAAATTTCTTTAAAACCATATTTGCGGGTTCATTTTACCAATGTAGCTCCATACAAAATTAACAACGAAGCAAAATACGAAACTGAAGATCACCGGGAAGAACATGAGGTAAAAAATGATTCAACCTTAGTTAGCTGACTTTAAATTTTCATATTTCGGAAATGCATGCTCACATTGATGTATATTTATCGCGTGATTTTAGGTTAGGCGTAGTTGCGAATGTTTTTCGCAAGGAATTTGGAGTTGTTTTGTTCGTCTGGATCGCCTTTCTTTCTTTGCAATTCCCTAAGGTTTTCTTGATAATCCTTATAGTGGACGTAGATTGATCTTAAGTAAAACAATTTTACTGTGCAACTAGCTAGTTCATAATTATCATTTTTTATAGTAAAACAATTAATACTTTTTAAAAATACTTATGCAGAAAATTCAAATCAGTTGCACGGTAAATTTTGATTTACAAGCTTCCATTAATTTTTACCATCCTTATAAATTGAATTGAAACAGAGGCACCTAACTAGAAGTTGTTCAGAAACATACTGGGCAGTCAACTTGCTTCAGGTATATTTCATAAGTTAATTTGATCATTAATTCAAGGTATTAATGGAAACTCATGATGTTCAATTTCATATGAAATTTTGTAACCTCCTTTATTGATTTTTTTACGCGCAGATTGTTGTGTCGTTTACTTTCTCTGGATTCGCCTCGACTAGTTTGTACATGGGACGAGCAGGCCGTGTGAATTTGAAAATGGAACAACTAATTAGTTGTTGCTTCTATGGTGTGGTTGCGGGTGTTGTAGGGGGGCTTCTTGGCCTAGGAGGCGGATTCATCGTCGCCCCCCTATTCTTCGACTTAGGGGTCCCGTCCGAGGTCCGTTTTTTCTAAAATAATGTATGACTACGTGCTTAATTTACGAGCGGTATTCATATGATCATCAAGAAATTACACACCAAAAATTAACTTTGTTCTATAGAATAGAGGAAAAAAAAATTGGTCCCATAATTTTTCTGTAATTCATTTTTCACACCAAAATTTGAACTATCCAATTTTGATCACGTGATTTATATTTTGATTGTCCAATTTTGGTCCCATTTTTATCGGAATACATAAAATTTTGTCGTTTTCGAAAAACCAACAATTTGAACAGACACGTAACTCGCTCATGATAGAAAATGACAATATTGTCTGTTTTTCGGTGAAAATGGGACGTAATTTGGACAATTGAAAGTGACAATTTTTTTGGATGAAAAATGGATTACAGAAAATTTATGGGACAATTTTTTTTTTCTCAAACAATATTAATTATTTTCACTAGTACATTCAAGGTGTTACATACTCTCTCTCTCTATGAATTGAATTTATGAATGTTATTATATATGTTAACATATGTATAGTATTTAATTGATTGATTAGGTTTCAAGGGCAACATCCAGTTTTGCTGTGATCTTCTCCTCATCTCTCTCAATGCTTGAATATTACCTTCTAAAACGTGTACCTGTTCCATACGGTAACAAAATTTATATACAATAATTTTTATTTTACAATTTTTATTAAATTACACATGCACTTATAAAATTTAATTATCATAAACCAGGTCTATATTTTTTTGGAATTGCAACTATTGGTGCTTTAATCGGACAACATATTGTAAGAAAGTTTGTGGTTGCAACAAGAAGGGCTTCCTCTATCATCTTTCTTCTTGCATTCATCATCTTCATCAGAGCTCTTTCTCTAGGTATATTTATATCATTTTACTAATAATTTTACTTCTGAATATCATGATATCATATATAATAGGGAATATAAATTTTTTTTGTCTCGTGAGTTTGACCCATTTTGATTTTAATCCTACTTACTTATGATTTTTTATCTTGGTCCTCATGTAATTTTACAAAATTTGATCTTTTCATCCTGTCATCGGCTAGTTACCTGCAATAGCAGGTGACAGAACTAAAAAAGTCGAATTTTATAAAGTTACAGGACCAAGATCATAATTTACGAATTTTTATTTTAGTCATGTAACTTTAAAAAAATTGACTTTTTAGTTATGTCACTTGCTATTGCGGGTAACTAGCCGGTGACAGGACAAAAAAGTCAAATTTTATAAAATTACATGGCCTTGATCAAAAACCGTAAATTAATAGAACCACGATCAAAATGAATCAAAATTACAGGATAAAAAAACTAAATACCATGATGTTTATATATAATAAGTATATGAGTAGTTTAATGAAATAAAAAAGAATTTTATGCATTCAATGAAACACATGGATATTTTGTGCATTTTATATAAAATAAAGGGGTGTTTTTTGCTTTTTACCCGATTTTGTAGTTCGAATTATTTAATCCTAAGTAAACTAAGTGCAGGTGGAGTTGCAACTTATAACATGATTGGAAAGATTCAAAGGAATGAATACATGGGATTCGAGAATCTATGCAAGCATCAAGTGAAATAGAATCGATGAATTTCATAGAGATGTCTTGCAACATATTTATGGCCTTAAAAAAATTAACTTTTTTGCCTTGTGGTAAATTAAATCTCTACTAAATATGTAGTATATAATAATGATATATGCATGAGTACTTTTTTTTTTCGAAACCATATGTATATAAGTACATCAAAACCTCTATATTAGTATATTTTAAATGTTTTTTTATTTCTTCAACACGCCATACAATACATACCAAAAAGTAATTGTAATAGTATGGCAAAGAAAAAAAAAACATAGGAATATCCTATATGAGTATTTATAGTAAATGGGACTAATTTCTTTTTGGGAGATGATTAACCAATGACCTAATATTCACCTCAGGCATGGACTGTGAATAACATGTCAACTTATATTCGAATTTATAATAATAAAAGATGAGTAACTTGTGTGTTGCAATTTGATTCAATTTTAATTTGGATGAACAATTTACACCCTAAACATTAAATCATAAACTCTAAATCATGACATATTCGGGTCGGGTGAACCATGAACCACTCGGGTCGGGTTCGAGCCCGAATCGGTCGGATCGATTAAAAAATGAATTGAAATCAAATTGCACCAAATCAAAATGGTGCAAATAGTGCTGGAGGGGAATTTGCCTTAAAAGATTGTCGTCTTTCAAAATATGGGAAAAAAACATTGGATTCTCATTCATCTAACTTGTACAAGATGCTGTTGAAAAGGAATTAAATTTAGTAAGAAATAGTATTTGGCATGCTTACTTGGCCAATTTATGAAAGTCATTTATCTTGTCAGGATATTTTTGGTAATAGGTGTGCACTTTGTTTACCTTAATATCGATATCCACTAATTAAAATTAAGATTTAATAATATCAAGATTTTAAAAAAAAATCAAGATTTTATTGTCGAAATTCTTCTATTCGTGGAACCTATGGGCGGCTTCCTTCCACCCCAGACTACAAGACAAGGTTGCACATATTCCGACTTTTGACTTTGCAAGGTACGCCAAAGTGATTGATTCCTTAATGATATTCATTCTCATTTTAATATTCAGCCCAAGTATTCTCTTAGTTGTAAACGTTTCTTCTATTGCTTTATTTCAAATGCAACATTATTCCCAAATAGTTGTTGCACCAATACTTTTGAATTATGATCATTATTCTTTTAAGGTAGAGTTGTTAAAAGAGACGAGCAGCTCGAGAGCTCGACTCGACTTGTTTAGAGTCGAACTCAGCTTGTTTATATTAATAAATGAGTCGAGCTCAATCTCATAAAATACTCAATTTACTAATAAGTCTACTTGAGCTCTACTCGTTATACTTGATAACCAAGGATTATTCTTATAATTTTATTAAACTCGTTTGCGATTCGAGTAAAATTATATTTCCAGCTCTAACATTAATACAATCAAGTCAATTTGAGCTCAACTCGATAAGAGCTCGAGTCGAATTCGAATTTCAAATACTCGGTTGGAATAACAACTCCACTCCTAGGTAAGTGTTTGCAATTTTTTTTAAAGAATCACTTTTAAGAATCAAGGAAAGCTACTTGTATTAAAAAAAATATAGTAAAAAGGAAAAAGAAAAGAGTAAAAGACCAAAAACAATCGAATCAAAATGGTGGCACGCGTGCTCCGGAAAATCAGAAAGCAGAAAATTAGGGAAACGAAAATCCGAAAGCTTGAGAGAAGAAGATGGTATTCTACTTCAAGGCTCGATCAGAGGCCGGAGATTACACCATATTCATGGGCTTAGATAAATATGAGAATGAGGAGCTTATCAGATTCGGCTTCCCTGAAGATATTTGGTAACTTTTTGATGTTTTGATCTTTAATCATGTAACTGAGTGATGGTGTGTTGAATTAGTTCCTTGTTTTAGTTTGTTTCGTGAAATATGAGAGTGTGATGCATTTATGGCATAAGAAAAGGGCAAAAATGCTGCCATTTTTAGGAACACAGAGGTTTTTAGAAGTGGTATTTCATATGAAGTTTAGTGTGATATCTTGAAGCTTAGTTTCATGCTTTTTCTGGGGAATTGTTGATTAATTGTGGGTGTAAATAGGTGAAGAAGCTGGGAATTTTGTTGGATTGAGTGGGAGCACAATTTTGAATTGGCCAAACGAATTAGATGGAATTATCATTAGGTTTTTGGTTCTATACTTGTATTTGGTGAGATTATTTTGTTTTCATGGGAAAATTATTGTTTAGTCTATAATGTAGTTTTTGAGTGTAAGTCAAAACTTCGTGTGATAAACATAAGCAAACCTCTGAATACTTGAAGATATGTCCTTGAAATGCTGTTTAAGCAGAGATCCTGTTTATGTAGGTTCCATGTGGATAAAATGTCGTCAGCCCATGTTTATCTGAGATTGAACAAGGGTCAAACCATTGATGACATATCTGAAGGTGTATTGGAAGATTGTGTACAACTAGTTAAAGCAAATTCCATCCAAGGCAAGTGTTTCTTGCATTTGCTAGATACTTATCTCCTGTGGTAATGTATCACCTTTATTAAATTGTTTGGTTTGATGAAAGTGGTAACTATGAATTCACCGAATCACATATTCAACTTTTCTTTACTGGTTGAACTGGCAGGAAACAAAATGAACAATGTTGATGTTGTTTATACTCCCTGGCAAAATCTTAAGAAGAGTGGTTCGATGGATGTTGGGCAAGTTGGTTTCTACAACCAAAAAATGGTGAGATTCCATCGCGCATTTGCCGTGCAATTTTGATTGTTTGCATTTGCAGCGATCTTTTGATTGGGCTTGGAAGTCGAAGCTGATTGTATTTCTTTTCCTTGCTAAGGTTCGTACTGTGAAAGTGGAAAAACGAATAAACGAGATAGTTAACCGGTTAAACAAGACAAAGGTTGAAAGAAAGCCAGATCTGAAAGGTTCTTATAATTTTTTTTTTGTTCATATCACAATCTTACTATAGCCAGACTTTCAGTTTATGCTTTACTAGCCTATCCTTTAACTTTGGCATTAATTTACGTGTTTCAAATTGTAGCCTCACATTGATCATCATGTGTTTGACTTATCTGTTTTGTGCGTTCAGCTGAACGTGAGGCAGTTAATGCAGCTGAAAGATCAGAGAGGAAACTGCAACTGAGAGACAAAGTGAGTCCTCAGCCATTTTATATCTGTTTATTCATTTCTTTCTCATATGGGCTCATCTGTAATATACAACCAATGAATAGTTGCTTTCCTCAGTCATTTTATCTTTGTTTCCTGATTGGTGTCTAGAGAGTTCTTACACATAAATTTTTGTTCTAACTAATAGAACTTTGTTATGGGCTGCAAAGTTTTGTCTCATCAAACACTTCACTCTTTGTTTCAGCTTTCAACTTGATATCATTTAGTTGCTCACTTTCTTCAACTATCACTGTTTATCCCCATATATAACTTGAAATAATATTTTGCAGAAGCGTTGTGAAGATTTGGAAAAGCTTGAAAAGGAGAAACAGGCAGATTTAAGGAGCTATAAGAATTTGATGGTAGCAGAGAAGATGACATCTAACAAGGACATAGAATCAACAAGCAAGTCTGTGCAGGAACTTGAAGACGACTTCATGTAAACCCACAATACTTTTACAATAATTTGTCGAAGTTCAACCATAACTTGAGAATATTAAAAAATTCCCCCATTGTAAAAGTGAGGACTAAAATCCAAGGTCCAAAAATGGGGTTTGGCTACAGGTTGGTTCTTTGCATCGTCTTGAAGATTAACTATGAGATAATTTGTAATATCAATAGTCTTGAAGCTTTCGACTTTGTCCATAAACATTGGGATCAAAGATCTACCATTTGAAAGAGTGACAGGAACTATCATGTAGAAAGTTGTTGAAGATGATGATTTATGTTTCATCTGTAATTTTGACGCATACTATCTCCATCGAACCTAACTTCTGCTATCTTCATAATGTGATGAATGAATATCTTGATATATTTTGCCAGGAAACTAGTTTATATTACATTAACAATATCTTGATATATTTTGCCTGGCTCTAGAGATGTTAATAGTGAACAATCCGTTGGGAAACCAGTGAAAGGTCAATCTTGTTCAGTTGTAAAACTAGTTATAATTGTGAATTCCGTTGGACATGAACTCTGGCCTCTGCCTTTGCTTTCAATACAGGCTGATACTGCCTCACACATTAAAAAGGCAAGGGACGGGGAGGAAACAGTACATAAACCCTTGAAAGAAACTTCCTACGCCCTTGTGCTATGTTTTGTTTGGGTTTATAGTGAATTTTGAAAACCAATGGATTTTATTTTATGATAAATAGCAATGGGGTGTGATTGTTTTGGAATTTTTAAGTAGAGTGAAAGTTAATTTTATATCAAATCAATGTGAAAGAGTGAGATAGTAAATTTCTTTTATTTTATGCATTAAAAGTGAGATAGTAAATTTACTAGTATCAAATTTCAAAACCAGTTCTGATTTCCCAAACTGAACATCACCTTAATCAATTTGGACATTGAGTTCAAGAGGATTCTCAATTCAATTTAACAAGTAATAAGCAGGTTATCCATATTCAATGACCCGAAAACTGAAACAAATGAATCAGATGCATATCCACTTGAACAAAACATCTTAAAGATGGTCAGTTGCAAGTACAGAGCTTAAGCAATGTATTCACAGCTTTAACCATCAACATAAGCCACAAAATTCACCACACAAATACTCGTACAAGGGAGAGGCCAGAAACGAGCACGACTGTGTAAACACTGAAGTCCATAAACCAAGCTCTAACAATATTCTGCAGCAGCGACACCAAATCAAGAGCTTTCGCCAGTTGATCAACCGAAGAGTTTCCCCCAATTATACTATTCCGTCTTGATTCCACACCTTGTGGACGCAGAATAACCCAACCCATCACAATCGATGTGTTCGTTACCAAAAGCAGATAAACTGGTCTGAACATCATGATGCCCCTAACATAACTGAACCCCAGAAATGGAAATCCTATATATGACAAGATTACTAAAATTGCAGCTGCAACAGAACAACACAAACGGATATTCTCTGAACCTGCAATTGCAGAACGGATCTGACCGGGTGTGAGTGAGAAATGATTGCTCCGTGACTCCTGTTCATGCTGTTGGTCCTGAGCAGGACTTTGCATAGATGACGAGACACGAGATGATTCTTCCATATCTCTAGGCCTAATGCTTCCTCCATCTTTGTTGCTGATTGAAGGCTCTACGATCTTATCAAAGACTTGTTGCTGCTCCCTGCTAGATTCTTGATTTGGCAATGATGGTATAAGTGGTGCATCTTCATGCTGAGCAGATTCTGCAATTTCATTCTAATAAGCACTAGTAGGAAAATGGTCGAAAGCAGTAGCATATAGGAACAACACTGATAAAACAAAGAGTCTAGCTGCATCATTTTTGTTATCCACACCCCCTAAACTGACAATTTCATGAATGTACAATCACAAAATACCTACTCAGCAATTCTAGTAAGGTTTAATAGCAAATGGATCTAAAGAAGCAACATCAACGAAGAATGCTAATCAATCGAAGCTGTGATCACGACAAACTCCCGTAACATTGGAAAATCATGATCTTATAAGCAAATAATCTCTAATGAAACTGCCTGTTCAACTGTGATTATCTTCTCAGTCCCATCTAGCAGCATAGATTAAAAAAAATAGCACTTGAATCTATCCTCTTTAGATGTATAAATTCTGGACGGAGCAACAGCAACCGGAAAAAGGTTCATTTATAACAAACAACAAAATCCAATGAGCACATTCATTTTCTGAATTGAATTTCTCAGGCTCAAGAACAGATAAATATTTGAATTGATGGCAACGGAAGTACATATTTCATCATCAACACCATATCACCTTATTAATTCACTACGATGCAAAATTGGACCAACTCCTGTACCACATGTCAGAAACCCTAAATCATCATACCAGCCTTTTTTCAAAATTCAAACTCCTAAAAACCAAACAAATATAATCCGAACAAAAACTCAGCTAAAACATAAGATTCCAAACAATAAAATAGCAAATACATACCAGCGAGGGTTTCAGCAGGAGTAAACGTGGAGGAACGGGATTGGCTGAGGTTTGTTTCGGGGTCGGGCGGAAGAGATTGAATACGGCCGGTGATTAGGGCGAGGCGATCGGATCCACGCTCAAGGATACGACGGCGTCTGGCTTCTCTACTGCTCTGGATGCTTCCTCCAGTTGCTGCCACCGTCGCCATGGTTACCGATCAATGAATCGAATTAATTGTGAGCTCAGTTGACTGTATAGGGTTTCAGAGAGCTGTGGATTTATGTGTGATTTCTCTGAGACGACGTGCTGAAGCAGTTTTCCTTTCAACTTTTTTTTATTCCCGTTTTGTCCTTGAAGTGAAATTTTGTTGCATTTGTGCCCTCTTGCAATCGAATCTCACTCTATATGCTGATGTTTATCTTTATTTTTTTAGGGGGAATTTCAGGAAGATACAACAAATGGCACAATATTACAAATAGATACAAGCATAATTATCTATTGCATTTTGATACAAGATGCAACATAAAAATTTTATTTTGTCCTTAATTCAAAATTTTCAAATATTAAATAACTTTGGCCTTAATTAAAAAAAAAAAAAAATCTGTCATTTGAAACACACACTCTCTCTAAGAAGGAGAGCTTCTCTCTCTAAGTCGCCCCAAATCCACACCGGCCGGAATTTTACGAGCCTCCACCTCGACGACAAGCGGTGGGTTTTGCAGGTGGGCTTGTGATGCGGCGGCTGCGACGGTTTTCGTGGTGTGGTGGTGGTAGGGGGTCTCTTCCACGCTTCTCTCTCTCTTTAGGGTTTGTGGTGATTTTTGCAGCAGCACGGCGGGGTGCAGATGGGGGTGGGGGAATGAGAGGAGGCGGCGGATGGTGGTGGGGGTGAGCGGGAGACGCGCCGCTAAAACCGATGAAGAAGACGCGCGCCGCCGCTGCATCGAAGAAGAAGTTTTTTATTTCTTGATATAAATTATAATGGAGTTTTATCAATTTAGGGTCCTGAGAGATAGTAAATCTATTAATTTAAGGTTTGAATGATTTTTTTATTGATTCAAAACCTGAAAGATAGAAAATTATCAATTCGGGTCTGAAAGATAGAAACTATCAATTCGAAGCTTACACATTTTAAAGTTTACACATTTTAAGATCATGTTTGTCACTAAACCCTGAACCGTAAATCCTAAACATTGAACCCTAAATCCCGAACCATGAACCTTAAATCTTAAAAATAAAAAAATAAGAACGTGAAATAAGGACATGAAATATAAATGTCAAATATGATCTTAAAATGTGTAAACTTCGAATTGATAATTTCTATATTTCAAGCACTATGTTGATAGTTTTCTATCTTCCAGGCCTTGAATCGATTGGAAAAATCTTCAGATCTTAAATTGATAAATTTACCATTTTTCATGTCCTGAATTGACATTTTTTTCAAATTATAATACATCAAAAGATCCTTGAACTATTCCCTTTAATTTTAAAAGGCTCCTAATTTATTATTTTTAAAAAAAAGCTCTTAATCTATTAATTTTTATTTCGAAAAACTTCTAAATTGTATTTTCTTAGCTAACTTAATATTTTTCAATAAAATATGACACATTAACTCAATTTCAATGTTATTAGTTTTCGGATCAATCCCAAAAATTAAAAAAGAGCCTAACAAAATGTAAAAAAAAATCTTACAAAATAAAAATTATATAATTTAAGGACTATTAAAATAAAAAAATAATTTTGGGATCTTTCAAAATAAAAGTTAATAGTTTAATAATTTTTTAAAATAAAAATAATTTAAGGATCTTTTAAAATAAAAGTTGATAATTTAGGGTCTTTGATGCATTATGTCAACTTATTTTTTTTAATCAAGTTGGAATAATTTGAGTATTTTATATACTTTTATCCAGAAAATTCGAGTTATTTTTGTACGTATTCAAGTTTCCTTTAATGTATATTGAAATTTAAAATGATATAAGCTTAGAGTAGTTTTAGTTTTTACTGTACTATATATATATTGAATGAGTCTCATATGTATTCAAGTGCACTCATAGTGTATTTTGAAATTATATAATTTGTTATAATAAAAAATACAAAATATTTATATTGAGAACTCTGTGTAATTATTTTCATATTAATAGTTGCACAAATTGCATCTTTTAACATAATAAATTGCATGATTCTAAAATATACTATGAGTGCACGATGCATATAAAATTTAGCCTATATATCTTAGATTTCTTTTCTTTTCACTTTTTTTTTTCTGAATGTAATTAAATATGTTTTTTCTTTTCTTTTTAACATAGTGCTATTAAAGCTATGATGATATTTTAAAACAGATTGGCTATTGGAATCATTTTAGAAAAAGATTAATATAATAATTTTCAGAAAAACAGAAAAGGTGCCTATTGTATAAAAAGTAGACAAGCATAATAATAAATTGCATGTATATTTATATATGTCAGTACTTTAGAAAAGGTGCCTATTGTATAATAATATTCAGTGAGTAAATCAGTATATAATTGTTTCTGGAAAATCCAGAAGAAATAACTCCCATAAGCAATTTGAGAAATACAAAAATAAAGTGTAATTATTTATATTCATCTCCAATAAGTAATTTGAAAATCAAATACAAAAATAAATTTGTCAAAATAAATTTTCCAGAAAGTACTTAAATATCCAGAAAAAGTAAATCAGTGTAATTACAAAAATATTCATTTCAAAAAAATAAGTAATTTTAAAAAATTAAATACAAAAAATGGATTTGCCAGAAGTTTCAAAATCCAGAAAAAGTAAATCAGTGTAATTGTAATACAAAAATGGATTTGCCAGAAGTTTCAAAAATAAATTTGTCAGAAGTGGGATTTGAACCCACGCTCTCTCACGAGAACCAGAACTTGAGTCTGGCGCCTTAGACCACTCGGCCATCCTGACTAATTTGACATAAATTTACGAAACATTATACAAGTAACATAATATCACAATCCTATATGTCTTGCATTTATTTTGTTATTCTTTTTCTGTTTTGTTAAATATCACAAATTCTAAGAACAACTTATATACGATGTAAACTTATACAAAAAACCTACGCGAATTTTTTCATTTTTGTTAAAATCACAAATTCTAAGAACAACTTATATCGATGTAAACTTATACAAAAATTTGTTATTCATTTTTTGTTATTCTTTTTTTTGTTAAATATCACAAATTCTAAGAACAACTTATATCGATGTAAACTTATACAAAAACTTATCTGAATTATTCTTTTTTTCGTTTTTTGTTAAATATCACAAATTCTAAGAACAACTTATATACGATGTAAACTTATACAATAACTCAAATGAGACGGTCTCATGCATGAAACGGAGTACAACATAACACAAATTACACCTACCATTTTCATGACTTTTGAACAACCATACAATAAATTTCATATATCTTCCCCCCTAAAAAATAGAAAACTCTCCTTAAATTTCATCCTCATAACATTCATAATTTTACACGAAATATCCTTATTTTTAAGTTCATGCACACATTCAATCCAACTTATTTCTTTATTTTATACATACAAATCTACAAAGTTATCCCTCAAAATCCTATTCATTTTTCGACTTTCTTAATTTGGATGACCACCTATAGGTGCAAGTTAATTAGGGACGGAGATAATAACAAGTTTATGAGCGTGTGAAAGGTGACAGGATGATGATGTACATGACATGACTAGATCCTTGGAATTTGCTGATATTCATATGAAAAGATGAGTCACAAAACAACTCTAATAAACGAATTACAAACTGTTACAAACTCATAAATATAAGAGACAACAACATAAGGAATGAACAACCAACCCCCTCCCCCTCCCCCTCCCCACAAATGTGCTTCGAGCAAAAAACGATTGCTTTCATTGCACTTGTGTTGGTTCAAATGCTATCTTGAGATCCCTCTTGTTTGACGTGTGTTGTAAGACTTGCAATTCGGACATTTATGGGCGACGACGTGATATTTCACTTCTGAATTGCATCCACAGTCGTTACAAAGTATCCAAACCTGCGACCAAAAGTACACGTTAACACAACAGAAAAGCACACGATATTGAACGTGTGAGTGCTCGTTCGTGTATATCCAAAGTCGGGGGAAGAGGAATAATACCATCTTGTTTTGACAATAAGGTGGCATGGGTGTAGCTGCAATCTCCATGTCGAACTTCTCCCACAATTTGGACATATCACATACCGACTTGGAGCAGATTGGGCAAGCATACCTGCAATGAACCTAATTAGCTAAAGGAAGATATATATATATATATGTGTATATATATGTATGTATATAGAGGGAGAGAGAGACTTACTGATAGTGCTCCTGCATTTCTTCCAAGCACGCCTTGTGAATGGTGTGCCCGCATGGCAAAGCAATCACATCATTTCTCGACTCGAACAAATACTACATAGTAAAACCTCTGTTTCAGTTGCTGCTGCCTAAAATAAGTGAAAATATGATAGCAGGAAAATGACTGAGAAAAGAAGTTGAGCAGTACCTCAAAACAAACGGGACAGTCTTGATGCATTGCCCTCTCCACACATGGATGGCTGCTTTTCAAATGCGCAGAGTAGCAGCAACCTACATAGCAGATCAGAGGGAGAAGCATAAACACAAGATGAAAGAAAAACGGGAATCCAAATTCCAAAACGGAGTCTTTGTTAAGTGTACAAAACGATAAAACAAGACTTACCGCATTTGTTACAGTGGAAGAAATTCTTGGCACCCCCAATCCTGCAACAGAACAAAGGGAGCATGATTATTGTTATCTGAAAACGTGTCATTATTATCATAACAGAAAAAGATTTGTCTGCTAAAATCTATGATGTCGGAGTGAAAGAACTGCCATTTAAAACAAGATTTTATTGGATGAAAACATGCGTTCTCTAAGGATCACTTGGTACAGTATAGTTCACATTGTCTTTTTTTTTTCCATTGCAACTGGAATTGAGTGTATAAGGAAAGGAATGAGGCTATAAGTACCTGCAAATGCCACAGCCGTCACAGTGATACTGCTCCTTAGATGTCTGCAAAAGGAAAAATAGAATTTTTAGTTGTTATGCCCTCTCTAATCCAAACCTTCTAGATATTATAAGCGCAGAAACAAAGGAATGCATTTTTCTTACATCATCGTCGAATAGCTTGCAAATTCCACAAAAGTATCTACCCATGCATGCGCCACAGTTTTTGCAAACTTGTTGAACCTGAGAATAACCACAAAACAGGAAGAACCTTAGAGAGAGAGAGATGGGGTGGGCAGCATAGAACAGACTGGCATAATCCATGAAGTTCAATAACCACTGTAAATATGAAATACTAACCTCCTGTTCAGTATCACAAAGTGCACATATGACCTAGTACAATAAACAAAATTTTAAAATTAGTAGGCTAACCAAAAAAAGGGGAAAAACATAAATTTAGCAACAGATAAAAGATAGGAGAAATATAAAGAGGAAAATTCAAGTAAAAATCTACCTTCTCTACCAAGTGACGGGGCATATCATGCCCAAGCTTTGGATCGATGCAAATATTGTTCTGATGACCAAAAAATAGCAAAGTCAGAATCATTTTACATTTTAACAATAGACGGGCAAAACCAATACTGATACAATGGAGGTCTGAATCAACGAATTTAAGATATTTTGTAGGTATGTAGACCCTTAGGTCTTTACACAAAACTTTCTGTGTCAACTAATAAAGCACAAATAAGTAACTTTCGGTATATATGCGATAGTACCTTAGCCTCATTATGACAGTGACGGCAACTGAAGATCTCATTGCAACATGGAGCTCTAATGCGACACCTCCGACGGTAATGGGAACATCTGCCAACCAAATATCAAATATTAGTTGGCATAAGATCAGCAAACATAGCATCAACCAGCATAATGTATCAATCTAGAATATCATACCCGTATTGCAGGAATCCTTTATCTAATACTTCAGTGACCCTTGTCTGATTCGACAATTCATTGTCTGCGCTGTGGTCTTCACAGAAAGGCTGCAAGTCTGACTCGCGAGCCTGTCTCCTGGTTCTGATCTCATTCTCTTCAGTTACCACAGACTGTGAGATCTTTGGTTCAATGCTTGGATTGCCAGTATATTCGACAGCCACTGATGCCATCTCGTTGTATGGAATAATAACAAATAACTAGCAGCTGGGAAATGCACAAAGCACCTGCATTCAGAAACAAATTTAAGAAGAGCCTAAGCCTACTCATTCTTTCTAATCTAGCCGCCCTCCAGATGGGCGAACACCTCAACATCGTGTAGCTTTTGCACATTTGCTCCAGAGCAACAGAATCAGCAACGACAAAATCAATTATGGTCGAAGAGCTCCAATCACGAAACCTCAAAGAGGGGTTCCTCAAAATAACGTGATCTACAGGAACCCCGACTAACAAATACCATGCAGCATTCTGGAACTCAGATCTTCAAGTTGCAGGTAGTAACTGTTTCCAGAAATCCATCTTTACAAGAGAGCACGATGGAACGCTTAACCTATCGTCAAAGCAGTAGAAAAGAATCATGTGCTTTTCAAAAGTCAAAACAAGAAAAGGTTGAATTCTGAGAGATTGAGGGTTGGGTTCAGAATGATCTCTCCTTTACTGAATGACAACATAAACAGAAAATTCACCAACTCCATTCGATTATTTCACTAGTGGAAGTAGAGCTCAAGGTAAAACTAGTCCATTAGTTCAACAAAGTACCCTTTGACCTACTCTATGAGATGATGCACTACATACTATTGCGAATCTTAGCACCAGTCACATTTAACTATAAAGTATCCAATGAGGCATGTAATAGATAGAAAAATTCCAAGATATAAACTAAAAGAATAGCAGACAACTCTCAGTTGAACCTCATACAACACAACCAAGTGCAATGACCTACATCATCACATAACACTATAAACTAATGGGCAGGTGTATAATGATGCATGCAATTGGAGGAAGGATTTGCAAGATGTGGGTGGAAAGAATAGCAGCCACTTCTGAGTTAAACCTCAAACAACTAAACCCACTGGACTGACGTGCGTAAGGTTCATAGTTAAATTAAAGGTAACAGATGAACTTAGGAAGACATGGAATGGGAATCTATATTGGTACTTATACCAACTTTTAAATTGATACACATGCAAAGTAGGAGACTGCTAACATCCTAAAAATAAACCTGCTACTCCCTAAGATGCCAGAGAAATGGCAAAAAAAAATTTTAACACTGAGGCCAAAGAGATGCAGTCAAACCTTTCTAGCATGAACGCAACCACTGCACCACATAAGCACAACGGCAGTTCCTGGTTGAGAAATCCTTGCAACCAAACCAACACTCTGGACTAATTGGTTGTTTCCGTATAAAACCAAAATACACTATACGGACAAATATAAATACATAAATATACACAGAACCTAATCAAGCTAAAACCAAGAACCTTATGACAGTTGTTCAAAGGTAACATGGCAATTGATATGACTAATAACTTCTTAACATATTGTAGTATTTTATATCTTTAGGTAATCCACACTAAACACTTCCATGAAATCTCAATCCTTCACGAGGTGGTTACGAGCAATAGGACAAAATTGAGAATAACTAAGTATACTTAGCACTATTCGCAAGCGATAAGGCAATTTTGGCAGTGAGAATATCATTATAGGACCCCACACCACAGAAGATGCTGCAAAGCATGTATTAAAAGACCACCATTAGGTCTATATCTTCAGCATGCAAAAATTAATCGAATCTAATCATCTCTCTCCTTTTTCCCCTTATAGACACCCATATATGCTAAATCAAGGTTCATGTATAACTAATAAAGAGACATTCTGATAAAGATCAACACAATCGAGGATCAGGAAATGGCACTAAATCAACTAAAACCTCCCAGAAAATCAACACAATCGACATTAAAACAATAATCAGCAAGTAACACAAATATTTCTAAGCAGAAATAAATATCAATAATCAAGCATTAAGCATCCTAAAAACAGCTTTTAATTATATGGTAGTACTTCTACAAACAAACTGCGCTTAATTTTCTTCGACCTAAATCAAATGCAGCATTAGATTCATTCTATTCTACTTTCCAACTTCTAATAAGCTACTCAAATTACGAAAATTCCACAATCGATTTTCCCAACTTTGTCCTCAAAACACAATATTCAATCAACTTAAGGAAACGAGCAAAACCAAAACCAACAACACAAATTCAACGATTAAGATCACTATATAAACACATAATTTTAGAATACCGACCTTTGAATTCCGCCAAAAGCTGTTTCACAGTAGCATATACATGCAAATGGAGACAGACATAAAGAACACCGGAAATTGCTGACAATAATACGGAAAATTATGTGATGAAATGCGGATAGAGGTGGCGTTGTATATATATATATATATAGTGGTTGAATAGTGGGGATCACAAGATGTTGAGTGGGATTAAAGTTAGGAAGCAGAAAGCTGATACGATATAGATTGCGTTTCGATTTTCGTTTCTTCATTTTTCTAGACGGTTCGACAAATCTAGAACTGGGAAATTTCTCAATGGGGGTAATTGACCAAAATAGAGTCCAACTTTTGAAATTTGGCACCTTTATTTCGCCCGCATATTTCTTTTGAAACTTATTCATCATGATACTCTGTATTTATAAATATAACTTTTTATTTATCATAATTAATAAGAGTATTTTTTTATGATGTAAGTTATATCTTTTAATTATTATTATCAATATCTTTAGGTTATGTTTATTTTGAAATTTAAATATGCAGAACAAGTCAAAATTTTAATTAACTGAAGTTTAAAATCCTTGATGAATAGTAAATATATGTGTTTATTTTGAGATTTAAATAGAGTGTGATTTAATTTTATGTCAAATCAATATTTAATAGTGATTGATGTTGTAGTATATTATATTATATTGAGAAGATTAATAAAGGGTGATCTATTGAGAAAAATAATAATATATTTTATGTGTATTTGTAAGTGTGGATTGAATGTGGAATTTGAAAACCAGACTTTAAATCTCAAACTGATATGAGACGGAGAGTGCAAAGTCCTAAATCCGTGAGACCCAAAACAAACACAACATTATTGTAATATAACTCAAACCCTTTAATATTATGAGTAATACACTTTATGTAGTAAAAAAGTAATACCCTTCAATTATTATAATTAATACTCTTTAGTAAAGTTATACTTACTAATCAATTTTATAGATTTTTGTGTGGAACTTATTCACTTTATATTTTGCCTTATTTTCAAGTCGAGTTCGAATTTTATTTATTGAACGCAATAGTATTTTACTTTTTTTTTTTGTGTTTAAATAATCTCAATAATATATACTAATTATAATTGTTAATTGAGTTCAACTATTACACTAGTTAATTTATGAGCTTACAAACGAGTTTATTCGTAAGTTAATGAAATCGAATATCGAGCTGGAATTTGTTTGTTTATAATTTTATATCAACGAATAATATTAAACGAGTCCAAATAATTCAAACAATTAATAGATCACATCCCTTTAATGAGCTCTTAAAATAAGTCAAAATCTCAAGATGGTGTGTGTTTGTGTTTTATCTAATTCTACAAAAGAAAAGAAACTGAGAAATGGTTTTAGAGTTCGTGAGATAAATTAAATTTAAAATTATAAATAATTTGTTATTTGTTAAATGTAATATCTTTTAATTAGTTTATGATATTTGGATCCATCAAATATGAAGTGATTTTATCAAACTATCTGACGTGTAATACTTCTTCAAAAAAAAAATTGTTTTTATAATACACGTGATACAGTTTCACACAAATTCATAGCATTTCTAACCAAAATTTTGGATAATGATTTGTTTTGTTAATGATTTTAGCTGAAAATGAAATACTAAGTAAACGGATGACGCGTGTATTGGATTTGGAGGTCGTCGTTGAATACGAAATTTTGGCTGAATTCTCAAAATATGACGTGTGAGGATTAGCATCCAATTTATAATAATATCTTCATTTTTATTTTATTTTCACTTTTTTTACAATATCTTCACTGGTTACGTGTCATATGTGCCACTCTAATCATTGTCTAAAAAAGAATATTTGTTATTTCTTTCGTTTTCAGTGACATTTTCATCTTCGTAGTTCGCAAATACATCACCATCGCAACTCAGTTGTCATTTAAGAAAAAGTATACTATATCATATGATCATTTTAAATTAAGCATGATTATTTTTCGTGGGAATGAATTATTGTAAGCAACTGAATAGCAATGGTCGTATGAGTAATCAGGCAAGAGATTTCCACGTAAAGTTTGGATGTTGACCGATGCAAGAAATTTGGGGGAGGTTATACATTTTTTAAAGAAATTACTAATTAATTCTAAGATTTGCCATAAAACCGAATACTAAAATATAAAACAAATTTTTTTATATGATGACAATTTTTGCACAAATAAAATCCTAAAATGTATTTATTCACCCAAAATATGTATGACCTTAGTCGGTTACAATTTATCTCATGTTGTATCCAATCACAAAACACTCACTATATTATAATTTTCAAAACTTAAAAGATAAGGTTTAAAAAATAGTTTTTACTTCAAATAAAAACAAAAAAAGTCCATGTGGAAAGCTTTATTTCCACGAAATTGGTCCATGCCATTTATTAGGCATTTATGCAAATGAATTTAAAACGTATCCACATGCATGAGTAACCAGGCAAGAGATTTCCACGTAAAGTTTGGATGTTGACCGATGCAAGAAATGTTGGGGAGGGAAAGGTGAATTCTAACTTTGCCATACCGAATAAAATACATAAGAATAAATGCACAAATAATCAAAGATAAGAAGTATTAAAAGATTCGGACGACCTTCAAGACTCATTATTTTGTCGTTTTACAGAATTATAAAAAATAAAAAATAAAACTATTCAAAAAAATATTCAAAATAAGCGTCTGTTATATTCTCATATGAACAGACTTTTTCTCACAGAATAAATCACTTTTTCAAAGATAACAACAGTACTTCTAAAATGACTATGAATGCATACAAGACCAAGACTGAAGCCATAATCAAATGTGAATATGTAGAAATGCATGCTATATTATACGATACATCTCATGAATTTCACCAAGTATATATAGCAAGTCTTGTAATAAAATGATTTGGTATTTAGTGTTCACATTTCGGGCAGCACAAATACAGAAATGGTCTGTAAAAGGGATGAATACTACATCGAATAGTGTGTTTTGTTCAAGACTATACAAACACACTCACAAGTCACACCAACACAAACATATGTTTATTAAAGATGGATACTAATACAAATGTATTTCACCATCATTATACATACATATATACTAGTATTATCTTTTTAAAAAATTCAATAATCAGAAATAAAATGTATAAAATTCAGTTGGTCATGCCCACAAATTTATAGGTGAGGGCCTTCTATCAAATTTTAATATCAGATTCCAAAGTTTAATACTCCCCCATACCATTTTAAATTGTCCATTTATTGTTTGACTCGTGTTTTAGCGAACGAGTTATT
This sequence comes from Stenogyne calaminthoides, assembly GCA_037126765.1. NCBI lineage: Eukaryota > Viridiplantae > Streptophyta > Magnoliopsida > Lamiales > Lamiaceae > Stenogyne > Stenogyne calaminthoides. The sequence goes on from JBBCBC010000018.1 coordinate 71,193, forward strand.
TATTAGTATATGAAATGATTAAGTGACTTTTAAGAAGGTGTAGGATAAATCAGGAGCATGACTGTCATACCTCACCTTAAAAAACTTTTTATCATTTCAAATACTAATAAACTCACTTGCTAAAACAGGACGGAGCGAGTATCAGATTTGTGACGTATTTTCGCTCTATTTGCAATAATAGCTCCTACCACCCGAACTTATATTAGTATCAATTTGATAGGAAATAGATTACCCTAAACTGAAATTGTCATTAAAAAGCAAGTAGCATGATTATCATGACATGATAAATTAACTGGTGATACCAATAAAAGCACAACAAAACAATCCCTTGGAGAATGTAAATGATGTGAGCAATATCAAATAGTTGACAAACCAATGAATTCTACAAAACTTTGAGCAAAAACTAAGACCGGTCGAAAGCAATATAAACTACCCGATATTGGATGCCTTGTTCAGAATAACACCTTCGTATTTCACTTGGAACCACTTCATCGCATCATCCTTGGTGACTCGATGCTGAATTCCAACACGAGACTTGCACCTACGACGACGACCCACACGGTAACCGGGACGCTCCAACACGACATAGAAATCCATACCATAAATACCGGTCGAAGGGTCATACCTGAAAATAATAATTCCATGAATATTATGTTTCATAGGTGATGTTTATTTCGGGTTTTAAGTGATTTTTAATAACCGGTTTATGAGATCTATGGGATTTTGAAATTCTGATAAATAATAAGGTATGTAATTGTTTTGGATTTTTTAGTAGGGAGAGATTTAACTTTACGTCAAATCAATGTGAGAGTAAAAGATTTATCATCATTGTTGTTGAGTGTGATTGTAATGATTGGATGATATAAGCTTACGATTTATATATTTAACGTGTTAGGAGAGAGAATTAATTGTAAGGATAAGTATGATAGTAGGTATATAGATTTCAAAATACTGAACTAGAACCTATTTTAAATTTCAAAACACAAATCCTGGTTTTCAAAAAAACATATCAAACATTTATAGGTCAAGCAACAGCAAAATGTGTTAAAACCTTGCATAAACTATTCAGACATTACTAAATCTTTATCGCAAAATATGATCAGTTGTATGACCATATCTTTCCATCATGCTCACAAGATTTAATTCAGAAAGCCAAATACCAGGAAATGTCAAACAGGAAAAATAACCCAAACAATTTTACTCGGAAAGAACAAAATTGGCATGAAATATCTGCAGGAGGACTAATCTTCTACTATTATACAATTGCCATAAATCATGCATTGAGTTTCTTTTAAGGTGTCAATAATTAAGACAAAGCCTCATGTGCAACTGGTGCACTCACCCCAACCCTACCCATGTATCCACAGAACATGTCTAATATATTTAATAGGTCAAATATTTTTTTAAATGGATCATTCAATTGCATAAGTTCACGGTGCACTTGGGTGCACAAGAGACCCACTCTAATATTAATTGATAAAGAGAGAGGCACAGCAATAGATAAAGATCAATATAGGGAAGGCCATAAATTTGCTTACTTGATGCCAAGATCAATGTGCTCCTGAATACCAAAACCGAAACAGCCAGTCTCACTGAAATTCCGTCTCAGCAATTCATATTCCTTGACCTTCAAGCCACTCTCAAGAAGCTGCATTGCCTTGTCACCTCTGACAGTGACATAGCATGCAATCTTTTCATTACGCCTAATTCCAAAGGATCGCACAGTGTATCGAGCTGTTGAGTATAAGAGAGAGCCATATAAGTACTACAAACTAGAAGCTCTTTCAAGTATGATACTTCAACATTTCGTCACGCATAAAGAATAAACAGATTAAGTTTCAACAGTGTGCAAACATTTCATTTATTTCAGTAATCAGGTTCCAAAAATCTGAAGTTGCAGGAAAACAAGAGTATGCCTCATGAATTGAACAAAGCATCACACCTTCAAAACCTTAATATACATTCCTTCAGTACGAATCCACTAGGTGAACTATTAAAGTGCTTCTAAAATTAACTAACATTTACTAAACAATCCAAAGCATTCTTGCTCTTTTTCCCAAAAAAAAAAAACCAATATAGCTCTTCATGAATATCCATACTCTACATTGGAACAAATTAAATGATTAAGGGTACGAAAGATGCAATCTCTTCATCATTCATAAGAATCAATCACACAATTAGCAGCCACAAAAGATAAATATGAAGAAATTACCCTTCGAGAAAACTGGAGTTTGCCCACTGAGTTGCTCCAACACCTGGAAAACAGTAACATCGAAACAAATGAGCTTAACTGCACAACTGAGAACAAATTAGACAACAAAATGATAGAATAGCACCTTAGAAGCTCTGGTGAGACGATCGCCGCTTTCACCGACGGATATATTGAGAACAAGCTTCTGAACCTTGATCTCCCTCATTGGATTCGATAATTTCTTCTCTGACGCCTGATTTCCATACAAAAAAAAAAACAACGACATCAATATTACATTCGGAAATGATACTATACCAAGCAAGTAAAAATGTTGTCTAGAGAGAGAGACGTGCCATGGTGATACAGAGGTTGAAGGTGGAGGCGCGGCGGCGGGAGGATCTGCGGGAAAATGAGATAAAACTTCTGTTACCAAGTTATAAAGAGTAGCTAGGGTTTTGTTTGGGGGCAGGTCAGGCTGAAGTTCCGATTATGGCCCTGCAAGGTTTTTGATGGGTTAGCCGCGATGGGTTTGAAGTTATTTATTTAAACTCGTCAAAGTAAGTTTTTTTCATTGTTCAAGTCTGATTTTAAACTTTCATAAATTTGAAAGTTTTGATGAATATTGAAAATTTTGTGTTTATTTTGAAATTTTGATAGTGTGAAATCACGCAAAAATGTCAAATCAATGTTTAACATTGATGTTTTATTATTATATTGTATTGAGAGTGATAAAAATAGTGATTTGATTTATTTAATTTTGTGAAATATAAATGTTTAAGTGTATTTTATAAAAGTGAATGTTAAAATATGACTTTAAGTCTCAAACTACAATGTGACGTGATTTGCAAAATTCTAAGTCTATTAGAATGATTTCCCAAACAAACATTTAACTATTCTGCATGGTAAAAAAAATAGTGAAAGTGAACTCTTTAAACTTTTTAAAATTGAATAATGTGACTTTAAACTATTTTATAAATAGATAAAAATTCTCCTCTTAAAATCAAATAAGATGCACTTTTACCAAATGTAGCATTAGTGTTTTTTTTTAATAAATAATTTGACCTTAATATTTGTTTTTCTTGATTATTTGTTTTTCATGTTTCTAATTAAAAAACTTTTAAGTTTTATGTGTTTTTTGTATGTTGGAATGACATTTTATTTTTTCTTATGAGATTTTATCATTAAACCACCATGCTTGAAAAAATACACATATATGTTAATAAAGTGTCTTTTAGTTCTATTTTGAAAAGATAAAGGGCATATATGCACCAAAAAATATTTCAACATTTTATTTGAACATGTAAGAATACTTGAGGAGTTTAAATGCATCAAAAAAAAAAAAAATATTTTTAAGACTTACTTGTACTTGAGGTATTAATATATTAGTGGTTACTTATTTATGCACGAATTTGCTAGATCTCGAGCTAAAACAAACATAAATCCTAATGAACATTAAGTAGAGGTAGGGGGTGCTGAGGAAGTATATTGCTTGATTCAATGAAGCGGCGCTTGAAGTGTCTGCAGTCACCAATGAGGTGAAGATAAATGTTTTTGCTCATGATCTTCAAGATGGGAATCTCTTCAGGTCTTTCGCCAAGTGTCAAAACTTCCGATGAGATGCTCGGGAGAGCGAAAAGAGTAGGTTAATCTAAAAAAAGGCAAAGGTGTGTGAAAAACAAAGATGTTAAAAGCTCTTATTGAAATAAAGAGCATGAGTAGATGAAGTGACGTGATGAGAAGAGCAGAGAAGTTAGCCGAAGAAGCAGATTAGAGCAGTTTGAAAAATTACACTTTCCTAACTTTAGAGTCATCAAAGCTAGTGGATATTGATGCACAACTTCCATATATTAGGCTCCACTATAGTGCCAAGTTGAGACCTCGGTCACCAAAGTCAAATCTCGATTCCATAGCAATTATGGACATGACATTAACAACTGTTGACATTTGAAAAATGTCATCTATAAGCTGACTTAGGATGGACATGAACGTGAATTTTGTGAAAAATAAAGATAAAAAAATGATCTGTAATTAAAGTTAAAAGAAAACTGAAATTGAAAAAAAAAAAAACTAAAACTGGAAAAAATTAAAAAAAAAACTCATAAAATTAAATTGCACCAATTTTATTGGTGCATGGAGAATTTACCCTAGAGTTTTTTTTTTGGATACTAGCAATTTCGTTGGTATTATGTTCCAAAGATGCTTCGAGCATATGAATTTAAGGGTGTGTTTTGAAACACTTAAAACAGCTTTCAGAAGCACTTATTTTCAAAGCTCCCTCTCATAGCTTTTGAAAATAAGTGCTTCTGGAAGTTGTTTTAAGTGTTTCAAAACACACCCTAAATGTGAAACCCAAGCCGGTGGAAACAAAAACAACATCGCATGAGTTCACAAAAGAAGCTATTCACACAAAAGGTCAAGTTTTATTGCAGGTCCAATTCGATGAACATCTTTGCAGAGGGTTCAAATGATGAATTTTTTAATTGGTGAACTCTTTACTCATGATGTGATCATGGAGAGACCAACTACATATATCTCCAAAGTTGTGGTCTCTAAGTATCACATGAAGTTCAAAGGTTGTTATTAGTTTCAACATTTTAAATATTGAAATGCTAATAAATACTCATACAATTTTAAACAAACACGTAATGGTTTTTTAAGATGTACAATAAACCACATATTTCATTAAATGATAAATTATTTTATAGAGGGGATAACTATTAGGTACAATTTAGAAAATAATGATTTAAAAATATTATAGTGTAAGTTTATACATATATATTATTTCAGTATATTTATTATATAACATAATTATATTACTTGTACGGTGAAGAAATTAATTTTTATGTATATAATGCATTATGTGATCAAATTAATTTTTACAAACAGTCTTGCTATTAAACTAACTAGTATATCACCCGTACGTTGCACGATTTGTGAGTATAAAATGAACATAATATGAAATGTATTTATTTTTGTGTGTAATAAATTATAAAAAAATATTTTACTAATAATAATAATAAGAATCTTTTTTTTATTTTTTTAAATATTTTTTTTATTTTTCTATTTCAATGCAACGCACGATTTATGAACATGTTTTGATTTTGCAATTAGGCATGGGAAATGGGTGGCGTTCTAACTGCTTAAAAAATTTACATTGTTAAATAATGTAATTTTAAAGATTTTTTTTCTTACAATTTTGAATTATTTCCTTTTAAACTACTTTGATTGACACATATGATCGTCTTCACAATTCTCATTGCATGTAAAAAAATTCAAATTATCCACTCTTGTTACTCTGGGCATGATAACATATAACTACCCATGGCCCAACTTTTGACCTCCTTAAGAAAATCCAATTTTTTTAATAATTGTCTATAATTCTTATTAATCGTCACACCATAAGATATCATTAGTCAAAATAATCTTTCTAAGATGTTAAAGAGAGTCTACTATCTGATGAAGTCAGTGTCATTCCTGAAATCAACACTCTTTGTCCTAAGTTAGTTTCGATTAGTATTTTCTTTTAAAAATGTAGGTATCGAGCTTCATCACAACCAACTCAGTATCGTTTTTACAGTTCAAGATCTAATGTTAATGTACATGCAACTAATTCATAGTAATTTGACTCAATGATGGACCTACATGTCCTATGTTGGGATCGCGTGCCCCCATATTTTTTTTAAGTATGCGTTATATATATTATAATTATTAGGAGTAATAATTATATTATATGTATATAAAGACTTAAATGAGTTTTTAATAGTGTTATAATCAGTTAACCATGCAAATATTTCATCTAAAAGAATTTGTAGATTTGTTATATTAACATTATTTAAAAAATCAAATATTTTTTAAGATAATGATAGTGTATATGCATAATCGTGACACTAAAAAATAGAATTCACGTGACCGGGTTCATAGGAAAATCTACTTGTTATATTATTTATTTTTGTGCCTCCGTCATGAAAATTTTCTGGATCTGTCCATGATTGGACTAATCAATTTAAATATTATATCCTGTAAAAGAATCATACATATAACTAAATCGAGCTTTAACACAACTAACCTAGTGTCATTTTACAATTCAACTAATAACGTCAACTAATAATTTAATTAAAAAATATTCAACTAACAATATAAGTCTAATGTCAATAGCTCATGCAACTAATTTATGGTAATTGGACTAATCAATTTAAATTCAATATCATGTAATATTATCATACAAATAAGTATATAAATTATACATTTTCATACATACAATACTCCTCGTCATTTTTAAATTGCTCAAAATTCAAAAAGTTCATCTTTTATCACATACTCAAAATGACAATAAAGTAACTATATAGTTCGTGATATCCCTTACAAACATCACTAAATTACATCACATATCACTAATTATTACATACAAAAGTAACTTATTTTTTTATCTTATTCACTAAAATTGACAGAATACCCTTATCAAAAAACTATTTTATTACCTTCAAATATTAATAAAAAATTTCATCATCAAAACCCATGTCAAATCAAGTGATCAATCTAAAAAAAAAGATGGACGGAGTAACTGGTTTTTAAAAAATATATATATCCATATCAACTACAAAATATAACATTTTATATTATTAATCATTAATGTGCCACTTTTTAAATTTTATAATAAATTTAATAATATTACTAATTTAGAAAATATTAAAAAAATAATTAATATATGCGTGGTAGATATGAAGAATTGAACCTCGTACCTCTTGCATACAAAGAAGATAAAAAATATTTGTTATACCATTTGAGCTACATCAAATTTGTTAAGATATTTAAAATTTTATTACAAAATTATAACAATTTTTTGGCCCAACATTTTATTATTAGATATGTATAGATATAGATTATCATATTTATGAAAAGAATTCATAGAAAGATTGATACATTGATTCTAAAGAGGAATAAAAGCAAAAAAAGTTTATGTATCTAAACTGATAAGAGTAAAATGAACAAGTAGTTTGACTAAACAACTAACACTCCTATTTATACTAACACAACTAATATTGCAGTATTAGTTGTGATAAAGAAAAGTATCAGTTGGGCAAAACTTCAGTTGACTTGTGTTGACTGTTGGAGTCTTTATACCCCCTCAAAATGGGAGTGAATGTTGAGAAGTCTCATTTTGGCTTTGAATGAGTTGAAGAGAGCATGTCCAAATGGTTTTGTGAGAGGCATATCGGATTTTGCGCCTTCACTCCCAGGACGTGTTGATCGGCGCCCGGTCTTGTATAAAACCTTTCGGCGCCGTCGCCAGCGGTCTTTCAGTGCACCTTAGCGAGATCTCGGCGGTATGCTGCGCGTACCGGTAATCACCGCCCAATCCGAATCCCTGCTTTTGGTCGCCATCAGCGTCTCTGTAGCGTCGGCCGCCTTACTCACCTTCAGCCGCGATCCAGCGCGCCCTCGCGCGCTCGGCGATCCTGCGCTTCGGCAGCCCGGCCTCGTCCAGCGCCCATGCGGCGCGTATTGCGTCGTCCGTGTGTATGATCCCCTCCCAACCGCGTTTGCATACCTTGTTGTCTGCGCCGATTTCGGATCCATCCTTTAATTCTTCGTCTCTACCTCCGTTTCCGATTCGGTTACAATTTATTTACAAAAATAAATAAACCTAGGTCTAGACTAGTCTATTACATTGAACGAATCAAACAAATCCTAGTCTACTCGTGGATTTTCTAACGAGTCAAAACGAATTCGAACGAATCGAATTAAAAACCACAATTTATATAAATGCATAAATAAACATTCATCAAATACCATGACAATTGGATACTTGCAAAAAAGATCTAGCAATTCTACTATCCAATTCCAAATTCAATGAATAACGAATTGAATTACAATTTAAAATTCAGAGCCCGAATCCGTGGCTCTGATACCAGTTGTTGGGGAATTAATTGCCCGGATCTATTCGGGATGAATATTTAAATACAAATTTAATTCTAACAATTATTACTAGCATGAATTAATCTTATATTAATTCAAATAATAATTCAACAATAAATTATGTATACAAGTTCGTCACATAAATCCTACGCATGCGGAATAGCTAGGAGTTTACGTGAACTAACATCTTGGAGTGACAACCGCTGAGAAGATGGATCTCGTTCACACGAACACACCAAAAAGCCTTTCCAAGTATTCCTAAGTCCTTGCTCGACAATCCGGTGGTAGGACACTCGCGAACAATTAACAAAAAGGGAAAATAAAATTATGTTGCACCACCTTTGTGGATTTCTAATTTTTCCAACACATGAAATTGCTTTGGGGATGAAAAATTCATCCCCTATTTATAATACTAAGGGGGGCGAAATTTCTAGGGTTTTAGGGGAGATTGTGAAATTTTCTTGCTTCTTCTCCAAGAAACAATCTTGAATATATCCAATATATTCTATTTCCCAATATATCTCCCAAATAAAATCTTCCCCTCCTTATGTTATGGAATTTTCGAAGATTCCATTATGAATAGCCAAGTGGGAGATTTCTTGAATTTAATGAGATAATCTTGTATTCCAAGAATACTTATCCTCATTCCATAACAAAATTCAAATAAAAAATTTCTCCCTCTTTTATTCATAATTTTCGAAAAATTGAAAAATTAGGCAACAATAATTTATTTTATTTTAAAAACCTTTTTCAGTTATTGGACTTTATGTTTGGGCTACTTGGGGGCCTTTAGGAGAATAAAGATTGGACCTTCCAATGGACTTTGAATTTTCAATATTGAGCCACAATATTATTCAAGCCCATAAATATTAATTAATCCCACTACATAATTAATATTGCACTATCCATCTTAACCCATATTACTGTTAATATGGCCCCCGGTTATTATTTCCCGTGTTTAAGATTATCTAGTCCATTAGTTAATTTAGGCCACTGAAATAGCTTCATATTAATTAACATCTTTTTCCTTGGTTAAGGAACGGCTCAACATTATTATTCATACCGGAAATTAATTCCACTTGCAAGATTTGGTATGATAAAACTTATAAGCCTCCCAAGGGGACAAATCAAACAAGACGTACTTGCACACGTTTCACCGTATTAAATTTTAGCAATCGTCGTGTAACCAATATCATTGCTCAAGATACAAGGTATTGAATCTCAATGATCCTCTTCCCATCATAAGTCAAAGCAATGACTATTGATTGCACACGATCCTATTTAAGGGACGGAGATTAAGAAATAATGAACCACTGAGGTCTAATTTTTCTATATTCAGTGCTGAAGAATTTATCCTCCTGTAGGTCCTGTTCAGTGCATCATGATGCACTAGTGCAATCTCTTGGTCAAGACAAGCCAATCTGAGCCTTACACTTCAACCTTTCGCGATGGTTTGTTCATTTCCATCTAGGTCGTGAATGTGTACTTTTAGTTACAGGGGACTGTTAATTTAATCTTTTGTGATCTGGTATCACTAAATTAACTACAATGTAACACGTACTATTTATTGAACAGTTATGCAGTAAATACATGTAACATTCGATGATATTTAAAGCATCAGTGATAAATAATTTATTTCAGTAAATAAGACATAAATTCAGTGTGGTTATACAAAGTAAAAGCATACTTTCCAGTATAACCCCAACAATCTCCCACTTATACTCAAAGTCTGCTTTTAAGTATACTACAACATGTCTCGTGTAGAATCTACATTACACCTACACGAACCTAATAATATATCCCACTTATACTCAAACCAGATTGGCAACGGTCTTGACACCCATTCCTTCCACATGTCTCTCGAATGTATTATGAGGCAGTCCCTTTGTGAATGGATTTGCTAGGTTGTCTTCTGACGCGATTTTTGCCACCTCTATATCTCATCTCTTAACGATTTCTCGTATAAGATTGTATTTCCTTTCAATGTGTTTGCTGGCCTTGTGGGCTCTCGGTTCCCTTGAATTTGCAACTGCACCAGCATTATCACAGTAGATCGTGATGGTGCTGGGCAAATTCGGAACTACGTCCAAGTCCACTAGGAAGTTTTTGAGCCAAACCGCTTCCTTCGCTGCCTCGCAAGCAGCTACGTATTCGGCTTCCATGGTAGAGTCTGCGATGCATTTCTGTTTAACGCTTCTTCATGTCATGGCTCCTCCCCCCATGCAAAACACATTATCCGAGATAGATTTTCTGGAATCTAAGTCTGATTGGAAATCCGAGTCCGTGTATCCGATGGGAATCAGACTGTCGGACTAATAAACCAACATTCTATCGCGAGTTCTTTTCAGATACTTCAGAATGTGCCCTAAATTACTCTGATATCTTACTACCATGCCAACGACAAAGCAGATATCTGGCCTCGTGCACAGCATATCATACATGAGGCTTCCAACAGCCGAAGCATAAGGAATGTCTTTCATGTCATCTATCTCCCTTTGCGTCTTAGGGCACATTTCTTTGGATAGATGGATTCCATGTCTGAAAGGTACGAAGCCTTTCTTGGAATCTTGCATGCTGAATCGTTTCAAGACAGTATCTATGTATGAGGCTTGCGATAAGCCTATCATCATTTTCTTGCGATCTCGAGTGATCTTGATCCCAAGGATGTGACCGACTTCCCTTAAATCCTTCATATCAAACTGTTCTGACAGTCATGCCCTTACGTCTGACAAAATCTTTACATCGTCTCCGATGAGCAGAATATCGTCTACTTATAGTACTAAGAATACCAATGCAGTTCCGACACGCTTTTTATACACACAACTTTCGAACTCATTTTGATCGAACCCGTAAGACTTTATAACTTGATCAAAACATTGGTTCCAAACACGCGATGCTTGTTTCAGTCCGTAGATGGACTTTTTGAGCTTGCAAACAAGATGTTCTTGGCCTTTTTCAATGAAGCCTTCGGGTTGTTGCATATAGATTTCTTCTTCAAGACTTCCATTGAGGAAAGCTGTCTTGACATCCATTTGCCAGATCTCGAAATCGAGATGCGCAGCTATCGACCAGAGAATGCGGATGGATTTTATCATGGCTAGGCGAAAAGGTTTCCTCATAGTCGATCCCTTCTTTCTGAGTGTAACCTTTTGCCACAAGTTTAGCTTTGAAGGTTTCTACCTTTCCTTCAGATCATCTTCTCCTCTTGTATACCCACTTGCATCCAATGGGTTTGACCCCATTAAGTGGTTCGACTAGCTCCCACACCTTGTTTTGATCCATTGAATCCATTTCGGCTTTCATTACCGTTTTCCAAGAATCTGCATCCTTGTCATGGATTGCCTCTTTGTAAGTCCATGGGTCTGATTCATTTTCGCCAGGGATCAAGTCTGAAGACTCTCCTATCCCCATGAATCTCTCGGGCTATCGGATAACTCTCCCACTGCGACGAGGTTCCGGTTGTGTAAGTGTGTCGTTTGGTATATCGACTTGTACAGTTGACATTGAGGTAAGCCCTTATAGCTCATTCAAGGTAATCCCACTTATGGGCTTCTTGTCGTTCATATAGTCTTCTTCCAAAAATCTAAAGTGTGTACTGATTATCACCTTTTGATCTTCGGGACCATAGAACATGCACCCTTTCGTTCCCTCGGGGTATCCTATAAACAACCTTAATTCTGATCTTGGATCCAATTTACCGGCTTCCTTATCCAACACATATGCCGGACACCCCCAGATTCTCATGTGTCCTAGACTGGGCTTGCGCCCGGTCCACAATTCTTTAGGGGTTTTGGGAACCAATTTGGATGGCACCAAGTTTAGAATGTAAGCCGTTGTTTCCAAGGCGTGACCCCAAAACGATTTGGGTAGATCCGCATAACTCATCATTGACCTGACCATTCCTAAAAGAGTCCTTCTTCGTTCTGCAACCCCGTTTTGTTGAGGGTTCCGGGTGTAGTTAACTGGGATACAATCCCTTCATCCGATAAGTAGTTCAAGAATTCATCGTTGGGGTATTCGCCTGCACGATCAGATCTTAGAGACTTGATACGTTTTTCCCTATGATTCTTTGCTTGAGCCTTAAATTCTTTGAATTTTTCAAAGGTCTCAGATTTATGCTTCATAAGGTAAATGTATCCGTATCTTGAGTAATCATCGATAAAAGTAACGAAATACTCATAGCCTCCTCTTGCTTTGATTGGCATTGGACCACATACATCGGTGTGAACGATTTATAACACTTCTTTGGCTCTATTCCCCTTGGCTCCAAATGCCCTCTTGGTCATTTTACCCTCCAAACACGATTCGCAGGTTGGAAATGGTTCAACCTGGAGAGACTCCAACGAACCATCTTGGACCAACCTTTGGATCATCTCTGGATTAATATGACCTAGTCTTAGATGCCACAGAAGTGTTTCGTTCACGTCTGATGAACGTTATCTTTTAACCGAAATAGTCGATGTGTTATAGGATGCATTTCGTGAGTGGTGTGCACAGTTAATTGTGTAGAGATTGTTCGACAAGTTCCATGACAGATAAACTCATTATTTAGAGTAATGGTAACAACTTTATTAAAAGTAACTGAATATCCATCAAGACGAAGTTTAGAAACTGAAATTAAATTCTTTCTAAAACTAGGAACGTAAAGAACATCTCTCAAAATTAAAACTTTGTCTTTAAAAGACAAACGCATTTCTCCCATCGCTTCAATTTGCCGCCTCTCAGAAGATCGCCCAAAGTGTGATGAGGATCTCACTCCCACTAAGTTGCCGGGTCCGCTTGAACCCCTGTAAAGTGAAACAAACATGATCAGTGGATCCCGTATCCACTACCCACGAATGGGAAGCATACGCCGCCAAACAAGTTTCAACAACTAGTGTGTGAGAATTACCTTTCTTTCCATTCCTTTTAGGTTTGGAACAGACTGACCTCCAGTTAGGGATGGCAATTTACCCCGTCCCCACGGTGATCTGCCCCGCTCCCGCCCCCGCCCGGATCGGGGCGGTTATTTTGAATATTTTTGGATTTCGGTTTGGTTCGGTTCGATTTTGAATTTTGAATATTTTGATTGGGTGTCGTAATTTCTCGTATTTATGTGATTTTCATGCTCAATTTGATAGAAGTTCATGCTTTTATTGAACTAATTTAACTTAATTGTGCTTAAATGTGGAGAAAGGTCTTGTTTGGTTTATTGTGTAGGAAACGAGTGAACAATGAGCTGGATTTGATTAAAAAAACTGCTTTGATCTAGAAATATATTTGAGAATATGATTAGACCACGTGAAGCTCCTCGAAAATACGATGACAACAAAAAAAAGAATCAACTCAATCTGAGTTCGGGAGCTCGAGTTATGAGCCGAAGAAAAATGACGCGCAGCTGGAAAAATCCATTCGGCCCATTCGTGAAAATTCTGAAAAAAAAGAGGCCCAAAGCAGCAAAATGCTGGCCCATTTGCTCAAGAGACTCAGCAGCCCACCACCTCATTTAATCAACAATGCCACCATGTTTGACCATGCTGAGATTTGAAGGAAGGGACCAAGCAGCTGTAATTGAAAGGCGTGGCTACTTATACGCAGACCCATCTCAGCGCCTATTAATTTGGAAATTAAGTCAGAAAAATCAAGAGCTGGGCCCCACTAAATAATGTAGTAAAGTTGCTATTCCATAAGCAACATACCCTTTTTTTTAAAGGAAGGAAGTCTGCGACTTTGGGGAGCATTTTTAATTCCACCAGTAGAATGAAGAGATTTTTTTTTTTGAGGAGAAAGGCACCAGCATCGTTTTTTTTAGAGAGGAGTTTTAGGGGGTTAGGGTTTTAGACAGGGTTTGAGAAATTCTCCTCCTCCACACACACCAACACTCCATTTAGATAAATTTATTGCTTTGTAGTGTAGATTTCTTTGAGATTCAAGAGCCAAGACAAGATTTTCAAGTTGTATTTGCTTTATTTGGTGACTTCTATCCATTTTATTGTTTTCTATGATTTAATGGCTATGTTAATGGGTTTATGTTTTTTATTGTTTATGGGTTTGATTAGAATTATGATTGATTAATTTTTTTAGTGTTTGGGTGTTTTAAATTATGGTGATGATTGTTTAATTGCTTGATTATGGATGTTTATCTCTACTGATGGTTATCCTTTAGATTAGGGGAATTTTACTTGTTCTATTTTGGTGTTTTTTTTTTATCTTTTGTGTGTTGTGTTTTAGTTTATTTCAACGAGAGTTGGGTAGAGCGATTAAAGATATGGGTATTGGTTTGATTCACCCGAATTAGAGTCGATTAAGTCCTATCACAACGAGAGTTGGGTAGATACTTTAGAACCCCCCTAATCTACATTATCGTCTTGAGTTAAAACCTTGGGTGGGTAGTGAAGAGCACATAGGAGCATCAAACTTAGTCTACAAGTGGGAACACACAGTGACGGGGTAGTTAGCTAATTGGATGACCATATTCGTGCAATTATCCGGGTTAGCAAAGGGAGATTCACCTCTCGATCCTAGGATTTCAACCGATATTGTACCTTCAGCTTACCAAATGCGGGGAATGGTATATGTTTAGTGATCGCCTTATGGAATAATTAGGAAATAGAGGTAAACACCATAATTGATCTTTTGACAATCGTCTCACAAGGAAAAACACCCGAGCACATCTTCTCTCGCTAGTGAACAAACTCGTTTGCTATTTAATTATTTTCTCTTAGCTTGCTCGTTTATTGTTTATCTTTGTTCGATTGTTGGATATTGCTTGTTTTAAGTTTCCAAATCGTTTCACACTATAATCATGCGACAACATATAACAATTGAGCTATATTCACCATCCTAGTCCCGTGGATCGATATTTAACCGGGCACGAAACGACCCTCTTATACTTGAGAGGTTAGTGTGTTGCAAAACACGTGTCAAAAATCGATAAAATTTAAATCGGGGACGGGGCGGGGACGGTATTTATATACCCCGCCCCGATACATATTATATTAATATTTTTTATATTTATATATGTATATATCACTATATATATTTAAATATTTGTTTGATTATTTATATTTTGTTCTTTTAAGTTAATTTATAAAAAAATAATTTTATAACATAATTGGCTTTCCATTACTTTTAGGGAGATAAAATAATTATGATAATAAAAAAATAAAAATTAGATATGTTAGTCGGTTTTCGGGTCGGGTTCGGGGATACCCGAAAACGTTAGGGGCGGGGATGGGGACTAAAAAAATTCGCCGTCGGGGTTTTGGTCGGTTTCGGGGACAAAAATTCCCGTCAGGGGGGGGCCGGGAGGCATAAACCCCCCTGCTGCCACTCCTACCTCCAAAGGTCCTTTCACCTAGATTAAAACATTTCCCTTTGCCTGGATTCCTTACTCCTCCATCTCTCTTCACCTTCTCCTTGCCATTGGCAACACTTGAGTTCACTTGTTTTTGGCCTTTTAACCTCCTCTTATTCTTACCTCCTCTTGGTCTAGAAGAAGAAGAGAGATCATTTGCCACCAAGGCTTGACTCTTTAGCCCCAATATCGCCCTGCCGAGACCAAAGCTTGTAACGGATCAGGCAACGTGAACTCTTGTTTGTTCATCTGATAGTTCAGCCTGAATTTTTCAAAACTTTTAGGCAGAGCATGGAGTATGAAATCGATCTGGGTCTCGATATCATATTGAGCGCCAAGTACCTCAAGCTTATTTAGGTGATACATCATCTGGAGAACGTGTTCCCTTACGGGCGTTCCCTCCACCATTTTCATGGAGAGCAAGTCTATCATGGTGATCTGGCGAGCCACACGGTTCTGATGTTGGAACATCGCTTTAAGACTCGTCATGATGTCTGCAGCGGGTTCAAAATATTGATGCTGATGTTACAACACGTCTGACATAGAAGCCAGCATAGTGCACTTAGCCATCTCATTTGACCGCTCCCAGTCAGCATAATCTTTCTTATCCGCTTTTGTGGACTCATCGGTGGGCTTTTTCGGATTTTTGGGACAAGAAGAACCCGGTTATGATGTTGTGCAAAAGAAGGACAATAGTAAGTTTTCGATTCAATCGGCGAAGTTTTCACCGATAAGTAAATTGTCTTTTCAAGATATTGAAGCGATGGATTAAAAGGTTGCGACATCGAATCGAAATAAATAACGATTTGTATGAGCACAAATTTATCACAAAATTCGATCACATGTTTCATATTAAAATCTCAAAAAATATGAACATGCATCAGCCAACATCTCAAAACAGTTTAAATAAGCCACGTGGGGTGGGTCATTATTTAAACACATTCAAGCAGGTTACAAATAAGAAACAGTTGCAAACTTTTAATATCCAGATTAATAGTTGGCTCCCACTTGACCAATATAAAATTGACAGGGACTTCGGAGAAGAATATGCATATCAATTTTATACCTAACTAATAACCATGATTAAATACAGAATTATTATTTCTCTTTGAACGAGCCTCGTGGGGAAGGTCATCGTCGCCACTAATAATAATCCACAATCATCTGTTTGGAATTTATTCATGTGAAAACTATCTTTTGGCCGTCCCTTGGGGGGGATTTCTCCAAAAGAATTCACAAATAAATAAATCATGGAGGTCAAAATTAATTCAATTTTATTATCCGGAATAAAATTATTAATTAATTATTTAAAACATACTTAGTAATTTTCGAAAGTGAGATTTTTCCAAAACAATTTCTCATGTATCGCATATTCAAAAACACAATTAAATACGCACAAAAAATAAAGCAAATATCAAACAAAAATTAAACATATTGGGCACATATATCCAATTGTCACGGTTAATCTCATGTCTTAATCTTGAGAAATCGTCCTTATTGCCTTCATCGTTCGTCTCGAGAAGCTCCCACTCGACCATCTCGAAAAAATCGCCACGTCAACGACTAGCTCATTTGGTCGGAGTGCAGACTTTGCACTCACGGTCGGGCTTCGCTTCGCCTTCACGATCCATTTCGCGCGTGCGCCGGCTGATCCCGCTTGCTCGGTTTAGCCAGCCCTCACCCCACGCTGCGCTTTCTGCGTCGTCCGTGTAACGCGTGCCTCCTCGCCATCGCGTTCGCATGACGCACGCAGTCTGCGCCCGATTCCGGATCCGTCCTTTAATTCTTCGTCTCTGCCTCCGTTTCCGATCCGGTTATAATTTATTTATAAAAATAAATAAACCTAGGTCTAGACTAGTCTATTACATTGAACGAATCAAAGAAATCCTAATCTACTCGTGGATTTTTTCACGAGGTAAAACGAATTAAAAACCACAATTTATATGCATGCATAAATAAACATTCATCAAATACCATGACAATTGGATACCTGCAAAAAATATCTAGCAGTTCTACTATCCAATTCCAAATTCAATGAATAACGAATTAAATTACAATTTAAAATTCAGAGCCCGAAACAGTGGCTCTGATACCAGTTGTTGGGGAATTAATTGCCCGGATCTATTCGGGATGAATATTTAAATACAGATTTAATTCTAACAATTATTACTAGCATGAATTAATCCTATATTAATTCAAATAATAATTCAACAACAAATCATGCATACAAGTTCGTCACATAAATCCTACGCATGCGAATAACTAGCAGTTTACGTGAACTAACATCTTGGAGTGACAACCGTTGAGAAGATGGATCCCGTTCACACGAACACACCAAAAAGCCTTCCCAAGTATTCTCAAGTCCTTGCTCGACAATCCGGAAAAATAAAACACTTGTGGATTTATAATTTTTCCAACAACAATTAATGAAAAAAATTTATAAAAAATAAAATTATGTTTTTTGAGACCACCTTGTTTCTTTGAAACAATCTTGGATTTCTAATTTTTCCAATATATCCCAAATAATTCTTTTTGGGGATGAAAAATCCATCATAAAAATATAGGGAGATTTATAATTAACTAAAAAGGGAAAAATAAAATTCTAGGGTCCAACATATGGGAGATGGGGATGAAAAAATTTCCTTGTTTCTTCTCCAAGAAACAATCTTGAATATATCCAATATATTCTATTTTCCAATATATCTCCCAAATAAAATCTTCCCCTCTTTATGTTATGGAATTTTCGAAAATTCCATTATAAATAGTCAAGTGGGAGATTTCTTGAATTTAATGAGATAATCTTGTATTCCAAGAATACTTATCCTCATTCCATAACAAAATTCAAAGAAAATCTTTCTCCCTCTTCTATTCATAATCTTCGAAAAATTAAAAAATTAGGCAACAATAATTTATTTTATTTTAAACACATTTTTCAGTTATTGGACTTTATGTTTTGGCTACTTGGGGGCCTTTAGGAGAATTAAGATTGGACCTTGCAATGGACTTTGAATTTTCAATATTGAGCCACAATATTATTCAAGCCCATAAATATTAATTAATCCCACTACATAATTAATATTGCACTATCCATCTTAACTCATATTACTGTTAATATGGCTCCCGGTTATTATTTCCCGTGTTTAAGATTATTCAGTCCATTAATTAATTTAGGTCACTGAAATAGCTTCATATTAATTAACATTTTTTTCCTTGGTTAAGGAACGACTCAACATTATTATCCATACCAAAAATAAATTCCACTTGCAAGGTTTGGTATGATAAAACTTATGAGCCTCCCAAGGGGACAAATCAAACAAGACGTACTTGCACACGTTTCACCATATTAAATCTTAGCAATCGTCGTGTAACCATTATCATTGTCCAAGATACAAGGTATTGAATCTCAATGACCCTCTTCCCATCATAGTCAAAGCAATGGCTACTGATTGCACACGATCCTATTTAAGGTACGAAGATTAAGAAATAATGAACCACTGAGGTCTAATTCTTCTATATTCAGTGATGAAGAATTTATCCTCCTGTAGGTTCTGTTCAGTGCATCATGATGCACTAGTGCAATCTCTTGGTCAAGACAAGCCAATCTGAGCCTTACACTTCAACCTTTCGCGATGGTTTGTTCATTTCCATCTAGGTCGTGAATGTGTACTTTTAGTTAGAGGGGACTGTTAATTTAATCTTTTGTGGTCTGGTATCACTAAATTAACTACAATGTAACACGTACTATTTATTGAACAGTTATGCAGTAAATACATGTAACATTCGATGATATTTAAAGCATCAGTGATAAATAATTTATTTCAGTAAATAAGACATAAATTCAGTGTGGTTATACAAAGTAAAATCATACTTTCCAGTATAACCCCAACAATCTCCCACTTATATTCAAAGTCTGCTTTTAAGTATACTACAACATGTCTCGTGTAGAATCTACATTACACCTACATGAACCTAATAATATCTCCCACTTATACTCAAAGCAGATTGACAACGGTCTTGACACCCATTCCTTCCACATGTCTCTCAAATGTATTCTGAGGCAGACCCTTTGCGAATGGATCTGCTAGGTTGTCTTCTGACGCGATTTTTGCCAGCTTTATATCTCATCTCTTAACAATTTCTTGTATAAGAGGTATTTCATTTCAATGTGTTTGCGGGCCTTGTGGGCTCTCGGTTCCCTTGGATGTTGGATGTGTAAGTCTCGAAGGACGTATATTATCCACTGTATTTCACATGAAGTAGAGCTCATTGATTTGTATTCTGCCTCTGTGGATGACCTGTTGACTGTATTCTGCTTCTTGGACTTCCAAGAGATGAGAGAATTCCCTAAATAAATTGCATATCCAATGATGTTTTTCCTGGTTTCTTAACATCTTGCCCAGTCACTATCAGTGTATCCCTGCAGCTTGAAATCATTGTTAGAAGGATATAAGAGACCTTGTCCTATGGTGGACTTTAGGTATCTCAGCAGCCTATGCACAACTTGTAAATGACTTTCATTAGGCTTGCTCATATATTGAGTTAAAGTTTGAACCACATAAGAAATGTCAGGTCTTGTGATTGTAAGATATAGAAGCTTACCTACAATCTTTCTATATTCAGAAGGATTGGAAAGTAAAAGAGCATCACTTACAAACTTGTGGTTTGGTTCCATAGGTGTTGATGCAGGTTTGCATCCCAAATAACCAGAAGTTGTCAAAAGATCAAGCACATACTTTATTTGACAAAGCTGAAGGCCTTTATCATTTCTAGCCACTTATATGCCCCATATGTATTTTAGAATACCAATGTCTTTAATGGTGAACTTATCATGAAGAAAAGACTTTATTGATTGAATTTCACCCAAACTTGTACATGTGAGGATAATATCATCTACATAGCATAACAAAACAGTAAAATGATTTCCATAAGACTTTGTGAATAAAGATGTGTCTGCTTTTGATTGAATAAAACTAGCAGATAGAAGAGTTTCTGATAATTTTGAAAACCATTGTTTTGAAACTTGTTTGAGACCATCAAGACTTTTTTTTTGGTCTACAAACAATGTTATCAGGAACCTTATAACCAAGAGGGGGTGTCATGTAGACTTCCTCAGCGAAATCACCATGCAAAAATGCATTGTTCACATCACATTGATGAATGCACCAATTTTTAGCAACATCAATAGAAAGTAAGATTCTAACAGTAGTGATCTTAGCAACGGGTGAGAAAGTATCAAAATAATCTATACATTCCTCTTAAATGTAGCCTTTAGCTACTAATCTAGCTTTATACATTTCCAAACTCCCATAAGGTTTATACTTTGCTTTATAAACTCATTTACAACATTTGCAATGCTCATCTCTTGGTAATGGAACTAATGACTATGTATTAGTTCTTTCTAAAGCATCAATTTCATTTTGCATGGCTTTAATCCAATTTTCATTAGAGAATGCTTGTTTATAGGTTTTGGGTTCCTCAATATGTGAGATGGAAACAAAAAAGGCTTTATGAGAAGAAGACAGGTGATGGGTAGAAATATAGTCTGAAATTGGATATTAGACACTATTTCTGACTATAGAGTTGACACATTTGTCTGGATGAGTAATAGATTGAGTTAGACAAGTTGAATAAACATCTAAGTAAGCAGGGGTATGTTTAACCCTAATGGACCTTCTAAGTCCATCCTGATCATAAGTATTTTGCAAGGTAGAAGTACTAGTGACAGTAGTAACTTCATCCTGGAGTTCAGTATGAGATAAGCTTTGCATATTATTAGTGACATTATCTATGGGACACTCAATATGAACCTTATTACTCTTCACAAAAGTGGGCAAATCAAACAAAGTATCATCATGTATTGGAGATTGAGTTTGTGGGACAAGTTTATCAAATGAAATATGAGAATAAGACTTATCAGAAAAATGATATATGTGCTCATGGAAGACCACATTTCTTGAAACAAATATCTTACCATTAGAAATATCAAGTAGCATGTAGCCTTTAGTACCAAAAGGGTACCCTAGAAAAACACATTTAGTAGCCCTTGGATCAAACTTGGTTCTGTGAACAAACAAAGTACTTGCAAAGCATGGACATCCAAAGTTTCTCAAGTAAGTTTAATCAGGTAATCTATTGTGTAACATTTCAAAAGGGATTTTGTTTTGTAAAACAGTAGATGGAATCTGTCTATTAAATGAGCAGCAGTTTGTATGCACAAATTCCAATATTTCAAAGGTAAACTAGAATGAAAAAGCAAGGATCTAGCAACCTGAAGTAAATGATGAAGTTTTTTTTCAACAATCCCATTTTGTTGGGGTGTTTAAACACAAGAAGTTTGATGGACTATTCCAAGATCATGATAAAAAGTAGGTAAAAGGAACTCAGTACCATTATCACTTCTTAAAATCTGGATTTTGCTATGAAACTGAGTATTTACCATTTTGCTAAAGTTATCAAGAGCAGCTCTAACATCACTCTTTGCTTTTAACAAATAAACCCAAGTACATCTACTATAGTCATCAACAATTGTGAGAAAATACTTTTGACCAGGCACATATTCAATTGAAAGAGGGCCCCAAACATCACAACGAATCAATTGAAAAACAAAACTAGTAGTAAAAGTACTAACAGGAAAGGACAACTTCTTATGTTTAGCCATTGGACAAACATCACACACTTTATTAATCACAGAAGTTGAGTTTACATGCAATTGCTTGATTTGAAACAGTTTCTTAACAGATATATGGCCTAATCTAGTATGCCAATGAGAAAAATCAGAAGTGTTACTAACTGAATTAGTAAATTTTCCAGAGCCAATAAGTGCAGCCTTTAAGCAATACAAGCCTCCATGTTGTTTAGTAGAACCAATCACCCTCATTGTGGTATTGTCCTGCAAAATACAATGTGAAGACAAGAAACTAACAGTGCAATTGGAGTATGTTGTCAGATGGGAAAAAAATAATAAGTTGAAGGAAAACTCAGGTATGTATAACACATTATATAGTGTCAGAAACTCATTTAGAACAATGTTACCAGTAAAAGTAGTTGTTAACAAGGTATTGTTGGGCAGTTTGATCTTAATATCAGAAGGCTCAGGCTTAGTAATAAACATATTCAAATCATAAACCATATGATCAGTTGCTCCAGTGTCCAAAATCCAATAAGATTTATCACTAGATAATGTAGTACAACAAAGATGCATACCTGAATTACCTTGAGAAGTCTCAGCAAAGACACCAACTGCATGATGACTATCAGGATTCTGATTCTGTGGCTGGTTCTGGTGCATCTTGGTGAAAGACATGAATTGCTCAAACAATTCTTGGTTGAATAAAGTATTTGAAACAACAACCTCACCCTCAGTAGGACCAACATTACTAGCATTGTGAGTATGAGACTCAGACTTCTTAGAAGGACCCCTAGAACCCTTCCAACTAGGAGGATATCCTATAATTTGAAAGCACCTATCTACGGTATGACCTGGGCCTTCACAATGACTACACCATAAGGATTTCTTCTTATCTTTAAAGAATTTGCTATTTTTAACCATCATTGCTATAGACTCAGGCTGAATATAATGAACATAATCACATTTCAAGGCCCTCTGAGCCTCTCCTTGTAACAAGAGAGAGTAAATCTTGGCTAATGACATATTAAAGGGCTGCATCAAAAGCTGAGAATGAATATCAGCATGTGACTCATCCAACCCTCTGAGAAACTTAATATATAACATCACGTTCTTGGGCCTTAGCCACTTTACTAGGCAAATCACACGTACATTGCAATAGAGCACCACAAGAACATTGCAAAGAGGGTCTAAAACTCAGCCATTCATCCCACAACGATTTGAACATATTATAGTATGAAACTAGGGATTGATTTCCCTTAGAAATCACACTTAAAGATTTCTCAAGCTCGTAAACACGAGTATCATCAGATTGGGTGTACCTGGTGTGGAGCTCGCCCCAAACCTCTTTCGCACTGGAGAAATACTATAGGGTCTTCTTGATTTCCGGCTTGATGGAGTTCAAAATCCACATTAGGACCAAATCATTGGCGCGAATCCAAGCGGCATACACCACGCGATCCGCTTCATCAGGAACAGACAGCGAACCATCAATCAATGGGGCTTTGTTTTTTATGCTAAGAGCCCTCTTGACAACATGGCTCCATGAGATAAAATTTGATCCATCGAAGGGTTCCAGAACAATGGACACCGCCGGATTATTATTAGGATGCAGGGCGAGCGGAGACAACGGGTTATCAACCGGGTTCAAAGAACCGCCATTAAATGCCATATCCCTAAATCAGATAGGGTTTCGAAGAAAAACGAGAAAAAAAAGAGAAAGCGATTATCACGAAAACAAACAAGAAAAGATTCGTGATAGACACGAATTGAATCGAAACAATAAATTCGATCAAAAACCTCGAATCGAATTAAGCAAAAAAGGAGAGGGAAGCATGATCGATTAACCTAAAACGTATCCAGCGATTTCAATCGAAAATTGAAACTATTACCATATCAGATTTATAAAAAGAATCCATAGAAAGATTGATACATTGATCTTCAAGAGGAATAAAAGCAAAACAGTTGCTGTATCTAAACTGATAAGAGTAAAATGAAAAGTAGTTTGACTAAACAACTAACACTCCTATTTATACTAACACAACTAATATTGCAGTATTAGTTGTGATAAAGAAAAGTATCAGTTGGACAAAACTTCAGTTGACTTGTGTTGGCTGTTGGAGTCTTTATATTAATGTTAGACTTATTAACTATGAGACAAAAACACTAATACATATATTTTTTTTGAATTGAATAATTAGGATGTGTGTTACAATGAAATTTTAATCTGAATCTTATAAATATATATATGGTTTAATTTCTTAAAATAGGGTTTAGTATTTCATAGGGTTTAAAACATTTCTATATTCAAAATGTTCGTGTATAGGCGGCGAGGCGCGGCGCCAACCAACAGACACGCTACCTATATATATGCAATCTAAAACCCTAAAACCACTCGTTAAACCTCAGCGCCTTTTGGACGAAGAGAATCACAAGGGACCGTTAAAAATTCCTTGAATTCGTTCGAGAAACCTAGCGTCGATCGTGCTGAAGTTTTCAGGAGCTGCGCCGGTGTTTCAAGTGTTGAACTTTACCCATTTGAATCTCTCTTAATCTTGCAGTTACTGTATTCAATTGTTTCGACGTTCCAATGGCGGTTGACGGGAGCTTTTCGCTCGAGTATGAGATGGCGAGGTTTCTTAATAGGTGCCCGAGGCTTAAACCGGTTCCCTGTTTCGATAATTTGTTAAAGAAGGTATAGTTTTTGCTAGTAAGTGAGAATGCGATTCTCTTAAATTTATGAATGTAACTTTGTTTGTGTGCTTGCTCGATTTAGGGGGACAAAATCACGGAAGAAGATGTGTTGGGAGCAGTAGGGCAACTGGTTTTGCACCCGAATTATACAATTCCGTTATTGGGATGCTTTAGGCCGATAGCTGAGAAGATTGTGGAGAAGACTGTGGGGTTGCTTCATTTGGTGCCAAATTTAAGGTCTGACAATGGTGATGATGATTACATTGATGATTTCAACGAAGAAAGCTTTCTCAGAGAAGATGAAGGTGCAGATGGTGCAAGTAACATTATTGATATTTATGTCAGAAGGGGGAAGGGCTTGCGTCTTCACGAGCTTGCATGTCTGGCTTTCTGTCGAGCCCTTGATTTGATACCTTTCCTGTTGGGGTAAAACGATTATCTGTACATTTAATTACTTGTCTTATGGTTGATAAACATGATCATAGATAACCAAGAAGAGTGGTGGTCCAGTGGTTTGATGCACTGATTTATTTTCTTTTTACTTTCTGCATTGCTGATTGTTCTTCTTCAGTCAGGATTTAATGTTAACTTCTCTATTCTCCTTACTGCAGGTCTATTTTGAATTATTTTAAAGTTGCCCCTGCTCCATTTGAAAGAATTGTGCAGTGTGAATCAGTTATTGGGATGTTAGCTACGGTAATTTGTAAAATAAGTATTTTCTTTGCTATTTGTCCCCTCTTGATCTCATGGTAGATATTTACTTGGTGGCATTGTGCTATTTATATGATTACGAGCATATGTGTGGAAATAATCAGTAAAAGGAAATCAATATCCAACCTTAACCTTCTATTTTTTTTTTTTTTGATGGTGACTCAAACCCATGACCTCACGGCATAGGTAGTGGTGCTCTAACCGCTTGAGCTATTCCACTTTGTCCTTAACCTTCTACTGATACATGCGCAGTAAAAGAAAGTCAATCTACAACCTTAATCTTTGTTCCCTTTTCTTGGGTTTGTTAGCTCATCAATCCCTGGATGGGCAGCTGTGTATATGTGCGGTTTGTATGAAATTGAACATGATATCATATGCTGTTTCAACACCTCTATTTATCTTATCAGATTAAGCCAATGTCTTTGCTGTAACATTTTAAAAGCTTCCTGAAGCATGATGTCTTTGCTGCAATATTTATAAAATCTTCGCGTGCCTTTTAGGGATCCAATCAGTTACTAAATGTTGTTCGTGCATCATATCGCTTTCTCATATTGGAGCCAGAGATCTTCACTGCATTGTGGGATTGGTCACCTTTTTTAGACCTTGTACATCAGCCCACAAATCTTGCCCCAGATAATGTTGATGCTATGCTGGATCTGAGATGGTGCAGTATTAATACTATAGCAAAGATATTAAGTTTCAAAGCATCGGCAAACCTTAATATTGACTCTGATGATTATAAGAGTTCCTTGCGGTAAGCATACTCTTTAGTAGAATGGCTTACTGTCCTTGTTGTTGGTCTTTTTCCCCCTTATAAAACTATAAGAGCTTTTGGATTTTTGGTATGCAAGTCATCATTGTTCAATAGAAGAGTGTGGGATGAACATTCTGTAGTCATTTCCAGTGACGGGTAAACTTTTCATGTTATTTTCTTGAGAATATATTATGACAGTGCACATTGGCTAACACACAATTATACATTGTTTACTCTGAATGCTAAATATTAGAAACATCAAATTCGTTTAATATGTTTTTGAGTTTTTCCCTTCCAAATTAACAACTGTTATTGTTAATTTGCATTTAAAACTCAAAAGAATAAATCCAAAGAAAAATGATTTAAAAAATACAGAGGACAAAGATGATACAGTAATGGAAGTTCGATACTAATCTGCTCTAGGATCATGAGATTGATTAATCATTTTTGGTGCATTGGCTTTATATTTATACTATTTTCAGCTGGAAAGAATTTCGCATGGATGTATCCATGGAGAAAGGAGGTTGGTATCTTGAGCGCTCTGCTAGAGATACCGAGGCAATAAGTGGAAGAAAAATCAATCTAGAAGGTGGTCTTGGTTTGAAACATTCTCACTGCACTTCAAATCAGATTGACATGCTGGATACAGGGTATGCTTTTTGTTGTTGAGGAAAACAGTATTTCTTTCATTTTTATATATATCAATTTTGATGGTCTTATTGCCATATCTTAATCAAGTTATCTACTCATAGTTCTTACGTGTTCCCAGTATTTTCGTCTCATGGGAAGATGTATTTCTCAAAAAGTTAACTTTTATACCTGTTTCATTTTCCCTTTTAAGGGTGTGTGTTGAAACACTTAAAACAGCTTTCAGAAGCACTTATTTTCAAAAGCTGTGAGAAGGAGCTTTGAAAATAAGTGCTTCTGGAAGCTGTTTTAAGTGTTTCAAAACACACCCTAACTGTGCTGCCTATTATAAGTAACGTATAATTCTTTGCATTCTGGACCTTAACTTTGTGCAGAAGTCCTGAGATGCCCTTTATCTTGACATCTGCTCTGACAAAAAGTTATGAGATGGTTTTTTTAGCTGTGAGTCAGAGGTGGCCTGTGCTTCTTTTCGGCCCAGCTGGTGGTGGGAAAACTGCACTTATTTACAAGTTAGCCCATGACTGTGGTAGTAGAGGTATGTAATTTGTTTATAGATTTAACCTGCGTAGAGCAGTTTTCAGAGACTTTGGTTATGTTATTTTGGTTTTTAAAAAACCAGAATTTGGGGTTTTGAAATTTTAAAACTGGTTCTAGTTTGGGGTTCTAGAAACCGGTTTTACAAAACCACCACCACAACACCTACAAACCCAGTATCACACATTCAAATATACAATCAATCCTCTCTCCTTATATTTTAATATATTTGAATTTGAATGATAATCACAACATCCAATCATATGAATCGCACTCAATAAGTAACATAGTTACAACTTTATTCACTCTTTAACCATTGATTTGACATAAAGTTAAATCTCACTGTACTAAAAAAACCAAAGCAAACACACACCTTACTAGTTATCAGGATTTCAAAACCTGGTTTTTTGTAAGTCACTTAAAACCCAAAACAAACGTCACCTTAGGCTTTTTGCTGCAATATTTTATTCACGTGATGGATATCTCAATTATGGTGAATTGTTTCAGCATGTCTGCATGATAATAACTATCTTGGAGTGACAGTCTTATCTGATTATTTGCATTTGTCTTTGAACAAAACAGTTCTGTCTATTCACATGGATGAGCAGATTGATGGTAAAACACTGGTTGGAACTTATGTTTGCACGGAGCAACCTGGTGAGTTCAGATGGCAAGCTGGTTCTCTCACGCAGGTTTGAAGCGAAATTATAAAGTTTAAAATTACTGCCCAATCTGCCTTCTTGTAGCTTTACTTACAAAAAAATCAATTTGCAGGCTGTTCTGAATGGATTTTGGGTTGTCTTCGAAGATATAGATAAATCACCGGCTGACATACTATCAATCTTATTGCCTTTGTTAGAAGGTGCAGTTACATTTTCAACTGGTCATGGGGAGGTATGTACATCTTCTCTCTCTATTTTCCTATAGAATTCATGTATGGGTTGATGATGGCATATTGTTTAATTGATTTATTGATAAGTATTATTAATTTATTATGCAGGCAGTCAGAGTGAACAAGAGTTTTCGGCTTTTTTCAACTTTGACAAGCTCAAATTCAGACACATCTCGTTTTACTGAAGGTTTTATTTGCTTCTTATCATAGTTTGGCTGTTAGACTAGTTTTCACGATTTAGTAATTCCCTCTTTTTTTGTTAATTATATTGTACCTAACTCTAATTTGTTGCTTTAGTGCGGTATATTCGTTTGTTTGCTGCAATATCTGAAATCAAACAAACTGGACTTCAACAATTTTTCTGTGCTATGAGTTGGAGATTACGATTCTCCAATGAATAACTTGGAAAATACCTTAAATTAAAAAGTTACAATGATGGCCATTAGCATCCCCCATGAATATAAATAAATTTTCCCACCATTAATCCGAGGAGTTATACCTGCGTTACATAAGATACTCCCTCCGTCCCATATACTCCCTCCGTCCAATATACATTCGCACACTAGCTTGGGCACACAAAATAAGAAAGTAGAGAAATGAGTAGGGATTTGAGGGGTAATTTCGTAAACCTTTATGTATAAGGTAAATAAATGAAATTGTGTGTACGTGTGGGCACAACGTAATGGCATTTTGTGTAAAATTGTGGATATCCTGAGGGTTTAGTTTATGGAGGACTTTCTAGTTTTGGCGTGCAAATTCTTCTGGGACCTGCCTGTGTGTAAATTCTTGTGGGGCGGAGGGAGTATAATTTAATACTTCCCACCATTAATCCGAGAAGTCATACCTGTGTTAGATAAGATAATTTGTATTTTCTTATAATGTTCCAATGGGGCTATGTCAAGTGATTTTCTCTTTGATAAAGTCGTAATTCTCGAAATACTACTGTTATATACCTTTATTTTTTTGATGTTTCATGTTGTGATACCTTTGCCTTTCTTTTCCTTCTTTCGGTAATAGGTAGGAATTCACTTGGTGCTGTTTGGCGGAAGGTAATGATTGCCCCACCCAGAAACCAGGACCTTCTTAAAATTGTGTTACAGTGGTATCCAGAATTGAAGCATCTTGCCCAAAACCTCATAGGTTGGCTAATTTTGAAGACTATGTTGTGCTCCTTAGGACAGTACTATTATCATTATTCTTTGATCCCTGTGTTTCTGCAGAAACCTTTGAGAGGATGAACCAATTGATAAGGTTCCAATTAGGAATAGCATCTACTTCAAGTCATAATGACAGATTCACACTAAGGTAGAAAACTTTGGCATGCCAAGGATCCTTTATGTTTTTACTTCCAAACGCTTTTACTAAAACTTTGCTTTGTAATGAAGGGATCTTCTCAAGTTCTGCAATAGAGTTGCAAGTTTGAAGTTCTGCCTTGGGGAGGCAAGTCTCACCTCTCATGCATGCGACAGCATTTGTAAAGAGGTTAGATACATCATACATCATCTACATATTCTTCAATAGAGAGTTCTACGAAGTACTCCACTCGTGTTTCTTTTTCCGGTTTGCAGGCAATAGATGTTTTTGCATCCTTCTCTACTTCAGCTGGAAATCGGTTGGCCATCATGAGGGAGATTGCAAGGCTGTGGGGTGTCGCAGGCACTGAAACTATATATCCTGTTAACAAGCCCGTTATTCAGGTTTATATATATATATTTAATATGAATTTGCATGTATGCAAGTTTACATCAGTGTACACTGTTGTATAATCTTTGGAAGTATGTACAGGAATCGAAATCTGAGTTCCAGATTGGGCGGGTTTACCTCCAACATGCTGAATTGGCTGTGAGTGACTTATTTTATTCTGATGCTGCTCTATACAAATTTTTGATAGAGTAACACCTTGGTGTGCAACTGGTGTACAACTAATATTGTTAAGTGAAAACAACTAATACTGAACAACTAATACCTTTTAGTCAAACAACTAATACCATTTTAAAAAGCACTTTAGTTGCACGGTAAAACAGGTGCATGGAAGTATTGTCTTGTTGATAATGTTGCAATTCTTTTTCTACAGTTAAATCGGGATAGGAAGCCGTTTGTTGCGCTCCGTGCTTCAGTACATGCTCTTGAGAGAATTGCTTGCTCTGTTAAATTCAATGAACCCGTGCTATTGGTTGGTGAGACAGGTACTGGGAAGACTACTCTTGTACAAACACTTGCCTCGAGGCTTGGTCAGAAACTTACAGTTTTGGTATGTTAAAATCCCCTATTTCATTTCTTCCAATGACTCAAAATTAGTTCGAACCCTTTAAAGCGACAATTGTTCTTTGTTTCAGAACCTAAGTCAGCAAAGCGATATTGCTGACCTGTTGGGGGGATTTAAACCTCTGGATGCACGGTTTGTATGTATTCCTCTATATCAGGAGTATGAGGCTCTATTCATTAAATCCTTTTCTTCAAAGGTACCATTTACCAAAGTATCATGCTTCAGCTTCTCCATTCTTAAAGATGAGTCTAACATTCTGTAATTTTTTGTCAGGAAAATGTCGTTTATCTTAGTCACTTGAGGAAATTTTTAACTGATAAGAACTGGAAAATGTTATTAAGTGGATTCCAAAAAGGCATCCGCAAGATAGTTGAAAAATCCAGTTCTGGTAAGAAGCGGAAGAGATCTTTAGATGAGGAACTACTGAAAGCTTGGGAATTATTTTCAATGAAACTTGAAAGAGCTCATGCACAGGTTAGTGCATCTGACGGAATGGTATTTTCATTTGTGGAAGGAGCTTTTATTACTGCTCTGAAAAACGGCGAATGGATATTGCTGGATGAGATAAATTTGGCTCCTCCAGAGATCTTACAGAGAGTTATTGGGGTTCTTGAGAATGAGAAAGGGTCACTATGTTTGGCTGAAAGAGGAGATATAGAATATGTCCACAGGCATCCCAACTTTCGAATGTTTGCTTGCATGAACCCTGCTACTGATGCTGGTAAAAGGGACTTGCCAATTTGTTTGAGAAGCAGGTTTACGGAGTATTTTGTTGATGATTTGTTAGATGATGAAGCAGACTTGGTTTTGTTTATTAATCAGTTTATAGATGATGACCCTTCATCCAGAAGACTAGTGCCTAAAATTATGCAATTCTACAAGAAAGCAAAGAATTCTGAGGAAAGCCTACAGGATGGAGCTAACCAGAAGCCTCATTACAGTTTACGCTCACTGTACCGTGCATTGGAATACTTAAAGAAGGCCAAAAGAAATTTTGGATTGGAAAAATCTATTTATGATGGGTTTTGTATGTTCTTTCTGAATTTGTTAGATGACCCTAGTGCAAAGTTAATGAACAGCTTAATCTGCAAGCATCTGTTAGAAAGTAAATCACCCCAGCGGATCCCTTTTGATTCATACTTGATGGTTAAAGCACAATCTATAGCTGATAATATCTTGGAGAGCTATGTCCTAACAGAGAGTGTTAAGAAACAACTTACTAATCTTGCACGTGCGATTTTCGTTGGAAGATATCCGGTCTTGTTGCAGGGACCCACATCCAGTGGGAAGACTAGCCTAGTTTGGTTTCTTGCTGCAATAACTGGCCATGAATTTGTAAGAATCAATAACCACGAGCATACTGATCTCCAGGAGTATCTTGGTTCTTATATAACTGATGCAAGTGGAAAGCTGGTTTTCCATGAAGGTGCACTTGTGAAAGCTGTTCGTAAAGGTCACTGGATTGTTCTTGATGAACTGAACTTAGCCCCCTCAGATGTACTTGAAGCATTAAACCGATTGCTAGATGATAATAGGGAACTTTTTGTTCCTGAGCTTCAAGAAACTATTCGTGCTCATCCCGATTTCATGTTGTTTGCAACGCAAAATCCTCCTGTAGTTTACGCGGGCCGCAAAATGCTCTCTCGAGCATTTCGTAATCGTTTCGTGGAGATTCATGTTGATGAAATTCCAAGAGAGGAGTTGAGCATTATATTGAAAAGCAGGTGCAAAATTCCTGAAAGCTATGCGGAAAAAATGGTTGAGGTCATGAAAGAGTTGCAATTACACAGGCAGAGCAGTAAGATTTTTGCTGGGAAACATGGATTTATCACCCCACGTGACTTGTTCCGATGGGCTGATCGTTATCGTACTTTTGGCAACTCTTACGAGGATCTAGCGTACGATGGTTACTACTTAATGGCTGAAAGGCTGCGTGATGATGCTGAAAAAAGAGTTGTTGAAGAAGTTTTGGAAAGGCAGTTAAGGATCAAATTTTCTAATGATGTATTTTACAAGGTAATATTTGCTTTATTACTAACTTCTAATATCATATCCTGTGAATGTATAATTAATGATTAATGACCAGCCATTATGAGTGCATAAAGACCCGCTCCCCTGTCAAGTGAGTTTTAGGCAAATAACAGTGGGAAAAACAAAATGAATAGTTATGAAAGTGTCTGCCTTTGTATTTTGCTTTTTGTTTGAATGATGGCTAATTATTTTTGTCATGGTTATCACATGAAGCTCCTGATTATTAATCGCATGTTGTGATCTTTTTCTTTCCCCAGGAAGGCAAAGGTGCAGATGGTTCTTTGATGGCCAATAACTACTCTATAGATCCTGAAAGTGTTGGGAAGTAAGTATCTTTTCAAATACTGATATCCTTTCCTTAGAATTTGAGTTCATACCTAATTATTGGCTTTTGTTTTTCCAGAATTATTTGGACAAAGAGTCTGTGGAGGATGTATTTTCTGGTAGAACGGTGTTATAGGATGCGTGAGCCTGTTCTCCTTGTGGGTGAAACTGGTGGAGGGAAAACAACTGTATGTCAGCTGCTTAGTATCATGTTGGGTTCCAATTTACACGTTTTGAATTGCCATCAGTACACAGAAACATCAGACTTTCTTGGGGTATGTATGCCCTTTAAATTTGTTATTTTTTCTTTCGGGTTTTACAGTTTTGAAGTTACAGTTGTTTAAATTTTGTTGTTAATCATTTACTAGGGCTTCTACCCCGTGCGTGAGAGGTCGAAAATAAGCACAAACTATCAGAAACTTTGTGAGAAATTTGCCCAGTCGAAGGCTTTTATCTATTATCCTGGAGATGCTGTATGTCTATCTCTTTGTTCAATAGTTTAATTCTTTATCCATTCGTGGTTATATATTCTTTGGTGTTTGATGGAGTTCATTTCTGCAGAAATTTTCTGTAGACATCAACCAGGCCTCTCAGTCTCTGTGTGTATTCTCTCTGATCATCAAGAGTTTCAAAGACCGTTCTGTGTCCCACTCTGAAGTCACTGTGAATGAACTTGATTACGTAGAAAAGATATACCTGGAAATGTGCCAGCTTCAAAAGAACTGGCGGACGATATTTACATGGCAAGATGGTCCACTTGTTCAAGCAATGAAGAGAGGTGATATGTTTCTTGTCGATGAGATTTCTTTAGCTGATGACAGTGTTCTTGAAAGATTAAACAGTGTTTTGGAACCAGAAAGGAAACTGGTGAGTAGTTTCGTAATTTGACCTCTAATTTATGTTTGTTATGCCACCAATCACCTTTATCCCTTAAAATTTTGGAAAATCAATTCAAACTTCAAATTTGTTTTTTGTTTTTTTAAAGTGTTGATGTGCCAGATTATTAATATTTGCTGGCTTTGTAAATATTTGGTATTTTTGCTCACATCTGCAGTCGTTGGCTGAGAAAGGAGGCTCTGACCTTGAAAACATAATTGCTCATCCAAACTTTTTCATCCTTGCAACTATGAATCCTGGTGGAGATTATGGCAAGAAGGAACTATCACCTGCTCTTCGCAATCGATTCACAGAGATATGGGTTCCTTCTGTTACTGATGTAGATGAGCTTAAAAGTATTGCTCTTGAAAGGTAACATTATCTTAATACTTAATATGCTGTATGCGATTGATTTAGTGTACATTTTCTCACCTCACTTTCAAATGCAGAATTTTGGACCCAAAACTTTCTGACATTGTGGATGTCATGCTAAACTTTTGGGAGGTATATTACTTTTAATTTCAGTGTCATCTATGCATAATATATTCTCCATTAATGACTATTATAAGTTAATATAGAACTTGAAGACTGATGCAAAGCACACACATGCCTAAGTTTGAAATGTGTTTTTCCCTTGGTGCTTTTTAATATTAGTTCATAAACCAAATAGAAGCTTCCGTCCCATTCTGGATGAAAAATATTACTTTCGGTAGTATTGCTACTGTATCTTTTTATAAGAAAATAAGAAGATTTTACTATCAAATTATGAAATTATAAAGTAGAAAGAGACGAGACACCCCTACAATGATGAACACATTCAAGCTATAGTACAATTATAATCACTAACTATATCTGCAAATATCTTGAACTTCTTGTGGTTATAGACCCACAAAGCAACCCTAACTTTAAACCTATCCCACACTTCCTCTAAAGATTCCTCATTTTTCTCAGAAAGTTCTACTCTTGAGCCAAAGGGATAAAATGAAGCTGAATTTATAACACACCATAATAACATCATAAAGCGTTTGTATGTGTTAATTATTTCTCGCTTACACTGCTTCACTTTTAGCATGTTAAACTTTATTGTTGCAATCATAGCAGACACAATATGGATAAGTTACATTGAAAAAGTTTAGGCTGAAATTGGGTTCAGGTTTTCAAATTCCAGCATTATAATTGTCTTGCTCAACATCAAATCTATTTTCTAGCAGTGGGTATTGCTTTATTATACTTGTTGCACTTTTGTTCTTATTTAGCTCTTACCTATGACACCTTCCTCGTGCTATGCAGTGGTTTAACCTCTTACAGACAGGAAGAATACTTACTGTGAGAGATCTCTTGTCTTGGGTATCGTTCATCAATGTGACAGCAAGAAACTTACTTGCGGAATCTGCATTTGTACATGGGGCATTCCTCATTTTGCTGGATGGACTTAATTTGGGTATGTTTCGTTATCCGCCAGCAATATGGGTTATTTGTTTCGTAGACCATGTGCTAGAATATCTTATTGAAGAGAGCTAAATCACTTGGATTGTTTGTTTTAGTTGGTTGTTATCTGTTGAGTTGTGTTAGTCTTATAGCCACTTGTAACATGCAAGATCTCTTGCAAAATAACGTCACTATAATTGACTTGTGTTCTTCAGGTACAAATATATCAAAAGTTGAAGCTGCAGAGTTAAGGGTGAAATGCCTTTCTTTCCTTTTGGAAAAACTCAAGGTGATGACTCTATCTGATCGGGAATCTTTGTTTTTGGGATCAGTGCAGACATGTTTTTCAAGACATTGTACTTATTTTTTATTTTTTAAATTTGGCTGATCCTATTGAGAAGAAGTATCAGTGTGGATGTATTTTAGTATCATGCTTGTCCATATGTTATCCCTTAACGACGCCTTTGACTGTTACTATGATTCCCATCTTTTGGCGTTTACAGTTAGACTAATTCCCATCTTTTATTGCTTTCTGATCTCTGCCTCTGTATTTTGACTTACCTTTTGAGCATCTTCTTGAGGTATGTCAGTTCTTCAAACAATGGAGTTGTGGAGGGTATGAGGTCCGAAGTTTTTTTTCTTTTGCATGCTTAGCCTATTTTTTTTATTCAATGCGACTCTGAGTTCTCTGTAATCAACTGTTGGAAGGAAGGAAAGATATATATATATATATATATATATATATATATATATGTTATTTTGTTGTTTATAATCCATAAACCAAAATTTTAAACTTTTTTTAGTTACTGTAGAGTTTGGTTGCATAGTTAACGTGCGTAACCAAATAAATTGTGTTTCCTAAATGCAGGAGAAAAAGCCAAGTTTTGATCCCTCAAGTGTTGATGGACTAGAGTCTTATGGTTGGGCTGATTCTAAAAGTTCAGCGGTTCTAAGTTATGATGATAACATGGAGGGTAGCACTCTCTTTGGAATCCATCCTTTCTACATTGAGAAAGGTAATTGATATATGTACTAATTTTAATATTATCGTCTTAGATGGAATGAATTGACAAACTCGAACATTTAGATGGAAGTTATTGAATTTGTATCTGTAATTGTCTTAATCTTGGTTTATATATATAGACAAAAACTTGTATGAGACGGTCTCATACATGAGACGAAGTACAACTTAGCACAATCAACACTCACCTCTCCCAAAGTGTTAAAGCATCAATGCCCAAATTACACTCCGTCTCACTGTGAAACGGTCTCACGCAAGAGTGCCTCATATATACACACTCACACACATATATATATATACGTGTGTGTGTGTGTGTGTGTGTGTATATATATGTATGTAATCAAGAGTTTATGTTAGGGCAATTACATCAGGCACACAAAATGACTGTTGTGTTCCAATTGGTCTTTTATATTCCTATACCAATGTTTTAGTTCTGATGCTATGGCTTGAAGATATTCACAGTCCACTATCGGCCTCATATGTGGTTATGTGGTCCAATTGACGTTTCTTACTGCAGATATTTTTATTGTCTTGGTGTATATGTTGCTACTCCATAATTTGCAAATGCTCTTAAACACTGTCACTGAAATAAAACTCATGGAGCTAAATTTATGAGATAGAAAAACGATTGGAAGTTAGGCAGTTCCTTTGATTCTGCTTTATGGCACAGAAATCTGTCAAGGTGGTTAAATTTCTTTATGAGTATGCCTGTTGTAATAGATCTGAGACTCAAGTCTAGCAATCAGTCTTTTTTCTTCTTGAGTTATGATTTGAAAATAGTGTCTGTTGCTTGGCTCAGTTTGCTTTGACCTATTAACTCAAGTCTAGCAATCAGTCTTTTTTCTTCTTGAGTTATGATTTGAAAATAGTGTCTGTTGCTTGGCTCAGTTTGCTTTGACCTATTAATTCATTTCCTCCTGATCCTGCTAATTGACCTTGATTAAGGTGCTTGTGCTTTTGTATGGCATACTTGCATGTTTGGCTGCTTAACCATCGTCATTGATCTTGTCAGGTACAAACTGTGTTGATACTGAAGGATTTGAATTTCTGGCCCCGACCACTCGCAGAAATACTTTGAGGGTGCTGCGTGCTATGCAGCTTAACAAGCCTGGTATTTTCTTCACATCCCCCCCTCGAAAAAAAATAATCTGTTGTGCTTAGATGTCATATATTGTGCTTTTACCTGTTTGTATGTCTGTGTCAGTGTGCTTTTTGTCTGTCTGTGAATATATTTGAGTTAAATTACTTTGTAGTTTGTATGTGTATCACTAATAACTGACCTAAGTTTCGCTAACAATGTGTAGCAAGGTCTCTAATATTTGAGGTAATTATGTTTGCCAGTTCTGTTGGAAGGAAGTCCAGGTGTTGGGAAAACAAGTTTAGTTGCCGCCATTGGCAGATTCTCTGGGCACAAAGTTGTACGGATTAACTTATCTGAGCAGGTTAGCGAGGCGTACTAGTTTTCAAATAATGTATTCTACTTTTTTTTTTCAAATCCATATATGCAGATCTTGTTTCCTGTCTTCTGTTTGAACTTTCTTAACTGGGCTGTGTTTCTGCAGACTGACGTTATGGATTTGTTGGGGTCAGACTTGCCGGTTGAAAGTGATGAAGGAATGCAGTTTGCCTGGTCTGATGGTATCCTTCTTCAGGTGGGGTGACCTCTTTCATCTCTATTCTCTTTATTACGCTTTAGTTTTTTGTACTGAAATGCCATTTTCTGCTATATCAGGCTCTAAAGGATGGATCATGGGTTCTCCTGGATGAACTTAATCTTGCGCCACAATCTGTGTTGGAGGTATTAATTTGTAGTGGTCAGCAATTGTAATCCCCTGCCCCCTTCCCATTTCTATGCTTCACCACCCCAAAATAAATTATTAAAATATAAAAATAAATAAATAATAGTGTAAAATTAGAGGAACACTGTAAGTAACTATTGTTTCTGCACATTTTCCTGTTGATTCAGTGTTTAAAACGATTAAACTAATTTCAACTAAAACCCAGCTAGACTGTTAATGTGTAAAAGCAGTTTGTCTTTCATTTGATATTATAAGCTCTTGACAATTACTGGTGTGGTGCATATATTTGATGATTTAACTAATGAATACTAGGGTTTGAATGCTATTTTGGACCATCGGGCTGAAGTCTTCATTCCGGAGCTGGGCCGGTCTTTCAAGTGTCCGGCATCTTTCAGAGTCTTTGCGTGTCAAAATCCTTCTTATCAAGGAGGAGGCAGGAAAGGGCTTCCCAAATCCTTTCTCAACAGGTTCACTAAGGTAGCCTCCTCTCGATGCTTGACTAACATGTCAATTTTATATTTGAAGTACTAAATAATGTTGCATATTTTAATGGTATTCATGATTACATTTCTCTGTTAATGCCTCTCATCTCCATTTTGATTCAGGTGTATGTGGATGAGCTGGTTGATGAAGATTATCTTTCTATATGTAGCTCACTCTTTCCCTCCATTGAAAGACCACTTCTGTTGAAATTGGTTGTGTTCAATAAAAGGTTATATCAGGATACTATGATCTATCACAAATTTGGTCAAGATGGTTCCCCATGGGAGTTCAATCTCCGCGACGTGATTCGCTCTTGCCAAATTATTCTAGGTCTTCACTTTTTTTTTCTTCATATATATAAACTTATTATCCCATCTACTTGTAGATAATTCTTAATATTCATCGAATTATCCAGATGCACCCGAGAAGTCGAAACTCGACTGTTTCCTGAGCTCCATTTACCTGCAAAGAATGCGCACAGCTGCTGATCGGTTAGAAGTTTTGAAGTTATATGAACAAATTTTTGGAATGAAGCCATTTATAAATCTGCACCCAAAAGTAAAGTTAAATCTGGATTCATTGATTGTTGGCGGCGTATCCGTGGAAAGGTATCGGTATCAGTCATCCAGGACGTGCAACAACAACCTTACGGTTCTGCCTGGCTTACGTCATAGCTTAGAAGCTGTGGCACAGTGTGTAAAGTATCAGTGGTTATGCATTTTAGTTGGTCGTCCATCTTCCGGTAAAACCTCGCTGATAAGATTGCTCGCTGAGCTTACTGGAAATGTACTCAATGAATTAAATCTTTCGTCTGCAACTGATACTTCCGAGATACTTGGAAGCTTTGAACAATTTAATGCCTCCCGTCACTATCATCTTGTTGTTAATAAAGTCAAAAGATATTTAAATGAGTATCTCGACTTGAAACTGGAATCTTCCTCAGACGCTTTTATTCATAGTAAGAGTCTTATTGCTCGATGGCTTGCCTTATCGAAGATAAATAGTTCAGAAACCTCCTTAGATGATTTGAGGATGAGAGATTCTATTATTCAGTTGGTTGAGATTATTGAATGCCTAAAGCTCAACTTTGATACACAATCATTGCGTTTATCATATTCACAGAATGATTTAGACAGCATTTTGAGCATGATTCGAAAGTTGGAAAATTATCAGAGAAGTGAAAACTCTGTGAAGTTTGAATGGGTCACCGGATTACTCATCAAGGCCATAGAAAATGGGGAATGGATTGTTCTAGAAAATGCCAACCTCTGTAATCCAACGGTATGTAAATTTTTGGAAATTATTTGCGTAGTATTTTTCATTTCTGATAATCCTTATGTTTCGTTCTGTATGTTTTTCCATGAAGTTTTAGTTTGACATATTACATCACATGCAGGTTCTTGATAGGATCAACTCTTTGGTTGAGCAATCTGGATCTATTACCATTAATGAATGTGGAACTGTAGATGGAAAGCCCGTGGTTCTTCACCCCCATCCTAAATTTAGGATGTTTCTCACTGTTAATCCTAGCTTTGGTGAAGTATCACGAGCAATGAGGAATAGAGGGGTCGAAGTATATTTAATGCAGCCTTCTTGGCTTCCAGATCAAACATGTGGTACGAAACTTCATGAGATGGAGCTCAGAGAAGTGAAGAGATTTATTACCCTCGCTGGAATTCCCGTGGGTCGGTTGGTTGATATGATGTCGAAAGCCCATATTTTTGCTAAGCGTGAAGGTTTGCGTCTTAATGTATGCATCACATATCTCGAGCTTTCACGATGGGTGCAGTTATTTCAGCGCCTCATTACAAGTGGAAACCAGCCTTCTTGGAGCATCCAAATTAGTTGGGAGCATATTTATCTTTCATCTTTAGGCGAGGGAAAAGGAAACGACATTGTTTCTCAGGCAGTTAGTTCTTTTCTATCGATGTCAGAACTTTATAAGTTCACTTCACCTGAAGATCGTTTGCTTTGTCTACCAGGTGGTTGGCCAGCCCCCTTAAAACTAAGTGATTATGTTTGTCACTCAAAAGAGGCTTGTGTTACGCAAAATATCATGTATTTGGAATCCTTAGGATCTAAAATTGCATCCCACTTTTTTAATGATAACTTGAGGAGAGCTTTTGAAGGAAATACCTCAAAGATGATTCACATAATTGATGCAATGTCGTTGCATGGACTTACGTTTCCTGGGGAGACAAATGGCAATATTGTAAATTTTGGTGCTCAAAATGATTTGGATTTGGCTTTAGCTCAGAAGAAGCTATCCTTTGCTGCTGACTGGGTAATGGAACAGGCCAGCGATAGTGACTATTCACTTTATATTAGGTGGTTCGAGTGGTTTGGTTCTCAGCTGCACCCATTCTTTTCATTTTTCAAATGGTTTTCGTATTTACTGAAAGAGGAGCTGCAACATGCTATTTGGACAAGGATTCGTCAATTGCAAAAAGAGCTTATTTCTCTATGCAAACTGGACAAAGTCTCAACACATTTCCCAATACTCTCAGCAGAGTTGGTTGATGTATGCCCATCTGTTGGTGTGCCATACCAGCATTGCAACCTCTTAAGAAACTTGATTCAGTGTGTTACCTTATTGAGAAAAAGCCTTCAACAATGGAGCAAAGAGGACGAGCGCAATCTTGGACTCAGAACTCAGCCTTTACCCATTTTCACTTCCCTTCGACGAATGGAGGATAAATTACTCCATTTGCTGGCTGAGTCACCTTCCTTCGATGTGCTTTTTAAGTCATATAGTGACCTCCTTGAACACCACATACTCTTCTGGAACAGTACCATTTCATCTCAGATTGAGTGCTGGCAGATATCTGGGCGGTTGTTAATGAAAGACGCTGTGAAACTGCGGGGTTTTTGTCCTGATGAAGCAGAGCTATTTCAGGCAAGTTCTCGGTTAACATACTATTGCATTTTATTACATATGTTGTTTTTTCCATCTGTGTCATTTAAGCTTGATCTTTCACGACTTCCTTTTTTGTAGATTGAGATGAAAAGATTAGACGGAATCTCTTCCTTGCATTTGAATTCAAGCAAGTCCTTGCTCTGGGCACATGGTGGGCATCCAATTTTGCCTTCATCTGCTGACTTGCACCAAAAACAGAGCAAAATTTTAGATCTATGTGAAATGATTTGGCCAAGACAAAACAAGTTCATAAAGCTAGGTATGTCTGGTATAGCATTTTGCGTAAGGGTTTATAAAATGTACTAGTGTTGAATTAATAAAATTTTCCATCAAATTCTTAGGGCTGATCACCTTAGTGCCATCTTCGTTTCAGTCATAAATTGAAAGTATTTTTTGTTTGTACTTCACAGTTTCTGCACCTGAAATTGTTTCTGTAAATGGGAATGAGTTTACCGAAATTGCAGTAGATGGCGCATTGTTTTCTGATGTGGAACTTCGCAAACTTGCAATGCAAGGTAAAGTCTCCTATGGTCCCATGCATGCTGGTTTTTATAATCACCCTTTTATGTTATGCAGTTCTAGCAGCGTTTTTAGTTGTTTTCTTCTTTAGGTTTCTTTTTTTGTTTACAAATGTATGGAGGTATGCAATGATTTGATAAAATTTGGATGTGATTACTTAACTGTTTTTTTTTTTTTTGGGAAATGTATCATAATGTGCATGTAAGGGATTCCTCATCCCTTGCACTTTCTGTATTAACAAAAGTTCAGTTTTCTTTCAAAAAATAATAGTAATGTGTTGAATGTAAAGGTAAGTTGTTTGTGGTCTTTAGCTGTATAACTATGATTTATCTATTTGTGTTTCATATTGTGTTGAATGTAAAGGCAAGTGATGTGTGCTCTTTCCCTCATGTTTTGTATGTCTGAGTTGGAAGCTTCATTTTCTGCTTGAAGCTGAAGAATTTGGGGTAGAGGAATAAGATGACATCATTGCCATCAGGGTTTGGTGGAATGTAATCATTGTGCATGGGTCTTTTCCCTGTCACAGTGTC
Source organism: Stenogyne calaminthoides (assembly GCA_037126765.1). NCBI lineage: Eukaryota > Viridiplantae > Streptophyta > Magnoliopsida > Lamiales > Lamiaceae > Stenogyne > Stenogyne calaminthoides. The sequence goes on from JBBCBC010000018.1 coordinate 113,688, forward strand.
ACCTAGTTTTCTGAAGTCATTGTTAATTATTTTGAGAATAATATATCAATGAATATCTGTGTAAAAGGATGTGTTTTTTTTTTCAGGAATTTGCATGTCATCATTTATTATTGGCAAAGCTGATGATAATACTTCCGAAATTATTCAGCAGTTGGAAGAAATGTATCAGGTATGTTTATGATTTTCTTTTCGGGAGGCCTAAATGGAATTACGTGACACCACTCTTTTGAATGCTTTATTACCAGATGCTTGTTGAGAGGTTGGATTTTGAAAGGCAGAAGGTAATTGTGAAGTTGGAAAGTAGTAGACTTGTGCCAGCACTCTGTACTACTTGTTGTGTCTGCACTTCTGATATATTGTGTAGAAGGTCTGGCTTAGAATCTTGGATAAAGACGCAACCTATTGTTGATGAGACGAGTCTTTGCCTTGATTTGGAGCTCCTGCAGCAGCTAACAAAGATTACTGTGGTTGACGTTGATGAACAACACAGTGTATGGACTCTCTTTCTTCTCCAATTCTAATTAAGGGTTATTTTTGAGATGCTTACTTCATTTTTCTCGTCTTCTCAACAATTTGGTTGGTGGAGAATCTTTTGTATGTTGTAATTATAATCTCTAAATGGTGATTGATCTTCACTTATTTCACCTTGCCTTATATGACAGGCTCTATTAATGCTGTCTGGTCATCTGAAATCGTCGATGGTCTTCTCTTTGGGTTATTCTTCAAGGCCTCTGATTGACTTCTCACCTCACCAAAAAATTTTATGGACCCTGGATGCTTGGGAGTCGGTCCAGAAAGGTCAGTTTTGCTCTGAAGTGGTCTCTGTGGTATCACTTGCATTTTTTTAACTTATTTCATGTCTTCTACTGCAGCAAATGAAAAAATCTCTAGCTTCACTCTCGATATGTGGTTTAGATGGCACACAACTCTCTGGGAAGCTTGTCCTGTTCTTGTTGAGGTATTTATTCACAGCTGAAATATTAAGTTTTTTGACATCTACTTTGTTTTATCAACTAAAACTTGGATGCACTTGTCATGCAGGCCCTTCCCGGGGATGAGAACTATAATGCTTTGCTACCTCACAAGTTCTTTTGGCCACTTAAATCAACAATGGTTGACCATATTCTGTAAGTCTTGTTGTTTGGCAAGAGACCAATTTTTTGGTACTTCAACTCTGTAACAGTTCTCACTTTTCTATAATTAATCGAGTATACGATTGCTACCTGCTGCTATTTAATTCATATTTGATTAAAGTTCTGAATTGTAGCTAAACTTTGATGTGGATGTCATACATTCAGTTACGTGACTATTAATGGCTTGGTCTGATAATTTCTAATTGGAACATTACATAATTAACAGACTAGGAGTTTTTAATGTATTTCCCCTTTTATCCTGAAATTTTTGACAGGATTGAAAATCTGTTCTGTACTATTCTGATTCTTCTTCATCTCCAAGTAAGGAAATATAGTCGGTACAAATAAATTGGCGTTCTTTGCCAATTCTCTAGAATTACTGGTTTCACTGGAGGAAGTTAGACATAATAGGTTACAAAGAGAAATCTGGGGTGCGAAAGATATTTGAGAATTTGATTCTCTTTCTGTTGTCTGCAGTGCAAACAGAATTGTTTAAAATTATTTAGCCTTTCTTACTGACCACCTGCATCAATGTGGGGTAAAAAAAAATTGAATTATTGTTTAAGGCAGCTAGCACTGAAGCTCATTTAACATAAAGACATATTGGAAAACTCAATTTTAATTCTATTTTATAAATATTTTAATTGTATATTTGCTATATTATCGTGGAGGATCTTAGAATTTTTCGAGTGCCAGTGTTGATATTTTGATTGCTTATCATTAGTGATGAAACGTTCAAGCACACTATGTTATATTGCTAATGCATAATCATTCAGCTTCATTACTCTTAACAGATAACATATACACAATGTTTTTCCCAGTGTAGGTTCAGTTATATGCATCTTCATTGTGCTTATGTTATTCTTATCAGTTAGGGCATTGCCATTCTCAATCTCTATTGATCTCCTTCCTAAAGCCATAAATACTGCTTGTATCTCTTCTATTTTATTTGCCTGTCCGTTATATATAAATCTTTGTGCTTTTCTTAAGCTTATTCATTCCTTTACTTTGTAAACATGTATCCAAATTCAGGAATAATGCAAGTCCTGTTAGGGATTATCAGTTGCATGGTTTCAAACTTAGAGCTGCTTCACGTAGTATTTGGCAAAGTTCTGAAAACATGGTTAGTTTTAAGGGTATGATTCGTTCTGCTGCGCAGTCTCTCTTCCAGCAGGTACTCCATGACTTGAATGAAAAAAAATGCTTTAATCATTATATCCTAAAACCTTTTCACGGTGTAAATTTGACATTTTTGCTCTAAACTTTTTTTTTGCAGATAATTTATGCACACAAAAAGTCAATTGAGCATTCAAGATATGTTAACATTATGGCCGCCTTCCATTCTCTCCAGGAACAAAGGGAACCGGTACAACTCTTCTTTTTTTCTTTTTTCATTTTGATCTGTCATAAATTTGCTCAGAGGGCCCCGCTTAAAGCCTAGGTGCCAATTCTCCTGCTGCCTGCCATGTTATAGAACTTTGCATTTCTATATATACAATATTCAGTTCTAGATTGGATGATCCTCACTAAAAATTTATTTGGAGCTTGCAGTTTCCTTGTGATCAAATTTCCTGTATTTAGGTTTGCTTTAACCTTTAAGCCTTCGTTGACTCTTTTTCCTGTGTCTCTTGTTTTGCAATATTACAGCTAGAAAATGTGAAGACTTTGGTTTCCCTTTTGGCATCTTCTAACCACCATGTATTCACATCCTTGATCGGTTCTTATATTGAGCCATTGCTCGGTGAACTTTATGCTGTATTCCCATACGATGGTTAATACCTACTCTTCCTTGTATTTAAATTTTATGATTGATTTCTGGAAATTTTCCCCCAACTTTGTTTACTAAGGTTTATTACATATTCTCCGTCCAAACTCTTCAGACCTGCAGAATATTGGATGTGCCCTGTTACGCGTTGGGGGGTTACGGTATAATCTTTTGGTTCGCTGTGATGACCTGGACCCTACTTTAAAGTTCTCAATTAAGTACTCCGAATTAACAAACAAGATAGCTTCACTTGAGGTTGAGATTCAGGTATTTATCTACATTTAAATGGCCTTTTTCCAAGACATTGATTGTGAAGCAAATCTTGTGTGTTTCATTGCTTTTAATTCACGTCTAAAGAGTCCTCTTTTCTCCTAATTGACTGTTTTCTAATTTAATGTGTAGTTATTATCTTTCAACAATTCTTCTCCATATTCATTTTGCATGTGAGTAATATTTTATTTGGATGATGTACATGTGAATTGATTGGTCAAACTTGTAACTTCATAACTTCTAGTATTTTGAACGTTTAAGAATGTTGATTGCTGCAAAATTACGAGTTTGTATAATATACTAATATTATTTATCTTGGTGAGAAATGATGCAATTAGGCGTTGGATTTAAGCAGTCCTTATCCTTATCTATGTTTTTCTTTACAGGTTCGGGGAGAATGCTTCTACTTAGCCGGAAGTACAAATCAGAGAGAAGCTGATAGTTACAGAACCCATTTGTTAGAAAAACTCAATGCTGAGAGGAAAAGGCTGCAAAGAAAGGTGCATGGGCATATTTCACTGTATCAGATTTTATTTCTAACTTTATTCGAAATTATATTTCATAGTGAATTTCTGAACGCAAACAAGAGGGTTATCTGAATGCTCAGTGACTAATAACACCACCATGCATATACCTTTAGTTTATGGAAGATTTGAAAAGACATGAGAAGTGCTAGAATTAAGCTCCTTTTATTTTAAACAATGGGTATTTGTTTAAATTTAGAATCTATTAAAGAGTTCCATCTTATCTAAAAGTCCGAACTCTTAGAGGTGTGGAATTTATTTCGTTTAAATTGGTCCCTAACACTCCCCCTCACTCATGGGTTGAATTCTCTTACTCCATTAATGGGAGGAGGCCCATCGAGTGGACAATTTAATATGGGTGGAGTTACTTTCAGCGGGAACCGAACCCAGGATCTGGGCGTGAGCCAGAGGCTCTGATACTGTGAAAGAATTTCATCTCATCTAAAAGTTCGAATTTGTAGAGGTGTAGAATTAATTCATTTATATTATTTCCCTAACAATCTACCTGGAAAAGTGTGGAGGTTCGAGTCTTCTTTAACGCATAAAATTGAGAAAGCAAGCTAATTGAATAAGCAATTCAGAGCTTGCTTGATTCCTATAACCTGTTTTCTTAATCTAAATAATATTTTTTTATATTAGTGACCACTTCAGACAACCACTTTTTTTTTTCTTTTGAAACCTTTTAAAGTGATTTAGTTTTTTCTTTGAAAACTATAAAACTCGAAATTATTGTTTTTGCAGAACACTGATGCTATACTCTAGATAGTGTTTTAAATTTATTTGTCTTCTGTTAGTTAATTTTGATTTCAAAAGTTATCGTCTTCTCACCTGATATGTCTTCCCGTCTCAGATGGTATTCCGCCCAAATCCTGAAAAATTCAAGGGGTTGAAACTTCGTTGTGAGGAGTTTCTTGAGGTGGTTACAACTATTGTTGAATGGATCAAGTGTGTCAAAGACTGGGGAACAGAAGACGTCACTAAGCAAGTGCACAATTGGCAGGTATTGTCAATCTGCAGATACTTTTGAAGAACACTGAAACATATAATACACATTGATCAATTTATCCAGTAAACTTCTGAGCTTGATCTTCATGTATGCTGATCTATCCAATGTTACCTATCATTTTCAGGAGACAACTTCACGCTTCATTGATCAGCTATCAAATGATTACTCAGAATACATTGATATAACTGAACCTGTTCAGGTTGCATTGTACGAAATGAAATTGGGATTGTCGTTAATTGTTTCGGGTGTGCTCCATAAAAGATATCTGCCTAATGTAGAGCAGAATATGGAAAATTTCCTGGTAGGCAGATAATAATTTTTTTCTTGTAATTTTGTTATTCATGTTCCTATTTCTTTGCCATTGAGACTTGAGTTTTCGACAGAGCACACTTTGTAAGTTTGTGAGATTCCCTAGAGCTTTCTCATCAAAAACTGTCTCTGTCAATGTTGGGAGGGAGCTCAAACTTTATAGTCATCATATAGAATTGCCAACAAGTATTGAAGAAATAGATATGGATGTGCTGCAAAACACTGCTGAGTTAACTTCTGTTTCAACAAGAGACACAGCTTCTCATGCAATGGTATGTGATCTTAGTATATGAGATATTTCTGGAGTTCCTTCTTTTATTGTGTCTTCGGACGGCATAACAAATACTCGACTCTATATTTTGTGAAGGGTCTAACCAGGAGTTCCTAGTACTTCTTTGTGCTCTCTTATGATTAATATGTCAAAATTCTTGCAGCAGGCATCAGCTTTGCCATTTAAGGTCTCTGTTTATCACAATATTCTTGCTCGAATTAGAGATTCTGTTGCTGATGGTCGTTTACTCGGCGTTTCTTCCTTTAAGGTGTGGTTGTTACCTGAGATTATACTAATTTTCATAGTGGTTTAAGTGTTGCATATATTTTATCTGCTGGGATTTCCCTCTGGAATGCATATAAACTGAATCATTTTTGTCAGTTATTGTGTGATATATTCCAAGAAATTGCTAGTCTTTGGGCTAAACATCGGGTAAAGCTAACCGAGGAGCAGCAATTCAAGTTCAGAGCCCGAGTATTTAAGATAGAGAGCATCATTAACATCGATGTGTCTAATTTTGCAAATCTGCTTGGAAATGATAGCTTCTCTGAGTGGCAGGAACTTCTCTCAGAAGAACTAGATGAGAAGGTACTCCCCCCTACTATCATATATTTCTGTAAGATTGTGCATGGAGAGAGACAAAACACAAAATCTATGATATAATGACTATTCGCCCTTGCAGATGAAAGTGAATGAGGAAGTTGAAGCCTTGGAGCAAGACTGGAATGCTCAAGAATCCGACTTGGATGGCATTGTCAACATTCACAATCAGTTATTTGGTTCTATGGATCTTGTTCAAAGAGTAAGTACTCTTCAATCATTTATTCTATCTGCCTGCATGAAGGTGTGAATGTGTTCGTACAGAATTTTATCAATGTATTAGCTATTACAGAATGCGTATAGTATATTCTTGTAATAACCAGTTCTTGCATAGTTTTCTAGTTCAAGAACAGAATTATTTAGATGCACATTTTTGTTTAGCAATGAACTCAAGACTACATATTTTGGAAGCCTTGTTGATGTTCTTTTGTGTAGTAACTCACCTGCTTTTTTTCTTATACCTATTAATCTACGTAATCACCTTCACCAGGCTGGCGGTATTCAAGTGTCTGATGCGGATAGATTGTCTTCCTTTCTTGACTCGTATTCGCTAGGAGTAAAAATGACACAAGGTGATTGATTTCTCCATAACCTTATCAGTAATACTTTAGATAATTCGTCTTCTCAATTTATCTATTCACTCATTGCACAGGTTGGAAAGGTTTATTTCCCTCAAGATTTGATTCTGAGATTGCTCCTGAACACTTGCTCCGTCTATGTTTGGAGCACGATGATAAGTTCATTCTTTCTCGAAAATCGACCTGTACATACAATTTCTACACGGTATATTTTTTCTCCCTTTTAGTACGTTTGTCTTCTCTTACATTATCATTCACTTCTCACTTATGGTTGCTTCCTCTTTTGTCATCAGGATTCAAATTCACCCATACTGGCCAAATTGGTGGAACCTGTTACACTTCTTAATCAGCGAATTATTTTCCTCATGAAGGAATGGGATGATCATTCGGTTCATCATCTTGCTCTCCAGAAAATTTTGGAAGTTGGTGACATGATTCTAGCTCTACCTGTAGACACCCCTCTTGCCAAGGTAGAGTAGTGCACTTTCAGATATTATTCTGAAAGACTGAGCAATTGCTTATCTTTTGGCATATAAAGCACTAAATGTGTTCTGCATCACTAAATATTTTTTCTTCACAATTTCTTTAAAGGCGCTTTCGGCTTTGGAATTCCTGGTTAACAGGATTCGGGTAGCGCAAGAAACTGTTGCCAAATTTCCTCTCTCTGGTGAGCAAATTTACTGTCGTATCGTCAATACTTGTTTTGTATTATGAATCTAATTATTAATAGAACTCATGTATGTATTAATCATACATGTAATCAAATTTAATGTTGTATTGAGTTGGCTTTCCAAATTTACTGTAATCAAATTTGTTTACCAATGCAATTCCAAATACTTATGACCTTTGGCACTTATATTATTGTACTTGCAGATCAATTGGAACCTATTTTTGCTCTAGTGTCCTCATGGCATAAGTTGGAGTTTGAATCTTGGCCTGCATTGCTTGATGAAATTCAATCTCAGTTCGAGAAAAATGCTGGAAAAGTGAGTTATTCATATTCCTCTATAATTAGTTTCTAGTCAATACCACCTGTCTCAAAATGAAATGTATAAACATAAGTGAAAATTGAGAATCTATACTTGGATTTCAATTGCATTAATTTAAGTATTTACAATTTTCTAGCAAATCTACTTGTCCTACAATTACTAATTGTGTCTTGTGCTTTTTTCGTAGCTATGGTTTCCACTGTATTCTGTTTTTCTCCAAGGCCATAAAGAGGATGTTGATGAATACAAAGTTTTAATGATTGAAAGGCAAGTATCCCATAATTGTCTTTAGTTATTCCTCTTGAATGTTTTACAGTCTTGTCTAACAGATTCAGTACTGATGCTAAATAAATTTCAGCCTTGAAGAATTCTTCAAGACATCAACCATTGGAGAATTTAAAAAGCAGCTTCAGTTACTTATTTCATTCCATGGACAGATAAGAAACAATTTGAATTGGAGATCTGATGCTAGGTAAGATAATACTTTGCATTAAGTTTTCCCATTCTGGGCGGTGGTTGAGCATTCTTTTAAGGAGTTTGAGTCCTCACCTCTACTTGAAAATCAAACTTTAAATTGATTATAATTCCACATAAAATTCAATGTTTAGATAGTTCTGTAAAGAACCATCATACTTACACATGCTCAAGTATTATTAATTGTGCAGCCCTTTCCAAGAGGAAAATGCTAAAATACTCTACAACACTTTTGGCTTCTATGTGCAATTGTTGCCAAGGTAAGTTTATCTTCTCCTTAGAGTCTTCCCATTTTGATCATCTCATGTCGAATGTTTCGAAATTAATATTTTTGTATCTTTTCTGAAGAATTTTGGAACACACTGGAGAAAGTAGAAGAAACATCGAGAAGGAGTTGAAAGAAGTTTTGAAGTTATGCCGTTGGGATCGAATTGAGAATCATTTGGCCATTGAGAACTTCAAAAGAACTAGGCTAAAACTACGAAAGATTGTAAAGAAGTATACGGTAAGGCTTGCACTTTCTTTCGTAGTCAATTTGCAAATACTTTCTTAAACTTACCAAACCTGCGATTTGTACTATGTTATGCTTCCTCGTATGCACTGAAGTAAGACTATGGGATTCTTATCGAACTTTGCATTTCTTGTTTTATTACCTTGATGGTGGAAAGAATTACAATCCCGTCTCACTTAAAATTCTAGGATGTCTATCATCACCCATAAATGATTGTTCATGAACTAGTGGAAGATACTTTCAAGCACTATACTCGTCATTGGTAGCAGTCGTCAACTTTGATTTATACAGTTTTACTATCCCCTTTCTTCTCGATCCTCATTTTCAGTCATCAAACCGCTTTCTTGTTTTCGAGTTTCACTTATTTCAAGAGCGTCCCTCTGATCATCTCTTATTATCATTTTTGCTCGTATAATGCAAATTTTTAGTATACGTTTACTTGAAGTTATTTATATTGCAACCCTTCTCCCCAGACACATTTTAGTATGGTTACTTTTGATGTGATGGACCCATTATTTCTAGTTGATGTTTATGGTCATCTTGCATTATTAATGCCTTTTCACAAATATCCACCATTCTTATCTTCACAGGATCTACTTCAACAACCTCTAATGGAATTCCTTGGTCGAGAAGCCCCACGAAGTGGGATCAACACATCTTCTGTTGATGTCCAAAAGCTCATGCTCGATCCATATGAGGTCATCAAGACTCTCCTTGATAGTATCTGCAACCAGACTGGATCTAAAGCTAAGGAGAGGTAAGTTTCTGTTTTTACGTTTTCTTGCCTTTTGTTTCCTATATTTTTTCAGGATTATATTAACCTTGATTCTTTGTCATAGTTATAAATGGTTCGCTGATTGGTGGAAGAGGCTTGAGGGAACAGGAGGTTGTCCCCCGAGTATTTACCTTTGACCTCGTACAGTTTTTTTCTTTTCAATTTTTTCCCTTGGTTTTTTTTTTTAAAGATGGTTCTACATCTTGCAGAGATTACAGGTGGCATCAAGGATATGCCTTTGCAAATGTCGTGTTCTTACTGGGAAGAAAAAAACCAGTTGTGGCACACAATCGAGACAATATGCGTCAATATAATTCACTGTGGCAAACTTTGGGAGGATAAAACAAAGACCTTGGGGAAAAGAAGGGCGTTTTCTGACCTTTTAAAGCTTCTTGATAGTTGTGGATTATCCAAGCATAGAACATCAATAGAGGTACTGTGATGCTATAGTTAATTATATTGACCTTTGTGATCCATTTTGAGTTTGTATTGCAGCTCATCTCAATTTTCAAGTTGAGTTCCTTACACTGAGTGTGAAATAATCTTGAAATATTGTTTATTAACTATTTTGTGTTTTCATGTAGGGCGAATACGTCAAATCACATTCTTGGCTTCTCCAGCCATCCTATGAAGTGCAACATTTACTTCCGAGTCAAAATGATAATTCTCCTAAGAATGCCAATGTGGTTCTCAGCCAAATACAGAGCTCATCCCATGAAATCATATGGAAGACTGCAAATAAGTTCTACTTCAAAAGCATTGCATCAATTAAATTTCTGGAGAAAATATGTCTGAATTTTCATAAAGATTTTAGTCTTATACAGGTATGTCCAGGGAAACAGCATTTCCATTTGATTTAGTTCTCTGAGCATGTTCCATGTCAACACATTCAGCTTCTTAAGAGCACTGCACGTGATTTTTTTCTCAAACTGAGTCTTAGTTGGCTAGCGTGTACTTCTATATCTTTGTGAATTTTCTATTTTTACTTTTTTTCTCAATTAGGGAAATAGTGCAAATAGTTCAGTATTTAATTTCATTCTAGTAGTTTACGTGGTAGGTCTCATTTCTAAGAGAACATCCAAGAGGTTTTTTGTTTTAATTCATTCAGATTGAAAAGTAAAAATTGTTGTTTTAGTTCACACTTGATGCAATAACATATTCCGTCTGATGTAGGTCAAAAGGTCGGGCTCTTATGTTGATCATCTAGTCGAGATACAACAAGAACAAAGAGCTGGGGCCTATAATTTTGCAAGTAAACTCAAGTGCTTGAGACAATGTGTATGGCCTTTACAAAATTTCTTCCCGAACCCTGATATCGATTGCTCTCCTAGCCTGAACCAACATTCTACTTTCAATTGCATGTGGCAACAAAAGGTAACTTTGAATGGTTTCTAAAGTAACATTCAACAATTGTTTCTAACTTTCAATTGCTCTCTTAGCTCCTCTAATTTAACTTCTAATGTCACATTCAACAATTGTTGCAGCAACTTTTTGATGGTTTCTGCACTCTGCTATACGAAGAACATTTGTTGCTACAAACAATTGATAACAATCACTTGAATACTTGTTCTGTTGTCAAAGATGAAGTGCAAAAGATCCGACTATTTCTTCACGAAGTCCTTCCCGAGTTTCAGAAATCTAAGGTAATTATCTGTTCTAATCAATTCTAGTTTGAAGACTACTCTATCCCACTTCTGTTATAATCCCTTCACAGGATATGCTGGATCACCATCTTCTTGGAAGTTATGAATGTATCAGCATGACAGGGGTGGTATTGCATCCTTACGGTGTTACCAATGAAATGGAAGAGATGGTGAATCAAAACTTCAAGTTGGTTAAAACATTTGAGAATGATCTCTCTTCTTTCCATGGGCGAGGTGCTCTTAAACATATCTTGATTGGGCATTATAAAGATTTATTTGCAAAGGTACTGAATCAGTAGATATTATGCGTTTCAACTACTTCATTTCATTCTTAAAATATTTGAACATAAACTATTATAATTACTACTTAAAAAAGTAATTACTACTTAAAAAAGAGAGAACTCCAAGTGAAGATGATTTTTTGCAGGCCCATGATGCTGAAGAGTCTTATTCTTCTGCCCAAGCAAGGAAAGATTTTAGTGGTGCAAGAAATATAAATGATCTTGAATCTGATTTTGACAATGCCCTCAAGGAAACATACAAGCACATCTCCGGAATACTTCAAAGTATTGGGTCTCTGAGTTGCGATGCTGCTCTTAATGAAGAGTCATTGAAGAATATTAAAGAATGGAAGACCCTGTTTGAAAAAGATGCAGAACTATTGCAGTTAGACCTCATTTGTGAGTATGTAATGAGGACAATCCAGTGTGCTGTAAGTTCATTTATTATCAACTTTCTACTTTTTTTTTTTCAGCTCTATGAATTTTTTGATTGACGTCTTATATCTCCCACACCTTTTTTTCCCCGTAGGGAGAACTTCTCAACTATCGTGGAGAAATAAATACTTCTATAGGTTCTGTTTGTGCAAAGTTGAAGCAATTGTATGACCAACTGGATATAATACTGGCATTTGGTGATAATCTTATGCAGGATTTCATTTCCCTGCATAATATGGTAAGTTTTACCGAGTTTAAAAGAAAACCATGAATATTTGTTTCTGAATAAACAAACTTCATTTTTATATAGATTTTCTCCTGACCAGCATTGTTGATGTTGAGTGCAGGTATCTGAAGTGACTTATGCACTTGCGAACATTTTTGCATCGTTATTTTCCCAAGGATTTGGTACCACTGAGGATCAGGAAAACGACAACACGAAAGAGGCAACTCAAGATGCGAGTGGAACTGGTATGGGTGAAGGTGCAGGATTGAAAGATGTAAGTGATCAAATTGAAGATGAAGATCAGCTTCTGGGGACATCTGAAAAGGTACTAGTTATGAACTTTGATCTTTCGGTTATTGTACATTTTCTTTCCACAATCTTACTTAACTTTATTTTGTGTTTGTTTAGCCAAACGAAGAGCATGATGATGCATCTGAGATGCCGAGTAAAACCGAAAAAGGAATAGAGATGGAAGAGGACTTCAATGCTGAGGCATTTGATGTTAGTGAAGATTCCGAACACGATGAAACTGATGATAATGAGGATGAGCAATTAGAATCTGCGATTGGGGAAGTAGGTGCTAACAGTGATGTTGTTGATGAGAAAATCGGGGATAACAATGGTGATGAGGGTGAGGACGATCCTAGTGCAAAGGAGAAATACGAACAGGGCCCATCGGTGAAAGATAATGGCTCCAAAGACGAAGAGCTTCGAGCCAAGGAAGACTCTGCTGCTACGAAAGAGGATGCTAATGATGATGGTTTTGATGCAAAAGAACCTAATGAAGATAATGAGGAATGTGGAAATGACGAAGGAAATGATGGTGAAGAAGATATGAAGGTAGACAAGAATGATGCGTATTTAGATTCTTCTGGGATAGATCCCGATGTTAAGAATCAATCGCCTGAGCAAGAAACTCCCATGGATGATGAATTGGACGGTACTGAACCTATGGAAGATGATGAATTGGCAGATCTGGATGATTCTGATTTAAAGAATGACGACGAAAAGGGTGATGAATTTCACGAAGAGGAAAATTCTGAGCATTCTGGAGATAATAATAACGAAACACCCAATGATGAAGGGAGTTTGGCCGAAAATGGTACAGAAGCGGATGTTCAAATGCCAAATCAAGATTCTATGCAATCTGCTCCTAATGATAACACTGTTCAATCTTTAGGACAGACTCTAGAAGACTTCTCTGCTACAGCTGATATGGGTGACTCAGCACCAGATCAGAAATATTCCAATTTCAGTGAATTTAATAACGATCTTGCTCCAACGAACGGTCAGCCTAATTCCTCGAATCTTGAAGTCAGGATTGCTGACTCTATGGATGGAAAAAGTTTGACAAACGAGCAATCAAAAGCATCATTACCTCGCCCAGATTCTCTTATCCAGAAACCCCAGCCAAACCCTTATCGCAGCATCGGTGATGCTCTTGATGGGTGGAAAGAACAGATTAAAGTCTCTGTTGACATCGAGGACAAAGTAGACAATTCGAACGATATGGTGGATGATGCAGATGAGTATGGCTATACTGCTGAGTTTGAGAAGGGTACAGCCCAAGCACTTGGGCCTGCAACAGCTGACCAAGTTAAAGGAGATATTAATCAAAATGATAATGAGATGGACGTAGAGAATGCTGATACCATAGATCCCACAGCTGATACTGCTGAGATTGAGAAGAAGAATTCTGAAACTAACCCGATTGTTAGTACTTCTAGCAACCCTGTGAGAGATGTTAACAAGTGGGAAGGAGTGTCGGATATAGAGCAACCTGGTGAATCTATGGAAATCGATGATGATTACAGTAATCGAGACATAAGTAGCTTTCCAGAGAGTGTGGTATCGTTAAAGAAGTCGTACATGAGTGAAGAACTGCGTCAGATTAACGCACCTTTAACGAGTGATGATGATCATCTGGGTAAAGCTAATGTATTTGAGCTCTCCACTGATACGAGGGATGATGCCAATGATCTTTGGAGAAAATATGAAATGCGTACGACAAGATTGTCTCAGGAGTTAGCTGAGCAGTTGCGTTTAGTCATGGAACCCACTTTAGCTAGCAAGCTACAAGGTGATTACAAGACTGGTAAAAGGATTAATATGAAGAAGGTAATTAATACAACAAGCCATTTTTATTTTTAATTATGAATTGAACTTTAATAAAAGAGATATATAATTCTTATTTCTCTGGTCTGCAGGTGATTCCGTATGTTGCCAGCCATTATCGGAAGGACAAGATATGGCTGAGGAGGACTCGCCCGAGCAAACGTGATTACCAAGTCGTGATCGCTGTTGATGATTCTCGCAGCATGTCGGAAGGGAAATGTGGTAACTTTGCAATTGAAGCATTGGTGACGGTTTGTCGTGCAATGTCTCAACTGGAGGTGGGAAATTTGGCTGTCGCAAGTTTCGGGCAGCAGGGCAACGTCCGATTACTTCATGATTTTGACCACCCTTTCTCTCCTGAGGCTGGAATCAAGGTGGCTTCTTCATTAAGCTCTCTTGATAACCCTATTTTGAATATCTTCACATTTAGCCTCACTAGAAATACCTCATATCACAACAAATTCAAATTTTATTTTTCTACAGTACAATATGGATGTATGGATGTCAAATTAATGATTGTAAAAGAAAAACCTTCTAATTTAAAAGAAAAAGTTATTGCAATTCAAGATTTTTAGACAATTAAAAAGAAAAAATAATAATATTGTGATCATCTTAGCAAGAAATTGGTCTTTCTATTTTGGCAAACTGTTGTGTTTTATATGTAAATATATATAGATTGTTTAAGTACTCATTGGTTGCTTTGGCGTTTCAGATGATCTCGAGCTTAACCTTTAAACAAGAGAACACGATTGCAGACGAGCCGGTTGTTGATCTACTCAAGTATGTGAACAACTTGCTGGATGATGCAGTTTCGCGGTCACGATTACCATCTGGGTACAATCCCCTGCAGCAGCTTGTACTCATCATAGCTGATGGTCGTTTCAACGAGAAGGTACAATCTCTTCAATCATTCAAGGGTGGTTTTTATTTGGCTGCTGGATATATCCATCCATCTTTATATTTGTAACTATCCTCTAAATGTCTTTCTATTTTCTTGAATCAGGAAAAATTGAAACGAAGAGTCAGAGATATCTTAAGTACAAAACGAATGGTTGCATTCCTGCTACTGGACAGCCCGAACGAGTCCATCATGGATGTTATGGTACCTAACAACTTCTCTTCGATTTATTCTTCTATTTGAAGTATACATTGATACTATTTTGGATTGTTAAGGGATGGCAAATACTTCCATGCACTAGTTGCATTGCGCATTTCAAGTTCATTTTTAAGTGGTATTAGTTGTTTTACTAAAAAAACATTAGTTGGTCAATATCAGTTTCCACTGATGGCTAAACAGATTAGATGTGCACCACTTGCACGGTGCAACTGGTGCACCCAAGTGTAACTCTCTAGGCATTAATTTCGTTTTGTTCATAAAATACCTTACATAATTGTTAACTATCATATTGGTACACTCTTCAACAAAATATTAATATGATTATGCCTGCAGGAAGCGACGGTTCAGGCAACGGAAATTAAGTTCTCTAAATATCTCGACTCGTTCCCATTCCCATACTATGTTGTTCTGAAGAACATCGAAGCACTTCCTAGAACTATCGCGGATCTTTTGAGACAAGTAAGCATCTGCTTATATGCACTCCCATTATTGCATCGTCTTTTCGTGTGTAGCAACTGATTCAGAATTTCTTTTTCCGTCGTTGCTCTTTCAGTGGTTCGAGCTTATGCAGTACGCAAGGGACTGAAAAGACTTGTAAATGAGGACTAGGATCAAGTTTGGTAGTTGGTACTTGATTTTTTGATGTCAAAACTTACATTTCAGTTCTTGTTTCAAGAAGGAAGCAAAATGAAGTACCTGTACATACACACAAATATATATATATTTGTATACATGTGTACAGAAATTGCAAGTCTCTCTGTTGGTGAACTGAACATCCAGAATTGATATTTTTAGAGTGCATTCAAATATTTTTCCCCTATGATGGTTGTCTTGTGATCAATTTAGTCCAAGGTTTTGTGTTTCTACATCTTTTACAGAGTTTTCTCTAGAGTTGTCTAATACTACCTCAGCACAACACTTTGTTCACCGTTACTATTTATCATTTTTAAAAGTTATTTTATTATTTTTAATATTAATAAACATCTCCCTTTAAAATACAAGAAAAAATGTGATAGGAAGAAAGTATTGGGATGGAGAGAGTAATATCTTTGACAGAGTTGGGCTAATGTTTAGGTACAAATTGGCCATTTTTTTAATTAGACGTTTTAATATTTATTTGGCCATTTAAAAAAATGTAAATAAATCAACTCTTTAAAATTAAAAATACCTTTACAACCATCTTTTATTGAGTTAGTATACTGTGAAATTTGTTCACCGTAAAATTGATTTTTTTTTTTTTTAAAGACATACTCTTTAGTAATATAAGTCACACCCTTCAGTTATCACCACGATAATCTTTATTATAATATAAGTCACACCCTTCACTTTTATGAATAATACTCTTTATAGTAAAAAGTCACACATTTTACAGTAAAAAGTCACACTCTTTAGTAATATAAGTCACACTCCTTAACCAGTTTCACCGTGAAACTTGTTCACATTATACTTTGCCTCTTTTATTTGTACTATATGCTACTAAATCTTTAAAAGGACATTTATACTCCTCCATCAAATACACTTTATATTACATATAATTAACGAATATTTATGTCTCTCAACCAAACACTTTACACCATTTAATATTAATAAATAACACCTACGCTATTTACAAATGATCAAATAAAAACACAAGATAAAGAGAGTTTTTTTTATTTTTTTTGTGAAATGGAGGGAGTACTTCTTTTCTTCTATTCAACAATCTATATTTTTTTAAGCTCGATCAAGCTCGAGTCGAGTTTCGAGCTTCGACTTTTTTAATTGAGTCGAGTTCGAGCTTGATACTACTAAGCTCGACTCGGCTTACACCCTAAGTAACCAACCATAATGAGTTATATGTAGAGTTTATTAAGCAAAAAATTATTAGTATTAAATGGTGTAAATTGAATTTAGTGTGTATAGAATATAGTGACATATGATGTAAATAAGTGTTGTTTGTAAGAAATATTGTTTAATAAAGAAAATTGCTTTATTTTTTTTTTAGAAAATGACCAATCTAAATTAGGACACCAAATGAAAAGTGACCAATCTAAATTAGGATGGAGGGTAGAGAGTATTATATGTTGGCAAAGTATAAGACGAACAAGTTTTACAGTGAAACTGGTTAAAGAGTATGACTCATATTACTGAAGAGTGTGACGTTTTACTATAAAGGGTGTAACTTTTTATTATAAAGTGTAGTACTCATAAAAGTGAGAGTGTGACTTGTATTATAACAAAGATTATCGTAGTGATAATTGAAGGGTGTGATTTATATTATTAAAAAAGTGTAACTTATATTACTAAACAATATGACTGTAAAAAAAAATAAAAAAATTTCAACGTATGTTAGGATATTTTAGTGAAAAAATAAAAATCAGGTGTGAAGGAACAAAAACATCTTATAATTTCACCGGTCGCAACCAGCTAAAATTGTTGTAATTTTTGAAACACAAACAAAATCATACAAAATATTATTATTAAAAAAAAAAAGGCACAAATTTATCGATATGCAGAGGGCACCGACGATTTCCCTCAGGAAGAAGATGTAATAGCCCTGCATTTCACGTTAATGTTTCGTTGAATTTGATCTAGCTTTTCTATGATCCGACCTAACTGATTAATTTAAGGGTTTTAGATCACGTAAAATTCACAAATTTCGTCCCAGATATGTGATTGATTTTCCCAACAATTAAGGGGCAATAAATTGTTTCAAGGATCTACGCTATTGCGTTGTTGAAAAATTGAGCTGCGAAAATGCCGGTGAAGACTGGGAATGCGTCGATTAGGGATCGGACGCAGGAGTTCTTAGGGATAGCAGAGAGGGTAAAAAAGTCATTCTCCTCGCAGAATGGGCCGAGCAGCAGCGGAGCGAAGTCGGAGGAGCCGCCGCGGTCGGCGGTGGCGATGCAATCGGAATTTAATCGCAGGGCGTCCAAAATTGGGTTTGGGATTCACCAGACGTCTCAGAAGCTAGCTAAGCTGGCAAAATGTGGGTAATTATTTTTTGTATGATTAGTAATTTTCGTGATTTTGAAGCAGTGAACTGTTTTGTGGTAAATATAGTGGGAAATGGATAGTGATCTTGTTTATTGCTTTTGTTTTTTGTTGTGTATTCAAATTCTGAGTGATTGATTGCATTGCATGCATCTGATATTGGTTTGTATATTCTGTTATTGAATTTCGATCACAGAGATGTACATTGTAGATAGTATTTGATTGTCCACCAGAAATATGCAGAAGTAAATATTAGTTTGGGTGCACGAATATTATTCAGTATGCTGTTTCTGGAGTTTGTGAATTACCAGTGTTTCTTGCGTGTTGATTATGGTGCTTTCCAGTTGGTTTGTATATTGAATTGAATGTCTGTAATTGAATCTGATTAATGTTAAATAGTTTCTCGGTGTTTTAGTGTGTTCCGGTTATGAAAACTTTATAAGTTAATTTGCTGTTTTAGATTCTTGCAATTTGCAACAGTCGTTTATGACAAGATTCACGTAGACTTTTGAAGTTTGAACTAGAGTACCAACTAGTTTGTGGATACAGAATTGAATTCGATAAACAAATATGTGCATAATCATGATTGATTGTCTTAGTGTAATACTGCAAATATTTATCATGGGTTTGTGATTCTGAAACTAAATAATGTTGACAAATTTGATCTCCAGTTGGAACTGAAGACCTATTGCCTGTTAAATTTTTTAATTTAAACTTATATTCTTTATGAGTTGTCATTGGATACAGGTGAAAGGATGTTTTTATGATGCAACTCTTAAAAGCTTGTGATTTTTACAAACTTGTTGTGGTTCTGGTCTTATGATCATCAATTTATGTCGTAAGGTGTTGTAGCTTGTAGGCTGAATGAATGTATAACCGTATATTAATTGTCAAATATATGAATTCAGTTTTGCATTGTAAGCATTGCAACTTATGATCATGTCGTTGAGGTAAAATGATTAGCTGATGTTTGAGTAATTATACTTCAAAGAGTTTTCCTTCCTTTTTGATGGGCCAGTATTATTGGACACGAGGCCATAATAAGCTTTAGAGGGTTCTGCTTTATGGATAGATCTTTTCAGTGCCTAAATTATTCTATGCTTTTTTCTTTATTAGATTTATTTCTTCAGTCCATGATTTATTTTTTTATTTATACTGGCATGGCCAAATAGTAACATAATGTTTTTTGTTGCAGTGGCAAAGAGGTCATCAGTTTTCGATGACCCTACAATGGAAATTCAGGAGCTAACTGCAGTTATTAAGCAAGATATAACAGCTCTTAATTCTGCAGTAGTCGATCTCCAGCTTCTAAGCAATTCACGTAATGATAATGCGCCGATATCCACTGATACAACTACTCATTCTACAACAGTTGTCGATGATTTGAAGAATCGTTTGATGAGCACCACAAAAGAGTTCAAGGATGTTTTGACCCTGCGAACAGAGGTGAACCTTATTCTTTTCTCCATTTTCATTTTTTTTTATGAATGGCTGATTTTATGTTTTTGTAAATTAATACAATTTTTTTTTGTAACAGAACTTGAAGGTTCATGAGAACAGAAGACAGTTATTTTCTTCTTCGGCGACCAAGAATCCTGCAAATCCTTTTATTCGTCAGCGTCCTTTGGCTGCAAAGTCCACTGCCAGTACCTCAGCCGCCCCTCCTCTTCCATGGGCTAACGAGGCAGAATCTTCAACCCCACCTTTCTCTAAGTAAGCGTAGAAATTAATATTTATGCTTTATTGCAGTTTTTTGCCATTTATCTTATTTTGTATGATTTCTTGCTCAAACAGCTTAAACTAGAATTGCCAAGATATGAACAAACAGATTATTTTGTCAAAAGAACTTACTTTGTTAACTCATCTGGTAGGAATAAGGGCGAAGAGGAGTCTCAGCCGTTACTGCATCAGCAACAAAATCAACAGCAACAGCAAATGGTTCCATTACAAGACAGTTACATGCAGAGTAGAGCTGAGGCTCTTCAAAATGTAGAATCAACGATTCATGAGCTAAGCAGTATCTTCAATCAACTAGCTACCTTAGTTTCGCAGCAAGGAGAGATTGCTATCAGGTCACAGATCATCGTTTACTCGTCATATTCTGCCTGCATTCTGTATACATGATGCACTTAAGATAAATTGACATCAACCGAATAACGAATAAATTTAGCATATCATCGTTTAACAGTTTTTGTTCCCTCATGAATTCTCTTCCGCAATATTTTCATCAAATGCTGATCACAATTTTCTGTTCTTTTCGGCTTGTATAGTCGTGGATTTGTTTGAGTCACTTGATATTTATAGCATGTTTAAATTTATATTGAACTGGTGTATACGCATTTGTTTGTTATCATGGTGCATCATGGCATGACTTTATTATGTCAATCCTAGTATATTCCGACATCTAAAATAGTCAAGGTGCATCATGGCATGATTTTATTATGTCAATCCTAGTATATTTTGACATCTAAAATATCATAAACGCCTTAACCATTCTTTTGATTCTTAAATCATTAAACCCTTTCAGCGATTCTGAACAATTTTTTTATGCTTACTTTACAGAATCGACGAGAACATGGAGGATACACTATCAAATGTGGAAGGAGCTCAGGGTGCTCTGCTCAAGTATCTGAATAGCATCTCGTCAAATCGATGGCTGATGATCAAGATATTCTTTGTATTGATGTTCTTTCTCATGCTATTCCTCTTCTTTGTTGCCTAGATCTTTATGGATGTATCTATAGTCGCAAGTGTTGTGTTATTATTTCCCAAAATATCTTTTTAGTTTTTATCAATTTGTAATTTTGTACATCATTACTGAAGCTTGCGAGTATTATCATGGGTAGAGTGATTTGAACATTACCTTATTGTACAATGAAAAGTTGCAACATGAACATTTTCTGTGTATTTGAGAATCCATGAAAAACTACTATTATATATGAATTCCTGAAACAGAATCTCAATTTAAAAATGCTTTATTTACATATACTCCTGGGTTTTGGATATTTGGAGTTTAACATCATAAACCATTAATGTCGCTTATGCCCCGGGTGTAGATTAAACCCTTCTTCTACTGAAACAGAATGCAAATCGCCAGGTTGTTGGAATACTTGTGTTGGTGTTCCTGTTGCCGCTCTTTTACCCATTTTTATTTTGAACTTCTGAAAAACCCACAAATATAATTAATGTCAATCAAGATATATAGTAATATAATTCGAGTAAATTGCAGAAGTGGTCTCAGGTGAATTTGCCCTCATGAAAATGGTTCCACGGGATTTTACAAGTAAAATATAAATGAATTTTTTTGGACCAAATTTGATTTTTGAAAATTCTCCTGGGACCAAAATTGTTAAAAAAAATAAAATCGAATGGGACCATTTCTGCAAAAAAAAAAGGACAAAAAAGAACGTGAGACTAAAACTGCAGACGAAAAATTCATATATATGGGACCACTTTTGCAATTTAACCAATATAATTCAGTTGTGATCGAAATGGAAGCTAAACAAACCTCTAAGCGGCTATAAATATTTTCTCTTGTCAGCGATGGATCTCCCATAACTTTGGACCTTTATTGAAATGGTCCCGTATATATCACATGTTCCAATTTAGTTCTATATGTTTTCAATTTGTGCCAATTTAGTCCCAAGACTCCGGAGACCGGTCAAACTACACTAAAACATCGTCGTTTTAGGGGAGTGTATCACACGCGCCCCTAATTTCTGGCCGAAAATGCTGACTTGCTTCAATCTGGACAATTGGCACTCCACGTGTATTTTACCGATTAAAAAAATGAAAAATGAAAATAAAAATTACACATCATTAATTATAAATAAGATAAATCAAATTTAAATTAAATATATATTCAAATTTCAGAATAATATTAAATAAAATCATATTTTGACCATCGTCCTCGGCACCGGCTCCACCGCCGCTGCTGTCAACAAGCTCATCCACCTCCTCAAATCCGGCGCCCTCACCGACATCGTCGACGTCCCCACCTCCACGAACAGGCCACCGCCCTCAGCTGTTGGGGTTATACTGAAAAGTATGCTTTTACTTTGTATAATCAAACTGAATTTCGGACTTATTTACTGAAATAAATAGTTTATCACTGATGCTTTAAATATCATCGAATGTTACATATATATACTGCATAAGTGTTCAATAAATAGTACGCGTTACATTGTAGTTAATTTAGTGATACCAGATCACAGAAGATTAAATTAACAGTCCCTTGTAACTAAAAGTACAATATTCACGACCTAGATGAAAATGAACAATCCATCGTGAAAGGTTGAAGTGTAAGGCTCAGATTGGTTTGTCTTGACCAAGAGATTACACTAGTGCATGACTGATGCACTGAAGAGGACCTACAGGAGGATAAATTCTTCAGAACTGAACAAGGAAGAATTAGACCTCAGTGGTTCGTTATTTCTTAATCTTCGTCCCTTAAATAGGATCGCGTGTGGTTAGTAACTATTGCTTTGACTTATCACGGGTAGAGAATCAAGGAGATTCAATACTTTATATCTTGGGCAATATTATTGGTCACATGTGATTGCTAAGATTTAATACGGAGAATCGTGTGCAAGTACGGTTGTTCGATTTGCCCCCTTGGGAGGTTCATAAGTTTTATCATACCAAATCTTGCAAGTGGAACTAGTTTCCGGTATGGATAATAATGTTGAACCGTTCCTTTACCAAGGATAAAAGATATTAATTAATGGAAAGCTATTTCAGTAGCTTGAATTAATTAATGGGCTAGATAATCTTAAACACGGGAAATAATAACCGGGAGCTATATTAATTGTAATATGGGTTAAGATGGATAGTGCAATATTAATTATGTAGTGGGATTAATTAATATTTATGGGCTTGAATAATATTGTGGCTCAATATTGATAATTCAAGGTCCATTGGAAGGTCCAATCTTAATTCTCCTAAAGGCTCCTCAAGTAGCCCAACATAAAGTCCAATAACTGAAAAAGGTGTTTAAAAATAAAATAAATTTTTGTTGCTTATTTTTTCTCATTTTTCGAAAAATATGAATAAAAGGGGAGAAAGATTTTATTTGAATTTTGTTATGGAATGAAGATATGTATTCTTGGAATACAAGATTATCTCATTAAATTCAAGAAATCTCCCACTTGGTTATTTATATTAGAAATTTCGAAATTTAAGAAAAAGAAGGAAAAGAAAGATTTTCTTGATTTTCTTGAAAAGATATTATGGAAAATATGTATTCTTGGAATACAAGAATATCTCATAAATTCAAGAAGATCCAAATCTTGGAATCTTGATCCTCTTTTTCGAAAATTCCCATAACAAGAGAGAGTGGGATTTTTATGGAATATTTTAATTATGGAGAAAAGAATATATGAGATATATTCAAGATTTCTTGGAGATCAAGAAAAGATTTTTTCCCCTATTCCATATGCAAAAAATCGGCCACTACACCTCTATAAATAGGGGATGAGTGTTTCATTCCCAAGTACAATTCCATGTGCTGGAAAAATTAGTAAATCCACAAAGGTGGTGCAACAAATTTTTTATTTTCCCATTTGTTAATTGGTCGCGAGTTTCCTTCCACCGGATTGATGAGCAAGGACTAGGGAACACTTGGGAAGACCTTTTGGTGTGTTTTTATCGACGAGACCATTGTCACTCCAAGAGGTTAGTTCACGTAAACCCGTAGCAATTCCGCATGCGTAGGATTTATGTGAACTGTTTATATGCATGATTTGTTGTTGAATTATTATTTGAATTAATATAGGATTAATTCATGCTAGTAATAATTGTTAGAATTAAATTTGTATTTAAATATTCATCCCGAATAGATCCGTGCAAATAATTCCCCAACAACCTGGTTTCGAGCCTCGGTTTGGGCTCCTGAATTTTAAATTGTAATTTAATTCGTCTTCATTAAATTTGAAATTGGATAGTAGAATTGCTAGATCTTTTTTGCAGGTATCCAATTGTCATGGAATTTAATGTGTTTATTTATTCATGCATATAAATTGTGATTTTTTAATTCGATTCGTTCGAGTTCGTTTTGCCTCGTGAGAAAATCCACGAGTAGATTATAATTTGTTTGATTTGATCAATGTAATAGACTAGTCTAGATCTAGGTTTATTTATTTTTGTAATAAATTGTAACCGGATCGGAAACGGAGGAGGAGACGAAGAATTAAAAGACGGGATCGAATCAAGGCGTAAGCGGCATCGTCGCGCTGTAAACGCGTTGGCAAGGAGGCATCGCGCAGCGACGCGGATCTTGGCTTGGTACTGCGACGCGTGAGGCGAGGCCGGATGGGCCGCTTGATCGGATCGGCGGGCGTCGCTGCCAAGGCGACTGGCGACGCCGCCGAGACGACAGCGAGGGTGTCGCGGCGACGTCGGCGCCGGGCGCCGGTCTTGGCAAGACATGGGCGCTTTACTCGACGGCCGGAGTGCTAGCGGGCACTCCGACCATGGTGGTCGATGACATGGTTTGACAAGACATTTTTTAAGACGGTCAAGTGGGAGCTTTTCGAGACGAACAATGAAGGCTATGAAGACGATTTCTCAAGATCGAGACATGACAAAAATTAACCATGACAATTGGATAAATGTGCCCAATATGTTTAATTTTTGTTTTGACGTTTATGCATTATTTTATGCTTATTTAAATTGTGTTTAAATTTGCGATGCATGAGAAAATGTTTTTGTAAAATCTCACTTTCGAAAATTACTAAGTATACTTAAACAATTAATTGACAATTTTATTCCGGATAATAAAATTGAATTAATTTTGACCTCCATGATTTATTTATTTGTGGATTCTTTTGGAGAAATTTCCCCCAGGGGACGGTCAAAATATAGCTTTCACATGAATAAATTCCAAATGGATGATTGTGGATTATTACTAGTGGCGACGATGGCCCTCCCCACGAGGCTCATTCAAAACAAAATAATAATTCTGTATTTAATCATGGTTATTACTTAGGTATAAAATTGATATGCATATACTTCCCCTAAGTCCCTATCAATTTTATATTGGTCAAGTGGGAGCCAACTATTAATCTAGTTATTAAAGGTTTGAAATTGTTCTTGTTTATAACCTGCTTGAATGTGTTTAAATAATGACCCACACCAAAGGGCCTTCCCAAGTATTCCCTAGTCCTTGCTCGTCAATCCGGTGGAAGGAAACTCGCGAACAATTAACAAAAGGGAAAATAAAAAATTTATTGCATCACCTTTGTGGATTTACTAATTTTTCCAGCACATGGAATTGTACATGAGAATGAAACACTCATCCCCTATTTATAGAGGTGTAGTGGCCGATTTTTTGCATATGGAATAGGGGAATTTTTTTTTTCTTGATCTCCAAGAAATCTTGAATATATCTCCTATATTCTTTTCTCCATAATTAAAATATTCCATAAAAATCCCACTCTCTCTTGTTATGGGAATTTTCGAAAAAGAGGATCAAGATTCAAAGATTTGGATCTTCTTGAATTTATGAGATATTCTTGTATTCCAAGAATACATATTTTCCATAATATCTTTTCAAGAAAATCAAGAAAATCTTTCCTTTCCTTCTTTTTCTTAAATTTCGAAATTTCTAATATAAATAACCAAGTGGGAGATTTCTTGAATTTAATGAGATAATCTTGTATTCCAAGAATACATATCTTCATTCCATAACAAAATTCAAATAAAATCTTTCTCCCCTTTTATTCATATTTTTCGAAAAATGAGGAAAAATAAGCAACAAAATTTATTTTATTTTTAAACACATTTTTCAGTTATTGGACTTTATGTTGGGCTACTTGAGGGACCTTTAGGAGAATTAAGATTGGACCTTCCAATGGACCTTGAATTATCAATATTGAGCCACAATATTATTCAAGCCTCATAAATATTAATTAATCCCACTACATAATTAATATTGCACTATCCATCTTAACCCATATTACAGTTAATATGGCTCCTGGTTATTATTTCCCGCGTTTAAGATTATCTAGCCCATTAATTAATTCAAGCTACTGAAATAGCTTTCCATTAATTAATATCTTTTATTCTTGGTAAAGGAACGGTTCAACATTATTATCCATACCGAAAACTAGTTCCACTTGCAAGATTTGGTATGATAAAACTTATGAACCTCCCAAGGGGGCAAATCGAACAAGCGTACTTGCACACGATTCTCCGTATTAAATCTTAGCAATCGCATGTGACCAATAATATTGCCCAAGATATAAAGTATTGAATCTCCTTGATTCTCTACCCGTGATAAGTCAAAGCAATAGTTACTAACCACACGCGATCCTATTTAAG
Source organism: Stenogyne calaminthoides (assembly GCA_037126765.1). Classification (NCBI taxonomy): domain Eukaryota; kingdom Viridiplantae; phylum Streptophyta; class Magnoliopsida; order Lamiales; family Lamiaceae; genus Stenogyne; species Stenogyne calaminthoides. The sequence goes on from JBBCBC010000018.1 coordinate 140,002, forward strand.
GGACGGATATTAAGAAATAACAAACCACTGAGGTCTAATTCTTCTTTGTTCAGTTATGAAGAATTTGTCCTCCTGTAGGTCCTCTTCAGTGCATCAGTCATGCACTAGTGTAATCTCTTGGTCAAGACTATGCAGTAGATATACGTAACATTCGATGATATTTAAAGCATCAGTGATAAACTATTTATTTCAGTAAATAAGTCCGAAATTCAGTTTTGATTATACAAAGTAAAATCATACTTTCCAGTATAATCCCAACAGTCTCCCACTTATACTCAAATTCTACTTTTAAGTATACTACAACATGTCTCGTGTAGTTCCTAATACGTGACATCTAATGTCACCTACACGAACCTAATATTGTCTCCCACTTATACTCAAAGCAGATTGACAACGGTCTTGACACCCATTCCTTACACATGTCTCTCGAATGTATTCTGAGGCAGACCCTTTGTGAATGGATCTGCTAGGTTGTCTTCTGACGCGATCTTTGCCACTTCTATATCTCATCTCTTAACGATTTCTCGTATAAGATGGTATTTCCTTTCAATGTGTTTGCTGGCCTTGTGGGCTCTTGGTTCCCTTGAATTTACAACTGCTCCGGCATTGTCACAATAAACAGTGATTGTGCTGGGTAAATTCTGAACTACATCCAAGTCCACTAGGAAGTTCTTGAGCCAAACCGCTTCTTTCGCTGCCTCGCAAACAACTACATATTCGGCTTCCATGGGAGAATCTGCGATGCATTTCTGCTTAACGCTTCTCCATGTCATGGCTCCTCCCCCCATGTAGATTTTCTGGAATCTAAGTCAGATTGGAAATCCGAGTCCGTGTAGCCGATGGGGATTAGACTATCTGACTGATAAACCAACATTCTATCCCGAGTTCTTTTCAGATACTTCAGAATGTTTTTAACTGCCGTCCAATGTTCCTTCCCCGGGTTACTTTGATATCTTGCCACCATGCCAATGGCAAAGCAGATATCCAGTCTCGTGCACAGCATTGCATACATAAGGCTTCCGACAGCCGAAGCATAAGGAATGCCTTTCATGTCATCTATCTCCTTTTGTGTCTTAGGGCACATTTCCTTGGATAGATGGATTCCATGTCTGAAAGGTACGAAGCCTTTCTTGGAATCCTGCATGCTGAATCGCTTCAAGACAGTGTCTATGTATGAAGCTTGCGATAAGCCTATCATTCTTTTCTTGCGATCTCGAGTGATCTTGATCCCAAGGATGTGCCCGGCTTCCCCTAAGTCCTTCATATCAAACTATTTTGAAAGCCATGCCCTTACGTCTGATAACACCTTTACATCATTCCCGATTAGCAGAATGTCGTCTACGTATAGTACTAAGAATACCAATGCAGTTCTGACACGCTTTTTGTACACACAACTTTCGAACTCGTTTTGATCAAACCCATAAGACTTTATAACATGATCAAAACATTGGTTCCAAGCTCTGGATGCTTGTTTGAGTCCGTAAATGGACTTCTTGAGCTTACAAACTATGTGTTCTTGGCCTTTTTCAATGAAGCCTTGGGGTTGTTGCATATAGATTTCTTCATCAAGACTTCAGTTAAGGAAAACTGTCTTGACATCCATTTGCCAGATTTCAAAATCGAGATGGCCAGCAATCGACAAGAGAATCCGGATGGACTTGAGCATTGCTACAAGTGAAAAGGTTTCCTCATAGTCGATCCCTTCTTTCTGAGTATAACCTTTCGCCACAAGCCTTGCCTTGAAGGTTTCCACCTTCCCGTCCGGTCCCCTTTTTCTCTTGTATACTCACTTGCAACCAATGGGTTTGACCCAATTAAGTGGTTCGACTAGCTCCCACACTCTGTTATGATCCATAGAACTCATTTCGGCTTTCATTGCTATTTGCCAAGAAACCTCATCCTTATCTTGGATTGCATCGTCATATGTCCATGGGTCTGATTCGTCTTGTCCGGGAATCAAGTCCGAGGACTCTCCTATCCCCATGAATCTCTCGGGCTGTTTCACAACCCTCCCACTACGACGAGGTTCCAGTTGTGAAAGTGTGTCGTTTGGTATGCCATCTTGTACAGTTGGCAATGAGGTTAGCCCTCTTAGCTCACTTAAGGTAATCTCACTTCTGGGTCTTCTTTTGTTCATATAGTCTTCTTCCAAAAATCTAAAGTGGGTGCTTATTACCACCTTTTGATCTTCGGGACCATAGAACATACACCCTTTTGTTCCCTCGGGGTATCCTACAAACAACCTTAATTCTGATCGAGGATCCAATTTTCTGGCTTCCTTGTCCAACACTTAGGCCGGACATCCCCAAATTTTCATGTGTCTCAAACTGGGCTTGCGCCCGGTCCACAATTCTTTGGGAGTTTTGGGAACCGATTTGGATGGCACCAAGTTCAGAATGTAAGCCGCTATTTCCAAGGCATGACCCCAGAACGACTTGGGAAGATCCGCATAACTCATCATAGATCTAACCATTTCCAAAAGAGTTATGTTTCTTCGCTCTGCAACCCCCCCATTTTGTTGAGGGGTTCCGGGTGCAGTTAGCTGGGATGCAATCCCTTTATCAGACAAGTAGTTCAAAAACTCATCGCTGAGGTACTCGCCTCCACGATCGGATCGTAGAGACTTGATACGTTTTTCCCTATGATTCTTTGCTTGAGCCTTAAATTCTTTGAATTTCTCAAAGGTCTCAGATTTATGCTTCATAAGGAAAATATAACCGTACCTTGAGTAGTCATCAATAAAAGTGATGAAATACTCATAACCTCCCCTTGCTTTGGTTGACATTGGACCACATACATCTGTGTGAACGATTTCTAATACTTATTTGGCTCTATTCCCCTTGGCTCCGAATTCCCTTTTGGTCATTTTACCCTCCAAACATGATTCGCCGGTTGGAATTGGTTCAACTTGGAGAAACTCCAGTGAACCGTCTTTCACCAACATTTGGATCATTTTTGGATTAATATGTCCCAATCTTAGATGCCATAGAAGTGTCTCGTTCACGTCTGATGAACGTTTTCTTTTCTATGAAACAATTGATGTGTTATAGGATGCATGGTGTGAACAGTTAATTGTATAGAGATTATTCGACAACGTTCCATGACATATAAATTTATCATAAAGAGAAATGGTAACAACTTTATTAAAAGTAACCGAATATCCATCAAGGTAAAATTTAGAAACTGAAATTAAATTCTTTCTAAAATTCGGAACGTAAAGAACATCTCTTAAAATTAAAACTATGTCTTCAAAAGACAGGTGCACTTCTCCCACTGCTTCAGCTGCCACTTTCGTAGCATCGCCCAGTGTGATGAGGATCTCACTCCCACTAAGTTGCCAGGTCCACTTGAACCCCTGTAAAGTGAAACAAACATGATCAGTGGATCCCGTATCCACCACCCATAAGTGGGAGGCATACGCCGCTAAGCAAGTTTCAACAACTAGTGCGTGAGAATTACCTTTCTTTCCATTCCTTTTGGGTTTGGAACAGTGACCTCAATGTCCTTTTTAAATTCCCAATTAAAACACTTCCCCTTAGCTGGCTTGCTCACTCCTCCACCTCCCTTCACCTTTTCCTTGCCATTGACAACACTTGAGTTCACTTGTTTGTGGCTTTTGTCCTTTTTCTTGTTCTTACCACCCCTTGGCCTATAAGAAAAGGTCCATTTTGCCACCAAGGCATGGCTCTTTATTTAAACCCTCTGAGAGACCAAAAGCTTGCAATAGATGGGGCATCGAGAATTTCGATTATTCATTCGGTATTTTAATTTGAAATATTTCAAAACTTTTTCGGAAGAGTGGGATAACGAAATCGATTTGGTCTCGATTATTATTTATTTCCGCCAAGTACCTCAAGTTTGTTAAGGTGAGCCATAATCTGGAGAACGTGCTCCCTTACGGACATTCCCTCCACCATTTTCATAGAAAGCAAGTCCCTCATGGTGATGATGCGAGCCATTGGTTCGATGTTGGAACATCGCTTTAAGACTAGTCATGATGTGTGCAACGGTCTCTCAGCGTTACGGTGTTAGTGTTGCAACACATCGACATAAAGCCAAGATGGTACACTTTGCCATTTCGTTGGGAGCTCGGTCAACATACTCTCTTTCTTAACCGTTTTAGTTGACTCATCTTTTGGCTTTTACGGTTTAGGTGTAGTGAGAACCCGGTTATGGCTTTTGTGCGGTGAGGACAATAGTAAGTTTCGACTCAATCAGCGAATTTTTCACCGATAAGCAAATTGTCTTTAAGTATATTGAGCGATTGGATTAAAAGGTTGCGACATGATGGTGAAATAAATAATAATATGCATAAGCACAAATATATCACAAAATTCGATCACATGTTTCATATTAAAATCTCAAAAAATATGAACATGCATCGATCAACATCTCAAAAATTTTAAATTCCCAACATAAAGCATTTCTTAATCTTCGTCCCTTATATTCTCTAAAAAAGCGGTCCAATAACTGAAAAAAAGGTGTTTAAAATTGTTCTTGTTTATAACTCAGCTTGAATGTGTTTAAATAATGACCCACCCGTGCGTGGCTTATTTATTTAAACTGTTTTTGAGATGTTGGTGATGCATGTTCATATTTTTGAGATTTTAATATGAAACATGTGATCGAATTTTTGTGATATATTTGTGCTTATGCATATTATTATTTATTCGAGTTCATCATGTCGCAACCTTTTAATCCATTTATTCAATATACTTAAAGACAATTTGCTTCTTGGTGAAAACCGTTGATTGGAGTCGTAAACTTACTATTGTCCTCACGCAAATGTCATAAGCGGGTTCTCACTACACCTAAACCCGGAAAAGCCAAAAGATGAGTCAACTAAAAGCGGTTAACAAAGAGTATGCCGATTTGGGGCGCGTTCAACGAAATGGCAAAGTGTACCATCTTGGCTTCTATGTCGGATGTGTTGCAACACCAACACCCGAAGCGTTGAGATGCCGGACATCATGACTAGTCTTAAAGCAATGTTTCAACATCGAACAGGTGTGGCTCGTCGGATCACCATGGGGACTTGCTCTCTATGAAAATGGTGGAGGGGGCGAGATCCGTTCTCCAAATGATGGCTCACCTTAACAAACTTGAGGGTTTGGAAATGAATCGACATCGAGACCCAAATCGGCCAAAAAGTTTTGAGCAATTTGAACTACGGATGAATAATCGAAGTTCTCGATGCCCGATCTATTGCAAGCTTTGGTCTCGGCAGAGGGCGATATTGAAGCACAAGAGCCATGAATTTTTAAATGGAATTTCTTCTTTCTAGGCCAAGGGGTGGTAAGAACAAAAAAAAGACAAAAGCCACAAGCAATTGAACTCAAGTGTTGCCAATGGAAAAGGAAAAGGTGAAGGGAGGTGGAGGTGACAACATAGGGGAAGTGCATGCGGTGAAAAATGAATTGGAGGTCCATGTCCAAACCCAAAAGGAATGGAAAGAAAGGTAATTCTCACGCACTAGTTATTTGAAACTTGCTTAGCGGGGTATGCCTCCCATTTATGGGTGGTGGGGGATCCAGCGATCATGTTTGTTTCACTTTTGGGGTTCAAGCGGACCGACAACCAAAAGTGAGATCCTCATCAGTATGGCGTCTTCACGAAAGTAAGACAATCAACCGATGGAGAAAAGGATTGTTGGGGAATGAGTTAATCTATTCGGGGTGAATTTTTAAATACAAATTTAATTCATTAATTATTACTAGCATGAATTAATCCTATATTAATTCAAATAATAATTGCAACAACATATCATGCATATAAAAAGCCATATAAAACCTACGCATCACGGAATACGGGTTAATCATCCTCTCGGGATGGCAAAGTGGAGAGGGACGGACTAACCAAAAGAACTTCCCAAGTATTCCTTTTTGCTTTCGACAATCCGATTGGAAGGATACTTTCTTGCGAACAATTAACAAAAGGAAAAAATAAACTTTTGTTGCACCACTTATGGATTCTTTAATATTTCCAAAGACATGGAATTGTACTTGGAATGAACTAATCAAAGGAGAGAGGGTGAACGAAATTTGTGTTATTTTTCAATGTGGGATAAGACTTTTCTTGGTCACCAAGAAATCTTGAATATATCCCATATATTCTCTTTCCCATAATTAAAATATTTCACAAAAATACCACCTCCTCATATATGGATTATTTTCGAAAATATAGTGCAAGAATCCAAGATTTGGATCTTCTTGAATTTATGAGATATTCTTGTATTTCAAGAAATACATATCTTCCATAATATCTTTTCAAGAAAATCAAGAAAATCTTTCTTGCCCTCTATTTTCCAAAAAATTCGAAAAACTCACTATGAATAACCAAGTGGGAGATTTCTTGAATTTAATGAGATAATCTTGTATTCCAAGAATACATATCTTCATTCCATAACAAAATTCAAAGAAAATCTTTCTCCTCTTTTTATCCATAATTTTCGAAAATTTAGAGGAATATTAAGCAACAATATTTATTTTATTTTAATCACCTTTTCAGTTATTGGACTATTTGTTGGGCTACTCAGGGGGCCTTTAGGAGAATTAAGATTGGACCGTCTAATGGATCTTGAATATCTAATATTGAGCCACAATATAATTCAAACCCATAAATATTAATTAATCCCACTACATAATTAATATTGACTATCCATCTTAACCCATATTACGGTCAATATGGCTCGGTCATTATTTCCCTTGTTTAAGATTATCTAGCCCATTAATTAATTCAAGCCACTTTGAAATAGCTTTCCGTTAATTAATATCTTTTGTCCTTGGTCGAGGAACGGTTCAACATTATTATCCCATCCAGGAAACTAATTCCACTTGCAAGATTTGGTATGATAAAACTTATGAACCTCAAAAGAACCAAATCGAACAAAGCGATTTGCATTACGATTCTCCGTATTAAATCTTAGCAATCGCGATGTGACCAATAATATTGCCCAAGATATAAAGTATTGAATCTCATTGATTCTCTACCCGTGATAAGTCAAAGCAATAGTTACTAACCACACGCGATCCTATTTAAGGGGCGAAGATTAAGAAATAACGAACCACTAAGGTCTAATTCTTCCTTGTTCGATTCAAGAATTTATCCTCCCATGAGGTCCTATTCAACAAGATCGGTCATGCACTAGTGTAATCTCTTGGTCAAGACAAACCAATCCCGAGCCTTACACCTCAACCTTTTCGCGATGGTTGTTCATTTCCATCTAGGTCGTGAATGACGTACTTTTTAGTTACAAAGGGCGGATTAATTTAATCTTACGTGATCGGGTATCACTAAATTAACTACTGATGTAACACGCATTTAATTATTGAGCAGTTATGCAAAAGTAAATATATATAACATTCAATCATATTTAAAGCATCAGTGATAAACAATTTATTTCAGTAAATAAGTCTGAAAATTCAGTTTCGATTATACAAAGTAAAAAGCATACTTTTCAGTATAATCCCAACAATCTCCCACTTATACTCAAAGTCTGCTTTTAAGTATACTACAACACGTCTCGAGTAGTCTGTGATATCTAATGTCACCTACCACGAACCTAATAATTTCTCCCACTTATACTCAAAGCAGAGCGGTCTTGACACCCATTCCACTCACATGTCTCTCGAATGTATTCAGAGGCAGACGCTTTGTGAATGGATCTGCTAGGCTGTCCCCAGTCGCTATCTTTGCCACATCTATATCTCCTCTCTTAACGATTTCTCGTATAAGATGTCTTTCCTTTAATGTGTTTGTTTGACTCGTGGACTCTTGGTTCTCTTGAATTTTGTAACCGCCCCTAGCAGATATTGCTAGACAAATTCAGAACACCATCCAAGTCCACTAAGAAGATCTAGAGCCCAATCGGTTCTTTCACTGCTTCACAAAATGACTACTTACCCGAGTCTCATGGTTGAGTCGTTGATGCATTTACGCCGCTTCACACTCGTCCATTTGATGGTTACACTTCCCAAATGGAAACACACTAACCGAGGCGGATAATTTCGAATCTATATCGATTGGAAATCCGAAGTGCGTGGTGGCCGATGGGGATTGAAGTATCGATCGATAAATCAACATTCTATCCCGAGTTCTTTTTCGGACACTTGAGAATGTTTTTAATCGTAAATCAATGCGCTTTCCTTGGGTTACTTTGATATCTTGTTACCATGCCCTACAGAAAGCAGATATCCGATCTCGCACACAAAGAATGCATACATAAGGTTTTCCGGCGGTAGAAGCACAAGGAATACCTTTCATGTCATCTATCTCTTTTTCGTCTTAGGGAACATTTTCTTGGATAGATGGATTCCAAGTCCGAAAGGTACGAATCCTTTCTTGGAATCTTGCATCTTTCAATTGTTTCAAAAACCGGTGTCTATGTATGAAACTTGCGATAACCCGATCATCCTTTTTTCGGCGATCTCGAAGTAATCTTGATCCCAAGGATATGTCCCGCTTTCCCTAAGTCTTTCATATCAAAACTGTTTTTGAAACCATGCCCTTACGTCTGATCACACCTTCACATCGTTCCCGATGATCACAATGTCATCTACGTATAGTACTAAGAATACCAATGCAGTTCCGAAACGCTTTTTATACACACAACATTCAAACTTGTTTTGATCAAACCCATAAGACTTTATTACATGATCAAAACTTTGGTTCCAAGCTCGACGGATGCTGTTTGAGTCCGTAAATGGACTTCTTGAGCTTACAAACAAGATGTTCTTGGCTTTGTTTCAATGAAACCTTGGGGTTGTTGCGAGATAGATCTCTTCATCAAGACTTCCGTTAGGAAAACTGTCTCGACATCCATTTGCCGATTTCAACGCCGAAATGCGCAACAATCGATAAGAGAATACGGATGGACTTAAGCATGGCTACTGGCGAAAAAAGTTTCCTCATAATCGATCCCTTTCTTTTACGAGTATAACCTTTCGCCATTAGTCTTGCTTTAAAAGGTTTCAACCTTCCCGTCCGGTCCTCTTTTCCTCTTATATACCCACTTGCATCCAATGGGTTTGACCCCATTAAGTGGTTCGACTAGCTCCACACTCTATTATGAAACATAGAACCCATTTCGGCTTTTCATTCTTTGTTTGCCAAGAATCAGATCCTTATCTTGGAGTGCCTCGTCATATGTCCATGGGTCTCGATTAAATCTTGTCAGGAATCAAGTCCGAGGACTCTCCTATTCCCATGAATCTCTCGGGTTTGTCTAACAACCCTCCCACTTCTGACGAGGCTCGGTTTGAAAACGTATCGTTTGGTATATCATCTAATCTGATCAAGATCGAGGTTTGCCCTCTAAGCTCATTTAAGGTAATCTCATGCACGGGTTTTCTTTGGTTCTATATTTTTCTTCCAAAATCTAAAAGTGGGTGCGGATGTCCACCTTTTGATCTTGAACTATAGAACATTCACCCTTTTGTTCCTCGGGGTATCCTACAAAACAAACTTTTAATTACGATCGAGGATCCAATTTATTCGGGTTTCCTTGTCCAACACGTGGGGCGGACACCCCAAAGTTCTCATGTGTCTCATCTTGGACTTGCGGTCGGTCCACAATTCTTTGGGGTTCGGGAGGCTGATTTGGATAGCACCAAGTTCGAGAATGTAAGTCATTTATTTTTCAAAGGCATGACCCATGCTGACTCGGGAAGATCCGTATAACTCATCATTGATCTAACCATTTCCAAAAGAATTATGTTGCTTCGCTCTGCAATCCCCGTTTTGTTGAGGGGTTCCGGGTGCGGTGAGCTGGGATACAATCCCTTCATCAGATAAGTAGTTCAAAAACTCATCGCTGAGGTATTCGCCTCCACGATCAGATCGTAGAGACTTGATACGTTTTTCCATATGATTCTCTGCTTGAGCCTTAAATTCTTTAGAATTTCTCAAAGGTCTCAGATTCATGCTTCATAAGGAAAATGTACCTTGAGTAATCATCAATAAATTACTCATAACCTCCTCTTGCTTTGGTTGACATTGAACTACGTACATCTATGTGAACGATCTCTAACATTTCTTTAGCCCCATTCCCCTTGGCTCCAAATGCCATCTTGGTCATATTACCCTCCAAACATGATTCGCAGGCTGGAATCGATTCAACTTGGAGACGCTCCAGTGAACCATCTTTCACCAACCTTTGGATCCTCTTTGGATTTATATGACCTAATCTTAGATGCCAAAGAAGTGTCTCGTTCACGTCGATGATTTTTCTTTTCTCTAAAAGCTTGATTGATGTGTTATAGGATACATTTCGTGAGTGGTGTGCCTGATTAATTGTATAGAGATTTTCCATCAATGTCCCGTGAATGAGATACACTCATCATTTAAAAAATGATGTCATTCTTATTAGAAGAAACTTAGTGTCCTTTAATCGAATTTTAGAAACCGAAAGTGAATTCTTTCTAAAACCGGGAACACAAAGATAATCTCAAAAAACTTTATCTTCAAAAGATAGGTGCACTTCTCCCATCGCTTTAATCGCTACTTTCATGTAGCATTGCAATGTCGCTACTTTGCGTAGTATTGCAATAATCGTTACTACCGTAGTAGCATTGCAATATTTGCCACTTCACGTAGCATTGCAATGTCTTCTACTTTAAATAACGTTGCCCGGTGTGATGAGGATCTCACTCCCACCACGTTGCGGATCATTTAGAACCCGTGAAGCCAACATGATTAGTGGATCTGATCAATCAACCACTTAACGAATGAAAGTATCGCCGCTAAACAAGTTTCAACAACTAGTGTGTGAGAATTACCTTTCTTTCCGTCCCTTTTGGGGTTGGAACAGCAAAACCTCCATTGTCCCTCTCTCACCGCAGCTTAAGCACTTCCTCTTTGGATTTTCCTCGACTCAACAAGCATTCCTCATCTTACCATTGCCCGCCTTGGCAACAGCGATTGAGTTTTATTGCTTATGGCCTTTGGTCCTCTTCTTTATCTTGCCTACCCTTGGCCTAGAAGATGAAGGCGGACCACTTAAAATCAAAGCTTGAGTTTGGTGCCTTATCATCATTTCGCCGAGTCCAAAAGTTTGCAACAAATTATTTAGCGAGGCCAAAAATGCTCAAAACCTTTATGGGCGAGAGAATGAAGTACCAAATTCATCCGAGTCTCCGGATCATAACTGCGACTCGAGAATCTCAAGTTTGTTCGGATGGGCCATCTATTTTGAGGACGTAATCCCTTACGGGTTTTTCCTCCACCATTTTCGGCGACGACATCTCTCATGAAGGTGATCCGACGAGTCTCGCATGTTTTGACTCGTCGGTTGGCTCATCGATTTTTTGTGTGTCAAAATCCACTTGTGCTTTTTGTGCGATTAGGACAATTATAATTTTCCAATCAATATAGTTTCCATACATATTGTATTGACTTTAAGTAAAATAACAATGGATTAAAAGGTAACGACATCTTTGAATGAAATAAACAACTATATGCAAAGACAAGTATATCACAAGGTTCGATCACATTTCATCATATTTAAAATCTTAAAAAATATGAACATGCATCGCCCAACATCTCAAAAAACAGTTTAAATAAGCCACGTGGGGTGGGTCATTATTTAAACACATTCAAGCGAGTTACAAACAAGAACGATTTACAAACCTTTAATATCAAGATTAATAGTTGGCTCCGACTTGACCAATATAAAAATCGGGGACTTGGGGAAGTATATGCATATCAATTTTATACCTAAGTAATAACCATGATTAAATCTGAGGATTACTATTTCGCTTTGATCTAGCCTCGTGGGGAGGGTCATCGCCGCCACTAGTAATAACCCACAATCATCCGATTCGAATTCATTCATGTGAAACCTATCTTTTGACCGTCCCGGGGGAATTTCTCCAAAAGAATTCACAAATAAATAAATCATGGAGGTCAAAATTAATTCAATTTTATTATCCAGGAATAAAATTGTCAATTAATTATTTAAAACATACTTAGTAATTTTGAAGTTGAGATTTTTCAATTTGGCAACCCTCATGCAAACACATTTAAACAAATTAAACAAAGCATAAGATAAGACAAATAAATCAAGCAAAACAGAAAAATAAACATATTGGGCACAAATTATCCAATTGTCATGGTTTGATTTTTCTTGGCTTGATCTTGAAGAAACGTCTCGAATTTCTCCCACTCGTTCGTCTCGAAAAATACTTGGAAGTCTCAATTACATACTTAAGCAACTCACAGCGGAGATGCCGCCATATCCGGCGGAAACCCGCTAGCTGGGAACTACTAGGTAACCTCGGTACCTTGAAATTTGCTTGTGCCCGCCAGTCTTCGGCACGCCTCAGTGTCGGCGGCGTCAGCGAATCTCGGCATGCGGCAGCGCTTCGCCCGCCTCCATGCCGCCAGCGATCTCGGCGCGCCCAGCGTCTCGCCAGCGCCGTATCGCCAAATCGCTCGGCTTTGAAGCGGCCCTTTCGCCATCTGTATGACGCCCGTCCCTTGGCAGCAACGCCCGGCCTAGCCCTAACGCCCGTCACGTGCCAGCCAGCAGCGCCAGCATACTTCTCCTGTTACGGATTTCGTCCTTTTAATTCTTTTTCTCTTCGTTTTCGATCCGGTTACAATTTATTTACAAAAAATAAATAAACCTAGATCTAGACTAGTCTATTACATTGATCAAATCAAACAAATCCTAGTCTACTCGTGGATTTTCTCACGAGGCAAAACAAATCCGAACGAATCGAAATTAAAAAACCACAGTTTATATGCATGCAAAATAAAACATTAAAATCCATGACAATTGGATACCTGCAAAACAGATCTAACAGTTCTACTATCCAATTTCAAATTTAATGTCCACGAATTAAATTACAATTTAAAAAATTCAGAGCCCGAAACAGTGGCTCTGATACCAGTTGTTGGGGAATGAGTTGCACAGATCTATTCGGGGTGAATATTTAAATACAAATTTAATTCATTAATTATTACTAGCATGAATTAATCCTATATTAATTCAAATAATAATTGCAACAACATATCATGCATATAAAAAGCCACGTAAAACCTACGCATGCGGAATCTATGGGTTTACGTGAACGTACCTCTAGGGATGGCAGTGGCTTTGGTCGGACGGACTAACCAAAAGGACTTCCCAAGTATTCCCTTAGCCCTTTCTCGACAATCCGGTGGAAGGATACTCGCGAACAATTAACAAAAGGAAAAAATAAACTTTGTTGCACCACTTTCGTGGATTTGCTAATATTTCCAGCACATGGAATTGTATTTGGGAATGAACTAATCATCCCCTATTTATAGGAGAGAGGGTGAACGAAATTTGTGTTATTTTTCAATGTGGGATAAGACTTTTCTTGGTCACCAAGAAATCTTGAATATATCTCATATATTCTCTTTCCCATAATTAAAATATTTCACAAAAATACCACCTCCTCATATATGGATTATTTTCGAAAATATAGTGCAAGAATCCAAGATTTGGATCTTCTTGAATTTATGAGATATTCTTGTATTTCAAGAAATACATATCTTCCATAATATATTTTCATGAAAATCAAGAAAATCTTTCTTGCCCTCTATTTTCCAAAAATTTCGAAAAACTCACTATGAATAACCAAGTGGGAGATTTCTTGAATTTAATGAGATAATCTTGTATTCCAAGAATACATATCTTCATTCCATAACAAAATTCAAAGAAAATCTTTCTCCCTCTTTTATCCATAATTTTCAAAAATTTAGAGGAATATTAAGCAACAATATTTATTTTATTTTAATCACCTTTTCAGTTATTGGACTATTGGTTGGGCTACTCAGGGGGCCTTTAGGAGAATTAAGATTGGACCTTCTAATGGATCTTGAATATCTAATATTGAGCCACAATATAATTCAAGCCCATAAATATTAATTTATCCCACTACATAATTAATATTCAGACTATCCATCTTAACCCATATTATTAGATCAATATGGCTCCGGTCATTATTTCCGTGTTTAAGATTATCTAGCCCATTAATTAATTCAAGCCACTTTGAAATAGCTTTCCGTTAATTAATATCTTTTTGTCCTTGGTCGAGAACGGTTCAAAATTATTATCCATCTAGGAAACTAATTCCACTTGCAAGATTTGGTATGATAAAACTTATGAACCTCCCAAGGGGGCAAATCAAGCAAGCGTGCTTTGCACACGATTCTTCGTATTAAATCTTAACAATCACATGTGACCAATAATATTGCCCAAGATAAAAAGTATTGAATCTCTCTCGATTCGCTACCCATGATAAGTCAAAGCAATAGTTACCGATCCCACGTGATCCTATTTAAAGGGACGAAGGTTAAGAAACAACGAACCACCGAGGTCTAATTCTTCCTTGTTCGATTCAAGAATTTATCCTCCTCAGAGGTCCTATTCAACATCGATCACCATGCACTAGTGTAATCTCTTGGTCAAGACAAACCAATCGAGCCTTACACCTCAACCTTTCGCGATGGTTGTTCATTTCCATCTAGGTCGTGAATGGCGTACTTTTTTAGTTACAAGCGGATTTGTTAATTTAATCTTACGTGATCGGGTATCACTAAATTAACTACTGATGTAACACGCATTTAATTATTGAACGGTTATGCAAAGAAATATATATAACATTCAATCATATTTAAAGCATCGATGATAAACAATTTATTTTGATAAATAAGTCTGAAAATTCAGTTTCGATTATACAAAGTAAAAAAGCATACTTTTCAGTATAATCCCAACACACCTGTCTTTTGAAGACAGAGTTTTAATTTTAAGAGATGTTCTTTACGTTCCGAATTTTAGAAAGAATTTAATTTCAGTTTCTAAACTTTACCTTGATGGATATTCGGTTACTTTTAATAAAGTTGTTACCATTTCTCTTTATGATAAATTTATCTGTCATGGAACGTTGTCGAATAATCTCTATACAATTAACTGTGCACACCACTCACGAAATGCATCCTATAACACATCAACTATTTCAGAGAAAAGAAAACGTTCATCAGACGTGAACGAGACACTTCTATGGCATCTAAGATTGGGACATATTAATCCAAAAAGGATCCAAATGTTGGTGAAAAGGCGGTTCCTTTGGAGTTTCTCCAAGTTGAACCAATTCCAACCTCCCGAATCATGTTTGGAGGGTAAAATGACCAAGAGGGCATTCGGAGCCAAGGGAATAGAGCCAAAGAAGTGTTAGAAATCGTTCACACAGGCGTATGTGGTCCAATGTCAACCAAATCAAGGGAGGTTATGAGTATTTCGTCACTTTTATTGATGACTACTCAAGGTACGGTTATATTTTCCTTATGGAGCATAAATCTGAGACCTTTAAGAAATTCAAAGAATTTAAGGCTCAAGCAGAGAATCATAGGGAAAAACGTATCAAGTCTCTACAATCCGATCGTGGAGGCGAGTACCTCAGCGATGAGTTTTTGAACTACTTTATGCGATAAAGGGATTAAGATCGACTAATCGCACCGGAACCCCTCAACAAAAGCGGGGTTGCAGAGCGAAGAAACAAAACTCTTTTTGGAAATGGTTAGATCAATGATGAGTTATCGCGGATCTTCCCAAGTCGATTACGGGGTCATGCCTTGGAAACAAATGGACTTACATTCTCGAACTTGGTGTCATCCAAATCGGTTCCCAAAACTCCCAAAGAATTGTGGACGGGCACAAGCCCGTTTTGAGACACATGAAAATTTGGGGGTGTCCGCCCACGTGTTGGACAAGGAAGCCGGAAAAATTGGATCCTCGATCGTAATTAAGGTTGTTTGTAGGATACCCCGAGGGAAAAAATGGTGTATGTTCTATGGTCCGAAGATCAAAAGGTGGTAATAAGCACCCACTTTAGATTTTTGGAAGAAGACTATATGAACAAAAGAAGACCAGAAGTGAGATTACCTTAAATGAGCTAAGAGGGCTAACCTCATTGCCAACTGTACAAGATGACATACCAAACGACACACACTTTCACAAGGAACCTCGTCAGTAGTGGGAGGGTTGTGAGACAACCTGAGAGATTCATGGGGATAGGAGAGTCCCCGGACTTGATTCCGGACAAGATTTAATTAGACCCATGGACATATGACGAGGCAATCCAAGACAAGGATGTTTCTTGGCAAACAAGCAATGAAAGCGAAATGGGTTCTATGGATCATAACAGAGTGTGGGAGCTAGTCGAACCACTTAATGGGGTCAAACTCATTGGTTGCAAGTGGGTGTACAAGAGAAAAAGAGGACCGGACGGGAAGGTGGAAACCTTCAAGGCAAGGCTTGTGGCGAAAGGTTATACTCCAGAAAGAAGGGATCGACTTTGAGGAAACTTTTTTTACCAGAAGAAATCTTAAGTCCATCCGAATTCTCTTGTCGATTTCGTGCATCTCGACTTTGAAATCGGCAAATGGATGTCAAGGCGGCTTTCTTAACGGAAGTCTTGATGAAGAAATCTATATGCAACAACCCCAAGGCTTCATTGAAAAAGGCTAAGAACACCTAGTTTGTAAGCTCAAGAAGTCCATTTACGGACTCAAACAAGCATCCAGAGCTTGGAACCAATGTTTTGATCATGTTATAAAGTCTTATGGGTTTGATCAAAACGAGTTCGAAAGTTGTGTGTACAAAAAGCGTGTCGGAGCTGCATTGGTATTCTTAGTACTATCGTGAGCGACATTCGATCATCGGGAACGATGTAAAGGTGTTATCAGACGTAAGGGCATGGCTTTCAAAACAGTTTGATATGAAGGACTTAGGGAAAGCCGGGCACATCCTTGTGATCAAGATCACTCGAGATCGCAAGAAAATGATGATAGGCTTATCGCAAACTTCATACATAGACACTGTCTTGAAACGATTCAGCATGCAGGATTCCAAGAAAGGCTTCGTACCTTCCAGACATGGAATCCATCTATCAAAGGAAATGTGCCCTAAGACACAAAAGGAGATAGATGACATGAAAGGCATTCCTTATGCTTCGGCTGTCGAAAGCATTATGTATGCAATGCTGTGCACGAGACTGGATATCTGCTTTGCCGTTGGCATGGTGGCAAGATATCAAAGTAACCCGGGGAAGTAACATTGGACGGCAGTTAAAAACATTCTGAAGTATCTGAAAAGAACTCGGGATAGAATGTTGGTTTATCAGTCAGATAGTCTAATCCCCATCGGCTACACGGACTCAGATTTCCAATCAGACTTAGATTCTAGAAAATATACCTCCGGTAGTGTGTTTTGCATGGGGGGAGGAGCCATGATATGGAGAAGCGTTAAGCATAAATGCATCGCAGATTCTACCATGGAAGCCGAATATGTGAATGCTATGCGAGGCAAAGCGAAAAGAAAAGCGGTTTGGCTCAAGAACTTCCTAGTGGACTTGGATGTAGTTCGAATTTGCCCAAAGACAATCATCATTTATTGTGACAATCGGGAGCGATTGCAAATTCAAAGGAACCAAGAGCCCACAAGTCCAGCAAACACATTGAAAGGAAATACCATCTTATACGAGAAATCGTTAAGATATGAGATATAGAGGTGGCAAAGATCGAGTCAGAAGACAACCTAGCAGATCCATTCACAAAGGGTCTGCCTCAGAATACATTCGAGAGACATGTGGAAGAAATGGGTGTCAAGACCGTTGCCAATCTTCTTTGAGTATAAGTGGGAGACATTATTAGGTTCGTGTAGGTGACATTAGATGTCACGTATTAGAAACTACACGAGACATGCTGTAGTATACTTAAAAGCAGACTTTGAGTATAAGTGGGAGATTGTTGGGATTATCTTTGGAAAGTATGCTTTTACTTTTGTATAATCAAATGAATTTCGGACTTATTTACTGAAATAAATAGTTTATCACTGATGCTTTAAATATCATCGAGTGTTACATATATTTACTGCATAACTGTTCAATAAATAGTACGCGTTACATTGTAGTTAATTTAGTGATACCAGATCAAAGAAGATTAAATTAACAGTCCCTTGTAACTAAAAGTACAACATTCACGACCTAGATGGAAATGAACAATCCATCGTGAAAGGTTGAAGTGTAAGGCTCAGATTGGTTTGTCTTGACCAAAAGATTACACTAGTGCATGACTGATGCACTGAAGAAGACCTACAGAAGGATAAATTCTTCAGAATTGAACAAGGAAGAATTAGACCTCAGTGGTTCGTTATTTCTTAATCTTCGTCCCTTAAATAGGATCTTGTGTGGTTAGTAACTATTTCTTTGACTTATCATGGGTAGAGAATCAAGGAGATTCAATACTTTATATCTTGGGCAATATTATTGGTCACATGCGATTGCTAAGATTTAATACGGAGAATCGTGTGCAAGTACGCTTGTTCGATTTGCCCCCTTTGGAGGTTCATACGTTTTATCATACCAAATCTTGCAAGTGGAACTAGTTTCCGGTATGGATAATAAAGTTGAACTGTTCCTTTACCAAGGATAAAAGATATTAATTAATGAAAAGCTATTTCAGTAGCTTGAATCAATTAATGGGCTAGATAATCTTAAACACGGGAAATAATAACCGGGAGCCATATTAACTGTAATATGGGTTAAGATGGATAGTGCAATATTAATTATGTAGTGGGATTAATTAATATTTATGGGCTTGAATAATATTGTGGCTCAATATTGATAATTCAAGGTCCATTGGAAGGTCCAATCTTAATTCTCCTAAAGGCCCCTCAAGTAGCCCAACATAAAGTCCTATAACTGAAAAGGGTGTTTAAAAATAAAATAAATTTTGTTGCTTATTTTTCCTCATTTTTCAAAAAATATGAATAAAAGGGGAGAAAGATTTTCTTTGAATTTTGTTATGGAATGAAGATATGTATTCTTGGAATACAAGATTATCTCATTAAATTCAAGAAATCTCCCACTTGGTTATTTATATTAGAAATTTTGAAATTTAAGAAAAAGAAGGAAAAGAAAGATTTTCTTGAAAAGATATTATGGAAGATATGTATTCTTGGAATACATGAATATCTCATAAATTCAAGAAGATCCAAATCTTGGAATCTTGATCCTCTTTTTCGAAAATTCCCATAACAAGAGAGAGTGGGATTTTTATGGAATATTTTAATTATGGAGAAAAGAATATAGGAGATATATTCAAGATTTCTTGGAGATCAAGAAAAGATTTTTTCCCCTATTCCATATGCATAAAATCAGCCACTACACCTCTATAAATAGGGGATGAGTGTTTCATTCCCAAGTACAATTCCATGTGTTGGAAAAATTAGTAAATCCACAAAGGTGGTGCAACAAATTTTTTATTTTCCCTTTTGTTAATTGTTCGCGAGTTTCCTTCCACCGGATTGACGAGCAAGGACTAGGGAATACTTGGGAAGTCCTTTTGGTGTGTTTTTATCGACGAGACCATTGCCACTCCAAGAGGTTAGTTCACGTAAACCCGTAGCAATTCAGCATGTGTAGGATTTATGTGAACTGTTTATATGCATGATTTGTTGTTGAATTATTATTTGAATTAATATATGATTAATTCATGCTAGTAATAATTGTTAGAATTAAATTTGTATTTAAATATTCATCCCGAATAGATCCGTGCAAATAATTCCCCAACATCAGCATCCTTCTCTCCACCCTCGACACTCACCCCCACCTCGATCTCGCCATCGATGGCGCCGACGAGGTGGACCCCAATCTCGATCTGGTGATTACACTTGCTCAAATTTGATTCAAGTCCAAGAAACTAAATATTCTTACTCCAGTTATATCCTAATTCAGGCAAAATCCCAAACTTTTCGATTTCTTTTTCTGATTTTACAACCACCAGTTGGTGGAGATGCTCAAATAGGGTAACATCCTCCACCATTACTTTTTGTCTTTCATCCCCTGGACTCACCATTTTCCTCTGTTTTGGAAGAAGGGTTTTGGATAAAGACGTGTGCACCGCAGGCGGAGGTGCTCCACCATGGAGCGGTGGCCGGATTCTTGATTCACTACGGGAGGAGCTCGGTTATGGAGGCGATGGCGGCCAATGTACGCGGATGAGTAAGGTTTTCATGGTGGAGGAGATGAAAGAGGGGCTGCCGCTTGATGAGGCGGCGAGATAGCTTCGTGACGGCGGTGGAAGTGGAGAAGATGAGTTTCAATTTGGGGGAGTTTCAATTCGGGGGTGTTCGTTGTTTTCGATTTTCGATTTTGAAAATCTGATTTTTTTTAATTTTTGGAGTGGGGAAGTTTCCAGAAAGCTTCAATTTTTAATTTAATTTTGATTTTTTTTATTTAATATTAATCTGATATTTGAATATATATTTAATTTAATTTTGATTTATTTTATTGTTATTTAATGAAGTGTAATTTTTATTTTCTTTTTTTTTTTTAATCGGTATAATACACATGTGGCGTGCCACGTGTCCAAATCGATGCAAGTCAGCATTTCCCGATCGAAATTAGGGGCGTGTGAGATACACTCCTCTAAAACAACGCCGTTTTAGTGTAGTTTGACCGGTCTCCGGCGTCTTCGAACTAAATCGGCACAAATTGAAAACATATGGGACTAAATTGAAACATGTGATATATACGGGACCATTTCAATAAAGGTCCAAAGTTATGGGACCAAATCGATTTAAATCCCAATATAATTAATGTCAATCAAGATATATAGTAATATAATTCGAGTAAATTGCAGAAGTGGTCTCAGGTGAATTTGCCCTCATGAAAATGGTTCCACGGGATTTTACAAGCAAAAAATAAATAATTTTTTTTGGACCAAATTTGATTTTTGAAAATTCTCCTAGGACCAAAATTGTTAAAAAATAAATAAAATCGAATGGGACCATTTCTGCAAAAAAGGAGGACAAAAAAGAACGTGAGATTAAAACTGCAGACGAAAAATTCATATATATGAGACCACTTTTGCAATTTAACCAATATAATTCAGTTGTGATCGAAATGGAAGCTAAACAAACCTGTAAGCGGCTAGAAATATTTTCTCTTGTCAGCGATGGATCTCCCATCAACGTAAGTATCATCTTGGGGGTAACTTCTGCATATGAAAAAATGAAGCTACAATGAATTAGTAATGGATTCATACTATAAATTAATTAATGGTGGATAAATGGAAGACTTACTCTCGATTCCAATCTGCTCCACAGTTTTCTTGAATTTGAAGTCAAGCTCATCGGTCCAAATAAGCCTTAATTTTTTTATAGAACCGGACGAACCACCGCAATATTTGGGTCCATCCAGGGGCCTAACAACAGTAACACTATTTTTAATTCGATATCGATGTTGCATTCTTTTACGATACACGTGTTGCCATATATACTGAAACTCACTTAGGGTATGTTCGTTTGGCGACTATTCCGGCGGACTTTGGACTTTACAATCTTAAACCCCAATTTATTTTGAGACTTAAAAGTAAGGATTTTGAAATCCTATTAATCCCACTCTACCTCGTAACCTGCTACTGCTCTACCTTTTATTCTCCCAATACACTCACACCATCTACTTTTTTATTCTTCCAATACACTCAAAATAATTTAATAATTTTAGGTCGGGATTTTTCTGCGTATTTTTTTAGGGAGAAATAGTGGCTTTCTGCGTATTTTAGTTTATTTTTTTATTTTTCGGTCAGTTTAGACCTAATAAACCGACCCGTTTCACTTTGTCTTTAATATACAAATTGTTTTAAACCCGATCCAAAACGCGACAAAAATTATTAGGATTAAAAAAGGTCAAGTCGCGTTTTAAAATTAAAATGAAAAACACAATAATTACACATGTGACTATTACCTATTCTGGTAACCTGCTGCAGACTAATTGACAAATTTCAAAAAAATTGGAAACATAATGGACAGAAATAAAAAAAAATAGGGATCGATTTCAAAACAACACAAAATTACTAGACTACAAAAATCGTAACTCTATAATTTTATATGTGAATCTGAATATAATTAATTTAAATAGTTTATATTTAAATATATAAAAACGGCCGATTTTTAATTAGCTTATTATCAATATGCCGAACTTGACCCATCTCACATGTAACCCTAACGATTATCCATTTTCAGATGAGCTACATATCATAACTTTTGACAATATACATAGTTTTTACTACTAATTGAAGGCAAATTTTGATTAAACCCACTTTAAATTCGAAACAATAGTAAGGAAACAATAAGAGAGGAAGCTTTTGTGTAATTAGAAAACTTAATTATATGCATGCCCTTGAATCCATCTTACATGTAATCCTAACAAATTCATGAAAAAGTTTTCATTACGTTGTTTTAAAATTCCCAGTTTAATAAAATAAAAGCAACTTTACAAATCATAAAAGAAAATCACAAATAAAAAAAATACGAAGAAGAAAATAAAGAGTTGGGTTTTTTATGAAATTTGTTCAATCTAAAAATTCTTGAATCTTGATATGCAATTCTTCGAAAGAGAAATAAAGAATTCAGCGTAAGTCCGCGTTTGGAATTTGAATCAGGTCATCAAAAGAATTATTAGGACAGCAAGAATTTCAAACAAAGTATTTCTTAAAATTAATACACGTAATTAATTCAAATAGTATAATTTGCATGAAAAAATAAAGAGAGAATGATTATTATACCTGTGTAGTTGAAACTCTTGAGCATCCATCGAACTGAAATTTGATTGCTAAATTTTGTGTACGATTTTGCATATGTGAGTTGATTTAACAATTGAAAGAAAGAATTTGAGACTTGAGAGAAAAGGAAACGAGTTTGTTTGCACGTGATCAATTATATAAGTGAACTATTTTTGAGGAACAAAATCTATTTCATGTGAAAAAATATACGGTTTGTTAGTGTGTGTATATATTAGATAGATATTATAGTGTGACATTTTTGGATAACAAAATCTTATCTAATTCTGATATCGGGACACGTGGAAATAGGATAGGCAGAGATATAGAATGTTGAAACCTGACACAGAAAAGGAAACAAGTTTGTTTGAGAGTGTTTGCGTGCGTGACAAGATATTTATACCATTTTTGGCGAGTGTGAAATATGTGAGTGCAATTGTGTCTATTTTCTCTATAAATTATATGTTAATTGCACAAAAACCCTCGTTGTTTGAAAATATCGCACGAAATTCCCTTGTGGTTTATAAAATATATGCGAATTTTTTTTCCTTTAAAAAAACTAAAAAAAACTGAGTTAACGATTTTTAGTTTTTACATTTTAATACTTTTCGTATGTCCCTCGTAATTTTCAAATACAAAATACAGAAAATAGAAATTTTATTAAATATTTAGCTATTTAAAAAAAAAAAAAGAGAGAACTCACCTAATTTTATAAATTATAAGGTGTTTCGTGCAATTTAATGGAGCAGCAAGTCTTGAAACCAGTACCTACTCACTGAGTTAACAAAAATCCAAAAGTCCCAATTAATGATTCCAGAAGATCAGTAGCAAATGTTGCAAGTGTTGTGTGCGTAATTATTTCCCAAAATCTCTTTTAATTTTTATCAATTTGTAATTCTATACATCATTACTGCGATTATTTTGAAGCTTGAGAGTGTGAATGTGATTAGGAAATCACCCTTAATTGGTGATTAGGGAAAACTGAAATATATACAATCATGTACAATGAAGTTTCCGTAATTAGAGGAAACCAAATCAAAGGAAAAGTAAATGCAAAGTAAATACAAAGATACAAAGAATATCTACTATCCAAAAATATAAGAACTAGACCCCTTAATACCCCCGTCCAAGCGTTCGTGGGATGCAAGCAAACGCATAAAGCTTGAAACGAATCGGTCGAGGAAGGCTCTTTTGAAGATGTCCATGAAGATGAGATGGAAACTAAACGGACAAAATGATAAAAGATCAATGTGTTTAGTCCGTTTGTGAAAGCAACAGGATTCGACCGAGAAAGATAGCACTTTTGTTGTCACAAAGCAAAAAAAGGCCGAAGGAGGCAACATCAAAGCTCTCGAAGAAGATTAGATACCCAAACTAGTTAAATTTGAAGCATTTGCCATAGCACGGTATTCGACTCACAACTTGAACGATTTCCAAGAAACAAGATTACCCCCAAGGAAGATGGAGTAACCATAAGTTGAAACGTGTTTTTCGAGCCCATCGGCATCCGAGTAACATCCCTCGGGATATTCACAAAGGAGAAAAATGAATCGTGCGCCTTTTCAAGTTTGATCATCCGGAATGGAGGAACTATCATTTCGAGATATGATTAAAATGATATTGAAGAGCACCAATACAATGTCGGATTTCAATCGGGTTTGAGTCATTACAAAAAATTTGGCTTGCCCAACAAAAAGTCCATTGTGTAAGAAACTTCAAGTCCAAGAAAATAAGTCGGCCGAGATCTTTGATGGCAAATTCTCGATGAGTACGAGAAATAAAATTTTGAGCATGGCAGGGGTCATTTCTTGTAACAATGATGTCGTCTACATATAATAGAAGGAAAATGATGATTTACCAAGAAAAATGGAACAAAGATGAATCACAACGACTCGGCAAGCCCAAACTTAATAGATATGTCTTTGAACGTTGAAACCAAAATGGAGCCGTCCGTAAAAAGTAAATCGACAAACATGATTTGGAAACCGAGCATCATCCAATCGAGACATGAAAACCGCTTGTCAAGATTGCCATTGAGAAATGCGTTCTTGACATCAATTGATGAAATGCCGGTGGTCTTTGGACCGAAAGAGCTAAGACGTTTAACAAGTGGCGGCTTTGTGAAAGTATGATGAAAATCAATGCCGGGGATCTGGATTTAACCGAGCCTTATGACGTTCAACAGAGCCATCTCGCATTTAAACTTTCGTTAAAATACCCATTTGGAACCAACAATGTTCGTGTCCGGAGGTCGAGGAACTAGCTCCCAAGTCCGATTTTAAATGTATGACAATCAACCACTCGGGGGAAATACTTGAAATTAATATCAATCAAAATGACAGATAATGAAGATCCCCGCCTTGGCCCGCGTGGTCATCGGATGAGAGGATCTGATGACAAAGGACCACAAATGGAAATAATATTTTTTGGTCGGACAAGGTAAAAAACTACGGGCTGAATGACGGATTGTGTTTCATCGAATGAAGACCAAGCCTCAAGAAATTTCAGAGATGAATCTTTGACGTTTGAAAAAAAATAAGAGATCAAATTGATATATTTTCAAAGCAACGAAAAAAACTTATAAAAAATACATGGATAGCGATGCCAATTTTCGCATAATCTTTAAGAAAAAATACTCACAACCGAAAAGGCTTGAAATTTCCATAATTTAGCCGAATAAGTAGCTGTTAAAATGGAAAATTAATGATATATGGAAAGGCAAACGGAGAGATCTTTGGAGCATGTTTGAAAAAAAGCATAGAAAGGAAATAATTGGTCCATTTTTTTGTGGAGTATGAGGACACGACAAACGATGATGAATGCCATGAGTATTTTAATTCAAATTACCTCTATCACTCACGAAAGACTTTGATAGTACTAGAGAATTGATTGCGGACAAACTTTTTGAAGCGGACTAACGTATCATAAAATTCGGACTTTGCATTTAGCGGAAAAATCCAAGAAAAAACGCGAATAATCATCAAAAGCAAAGATAGTAACGAAAACCATCATTAGTAGAAATAGGTGCAGGATATGAATTCCTACGTTTATCATTCATAAAAAGAATAATCGCTTACTTTTGCCCCGACAAGATTCACAAACACCGATTTGAAAAAAAAAACGGATAAATGCCCTAATTTATTTAAGCGCGAAATAATTGAAAATGGGACATGCCCCAGCGTAAGTGCCATAAATCAAAAAAACTTTTGATTCGCCGCCACCAAAAGCCGGAACACCCGATCAAGTAAGTATAGACCCCGATCACAAACAATATTTTCTTTGTCACCCGATTCGGATTGCAAAGAATTTATCGAAAAATATGGAAAATCGGATGTCGGGTTCTAGATAGATATGAGTTTTTGGTTATGTGAGGCAACAACTAAAACATCGAGCAATTTAACATCATCGAAATCTTACTAGTGCCAACATGCAAAATATGTAAAGAATTCCCATTACCAACAATTCTTGGTAGCTATTGCGAATATGTCTCATAAGAGTCAAGTGAGGTCCGATTAATTATGTGAAAAAGAACCCGAGAGAAGAATTAGGATCAAAAATCTTTGAGAGTTGAATGCTTGTGCTAATGAAATTAGCATTGAGAAATTGTGGGCATTTTCGGCATAGTGACTACAAATTAATTACCACCTGTTTGATAGATGAATGAAAGACGTGTTACTAGTTGATCGCCGGAGACTATTTGGAGCGAAATTACCATCCATAGCCCTATGCATAAGATCGCATCGCCTTCGATTAAGAAGATCACTTTAAACAAGGCACGGAGACAACGCCATTCTAGTGTCAGAAAGCTCGTGAATTGAGCACCCAAACCATTCAAGAACCATGGGGTTTTACTGGAGGACAATTGATCACAAAGAGTTTTGAATTTTCGACCATAATCGCCGACGGAGAGATCATGCATGGCGCAAGGAAAAAGTTCTTCCCTTAACCGATGAGTTCGGAGAGGCGATTTAATCGCATTCTTTAGGGCTCTACAGAGGTTTTGCAATCGAGGACTTCGGTCATAGCATCTTGGATAGCGACGTGAAGATAACGCCAAGAAGTTTTGTCTTTTAATTCGGGGTTAGGTATTTGAACACTTAATTGATGGTGGGAGGAGGAGCGACGGTTTTTCCATCCGGTGGTCGGTGATGTCGAAGCACTTTCGGCCATGGTGAGATAGGCTTAACGCCACATCATGTAGTTCTTTTAATCGAGTTTGAGAGGCACCATATTTATCATGGTGTTAACTGGCATAGGATCGACAGAGGTTTGATTGGCCATCGGATTGACGGAGAGAGGAGCAGCAAGTGAAGGTGAGTGGGGGGAGTGCGATCCGTGCCGGAAAGAAAAACAGAGGAAGGATGGCGGCAGAAGGCGGCGGCCGTGTAGAGATTAGGGTTTAGGATCTTTCCCTTACTGATACCATGTGAATGTGATTAGGAAATCACCCTTAATTGGTGATTAGGGAAAACTGAAATATATACAATCATGTACAATGAAGTTTCCGTAATTAGAGGAAACCAAATCAAAGGAAAAATAAATACAAAGTAAATACAAAGATACAAAGAATATCTACTATCCAAAAATATAAGAACTAGTCAACACTTCCCTTAATAGAGAGTATTATCAATATGTAAGACACGTGTCCAAAACGACGTCGTTTTGGACAATTTTGAACGACCTCCGACGGTTCGGGACTAAATTGAATCAAATTGAATGCACATAAAACTAAATTGAAAAAATTGATAATTATGAAACCATTTCAATAAAGGTGCAAAGTTATGGGACGACTTTGATTTAAATCCCTGGATACATAGCAACTTTTTACAAAGAACATCCCTCGTATTCACAAAAATATCAAGTTTTCGACCTTAAAATGTTGAAGATACATTTCAATCTTTGTCATTAAAAAATTGCTATTGATGAAACCAAGAATAAAGATCATATTTTTCCAATAGGCTTGAAAAATTCGGATCATTCGAGTCATGAGGTGAAACAACAATGCAAAATGTATGTTGTCCGGATGAATGTACTTGTGAATTCTGCAAGTTGAAAGGTTGTTCGAAGAAATGTCCGTTGTAAATCATTGATTTGCGAATGCAAATCGGCGGGTTCTTCGAATACCTGCGCTAATGTTGCCGCTCTTTTGTCCACTTTGATTTTAAATTTCTGAAACCATCCACAAATACAATTAATATCAATCAAAATATATAATTCTGTTGTGATCGAAATGGAGGGAATAATATTTTTTAAGGACAGTAACTTATGAGGATTGTGTTTTAACGACAATAATTTTACAGGTTTGAAAATATAGGACAATATATTTTAAAACTTATAAATATAGTACAATATGTTTTAAAATTTGTAAATTTATAATATGTTTTAAAAATATGTAAATGTAGGACAATTGAGTCTGAACCTCACATGATATTTCAGCCCGATTTGGACTTATTCGGACTCAATTATCCTGTATTTGCAGATTTTAAAACATAGTGTCATATATTTACATATTTTAAAACATATTGTCCTACATTTATAAGTCCGTAGAATTATTGTCCTTAAAATATCCCCCAAAATTATTTTCCTACAATATTTTCTCTTGTTAGCAATGGATCTCCCATCAACGTAAGTATCATCTTGGGGGTAGCTTCTGCATAAGAAAAATTAAGACATAATGAATTAATAATGGATTCGAACTATAAATTAATTAATGATAGATGAATGAAAGACTTACTATCGATACCAATCTGCTCCACAGCTTTCTTGAATTTGAAGTCAAGCTCACCACGGCCGTATTTGGGTCCATCCAGGGTCCTAGTAGCAGTA
Organism: Stenogyne calaminthoides; assembly: GCA_037126765.1. Taxonomy (NCBI): domain Eukaryota; kingdom Viridiplantae; phylum Streptophyta; class Magnoliopsida; order Lamiales; family Lamiaceae; genus Stenogyne; species Stenogyne calaminthoides. The sequence goes on from JBBCBC010000018.1 coordinate 168,418, forward strand.
ACACTATGTTCAATTCGATATTGTCTTTGCATTACTGAAATTCACAAATTAATAATTCAGTAACAATTTATCATCTAATAATTACCAGCCAATCAAACACATACAAAAAGATTTTTCAAAAAGAAAATAAAAATAAGATCGACTTCACCCAATCTGAAACTTCGTAATTGCATTTCTTAAGCATCTTTTCAACAATGTTTAGGATATAAATAGTTTTTATATATATGTGAATACAAGTATCTGTATACGTACAATTAATTTATATTTACATATATTTAAACGGCCGAGAAACATATTTTTTTATCAATAACGAATTATATCTCACATGTAATCATAACGAATTATATCCATTTTCAGGTGAGCCAATATACATATATATATGTTTTTAGTCAAATTCTCATGTTCACTATTTGCACCAATTTTGATTTGGTGCAGTTGAATTTTAATTTAGTTTTTTTTTTTTCCGGACCTGGCCCAAACGCGGCCCGAGTGGTTCATGGTTCACCCGACCCAAATAGGTCAATGATTTAGTGTTTAGGGTGTTAGATGATTCATCCAAAATTAAAATTGAATCCAATTGCACCAATTGCATCTTGTGCAATCGGTGCACACAAGTGTTACTCATGTTTTTACTACTAACTAATTGGAGGTAAATTTTATTTAAAACTGGAAAATTTGGCGATTAAGAGCAAGAAAAAACAGAATAAAAGTATAGAAGATGTTCTGTATATTGATTTGTCCTAAATGTGTACAAAGGGGCTGTATATATATAGCCGTATACAACAGAAGAACAACAATTATGCTAATTAGATCCCAAAAATTAAGGAAAGGGAATAAATTATAAACCAGAGAAATATACAAAGGATAATAGCCAAATATAGGTATATGAGATCTTCTGATATCTTTCACTCCCCCTCAAGTTGGCTCATGGAGATTACGAATGCCCAACTTGCTAGCAAGAAATCGAAACCGAGTTGTCCCCAACGCTTTAGTAAACAAATCTGTGATTTGTTCTTCGGTAGAGATTTGGCGAGGAGAAATATCCTTTGACTCGACTCGCTCTCGAACAAAGTAGCAATCCATTTCAACATGTTTAGTCCGTTCATGGAAAACAGGATTATTTGCTATGTGGCGTGCCGCTTGATTATCACAATAAAGTGGTGTGGCTTGAGATTGCGGTGCTTCAATGTCCTTGAGTAACCAACGAAGCCACAAAATCTCACTAACGGTGGTGGCCATGGCTCTATATTCAGCCTCCGCCGAAGAACGATAGACAACGGATTGCTTCTTCGTACGCCAAGAAATAGGTGCACCACCCAAGGGTATGAAATAGCCAGTACAAGATCGTCTAGTCATAGGACAACCGCCCCAATCTGCGTCACAATATGCTTGTAAAGACATATCTCCATGGGCCGGGAGAAAAAGTCCTTGGCCGACGGTGCTCTTAAGAAATCGTAAGATACGTGTGGCTGCATCCATGTGCGTACGTCGAGGGGCTGTGATGAATTGACTCAAAAGGTTTACAGCAAACTGAATATCAGGTTGAGTGACGGTCAAATAAAGGAGTCGTCCAATCAACCTGCGATACCGAAGAGCATCAACATGTGGGCTATCATCGTCAGTACTTAGACGCAGATTTTGTTCCATGGGAAAGTCACTGGGTCGGCCTCCTTGTAAACCACTCTTTTCTAATATGTCAAGTGTGTATTTATGTTGGCTCTAACACAATTCCTTTCGAAGATCTAGCAACTTCAATGCCCAAAAAATACTTGAGGGGCCCAAGATCTTTAAAGCTAAATTTCTCATTCAAATATGTTTTTACACCAGTAATTCTGGAATCATCATTTCCTACCAAAATAACATCATCCACATAAATTAGAGCAGCAATGTAAATTCCATCTCTTTTAAATATAAACAGGGAGTGATCCGCTGAGACTGTCGAAAACCATCATCAAGTATGCTCGAGTAAACTTTTGATACCAATTTCTCGATGCTTGACGAAGGCCATAAAGCGACTTGCGTAATTTGCAAACTCGATTTTCTCCATGTTTTGCAAATTCCTGTGGAATCTTCATGTATACATCTTCCACTAGGTCTCCATGGAGGAAAGCATTATTTACGTCGAGCTGGTGTATAGCCCAACTTTTCTTAGCAGCTACAACAAGAAGACTTCTCATGGTTACCAATTTGGCCACTGGTGCAAAAGTCTCATGGAAATCTATCCCTTCGATCTGTGTAAAGCCTTTCACCACCAAGCGAGCTTTGTAACGTTCAACTTCCTCATTAGGTTTATATTTAACTTTATAAACCCATTTCGAATCTATAGCCTTTCCCGGGGGGCAACGACTCCAAGGTCCATGTCTCATTTTCTTCCAAAGCTTGTATTTCTTTTTTCATCGCCTCACGCCATCGATCATCTTTAACAGCCTGATAAAAATACTTAGGCTCATCATGAGAAGTGATGGCCACAAGATATGCTTTGTGAGTGGAAGAAAATTTATTGTAAGAGACATAATTGGATAAAAGATGTACCGTTGAGGAACCCGAATTGGTGATGGACTGCGCATGGTCTATGGAATGCGGCAATTCTGTAACATAAGATTCGAGATGTTTCGGCTGTTGTTCTGCGCACATTTCCATTTTCTGACCCGTTAGTCCGATTTTCTGGCCCCAAATTGGTGTGACCCAAGGTTAATTCTGGACTTTCCTGGACGCTAGCATGTGATGGGTTGGACGCCTCCATCTCATTTGGTCCAGCAGAAGCATTAGTGAGCTCATATTGGGGTGACCCATGTTGAATTGTGGCATGTTTATGAATATTGCTAATTCCTGTAACTTCATCCTCCCATTCAACTTCTCTTTGTTGGACTAATACGTCTAACTTTTTTTCTGGATTAACCTTTTTAAGTGGGAAAACCTGCTCAATAAACTTGACATCTCGTGAAGTATAGATTTGCTTCGTTTCGAGATCAAAAATGCGATACCCCTTTTGCGAATGTGGGTATCCTACAAATACACATGGTCTTCCCCTCTCTCCAAATTTGTCTCCCCCTTTCTTATTATCTTTAGCATATACTAAACAACCAAAAGTACGGAGATGATTATAAGTAGGCATCCTATCAAATAAAATCTCATAAGGTGTCTTGTTTTTTAAAACCTTGGAAGGCAACCGATTTATGATATAAGTGGCTGTTAAAACACACTCCCCCAAAAAATTTATCTGTAATCCTGCCTCAAATCGCAAGGCTCTAGCCACCTCTAAGATGTGCCTATGCTTTCGCTCAACTACCCCATTTTGTTGTGGAGTATCGGTACAAGTAGTTTCAAGCAAAATTCCATTATCAACATAATAGTCCAACATCTGTCGTGATTGAAATTCAACACCATTATCCGTTCTAATTCTTTTTACCCTTTTTCCAAATTGATTATGCACCATATTACAAAACATAGTTAGATAACGATGCACTTCAGACTTATATTTCATCAAGAAAATCCACAATCCCCTGCTATAATCATCAACCACCGACAAGAAATAATAAGCACCAGAAAAAGAAGGTGTTTTATAAGGGCCCCAAATATCACAATGAATAAGATCAAAACACGAGTTTGTTTGAATACTACAACTCGGAAAAGGAAGCCTTGTAAACTTTGCCCTCAAACATGAATCACAATGTTCATCATCCTTTATTGTACTACCACAAATATCATTAAAATACTGAGAATACAAAACTGATGCGTGACCTAGTCGTTTATGCCAAACTCTTGGTTCAACAGTAACAGCCATAGTCATACCTTCCTTTGCAACAGATTCCAAGCAATATAAACCATCGCAGCATCTACCCATCCCAATTAGGTTCCTCGAAGCTAAGTCCTGCATTATGCTTTCGGAAAGAAGGTGACAGCACAATTTAAATCCTTAGTCAACCTGCTAACAGAAAGCAAATTACACTTGAAAGCAGGTATATTTAGAACATGATTGATTCTCAATCCATTAGGAAGGCTAGTGTTACCAACACTCCTGACAGGTATAGTTTCACCATTGGGAATTTTCACTGGTATCTCAGTTCCCGATTGTGTTTGTTGTTCCAGAATCGTACCATCGCATGTGATGTGTTCGCTTGCCCCTGAATCAATTATCCAAGAGTTTATACTAGTTATCTTACCAGCCATGTTTGCAGTAGGTGGAATATTTCTTTGTTCAGCATTTGATGATTCTGAATTCGTGCTAAAGTACTCGACCAATTTAGCATAGTGTTCAGCCGACAATCCTGGAATTGGGCTCTTCCCACTGGTCGCAAGATGTGCAGCCTTCCCAATCCCCTTTTGTTTATTTCGGCCATCTCCCCCTTTTGCACCATCTCGATCCTTCTTCCGTCCCTCCGGATATCCGATAATCTCATAGCAATTTTCGACTGTGTGATAGAGTTTTCCACAGTGCGTACATTTGGGTTTTTCATGTTGAGTTCCTTTTCCTTCCTTGGTACCATAAGCTTGAAAAGGAACTATTGGCTTTGTGCCTAGGATTTGTGCCTAGGATTTGTACCTTGTTCCCAGTCCCATTATTGGCTTTGTGCCTAGGATTTGAGTCTTAATTGTCCCAAAATCTTCATTCAATCCCATAAGGAACTCATACAAACGTTCCTTTTCTCTCATTTCAACCAACTGCTTTGATATGTTACAAGTACATCCACCGCATTTGCATCTCGGGATAGGAAATATTGCTTGGATTTCGTCCCACAAACCCTTGAGTTTGGTATAGTAGGCCGAAACAGACATTTTCTCTTGACGTGTGAGAGTTATCGCACGTTTTAATTCTTATGCCCTCGGTGCGCTTTCACTACCAAAACGCTCTTGTAAATCTTCCCAGATTTCCCGTGCCGTTTTAGCGTGTTTAACACTGTAGAGAATCTCTTTTTCCATGGAACTATGCAACCAACCCTTTATCATGGCGTTGCATCTTTTCCACAATGAGAAATTTGTCGTGCCTTCCGTTGGAACCGGAATCGACCCATCGATGAATCCGAATTTATTTTTAGCATAAAGGGCGTTGCTCATTTCTTCCGCCCAGTCTGCATAATTTCCATCACGGAGTAGATCACGAACGAAGACGGTGTTAGGGCTATCAGCAGCCGCAACGAAAAAAGGAGACATCACATCCACCACAACTCCGCCGGCGGCGCCGCCTTCGGGTTTGCTGTCGCTATCTTTAGTCATGATGAAAGTGATGAAACAAAAAATAATGTTTGCGGAAGCTTGATTAGATCGTAACCCGCTCTGGTGCCATGAAGAATTTGACGATTAAGAGCAAGGAAAAAACAGAATAAAAGTATAGAAGATGTTCTGTATATTGATCTGTCCCAAAAGTGTACAAAGGGCCTGTATATATATAGCCGTATACAACAGAAGAGCAACAATTATGCTAATTAGATCCCAAAAATTAAGGAAAGAGAATAAATTATAAACCAGAGAAATATACAAAGGATAATAACCAAATATAGGTATATGGGATCTTCTGATATCTTTCACCCACTTAAATTCGAAATTCTTGCGAGGAAATAAGAGAGGCTTCGTAATTAAAAAATGTTACGGGTCGTGTCCGAAATTTGACCCAAGCCAAAAAAAAAAATATTAGAATTGTTGAATCCATCTGTAATCCTAACAAATTCGTTCCATTTTCAATGAAAAAGTTTTCATTAGGTTGTTTTAAATTCCCAATTTAATCAAATAAAAGCAATTTTACAAATCATAAAAAATAAATTACATTTTAAAAAACGACGAAGTAAATAATAAGAAGTAGGTTTCCTATGAAATTAACTTGTTCAACCTAAAAATTCTTGAATCTTGATGTGCAATTGAATCAGGTCATAAGAATTATTAGGATCAGCAAGAAAAAATATATCAGAATTTGAATCAGGTCATAAGAATTATTAGGATCAGCAAGAAATTCAAAGAAAGTATTTCTTGAAATTAATAACGTAATTAATTAATTAAAATAGTAATTTGCATGAAAAATAAAGAATACCTGCGTATTTGAAACTCTTGAGCATCCTTTCAATTTTGTTCAAAGACTCATAATCACGATCCACAACAAGACACGAAGACCCGTTGGGAAATCACACGAAACTCTTTTCGAACCCATCGAAAATCGTTGCTAAATTTACTGTACGATTTTACTTCAGCAATGTGTGTAGCATGAAAGAAAGAATTTGAGAGTTAAGAAAAAAGGAAACGAGTTTGTTTGAGAGTGAATGTAGGGATATTTATAAGGATGGATTTGTGAAAAAATATGGTGTTGCACGTGAACAAAATCTACAGTTTGTTAGTGTGTATATATTAGATATTATAGTGAAACATTTTTGGATAACAAAATCTTATTTAATTTTATGGATATTTATAAGGATGCATGTGTGAAAAAATATGGTGTTGCACTTGCACGTGATCGATTATATACTAAGTGAACCATTTTTTAGGGAAAAAATCTATTTACTGTGTGAAAATATACGGTGTGTTACATTAGATTATATAAGTAGTGAACCGTTTTTGGATTACACAATCTTATTTAGGGACACGTGGAAATAGAGAGCGAGAGAGATAGAATGTTGAAACCTGATACACAAAAGGAAACAAGTTTGTTTGAGATATTTATACCATTTTTGGCGTGTGAAATATGTGTGTGCAATTGCCGAGTAATAATACTGTGAACCAGGTCTATATCATGAACTCTATCACTATTATCTGTAAAAATTATTACTTTTATGCACAAAAATTTTCACTGTTTAAAGATATAAAGTATTTTTTACACAGTGAGAGTTTTTATACATAACAATAATAATTTTTATGCATAACAGTGATAATTTTTACACATAACAGTGATACTAAAAAAATTGAGTTCCAAGTTTTTGTCTAACTTAATTGCACAAAAACCCTCGCCTTTCAAAAAAAATGCACAAAAACCCTTGTTGTTTGAAGATATTGTACAAAATTCCTCATGGTATGTTGGAAAATCTAAAAAATATTTATTTACAATTGGAGTTTAACATCACTGTTATTAAATTTTTGCTATAGTTCATCATAAAAGATTTTAAAATAAAATTAAACTATCATGAACCAATAATGCCGCTTATACCTTGGGTGTTGATTAGACCATTCTTTTAATACGCTTGAAAGATCGCCGGAAAATTCATTAAACCATTCTCCTAATAGGCTTGAAAAATCGTTGGGATAATTGCCTTAAGTGATCATAAGCTTTGAGGTGGTACAACACCGCTGCCGTTGTATCGTTGTGATCAAATGATTCTATTGTGTTTATTTCAAAATGAAACTTATAATATATAATTTTAAATTTTATAAATACATATTTATTTTATTTTTAATGTAATATATGGAATATTTTAAAAATATTGATAAGGATCATTTTAACGGTTTGACAACCGGTCACCGATTGAACCGTCCATCGGTACCCAATCCGATCTGGTCGTCGGTTCGACTATGAAAACAGTACTGTCTGATTATATGTGTCGTTGGGACCAAACGTATTCTGGTGGAAGGGGTACTGATCATAGACGGACCCATGTTGGGCCAAATGGGTCACTGGGCCCCCCTGGTCCCACTTAAATTTTTTATATACTCCCTCTGTCTAATAAAATTGTTCTCAGAGTGTTTTAACATGTTGTACGGAAACATAGATTAAGTCTATTTAGGAACAACATAATTGATTGTGAGTAAAGTATAATGATAACTTGAGTAATTAAGTGATTGTTGGACGATGAAGATAAAAAAAATTGTGTCCATAAACGTACTTAATCTACAATTCCGTACAACATGTTAAAACACTCTGAGTACAATTTTCGTGGACGGAGGGAATATATTTTTATTTATTTATTTTTAATTTGATGAGATTAGAAGTAGAGCCGGCAATTTGGGCCCGGCCCGATGGGCCGGCCCGGCCAACCCGAGCTCAAGTATGGGTTGGGCTAAAAAATTAGAGGCCCGAAAAGAGTCGGGCCTATTTAGCCCATCCCATTTGGCCCAAGGGTCTAATGGGCTTGGACTAATTTGGCCCGACGGGTCATGGGCCGCCCGTTTTGCCCGACAAATTTTATTAATTTTTTTATTTTTAATTTTTTATACAAACTATAAAGACTAAAGAAATTCGTTTTTTGTAATTTGTCAAACTACTAGTTCTTCTGATATAATTAACAATCACAATCAGCAAAATAGTACTCAAGTTAATGTTGTCATGTACATAAGATTGTATTTTAATAACTATAATTATTATTATTATTTTTTTTTTAATCATAAAATAAAGTAAATTGGTAAGGGTAGAAAAATACCCAAAAAAATTACAAAGAAATAATGTAATTTTGTAAAGTAAATAAAATAATTAAATAAAAAAATAATGGGTTGGGGCCAGTTCGTGAGCCCATCTTGAAATTTTGGGTTAATTTGCATTTCTGTATGCATGACTAGATGATGGGCCGGCCCGACCCAGCCCATGAACATAACTTGGCCCGATGGGCTGGATTGGGCCGGGTCGGACGGCCCGTTTTGCCAGCTCTAATTAGAAGTTTTGACTAATTTTAAAATGTGTCTTCTTTTCTATGTAATTTTTTATTTATTTTTTAGGTGAGAAAGAGAGAGCGAAAAAAATGAAAGATAAATGTATAATTCACATTTTAAATTTGTATATTAAATATATTTGACTCTATTAATATAAATATATTTAGTCTAAATAATTTTAAAAATATATAAAAAATTTAAAAATACATTTAGTTACCGTATATTATAAATTGGGCCCTCACCTCAATTCCTGGGTCCGTCCCTAGTACTGATTATATGCTTTTGAATCGTTATGACCATACGTATTCTGGTGAAGGTGATATCAACTGGACAAGAATAAGAAGCAGAATTTGGCTTATTCTCCATGCTCAACACAGTATTCAATTTACATGAATCGTCCCATAATTTTATACTTTTATTGAAATGAACTCATAATTATCAATTTTTTCAATTTATCTCATATGTATTCAATTTGATTCCAAACCGTCGGAGATCGCTTAAAATTGCCCAAAACAACGTCGTTTTGGACACGTGTTTTACATATTCCGGTCAAAAATGGTGGCACATGGTTTAATTCCCTTATTAACCCAGTTGAGTTTTAAATGGAACAGAAAAATACCTGCAAATGACTAATTATCAAATATCCATGATATATAATTACGGGCAGATCAAATATTAAAGTGCCCTTTTTCTTACAAAGAACATCCTTCATACTCACAAAAATATCAAGTTAGACAAATAATGACTAACATTCGACCTTAAAATATTGAAGCTACACTTCAATCATTGTCATTAAAAAAATTGCTAAACTAGAGTAAACACTGTGTAATAATATATACTAGAGCTCTTTCTTTTATTTATTTTATATAAGATTCACCTTATTGAACGGATAAAAAAGGAAAGTGAGAAACTTATAATGGGACGGAGGGAATACATCATTAATAGAACAAGCTAATTAATTATATAACATAAATAATAATTATATTAATATGCCGAACTTGATCCAATATCTCGCACGTAATCCTAACAAATTCGATCAATTTATATATGCGTGTAAAATCTAGATTAAAATGAATTAATATCATATTTTTTGACAATACACATATGTTTTTACTACTAACGGAAGACAAGTTTTATTTAAACTCACGTAAATTCAAAATAATAGTAAAGATTCATACTTTCCTTAATTAGAATAATAGTTTGGAAAATTTTTGTACCTTAAAATATTTTTTTCAATTATACATACACATATAAATAGTGCAAGGGAAATGAAACATGAATGGTTGATTGAGGGGTTAAAAAATGAAATACATATGAGAAATGAGGGGCTCAGTTGGTTAAAAATGAATTATACATGACAATTAGGGGTAGGTTAAAAAATGGAACATGCATGAAAATTACGGAGAGCTAGATTAAGAATTAAAACACAAAACTTTTAGAATTATTGTTTAAGTACTATACCTTGAGGACATTATTTTATTTGTGTATACAAATTAGATTAAATAATTCATGATTCCAATCATATATATATATATATATATATATATATATATATATATGTATATATAGATTTTTTTCTTTATATTATGTTGCTTTTTTTTAAATGAAATTGTACAAGGAACAAATACTATGTGTTAAACCAAATGTATTTGATTAAATTTTGATTAATGGAGTAAATCTCTTTGAATAAAGAAAAAATCAAACGTCTTAAATGTACATATCTATTATTAAAAGCTCATGGAAAGCGCACGAAACCTCCTTGCAGATCATAAAATTATGTGAATTCTCCCTCTTTGAAAAAAACGAGTTAATGATTTTATGAGTGTTGAATATTTTGATTATGTCCTTCGTAGTATAGTTTCAATCAAGGGCGAAGCTAGGATCAAAATTTAGGACGGGCTAAAATTAAAATTTACAAATTAATAACAAAAACTAAAGTAGCTTGGTGGTAAAGTGTTGGTTTATTTATCAAAAGGTCATAGGTTTGAACTTTGTTGGGTGCGTTGTAAGTAATTTTTTTACAAAAGATTAGAGAAAATAGATTAAAGCATTAGCTAACTTTTAAACCCACGAGGAGGTTCGTGCAATTTCCAAACTACGAAGAGATATTGCGCAATCTTGAAAACTGGATAAGATATTTTCTTAAATGCTAATAGAAGTATAAAAGATTAGAGAAAATAGATTAAATCATTAGCTAAACCTTTAAACCCACAACGAGGTTCGTGCAATTTTCAAACTACAGAGATATTGCACAATCTTGAAAATTGAATAAGATATTTTCTTAAATGCTAATAGAAACATCTTGGGCTGCAAAGTCAATGTCCACTCTTCTTCAATGGGCTAACAAAGCCTGCAAATTGAGCCCTTCTTTTGCAGCCCAAAAAATAACTAATTTTAGCCCCATTTTCCAAGTTTTTTTGGCCTTTTTTAAAACGGGAAAAATTAATTTTTTTTGTCCTATAATTTAGGCTCATTTTGATTTTAGTTATGCTATTTAAGAATTTTAATTTTGGTCAAATAACTTATAAAAATTTGACATTTTTACTAGCATATGATAAGACTAAAATAATATTTTTTTTATAAGTTACAGAATTAAAATTAAAGTTCGTAAATTAGCATAACCAAAATGAAAATGGGTATAAATTTCATAACTAAGAAATATCAATTTTACTATAAACAATCTTGTATACACACTTTGAAGGGGGTATTTAGGTCTTGTATCATGAAATGGGTAGTAAAAAACTATTTAAAAATTAGGTCTTTGAAGGGGTATTTAGGTCTTGTACCATGAAATGAGCAAAATAAATTTAAACAAGTTAAAAATTGACTTTTGTGGAGGCCCAGCAAGCCATTTAGGGCTCTATCAATTGAGTTTATGGGCTAATGCTGGCCCAACACGACACGAATTTCTTGGCCAGTTTTATATTTTATGATCTAAAAAAGAAAGTTCATTATCAATAAAATAAAAAAAGAAAACCTTTCTCACGTTGGAAGATAACATAAAAAAGTTTTATGGCAAGATCATAATGAAAAGCAACTAACGGCCAAGTTTATATATAGGCAAAATGCATCTTACCTCCCTAAATTATTATTTTTTATTTTGAAAGATTTTTAATTTTTTTTTTTTTTGTTTTAACAAGTTCCTGAATTATTAAATTTTATTTCAAAAGGTCCCTAAACTATATTTTTATTTAATGAAGTCCCTAAACTATTAATTTTTATTTAAAGCAGTCCTTTTTTACGGAATTTTCTAACTAATCTAACGGAATCATTAAGTAAAACAATGGTCAATATTGATAATTTTGAGAATGATGATCTGTATATGTACTTAACGGTTCTGTTAGATGATTAAAAAAATAGTTAAGAATGACTGCGTGAAACAAAAATCAATAGTTTAGGGATTTCATTAAAAAAAAAATAGTTTAAGGAGCTTTCGAAATAAAAGTTAATAGTTCAGGGGTTTTTTAATACAAAAATATAGTTTAGAGACCTTTCAAACAAAAAAATAATAATTTAGGGACCTAAAAATGCATTTTGTCTTTATATATTTAAGAAAATTAGGTAAACAAGTAACAACCAATATTATTTACTTTTAAAAAAATAACTAATAACCAAATTTGTATATATATTTTTTTTAATTGAGTACGTAATAATAATCAGGATTGTTTACTTAAAACAAAGAATATGATACCAAGTTATTAAGTTAATATATGACCTCAAAAAAGAAATAAATAAATAAAAAGAGAAGGCCAAGTTCATCACCAAACTTACCTTTTCCATTAAAAAAAAAAGTCAAATCAAATTCATCCAAATAAAATCTTTCTCATTTATAATATAATCATCTTTCTTTATAGCTTATTATGTAGTATGATTCAAATATCAACCACCATCGAACAAAATTAGTGATACTTTTAATTGACACAATCAGAAATTATGTCAATTACCATAATGTGAGATGCATCTTTACAAAACTTCGTAATATTAATAAATTTAATCATAACAAAAAAAAAATTAATTTATAAATATTCGAACAAAGGCAAAAGATACTCACTTGAATGAGAATGTCTCACGGTGAGACGGGATACAATTTGTGCATGTTGGTTTAACATTTTAAAAGGAATGAACCTTGATTTGTGATTATTTATACTTTGTCTCATGCATTACCGTCTCACACAAGTTTTTATCAAGACTCGAAAAACTCATATGAGACAGTCTTATATATAAGAAACTGACACCAATTAATATTCACCATTTTCAAAGTGTTAAAGCGTGATGTCCAAATTGTATTTAATCTCATCATGAGATTGTCCCATACAAGTAGGGGTGCGCATTCAGTTATTCGATTATCTAATCAAACTAAAATAACAAAATCGAAATATTTATCATAATAAATTAAAACCGATCTTAATCAAATCGAATTTCGGTTCATTTTTGGGTAAAAAATCAAAATTATTTTTTAAGAGACATTTTCATAATTTTTACAGTAGACATTAAAAAATGAAATAACACAACATAAGGTATAGTGTGCTACAATGCTACATAAGTTAACAATTAATATATAATAGTATATATATAATCCCATTAGAAAATAAATACATGAACTAGAGTTAGGTTTATCTATATAGAATTATATTATTTTGGTTCGATTTTCGATAATGTTACTTTAAAAATTAAAATTGAAAATTAAATAATTTAAAATTTGAAATCGAAACAAAATTGAATATCAAATTAACCGAACAAAATTTTATTCGATTCAATTTGACTCGATTTTTCGATTTTTTACCGAATAGCGCTCATCAACACACATATGTACCTCCTAGACAAAAATAATATTGTGGGTCTAAATGCAATTAAATCAAAGTAGGAGGACCAAAATTTTATACAATCCACAAGTATATAGTCCGTGGCGTCGTGTCTCACGTTATCTGCACCGCATTTCCTTTTCTCTCCATTTTCTGAAACCCTCTCATTCTCTCTCCACCTATACATACATATTTGTGTCTCTATATAACGCTTGTGCACACATTACACACATATACACACACAACTGATTAATTCACATTCGAATTTCGAATCCATTTTCTTAGCAAATCGGAACCCTAGCACTCGCCGCTCATTAATTTGGAACCCTAATTCTCTGGTAGCGCTGCATCAGTTAGAATTGCATTTTTCAAAACGTTCGGAATTAGGGAGGCTTTAATCCGATTAAAGGTTTCCGGAAATCTAAATCTTAGCGTTATTTTTGTGTTTTATTTTCGTGGATTGAGAAATTCTGAGCAAATTTTGTTTGTTTATCACTGGATTGATTTGGTTTTGAGTTTATATTGTGTATTCGTTGTTATATTTGCTCTTTTTTTTTTTTTTTTGGATCGTCTTTTGCCTTTTCTGAACAGTATTTTGTAACATCTGGAGTTCATAGTTGCTGGAATTATACGGGATTAGCTGTATCTGAACTCTGGATTTAGATCAGATTCCGATTATCTCTGTGTATTGGTCTAGGGTTTTTGACTTATCTGATAATAGAAGATGGTTGGAGGTGGGAATAGAAGGGACGAGGCATCATTTACTGTGAGCAACACTAATGTTTTTGCAGCTTTGGAGAGTTTGAGAAAGAAGAAGAAGTCTGAAAAAGACAAGGGTTCTTCTAGGGGAGGCAAGGGCGCGTCGAAAGCTGCGAATTCTGAGGCGGAGAAGCAGGTTTATTGGGCTCCTGCGCCTTTGACAGTGAAATCATGGGCCGATGTCGATGATGAGGATGATGATGATTACTACGCCACCACAGCTCCTCCCCAGGCCATATGGGGTGGTTCTGGTGTTAAAGCAGAAGAAGAGACTCATAAACCTGATATTGTGGAGGTATAAGGAATGAAATTATGGTACATCATTTGTGTGTTGTTTTTCTTGCTGATGATGTGGTTGAATTTTTTCGAGTTATTTGTCTTCAATTTCTGATTGCAAGAAATGCCCCCTCGCTCTCGTTTGTTTGAAGAATGATTCTGATTTTGGCATTCATGACTAACAATTTTTCTTGCTGTCTGGTTTTGTCTTCTTACAAGCTCCCATGTTTATCGTTTTATAATGAAATTCTGACTTTTTGTCAAGTGATGCTTTGCATAATAAATAATGTCTTAGAGATTTTAGTTCACTTGAATTGGCTCCATAAATTGTGTTGAAAATGTTGCCGAGTAGAGTTGTTTTTTCAATGTAAATGTTAGTCTAGCGGTAATTTGATCCTTTCGAGCTGCTTATTTCAAGTAGTTTTTTTTTGGCTTGTAGCTCGGGATCAGCTGAACTTTGTGATCTATATGGTGTAGAAAGTTTCTATACGTAAAACTATTGTGAAACTTGACAAATTAATCATATTCTGGATTTGCCTTTTCTGAAATTTTAAAGTTTATTTGTTGAAGTACTGTGCTTCTTTGGTATTATACACTTTAGGGTTCTTTTTCATACATTTACTTTATTTTTAGGAATGCTCTGTAAATCTTAATTTTCTTTGTTGAACCAACTTTGAGAGGTAACTAATGGGTGTGAATTGAATTGTTTTGAGGGCGGAATTCGAAAATGATTACATCAGAATATGTGGTGGTATTGGATAGAAAATGTATTTAAAATACATGAATGTAATTGTTTGCCGAATTTTTTGTTCATAATTGTTTTAAATTTCTCCGCGTATGAACTAATATGTTTACCCATTAGTCAACATGTTCAGAAGTTTTAGTTTATATTTTCAGTCTTTGTGTGTGTGTCAGTGTGTGTGTGTGTGTGTGTTTGGACGTTTCAGTTTTTTGTATGGCCCAATGGATTAACTTCAGAAGTATATTGAAAGTAATAATTTAACGTGGAATTCTGTTTTGCAGACTTCATTCTATATATTATGCTCAACTGTATCTGGAAGTTCCTTTATTATCTCCCCTCTCTGTATATCTGTACCTTAGTTTTTTAAAATAAAAGACCCGCTCCATCATAATTTATGATTCAATATGGCCATGATCTTTGATAAAAGCTACAGCTGTAATCACCAGTCTCCATTGTGATCTCTCAAATCCTTTCGTGGATTACAGCCTCTTCTTCCAGCATGATTTTTATTCTCCAGTGACTACCAAATTCTCAAGTATCTACTTCTACCTGTCTCAGTGATTCTACTTCTATGTTACCCAGATATAATTAGCTATTTCACCTTACCTATTCTTTTTCCCACCAATATGACACCACTGTAGCATTGGGTGCAAAATATACCTCTGAACAAGATAGTATTGCAATGATTTGTAGCAATTGGGAAATAATCAGTCGTGAATTCTGTGTGATGACTGATGAAAAATATTAATTATATTTTTGATGCATCATCCTAATTACAGGAAAGTGAAAGTGAGGATGGCCTTCTTGATGAAGAAGATGATGATGTGGATGAGGCGCATGACCAAGAACCGGAGGTCGAAGATCAGCCCGAGCCTCTGGCAACAAAACCAGTAGAAGGAGCACCTAAAGAGACTGAAAGGCAGCTTTCCAAGAAGGAGAGAAGGAAAAAGGAGCTTGCTGAACTAGAGGCAATTTTAGCTGATTTTGGTGTAAACCCAAAGGAGAAAGCGGAAGATGAGCCATCTGGTAATCATTTTTAAAGATATATACTTCTGTTTATTTTGGACAGTACCACCTAAATGTTATATGATTCCTAAGTTTTATCTCTCCTTTTCCTCATCTGGATATTTCTTAGGGTTTTTTTTTGGTGGATCTGGTGCATTAAGGGTATGTTTATTTCGGGCTGTATAGGGATTGGTAAAATCCTGACTGCGAAATCCTTGAATAGTAAAAATGTAAATTTGACTTTTTTGTATGTTTGGTTGCTAAAGATGTAGCAAGTGATAGTGAGATTATGTATTGTAAAAAATAAATGTGTTTGATATTGGGAAAACGAAAAGTATGGGAGAGAATGTAAGAGAGTGTAGGTATTATAGGTTAGATTTTGGTGGATTTTAGCATCTAGCTTGCATAATCCTACAAATAAACAGGCATTAGGATTTTGAAAGTAAAATCTTGTGTTTTTGTAAGGTAGAAACAAACATATCCTATAAAGTACTACTAATTATGTTATATATCACTTAAAGAGACATCTTGTGTTTTTGGTTCATCTGCAGACGTTACCAAAGATGGGAAAGAAGGAGAATCAAATGGCAACACAGATAAGAAAGATAACCCCCCCGTGGAGTCGAAAACTGCAAAGAAGAAGAAAAAGAAGGATAAAGCTTCCAAAGAGGTCCAGCCCAACAGCTCAGATGTTCCCAACGGTCAGGACGAAACCGAACACGTAGAAGAAGATGCATCAGCTGTTGACGTGAAAGAGAGGCTTAAGAAGGTTGCGTCTATGAAGAAAAAGAAATCCAACAAAGAGATGGACAGTGGCGCCAGAGCTGCCGCTATAGAGGCTGCCGCCAGGAGTGCAAGACTTGCTGCTGCTAAGAAGAAAGAGAAGAATCATTACAACCAGCAACCGTTGAGGTAAGATAGCAGCATTGTGCGTTTTTACGGTCATTAATAAAGTTACTCCCCTGGTAGATCGTCATGGATGAACTTTGATATAGTGCTATATGTTCGAGACGATTTTTGGTTTTTTTTGAAAAACTTGTTTTTTGTTTGGGACTGCCTTTTGTTTCTTAGATCACTTTGTAACATATCAGTACGTGTGTATCCTTAACCTTTTATCTTGTTGGGAAATATGATGAATGCTACTGGGGTTTGAGTATTTTGCGGTTTTTGGATAAATCTTAATGAGAAAGTTTCTACAGGTGCACCGTGCATTTCATAATATATTTAGAAACTTGCAACTTGTTGGACTGAAACTTGTGACTTGTTACACTGAAACGTGCAACTTGTGTTCGTAAAATATAATTGCATGTTTTAGTGCAATAAGTTGCAAATTTCTAAAATACATTATGGAGTGTACGATGCATCCGATGTATATAAGATTTCAAGTTTTTAAAATATATTATGGAATGCACGGTGCATCGGATGCATATAAGAATTAAGAAGTTTGTCTTGACCAAATGCATTACTATCCTTATAGTTGACCTCATATAGTGGGATTTGAGGGGCATGATCAATTTTGTCAAGATGTTGTGTTATTTGGTATCTATTTTGTTTGATTTTTAGTAAATTCTGGTATATATTTGTGTATAATTGTGTATGTGTGAGTTGCATTTATTAATAAATTGTTTTCAGAATCAGTGGATCAATAAAATGAGCTAACCCAGAATAAAGCGAACAAGATCACCAGTGTCCCGCTGTATTTTATTCAGTCTAAATATATATTTTAAAAGTTAAAATTGTGAGTAATATTTTTATAATGGGTATCCAACAATTAGTTAGGTGCACGTGATATTGATGCATGATTCAATGAATAATGAATATAACAATTATGGGTTAATTAATACTCCCTCCGCCCCAAAGAAACGTGCACGTTTATTATATTTACGTGTTTTTGCGAGTGAGTTTTTTATTAGTATTTGAAATGATAAAATAATTTTTAAAGATGCATGTAATAGATGAGAGGTAGATCTATAATACCCCTTTTTAAAAATTAATTTATCATTTAAAATACTAATAAACAAATTTCATAAAAACTCGATAATAAAATAAGTGTGCACGTTTTTTCGGGACGGAGGTAGTATCTTTTAATAGATCCTAAAAAAAAAGTATTTTTAATAGAACAATTAATATTATTTTTTTGAAAGAAAACACATTAAAACACCTAATAATTTTTTCAAAGAACATACATTAAAACAACTAATATTTTTTTTTTCATTTAATATTCAAGTCGAGCAATTGAGCTCGACTGTTTTTTTTTTCTAGTTATACTTACGAATCAACTAAGGCTTGAAGTCGAATTTTAATTTTTTTCAAATATAAAATGTAAATGCAATTTTTTTATTTTTTTTGTGTTTATTTGATTGATAGATACTAGAGTCAACCCAAACGAATTTTTACTAATAATTTCAAATTTTTTGTTTTTGATTTTCAGTCCTAACTGTGGAAGTCAAAGCTTTCATAAATCGTGCATTGGTGACAAACTGGCTTATAGTTGAACATGGCTAGTCACTTAGTCGAAAATCAAATCATTAAATTCTTAAATTATTTTTTCCACAATTTTTCTAAGATTAAATATATAGATATTTGGGCTTGAAAACAGAAAAAGAGAGTTATTATTATGGCAATTTATCACGTGCACTATTTGTACCAAATTAATTTGGTGCAATTAATTTTAGTAGTTTTTTTTTTTTACAGTTTTTTTTTTTTTTTTTAAATTTCAATTTTCTTTTAATTTTAATTTCACTTTTAGAGTTTTTTTTCTCGACCCGGACTCAAACCCGGCTCTAGTGGTTCATAGTTCATCCGGTCCAAATTATTCATATATGATTTAGGGTCATTGTTTAGGGGTTAAGATTTAGAGTGCATAGTTTATTCAAATTAAAATTGAATTCAATTTGAATTGGTATATGGGGTGCACGGGAGAGCGACTCTATTATTATATACTGTTCCAATGAAAAAATCCCTTAAAATATATGACGTCATCCTACAGGTGCAGTTAATTAAATAAAAATAAAACGAACCGTCTTCCATTTCCATTTTTCGATCATTCTCCATGATTCCAAAATTCCCCCTTTAATTCTCCCAATTTCCCCTTTCGTTAAAATTACAGGTGATCACGATTTTTAGGGTTCTGGAATTCAGCCGTAGTTCGTTTCGCGCATTCTCGATTCGGCGTGCGATTTTATTCTCAGGTTTTATTTATCGCATGTGATTCTTCCGTTATATTATATTGTTATCGTTTCAATTCTGCAATCTTGTTGTTTCGTTGGTTTTTTTGGTCTATCTTGATTCCTTGAATCAAGTTTCTGTTTGATCGTGCAGTTTGTTCGCCTGAATTTTGCTTTATCAAAGTTCCGTCGCGTGATTTGTGCCTTTAGTTTTCTCTTTGTTTTTATGTTTCTGTGATGTGGAAATCGGGAGTTTCTTTGATTTTTGAATATTTGTTTAGTAAAATTAGATGTCCTTTTGAGTTTTCTTCTTGAAGCGTCACTGTTATATTTGTTATAGGTTTGTTATTTTTATTTCCCATAAACAAAGATTAATGATAAGAATAAAACTAAGTTTTGAAGCAACCAAGTTATGATTTGAGTACAATATTTGTTATTTTTCTTGAGTCTTTCAGTAGCAGTGGGCAATTCTTGGTGGTGAATGTTTTGAAGGTTATTTAAGAGTAAGCAACTAGCCTCTTTGGATTAATTTTAACGATCTTCTGTAAATATTTGTTCAGAAATCTTCTGTTTGCAAGCACAGAAAAGAGACCATAGGACACCATATCCATATTCTTTTTCTTGTTTCCCCTTTTGTCTTGTGCATAAAATTTGTGAGGACCTTCCTTCAGAATGGTTCCTGATCCCGAAATCTGTATACTTCTTTCCTGTTGTAGTTTTCTAGCGGTGAATGGAGACTTACAGTGGTTGATTTATTTTGAGTGGTTATAATGAGTACTAATAAATAATAATATTCGAAAATGAAATCTACCATTGTTATAGTTTCTCAAGAAAAATGGTTCCATAGGTGTGAAAGATCAAGCAATATCTAAGTAAAGTCATTGTTTTATCATTTGGAGATCAGAAGTGGTCTGTAGTTGGCTTTCAACCTTTATTCTCTCTCTAAGTGTTTCCATGATGCTGCTGAAGTCGTTCCATCACTTATGTATTTCTTCATTTTGCAGCAATGAAGTCGGGATCATCTTCTTTGAATCCTTATGCAGCATCCTATGTGCCACTTTTCAAAAGAGTGTCTGTTGATGCAAACAAAGAGAACTCAGCTCAAGGTTTTAATACTGGGAACGAGTTTGTTCAGTACAACCGTCAACCTGTTGTTACATTCACACGGAACATTGCCCCAAATTGTGTCCACCCCGGTGGTCCTATCCAGTCAGCTGAGTATCATCAATGGAAGGATCGTCGAGGTGGTGAATTCGTTGCTTCAACGTCACAGTATCAGAACCAGATAGCAGAAAAGTCGCAGTTTGACGAAGATTATGACATGGACTTGACTTACCTTCAGATGACCTTTCCGGGAATCTCAGAGGACTCTCTTTCTGATGTCTATATAGCAAACAGTGGTGACTTGGATGCTGCTGTTGACATGCTAAATCAACTTGAGGTAATTTTCTGGTTTCTCCTAATTTCAAATATTCTAACACTTTTCAATAAAAGAACTAATACTGACCAACTAATACCTTTTACTAAAACAGCTAATACCATTTAGAAATGCACTTGAGTTGCGCGGTGCACCTGGTGAATACAAGACTTCGTCTAGTAACTAAGGTTTCAGTTTTTACTGTTGACTGAGTAGTTGATTAAGCATTTATATACTGCATGTCACTTCTTAAATTTGATGTATAAGGACTTCTAAAGTATATATCAACCAAAAATAAAAAAAGGAATTGTAAAGGTGTAGTATAGTCGATTCATGTCATATTATTCTGCTTTTGCTTCTGCAATGATTTATGATATTATTTCAGATATATTTCTGCTATTATTGTATCAAATGCCTCAGTTTTTAGCTTCATTGAAGCTCAAGAGTTTGGATATGATCAGTTTACAGACCACTCTTTTCTGGAGGAATTTTTGTGTTCCGAGCCTACTCAAATCACCAACAAAAAACAAGATTTAGCTTCTGCCCTTGATACATACTTATTGTAATTGATTGATTCGAGTTGTCTCTCTATGTAATCTGGATATTCATAATTCACACTTTACAGGTACACCATGATGATTCATCGGATAAGCTTCCAGACACTCTGGACATAGGTGATGTCCCAGAATCAGAGGAATTAAAGAAGACGAGATCTGAACTTGGAGCCTCTACATCTGGTTCATCCAGCATGCGCCCGAAGATCAGCTCGATTTTTTAGATTAGCAGTTTTATGGTGGTTTTCCAAATTGTGCCTAAAACCAGTGATGTGAAGAAAATTTGATCTTGCTTAAAGTTGAGATTGGTGTGTGCATACCTTAGGGTTTGTTGTACAGATTGTATCTGCTGCTGTTGCTGCTTTCGGTTTCTTAGTTTGAAAGGTACAATCAATTGTTGAAAGGTACAATCAAATGTTTTTGGTGATACATACAATTCTGATGGTGATTGAAATACTCATCTGAGAACATACATACTGTAGCATAGTATTTTGGAACTGTTTGTTTTCGGTGAGAAAAATTAGGTTTTCTTTTTTTAAAATAATTTGAGCTTCAAATATTTATTTGATTCATGTGTGATAAGGACACCTAGTGGTTAATTGAATGAATAGAAAGCGCCACATTCGGCACATAACAATAATGACAAGAACTCTATAATACTCCATAGTGAACTCTATTTTATTAATATCACTTGTTATTTAAAAAAAATATCCCTATTACACATAAAAATTTTAATTATTTGAAATATAAAATACTTTTAAATAATAATAATAGTTTTTGTGCATAACAATAATAGAATTCATGTATAGACCTAGTTTACATGAGTGTTACGTCGCGATAATGTTGTTTACATAGCGATCTAGAGATCATTGCTGTGCCAATGTTTGTAACCAAATTTTACTAATTAAAATGAAAAATAAATTTACTAAGAAAGATATATAACTAAATATTTTAAATTTGTCTTTTAATTTTTAACGGCCATCAAACGCGGTGGTGCTCTAAAAAAATTATTTTCTTTTTCTATTTTTATGTCTTTTTTTTGAAAAAAAATCTTCTGCTCCTCTAACAAGACATATAACCAATTAATAACTAACAAGCCACCCCCACCCCCAAAGAAAAAAAAAACAAGGGGGCTATTCTTTCTGAATCATAAATCACTCTTCTGAAATATTAAGAAAAGTTGAGAATACTTTTCTTTCTGATAATCAAGATTCAGAATTTGCATATCTTGGCTTCTACATTTCAACAAAATTTGAACCCTTAATATAGAAATCAGGGTTCATAGAATCACTTTCTTTTCTTTTTTGGGGGGATCAAATTCTTGAAGAACAAGAATTTTAATCTGAGAATAAAATGGGGTTAGATTATTATGAAATGTTAACGGTGGAGAAGGGCGCAACGGAAGAAGATTTGAAGAAAGCGTACAGAAAATTGGCGATGAAATGGCATCCTGATAAAAATCCCAACAACAAGAATGAGGCAGAGGCTAGATTTAAACAAATCTCAGAAGCTTATGAAGTATGTATAATTTTTTATGATTAGCTATAGAAGTATCATTTTACCTTGAATTTAGGCAATTAGGGATCAATGTGGTTCTTGTTTCAAGAAAAGGGTCGAAAAGTATTAGTTTATGTAGAGAAAAGTATCAGCTCATATAATGAAAAGTATTAGTTGCATACTGGAAAAGGTGCTAATACTGTTCTGCCTACATAATTAATGCTTCTTATTATATTTCTTCTCATGATTTCACCTTGCATTTATTTAGGCAATTAGGCATCAATGTAGTTCTTGTTTTAAGAAAAGGATCGAAAAGTATTACTTTATGTAAAGAAAAGTATCAGCTCATGTAAAGAAAAGTATCAGTTGCATATTGGAATAAGTGCTACTATTGTTCTGCCTACATAATTAATGATTCTCATTATATTTCTTCTCATGATTAGCTATAACTCTTTCTTGATGATTAGCTATTGAGGAATCATTCCACATTGCTTCAAAAGATAACAAATTCAGAAATGTATTTAGGCAAATTAGGCATCAATGTGGTTCTTATTTCAAGACCAATTTGATATTGATTCTTGTTTTCATTATCAGGTGCTGAGTGATCCTCAAAGAAGGCAAGCGTACGACCAGTACGGCGAAGAGGGGCTAAGCGGTTCGTCGGGCAGCCAAAACGGGTTCAACCCGCGAAATGCGGAGGACATATTCGCGGAATTTTTCGGGAGCAGCCCGTTTGGGTTCGGATCCGGAGGCGCTGGGCGATCAATGAGGTATTCGTCGAACGGTGATAGTACCTTCAGAAATGGTGATCCTGATGGAAATGGAATGAACATTCCCAAGAAACCACCACCTGCAGAGAGTACATTGCCTTGCAGCCTTGAGGAGTTGTACTCTGGATCGACTCGAAAAATGAAGATCTCCAGACAAGTTGTTGATACTAATAACGGGTAAAAAAAATGTCAAAAAGTATTAGTTGTATATTGAAAATGTGCTAATACTGTTCAGCCTACAAACTAATACCTTTCTTTTGTATGAACGAACACTTTCCTTCATATGAATTGATACTTTTCATTACATATTATATGATCAAAAAATATGTTAACTAAAAGTATGTTTTTGCATAAATTACAGAAGATTAAAGGTGGAATCAGAGATAGTTACCATAGAAGTAAAGCCTGGATGGAAGAAAGGAACAAAGATAACATTTCCAGACAAAGGAAATGAACAGCTGAATCAACTCCCAGCAGATCTTGTGTTTGTGATTGATGAAAAGCCCCATAGTGTGTTTACGAGGGACGGCTACGATTTGATCATCAGTCGTCGTATCACGTTGTCCGAGGCCATCGGAGGGACGACGGTGGACGTTACCACGCTGGATAACCGCACTTTGTCCGTCCCTGTGACCAAAATCGTCGGCCCAGGCCACGAGCTCGTTGTTTCGGGAGAGGGCATGCCGATTACGGAAGACCGCCGTAGTAGGGGTAACCTGAAAATAAGGTTTGAGGTCGGGTTTCCTACAAAGTTAACGCCTGAGCAACGAGCTGGCCTCAAGCGCGTTCTTGAAGCTTGATGGGAGTATTGGGTAAGACAGTTTTATACATGCGACGGAACTCCACTTTGATATTTGTATCATACTTTCTTTAAAAACATGATTGGATTGAAGTTTCATAAGTTCACTGATCATATATTATAGCAAATGAGATTTCTTCTCATGTATGATACTGTTTCATACAATTTTTTAATCTTTTTTGCCTTCAGTTGATGTGAACTAATTAATACCAAGAATCATTATTCTTTTCTTTTAACGGATAAAATAAATCCATTGATGAAAATACCAAGAAAACTGG
The DNA here is from genome assembly GCA_037126765.1 of Stenogyne calaminthoides. Classification (NCBI taxonomy): domain Eukaryota; kingdom Viridiplantae; phylum Streptophyta; class Magnoliopsida; order Lamiales; family Lamiaceae; genus Stenogyne; species Stenogyne calaminthoides. The sequence goes on from JBBCBC010000018.1 coordinate 193,043, forward strand.
AGTTTTCCCTGGTTTGACAATGATTTAGGTTTCATATAATTTACTGACATATCCATGAATAAATAATATATCGAAGGAATTGGTCTTATATAAAATAGTTTTATTGTACATTTGATTCGCAAGTATATCACTTTAGTACTTTGAATGAAACAACTAATACTGGTACGCTAATACGTTTTAACAAAACAACTAATACTATTTAAAAATGCAAATCAATTGTACAGTGAAACTGGTTTACATTTATTTGAAAGAAGATGCAAGCATGTCTTATAATCTAATATAATTGACATTTGTTTGGCAAACAACAAGTGCACCAACCATTTTGGGTTCATCATTCTATGATTCATTAAATCTCATACAGAATAATATTCATAGCATTTTAAGGCAATTATCATGTATACACAGCAAGATAGAGCAGTAGAATCCAAATTAACCATCCAAAACTATTATAAGAGTAAAACGTTTTGGGCAGAAAAAGGCGCAAACTTCGATAAACAAGCTCCGTTTTATCTGAGGTTCATCAAACGGTGCTGTTTCGTAGGCTGGCCGTTGCTTCAGTCAGAGAACTCAAAACTGTCTCACCAACTTCGGCCTTACAAAGTGGGCACGATGCGTTGATTTTCAGCCATTTATCAACGCATTCTTTGTGAAAGAAATGGGAGCAAGGTAACTCTCGGAGTTCATCGTTGTTCACATATTTTGCTAAGCAAATACAGCAAACCTGAGAAGCAATACAACATGTTATATTTGGTCAAGACATGCATTCTCATTGGCAAAGACATGCAACTCAAGTGCAATTTAAAATGGTATTAGTTATTTTCACTGAAAAGTATAATTTTCATTAGAGTTTCTTTTCAATTTCAAGTCTTTTTTTTTTTTAATATAACAATCCCGAATCCCTTCTTTCTATTCGCGTTAATGATTCTGTAACCATCTCTAATTTTCCAGTATATTGGGGCTACCCCCACTTTCATTCTAAAGCATTCATTACTTTAATCTATCTAATCTAGTATGTCTGCAGACTCTGCACATAGTGCAAATAAATGAAATACCAATATTATTATGTATAATGATCCCTAAGGGCATAACCAACCGATATTTGATTAATCTACTTTATAACCTTGAATAAACTTTGGCTTTCTAAAATTTAATCCACACCTCTGCATCAAATTAAATTTCAAGGAGGAACCAATAATTTTCTTAAACTTCTTGCTTTATAAACCACAAGCAATCAAACTGGTCAAAATTTGTTACTCATGATAAGACTAGCATTACTGATGGCAAATTAAACCTATCATATAAACCTCTTCGCCTTCAGAAATGTACTTTCTCAACCAAGTCTTCAATCAAAGTTAGCCTTTTACAATTACAGAAAACATGAAGATCAAGCATCAACGAAAATGTTCATTTAAACTTTTAAAGATAAATTGCACTCCACCCGTCATGTCACACTATAACGGACAATCAAAATGGCTAATAAAGAATAAACAAGTTGATCAAGATTTCATATCAAATAAAGCGACAATCAACAATCAACTTTGATAAAATTAAGATCGAGATAAATGAAGCTTACCGCATCCTCCCCTGATATTGTACGCTCTTTCTCTGTTCCAGCAGCCACTATCCCACCTTCAGAGCTGTTGTCTTTATCACTACCGCCCTTATTTTTTTTCACTTTGAACTTATAGGTAGGTAGAGAATTAATTGACTCCTGGGTAGCTCCTCTATTCTGCGAAAAATCTTCTCTGAAGCCCAGAACTGATATTATACAAGGGAGGCAGCAGCAGATTGTTGTGCACAAAATAAAAGGCATTGCGTATCCGATACAGCTAAAAGCGAGGAAAACTATACACAACCTGTAAATGAAGAAATTCCACATAAATTAGCACAACATATAGGAAAGTAAAAATTCAGCAAGTTACAAGGAAAGCAGATTAAGAGTGTGCTTGCAAACTCTATTACCAGCTTTTAGAATTGCTTTATTTTCAAAAGCTGTGAGGATTAGCTTTTGAAATAAAGTGATTCTCCTGTGTGTATGAAATTTCGAATTACCTGTAAAAGTTGGGAGCGTCAGCGGACGATGAGTGCCCTCCAAAAATCCATACATTTCCTACCACAAACCAAACAGCAAAGAAGCAGTCTAAAGCCATCTTGAAATATTCGACAAATACCTTAAGCCTGCAAGAATAATCCCAGATTATTCATACTCAGCACTTAATCATACTTGGAACTCTGAAGATCCCCAACCAAAAGAAGTTGAATACGAATAATACAAAGGAGATATAATTTGTATTTGACAATAATAGCATATACAAATAAAATTAGTTGTTGGTCACTTGATTCTAGTAATGCATGAAAAAGTTTGAAAGAAACCAAGGTTTTGAAGATTAAACCATCATATATTTTCTCACTTCCGAATGATGATGACCAATTTGTACTTCATTAACCTGCCTCTGATATGTTCTAAAATGTGAAAAAACAGTAACAGTAACCAAAAAAAATGCAAATCTCGGTCTCAACTCTTCAACTGCAATAATATCTAAATCATTATCAAGGGAAATCTTGGAAAGTTGATCCCATTTTCTAACTCACAAGAACAAATGGCCGATAATTTCAGATAATGGCTTAACAGAATAGCGAGTATCTTTAGAAATGAAGCACCAACAGTTATAGACAGAGGGATCAAATACCAGCCAATCTCCACAGTTGGAAAAGGTAAGAGAAACGTACGCATGATTCAATTCCAAATGTATGCATGATCCAAGTCCAAACATATGTAAGAGGACATAGTTAACAGTTCCACACAATCAAAACTAAGAACTGTTTAATCATTAATCAAGTCATATTAGAAGTTAATAAATCGCGTTTGCCGATTGCAGACTATAAAGGGTACCAAATAACTTCAACAATTTTCAAAATATGATCCACCACCTCTAAACAAAGACTTCTCAATGTAACTTACTCTTCAAAGATGATACTAGTGCCTTTAGCCTATTTCAAACAACAACGAATCTTTATAAAGCATGCCGATCATTTTCTAACCTATTTATATCTAAGATCAAATCAAGGGACAACATAAACTCATTGAATACAGCTAACAAAAAGACCAATGCACTTGTATTATACAAACCAAGAAACAAATCATCAAGAATAAACATTGTGAATACCTAGCATTTGGCATTCCATTACTCTGAGTGCCTCTGGTTGCTGTACTAATTGCCCGACGATCTTCCCCTTCCATAACTCTCCTGGTCAAGGAACCAGCATTATTATTTCCTTGAGAAGAGTCTAGACGACTCTGAGATGTATCCTGTTCATTAGAACCCTGGTTTCGATATCTAAATCGCCAATATAAAAGGGGAAGAATTGCAATACATCCAGATGCATAACCCAAAACCCATGCTCTTAAAGGAGCACGTGGCTTCTCATGCTTAGATAATAAAAAAACAATAATAGCAGCAATAATCTGGCTAACTGTCAAAACGAGCTCCACCGATATCCATATGCCAGAATTTAGTGGACTCCTTTGGCGGCCTCGACTATTTCCTCTCCGATTTAGAGATGTATTCCTCGAGTTCGATCCAGCAGCAAAGAGTTGAGGTTGATATACAGGAACCCTTGAGCTAGTAGATGGCTGATCTTCGGTGAGGTGGCGCTCTAAGCCACTAGACGGCCTTTCGTTCGATGAACTAGACGAAGCATCACTGGTACTAGCAATGTCTATAACATGTTCACTATCATGGCGTGCATCTCCACGCTCCATTAACAAAGGCAGTTTGTTTGTTTGGCTTTTACGATGAAGTCCCACAATGGGAAAAGCCATGCGATTCCTCTGACCAATCACCACACAGAGAAAACATGGGACGATAGAATATTATTTAGACCTTTTCAGAAAGAAATGAATAATATAGTGCGATCACTTAAGTCTTAATGCTCGTCAGTTTTCACAACTTCAACCAGATTACACTCTCACGTCCTGTTTACAGTACACAATTCAAGAAGGTTAGAACTGGTTCACATTTTTAAAAACAATTCATATACAACTAAATAAACCCCCAACTATAAAGCAAAAACAAACTACGTAGAATTAAATACTTCATTCCATATTCATTCAATTACATATAACCACAGAAAACAACATATCTTACTTAGTTATAAGCTCAAAGCAATCACTACTTCCACAACCCAACATTAACTATTACAACTCTCCAAATAAAGCAACACATCAAGCACGTGACGGAATGTGATACATCGCACACCCATTCCTTTAACTAAAGAAAACCATCAGAACAAAACTCTATGAATACCAAACTGATACCAATACAAACACATAGAAGCACACTGTACATTTCCAGCAACTAACCGAAGTTAATTATTGTTTCAATTCCATTCTCCATTAATTGCAGCAAACAAATACCATTTCACGAGCTAAAAAACACAAAGGATAGCCGACAATTGTACTGCTTAGGGACTAACGACATAGCCCCAATTGATTTTCAACCGCAGAAACACAATCCCATTAATACCACATCGTTGACCATCTCTCTAATCAAAATTAAAACAAACAGGAAAGGAAAATCAACAACAGAAAATACTACAAACCCTCAATAAAACCTAAGAATGAAAAAAACCAGAAATGAAGAATTATGCAACAAATTAAAAACTAATTACAAATTTCTCAGCTACAATATATTCATATAAAACGAAAAAGTAGAGAAGAAATAACCAGATAGCGAATGTTTGACGGAAAGGGCAATCTGATGAAGTTTTCTGCGGATGAACGCTTTGAATCGTTTGATGGCTTTGTTTTTCACTTTTTTCGAAATATTATTATTATAAATATTCACGCGTTTTTTTTCCTATGTATTCCTTTTTTTACTCTAATTACGACGTCAGCTAGAATGGTTGCTACGAATATTCCCATTTTTATTGAATTTTTCTCCCTAAGTGTTGAGTGTTGACTACGATTTTGGAAATTTTATTTATCTATTTATATAGATCATCAAAGTGAATTTCCAAAAATATAGAGCAAATTGGACGATAAAATTCTAGATTTTTACTATTTTCGGGAAGATTGTAAATTTTATATGCTTACAAGAGGGAGTTCATGTATGGTGCATCAACAAAAGGCTAAGTATTCTATGTCTATGTTTTAAAAACCGGAACCGGAAGTTGAGCCGGACGACCCCAAAAAAAGGTTGGACCGGGGTCGGACCGGGTCGGGATAGGATTGGAAATGGCAGATGACGTCATAATAAATATTATATATATATAATATGCATAATTTTTTAAAAAATTCAAAATATAGAGTATGATAAGTGAATATAAAGTATCTAAACTCACTTCAAACTTCAAAGTTCAAACTTAAATTTCTAAACATAATAGAAATGTCCATTAACATAAATAGTTCCAACTTTCAAATTTCAATTTACAAACATAATAGAAATGTCATCTACAAAAGTCACAAGTATTAATTTTTTTTTTTGATATTTAATTACTTGATATTTAAAATTTCAGAGATCAATACTAAAAATAAAGTATTGAGATGATATTGTAATTATTTTTTTTTTTTTGTGAGAGGAGATGATATTATAATTACACTTGAATTCATTAAATTTAATTTTTTAGAAACCTTATAAAATAACATTTTAAAATTTGGAGCACCCTTAAATTCTTTTTTAAGAAAAATACATATATATTAATTGTATTTTATAAATAAAAAATAAAAAGGAAAGCCCAAAAAAAAGTTGAAAATGGGTCATTTGAAAAAAAAAAATAATAAAAAGGGGTTAAAAACCTAATCTAATCTCTCTTCCTTCATATTCAACCACCGACTCACTCCTCATTCTCTGTTTTTTCTTCAATTGTGGCTGCCGCCCGCCAAGCCATCCACCACCGACAACCTCTCACGCCACCCATTTCTCTGCGGCCGCCCACCACCAAGACTCGCCATCAAGACACGCCGCCACCTGGGCTCTCAAAGCCCACCGCCCACCACACCATCTCCTCAGTGAATCCGAGTGTGCTGCCCGGTCGTCGTCTTCTTCCTGCCGAAAGGTCGCCGCCCGCAGAAAAGGTCTCGCCCTTTTTTTTTTTTTTTTTTTTTTTTTTTTTTTTTGTTTTTGAAAACCGATGAAAACCAAGCGGTTCACGGTTCACCTTTTTCCCTTTTCGAACGGTTTTTCCGGTTTTGAGGTGGGCGGTCCAATAGCGGTTCTATACACCTCTATTGGGCCGCTTTAGGACGGTTCATCGGTCGGACCCGATTTTTAAAACATAGTTCTATGTATTCAAGTTCTTCGTGCATTTATAATATATTTTAAAATTATATAATTTATTATATTGAAATATATAATTTGTTAACATTGAACTGTGCAATTATTAATATAAAAAAAATAATTACACGGTCAGTATAAATAAATTATATTTTTTAATATAACAAATTGCATGGTTTTAAAATGCACAATGAGTGCACGATACGTCTAGATGCATATTAGACTCACTCTCAACAAAATATACTTATTTTGTGGATGTTATTTGTGTTATAAATTATAACTATATGAGATTATTGTGGAAATTTACTTGAATTGGACTATTGTAAATATTACTTGATAACCATAAAGATATTGACTCGCTCAAAATTCAAGATACCGAAAGATCATCCAAAGATTTTAGATAATCATGGAATTGCTTGATACATTACCCTAAATTGACATTTTTCCTAATCTTGGAGTTTTATCAATTCAGGACCTGAAAGATAGTAAAACTATCAATTTAAGGCTGTAAGATTTTTCCTATCTATTCAAAACCTGAAAGATAGAAAACTATCAATTCAGGATCTGAAAGATAGAAACTATCAATTCGAGGCTTATAAATTTTAAGGCCATGTTTGACACTAAAACCCTAAACCCTGAACACTAAACCCTAAACGATGAACCCTAAACCTTGAACCATGAACCCTAAGCCCCCTGAACCGTAAGACCTGAACGATAGAAAACTATCGATCCGGGGCTGAAAAAAAAAAAACTATCAATTTGAGGCTCACACATTTTAAGGTCATGTTTGGCACTTATATTTCATATCCTTATTTCATGTTCTTATTTTTTTTAATTTTTAGGGTTTAAGGTTCAAGGTTTACGGTTCAGGGGGTTTAGGGTTCATGGTTCAAGGTTTATGGTTTATCGTTTAGGGTTTAGGGTTTAGTGTTCAGGGTTTAGGGTTTTAGTGTCAAACATGACCTTAAAATTTATAAGCCTCGAATTGATAGTTTCTATCTTTCAGACCCTGGATTGATAGTTTTCTATCTTTCAGGTCTTGAATCGATAGGAAAAATCTTTCAGGCCTTAAATTGATAGTTTTACTATCTTTCAGGTCCTGAATTGATAAAACTTCAAGAGATTATGCACAAGATATTTACATTCATTTTATATGTAATAAAGATATACTAATAAAGTAGTATTAATGTTGATATATTTATTACATTCGCAATCCTAGAGAAAAATATATAATAATTAATTATCCATTAAAATTAAATATCTAAATATTTTTAAATCTTACCTAAAGTGTTATATTATGACTTTATGAGGTGACAATTTGGACCGATGGTAAACTCAATGAGTCAAATAGTGGTCGAGTTGGATCGGACCGACCCATTGTTTCATTGGGCCGTTAAATGAGGTTTATTTTACTGCAGTACATGGGCCAACGGGCCAAGTTGGCCCAACTTCAATTTAATATTTTAAAATATAATTTATTTATTTAATTGAGAGATGAAAGTACATAAATAAATATTTAAATAATAAAGTGCTATATCTATAATTATTACTCCCTCCATTCCAAACTCGATTGTAATATCACTTTTTAGCTCGTGTTTTATTAAGCAAGTTGTTTATAGTATATGAAAAGATAAAGTGGTTTTTAAGACATTGATGAGGGGTAGCACTATCATACATCATCTTAAAAATCTTTTTATCATTTCAAATATTAATAAACAATTCGTTCGCTAATACACGAATCAAATAGTGAATGTACAAACGAGTTTGAGACATAGTGAGTATAAAAATGTACTTTTATCTGTAAATTATTAAAATTTTATGTTAATTTTTCAAATATATTTACATATTTTCTTAAATGATCAGTATCCTCTTTCACATTCTACATATACTTAAAAAATGATAAAATTTTATGAGCACGTTGTATAACAAGTTGCATGTTTCAGTATAAATAATTTGTATATTTAATAAATGTATTAGAATTGCACGATTTACTTGGTGCACATGAGACACACTCTTTAAAAAGTGATAATGTACTATAACACGGCATGAGAACGATACAAAATTATGGGTTAATGTTTAGACTTATAATATTCGTGTCATTATTGTGTTAACACAATAAGAACACAAAAGTTTTCGTATCGTGTTCCTATTAAACATTGTATCATGTCAAAATAAAAAAATTTGTGTTCATATCAAATCGTGTTCGTGTTTAATCTTATTATATCGTGTTCATACGAAACACGACGCAGAAATGGTCACCCCCAAATGCATGTTCTCTTCAAATTGATCTCTTTTATAGGAGTGCTATTTCAAAAAAAGAAAGAGGCTCACTTGCATGAGATTGTTTCACTGTGTGACGGGGCATAAATTGAGTATTGTCATTTTAACAATTTGAGAAGGGTGAGTGTAATTTATATTAAGTTGTACCCCGTCTCATGCATGAGATCATCTCATACGAATTTTTGTCAAAAAAAAAATTCTATTTAGATAATATTTTTCATTGGCTAACTGACTATTTTAAAACACAAGTATAGCTAAAAACACTTATTTTTTAAATCGGTGAGACCTAGCTTTTTAAAAAAGTAAGTGCTTTTAAAGGGTAAGTTGAGATTCAAAACACCAGCAAAGTCTTGTATTCATCTAGGTGCACCGTGCACTCATTGTACATTTTGAAATCGTGCAACTTGTTTTACTGAAATGTGCAATTTACTTACACTGAATCGTGCAATTATTAATATAGAAAATAATTGCACGATTCAATATAAGCAAATTGCATCTTTCAATAAAAAAAAAAAAATAATTTTAAAATACACTACGTATACACGATACTCTTTTTCTTTTCATGTCTTCTCTTTTACTGTGGAGCGGTGGTGCCATTATTTGCAGTGAAAAAGCAGTCCCACAATTTGAATTTCATGTTGCTGCTTTTCTTTACAAACAACAAACAAACCAACAAAACAACTCTTCTCAAATTATTGAATCTCTCTCTCTCACTCTTCATAATGCCAATTTTCCAAAATTAACATCTGACACACACACGCACTTCTACCCCCTTTCTCTCTCTCTGCAACTATACACACACATGGACTATGTGTAATTCGAGATCCAACCTTTTCCCTGCAATTTGCATGTGTGTCCCTACTTTCTGAAGTATCCTAGGTTTTTTTTTTAATTAAATACTACTGCTTCTGCCCCTAAATTTAGCCGTTCGTTCAGCTTGGACACACATATGTAGTAGTTTATGTTCATGTGGATATACATGTTGTGATTTTTGGTAGAGATTTTATTTTTTTATGTGGTTTTGATATGGATTGTTTTATGATTGGGCGGTTTTGGAATTGTGCTTAATTTAAGTTGTATTTATGGCGTGCATTTGTGATTTCTGATTCTTCTGTTCGGTTTTTTTGGCCTAATTTGGGGCGATTTTGTTCTAAGATCTCGATTTTGTACAAATTTTGTGATAATTCCAGATCTTCGTTTTTACACCCAGCATCACTTCTCTGAGCTAGGGTTTGATTCGCTCCCTTCATTCCAAATCCTGATTTGAGAACCTTTAAGTTTAGTTTCTTTTTTTTAAGGAGTTTAATTATAATTTTTTATCAATTGAGAACAAAATTTCGAAAACCCCCAGAATGTGGAAGCAATTTCTCAAAAAACTTCCGCGGAAATCTCAGAAATCAGATCAGGAATCGACCAGGAACCCTAATTTAGGCCCCAACTCCCAGCCTGCCAGCTCTGTGGTCAAACGGGCTTCAGCTGCAGTGTTTCCATCCAGTGTGATTGCAGGAATCGAGCCATTGCTTGCCTTTAAAGATGTATCAAATTCAGAGAAGATGAATCTCTTCATTAGTAAGTTAAGTCTTTGTTGTGTTGTATTTGATTTCACTGATCCTGCAAAAAATCTTCAAGAAAAGGAGCTTAAACAAGCCACATTGCTCGAGCTTCTTGATTTTGTATCAGAAAACCCGCCAAGGTTCACACAGCCTGCAGTTTTAGCATGTTGCAAAATGTGCTCGATAAATTTATTTCGTGCTTTTCCACCTAATTGTCGATCAAGAACTACTAGTTCAGGTGAATATGAAAACGACGACGAGCCCATGTTTGATCCCGCGTGGTCACACTTACAGATAGTTTACGATTTCTTGCTTAAGTTTGTGACTTCGTCTTCTTTGGAAACGAAGGTTGCTAAGAAATACATAAACAATTCCTTTATATCGAAAATTATTGACTTGTTTGAGTCGGAAGATCCTCGTGAAAGGGATTGTTTAAAAGCGATTCTGCATAGGATTTATGGCAAGTTTATGGTTCACCGGCCATTTATCAGGAAATGTATGGGCAATGTGTTCTATAGATTCGTTTTTGAGGTGGAGAAGCATAATGGGATTGCAGAGTTGTTGGAGATTTTTGGGAGTGTGATCACGGGATTCGCATTACCTTTAAAAGAAGAGCATAAGATCTTCTTTTTGACGGTTTTGATTCCTTTGCACAAGCCTAAGTCGTTGGGTATTTATTTTCAGCAGCTTACATATTGTGTGACTCAGTTTATTGAGAAAGAGCCAAAGTTGGCTTTTAGCTTGATTAAGGGGCTGCTCAAATATTGGCCAATTACGAATAGCCAGAAGGAGGTGATGTTTTTGGGTGAGTTGGAGGAGATTCTTGAAGTAATTAGCATGACTGAGTTCCAAAAGGTTATGGTTGCTTTATTTCGTCGCATCAGACACTGCATAAATAGTTATCATTTTCAGGTAACATTTTATCTTTTAAAGTAGCCTTTTAAGCTCGAGTTTGTTAACTTATTTATAATAAAAACACGTGTAATATTAACATTATTTATCCACCGTCGTGCATAGGTAGGCACTGGCTTTTGTGATAGTATTAATGATCAACCATTGACATTTACTTACTTGAGTAGAAATTATACGGGTGATCATTTCTTCTCCTTGATTTCTTCTGCTTCCCTTATAATTTCTTGGGATCTGCCTAGGTATATAGACCTTTTGTTAGGTAAAAAAAAATATTAACCACGACTTATTTATTTTACTAAAACCCTTATGTTTGAGAAATGGTCGTTAGGCCATGTTTGGAAAGCGTAATAGAATTTCTATGATAGGGTTTGCGGTTTCAACAACTCAATTAGACATCAGGGAGTAAATTCTCTCATGTACTAGTTGTTGAGATTCAGAACTAGATAAGAAAGACGTCGGGTGGGAAAGGATGTTAGGAGATTTCACCAAAATCAGGCTTCTATACTTTCTCATTTTTAGAAGCTGTATTCTCAAACTAGTTTAATTATGTTTTAGTAGATTGATTATGAAGATATTCAAATTGTTAGGGAGAGTTGCTTAAAATAAAATAATCATCACCCTGGTCCAGTTAAATATGTGGAATTCCATTGATACCTCTTGTTTGTGGACCTTATCCCTTCAAAAATTAAAAGAATGTGTATATGGATCTGGAGGAGCCCCCGAATGATTATGTTTTGTCAATCATATTGTCTACTCTTTCGAAACAATTTCCCTATACAACGTTCTTTATCTGTTGCTTTTTGATTCTCTTATTATTTTCCTAGAGTAATTCTTTTGTACTGTTTAATGAAACAACTATTACTATTCATAGAACACAGCTAATACTGGCCAACTAATACCTTTTAATAGAAAAACTAATACCATTTTAAAAAGCACTTAAATTGCACAGTATAACTAGTGCGTAGAATTATTTGCCATTTTCTTAAGGACTTTTGTTGCATTGATCAAAAGTTTGAAAATAACTCTATACTTCCCCCTTTTTGGCTTGCAGGTAGCTGAGAGGAGTCTTTTCCTTTGGAATAATGAGCGGATTTTGAATCTAATCAGTCATAACCGACTTGTTATACTGCCAATAGTATTCCCCGCTCTGGAATTCAACGCCCAAAACCACTGGAACCATGCTGTCCTGAACCTAACCTTGAATGTAAGAAAGATGCTCACAGATATGGACTCCGACCTTATATCTGCTTGCATTTCCTATTACCGAGAGGAACGAGAAAAGGTGAATGTATCAGTTGAAAAACGGAACGAAGTTTGGGAGCACTTGGAAAATGCAGCTAGTCTGCAACCAATCGCGCGGCACACTGCTGTTCTGGTAACTCATTAAAAACCTCTGCGTCGTGTTTATAACTCAGTGAGTGAGTCATTGTCGATCAATCAGCTGAGTCTGTTTGTGCATTCTGCTTAACGTTGTTGCTATGACGACTTTCATCTGGTGTGGCAGAGCTTTATTTTTTGAGGTGAGATTCGGCTTCTGTTGTAAAATCTGATCTTCAACTGTTTGAAAATTATGCAAATGATGATTACTTGCCTAGAAGGGTCTCACCAGTGGATAGGATTTAGTGTAAACTAACAATTTCTTTTTTACATTTGATTTTGTATTATTGATTGCTGCTATTGCATCTTTTGCTATATCTATATCTCTTTTCATTTGCGTTTGTTTGTATGAATATATGTTAGAGTGTTTTGATATAGATCTCAATAACGGATTCCATACTGGTGTGTTTGAAATTGATTTGAGATTTAGTGGGATTTTGCAATCTGGATTTCAAAATCTTAGCGGTGTGTGTTTTGAGATTTAAATAAGACAGGATTTAACATTTAGATAAAAACTCGTATGAGACGGTCTCATTAATGAGACGAGTTACAAACTAATACAAACCAACCTTCATTCCTTTCAAAAGTGTTAAAACGTCAACTCCAAATTATACGCAGTCTTATTGTGAGATTGACTCATGCAAGTATGCGTCCTTAACTTTATGTAGTACTTCCTCCGTCCTTTAGCAATTTGCACTTTCCTTTTTAGTTTGTCTCTTACCAATTTGCATATCTTAAAATGGTAAAAAATCTCATAATCTTCACCCTCAATATCTCCACTTCACAATCTACACCCTTTATTCATTTTGAAAAGTCAACAAAACACAAAAAGTTATTTTTTCTTAATATGTGTCAATTTCAATGTGTAAGTTGCTAAGGGACGAAGGGAGCAATTGTAGGTGATATAAATATGAATAGTGAAAATATTTATAGGTGGCAAGTATAAATTGTGTTATTCGTGTTTGTTTTCTTATTTTAGTAATTAAAATAAGAGATTTTTTTTCGGTCCTATGACTTTTTCACTTTTTGATTTTCATTTTGATTTTACATTTTAATTTCATTCTCTAACTTATGAACTTTTGATATTTTGGTCCTTTTAAATTTTAATTTTGGTGTTTTTATTTTTTTATTTTTAATTCATGTAATTTATGTCACGAAAATTAAAAATCAATTGAAAAATGACCAAAAAAAAAAAAGGTTGGCAAAGTTGTAGGGTAAAAATACACTTTCCCTTAAAAATAATTGGGAGACAAGTAGGGTCCTGTCAATGAACATGGGCTTGGGCCTACAATAATTACTCATGCACTATAATGTGGGCTCAATGTTTGGTCAAGCCCACCAAGGATAATTTCTGTTTCTCTCTCACTCAAGTTCATTACAATTTACAGCCAGTTCACAGTGCTTGAGGCTGATTTTTTTTTTATCGGGCAAATGGTGATTCGAGCCTATGACCTAACGACATAGGTAGTAATGCTCTAACCACTTGAGTTATTCCTGATGTTCGAGAGACACTTTTCGGCAAAATAATTCAATTGGTGTCGAAACAGCATCGTACATTAATATACACCTTGATAAATAATATATTCATCTAAAACAATTACATCTCGACTAATATATATTCTCTATGCCAGCAATACTCCAAACCTTGAGTAGAATTACCAGAGAAAACACAAGATCTTGCCATCATTTCTTCTTTTGGGGCAACCTTTGGACCACCACCTGCAACAAACGATTGTTTAAATAGTGAGATAGCTAATGATTGTACTGAAACAATCAAGAATTATTGAATTCAACTTCAGGGTTTACATATCGATAAATAAACTGTAAGTAATGCAGATCATCATCGACACAATTTGGGGAATTGCCGTACCTTTCCAGAGTTCTCTTTGTTTCCTACTATAGTTTGGCACGCCAGTCTCCAAGACTCTGGTTTCTGTGAGATCAGAAACCAACTTTTAACGGAAATAGAATTCTCGAAAGTCAGGGGATTTGTAGGAGATGAAGCATTGAGGTTTGGATAATGTCCAAATGCTTCAGTAGCTAATGTTCTCATTAGTCACAAGAAGCATTGAAAAACTTTAGGAGATTGTTTTGACATTGCATTTAAACTTACAAAAAGAAGAGACCAAAAAAATCACAGAAACACGGATTGTATACATACCTTTTTAAGATATTTAAGCTCTGTATTTGTTCTCTCATTCAGCAGATCATTTCCTTCAATAATCTGCAACACATGCCAACATTTGCTAATTGTAAGTTGATACAAATCAGAACATCAGTAAAGTTGAAAAATTCAAAGCAGCTAATTCATAAAAGCTGGTGTTTGCACTCTTCGAAGCACCAATAAAGTGGTGTTTGCAAACTTCCCAAAGTAGATGAGAATCACTTTTTATTTAAACTACTTAAAACTTTTGAAAATAAGTGATTCTAAAAGCTGTTAATATTGCCTATCTTGATTGAAGGGCTCAAGGACACACATCATACATGAAATGAAGTGCATCACCAAAACATTCTGTAGAAAATACCAAGCCCCAAGCATAATAATACCGATAGACATTTCATTGCCAAAGAGAAAGTGCATATTTCAAGCTCCTTATCTTACCTCTACAATACACGTACCACAGCTTCCACCACCTCCACAATTCATTAACTTCCCCTATCGGACACAAAATCCGCCATCAGGACAGGAAATATACACACATCGTAGTAGCAGAACAACACCATTTTGATCTATTGAACTACTTCATAAACTACATGTATATACTACAAAATAATCAATAACTATATGAAGAAACACAAAATCAGATCCTTTTTACATTTCATTCTGTGAATTTTACAGGTTCCACATTTCTATTTCAAACCTTTTTCTTATCGCGCATGCCTTTATTTTTTTTAAATTCACGTGAACGAAAAATGTGGATAATCCAATTTTGACAAGAAATCTAATCCAGTGGTGTAATCCAAAAAGTAACAGTCACTTAGAATATAAAAAATGAAGAAACACAACAGATCATACGCTTAAAACTTACATAAGTAGCATATAGCTCAATCTTGTTATCCGACATTATGTTTCTAAGCAGCTTTTCTCCACTTATAGCTTTCGCTGTGTTCAATGCATCCCCTGGTTTAGGCTAACATTAAAACGTATAAATAAGAATTAAGAGCTACAATTACTCAATTGTTCACAAATTAATCTGAAAACTACAATAACAACCATCAATTTGATACCAAAAATCAAACCTAGTCAATCAATTCAGCATTGTGAAGTACCAAACGAGCAATAAAACAGCAGTCAAGCAAAAATTAGGGTTCTAAGTGAACTCAAATTAGGGAAATAACTAATGTTCATAGTGATCACGAAAGGGAGAATGAATTATATATATACCCCAAGAAATTCTAGCTCGATTTCGGGTTGCTCCGGCTGTGCGGTGGAGGTTTCCGGCGACACGGTGGCGCAGGAAATAGAAAGAGGTCTCCTTCTCAGAAGAGATGCGGCGGAGCTCCGGTGGTAAGAGGTGGCGGGGGAAAGTTCCGGTGGGCGGAGCGATACAGAGGAGAAACTCATGGCTGCCATACCACTCTGCATTTGAGAATGGCATGCATACACGCGCTATCTATTGCTGCGCCATTTTTTTTTTTTAAATTATATTTGTGGCTCAAAAAAATTCACATTATTAATTTTTTTTGAACTTTCACATTATTAAAATTTGAGTAATATTTTTGAATGCCCAATGCATTTTATAATGTTTTTTTTCTAATGAAAATGATTTAAATAGAAAAATATTGTTAGAGTGCCACTAAAAAACACACCCCAAAATTTTCTAAATACACCCCATTTGTTAAACACACCACAATAAAATTTATAAATTAACATGTATTACTAAACACACCACATTTTTTTTCTATTATATCCTTCTTCTATCAAAATGTAAAAATAACACTTTCCTACTTTTTCTTTTCTCATGAACATTTCTCTCCTAAAAAAATCAATTGATTCTTTTGCATTCATTAATTTTTATGAAAACATTCTTAAAGATTTTATATAAGATCAGAAATATATTACAAAAAAGTCAACTAAAATATTTCAGAGATAAATAAATTCAAAAATTTAATTAGAAAAAAAATCTTCAAAATCATAAAAAAGCTAAATACAAAATAAAAACATTAACAAGTAAACTAAATTAAAAAAAAAAAAACTGAAAAAATTAAATTAAATCAGTAAAATATTTTTAAAAAATAAATCTAAAAAATAATTAAGATTAAAAAAATCAGTAAAACTAAATAAAATCTGAAAAAACCATTTTAATTAAATTAATTTTGAAGATTTGTTTTATTTTTTAATATTTTATTTAGTTTTAATTGGTTTTTGATTTTTTCTTAATTTACTTATTCTGAAGATTTAATAATATTTTACAAATTTTTATTTTATTTTTTTTTCATTTTTTTTTTCAATTTTTACTTATTTTATTTTTTTATTAAGTCCATTTTAAATATATAGTTACTGTTTTATTATTTTTATAATTTAATTTATTTTTTTCAAATTTTTTAAATTATTTTTCCACGTATAATAATTTTAAAAAACTAAACTTACAAAAAGTAAAGAATCAATTTCAAAGTGAAAAAGATTTAGAGGACTAAAATCAAAATAAATAAAACTTAAAAGAAAGACAAAATAATATCACATATTTATATAGGGTAACTTAGTCATTTTATATATATCTATTTTTGTTTTAAAAATTATTGGGTGTGTTTAGAAAATTTTGGGGTGCGGACACTCATGTTCTTATTACTTGAACTATCTCATCTCGTCCAGTTTATATTGGATTTTTATAAAAATTCTACTTTAAAATTAGTTTATAATAGAAAATTAACACTATAATATTTGTTAAAAAATATTACTCTTATAAACTAATACACAATGACATTTATATTATAATATTAATTTATAGATTAAATTTTGTAAGTGCACCGTGTATTTCCTAGTATATTTTAGAACCATGCAACTCGTTTACCTTAAACCATACAACTATTAATATGAAAAATAATTTATATATTTTAATATAACAAGTTGCATAATTTTAAAACACATACGAAATGTATGGTGCACATGAGTGATGAGTGATGACTCACACTATTTTATAAGTACAACAATATCAATATCAATTGATAAATAATATAATATTAATTTATAAGAATAATGATATAATTTCAGGATAAATTTCATCTGAGCATTAATCTAATATTTTTTTCGAGGGATATTTGATCTGATATTAATAAACTAAGAGAGTGAGGGAATAGGAAAAAAGATATTGAAACTGAAACAAAGTAAAGATAGATTATAAAGACAAACCAAACACGGCCTTGAGTTTCAAATTAGCAAAAACAGGAGCAAACCCCAGGCAAGGAGGATCTGTAAAACCCTAGTACATTTTTCTTTTCTCTCTCTCTCTCGGCAAAGATTCAATCTTAAGCAGAAAATCAAATCTAACAATGTCAGCAATGATGGTGAGCTCGATCTGTCTTTCTCCCTCTGTATAATGTATATATGCTTTTGTTATAGATTGCGAAACTCTCTCTAAATATGTATGCTTCTTTCACATTATACGACGCTGCATTCCTGATCGACGCTCCTTAAGTTTCCATTACTTGAATTTCTGCTGATATTAATTTTTTTCATAATAAAGTTAGATGCAAGTGATTCTTCTTCGGGTATTTAACCTTTGCGAAGTTTTGAGTAGATTGGAGAAATGGAAGTTGATAGAAGTATAATGAAATTGTATCCATTAATGGCATTGATAACAAAACAAGGGGAATGTTTTTTTAGCTATCACTACGTACAGTTAAAAGTTGATTACTTTCTTTGTAAAGTAATTATATATGTTATTGTTAACCTATTGGTCTCCTTGATTGAATTGTATTTGGTGATGATGTGGATCAACAATAGCAACCACAAATCATATTGCTCAAGGAAGGGACAGATACCTCTCAAGGAAAGCCGCAATTAATAAGCAACATAAATGCATGTACGGCTGTTGCTGATGTTGTGCGAACTACTCTTGGTCCAAGAGGCATGGACAAGTTGATACATGACGAGAAGGGAAACACCACCATCTCCAATGATGGTGCCACCATAATGAAGCTTCTTGATATTGTTCATCCTGCTGCTAAGATCCTTGTCGATATTGCAAAGTCCCAAGACTCTGAGGTATTATCTTTTTTGTTTTTTGATTTCACTTCCCCGTTTCCCCCCTCTGTACACTTATCTCGTTATTGAAATAAATGGATATGAAACACTGTGTTCCATTTGAGATGTTTGAGTAATTTGGATAAACAAATCCCTTTTTGAAAATTAAAATGTAGTTGTATATATTGTAAACTGCTTTATATCCTCTAAACTGTAGCCGAGTTTTGCTTGTTCTGCAGGTTGGTGATGGAACCACTACAGTGGTTCTGCTTGCAGGAGAATTCCTGAAGGAAGCAAAGCCTTTTGTTGAAGATGGGGTTCATCCTCAGAACCTTATACGAAGTTATAGAATAGCTTCTAATTTGGTAAGAGTTGGAGGATACCTATTTCTGTTTGAATACCCAGGCCGCTTGAATTATCCGGTGTCGAATAATCCGGTCTCCTTTTTAAAATTTGGTAGGCCATTGAGAAGATCAAAGATCTAGCTACTAGCATTGAGGGTAAAAGCTTGGAAGAAAAGAAGAGTTTACTGGCAAAATGTGCTGCTACAACACTATCTTCAAAGCTTATTGGTGGTGAAAAGGAGTTTTTCGCAACTATGGTAGTGGATGCTGTCATTGCCATTGGAAATGAAGATAGGTTAAACATGATTGGAATTAAAAAGGTATATTTAATCTCGTTTTTAACATTATATCCTTCTAAGTTGCTAACTTTTAAGAGAGATTACCATGATACAGGTGCTGTGCTGTTTGCTTATGTATCATATGCATATCTTTTCTTATTGTGTCTGCACCTTTAGTGATATTAGACACATTTTGATTGAGAGTTTGATGATTCTCTTAAGACGTTATTCTTTTTCAAGTTACAATTGGAATAAATGTGTTAAGCACCTTAATGTTTAATCTTGAAATAGATTATTAGAAAAGCTTGCTCTTACAAATCTTATTTGTTTTTGCACTAAAATTATTGTTAAGCTTTTGGAGATATTTATAGTTTTGTGCTCTAGATGTAAAAGGAGTTGATCTCAATGAACTTGTTACTAGAATGAAACCTTTTCTTTCCTCTGTACCTGTTTTAATGAATTAGCATACTAGATTTTCACAAAAACATACTCTGTTAAATAATGATTCTTCAGAAACAAAAATCCTGAATGACTCTCCTTTTTTAATGTATAACAGTATAAGTCTGCTCCAAAAGCATGTATCGCTATTTGTTACATCTTGCTTACAGCAAGACCATTGGTTTTGGTGGTATATGTAAAGATCCTTCTTCATGATTCATGCAGTCTGAATATAAGGGTTTGTCACGTCATTGCTTTTAAGTGATGGGTATCTCTTGAGAAGGTGTAATAAAGCCTCATTTGGGACATCACATAAATGAAAAGCAAGTTTAAGATAGGTTGTAATGATTTGGATATGTAGAATGCGGATATACTAATCTGTCTTGGAAACAAAGTGTTTTTTATGATCAAAGTATTCAAATATGACCTCACCCATGCAATGCTAAGTCAGGTATCGACAAATAATGTTTGAACAAATCTGCTTTTATCATTGTCAATTGTGGTTGAACAACTGACCTTTGCACTTTGACAGTTTCAAATTAATTTCTAGTTAAGTGCCCTGTGCCCCTAATTATCACTCTAAAAAAACTTTATTTGTCTCATAATTTTTCATGTAGGCCCACAGCCCACTCACGTAAGTAGTTAATAGTTATTTTGTATATGTTTAGAAAATACACTAATTTCAAAGTGGACCTTAGGTGTCGTACATCCAAGGAGCACATTTGGAATACTAAGACTATTTTATATTTAATGTTTGTATGTAATGCTATATCTCAGTAGTAAATTGACATGCTGTAAATATATATAATTTTCTTTTGCTCTTTCCTGCTTAGTGTTTTTTTGTTCTGATTTCTTGCTAATTTACTTTTGTAGGTTCCTGGCGGTACCATGAGAGATTCTTTTCTTGTGAATGGTGTTGCCTTCAAGAAGACATTCTCCTATGCTGGTTTCGAGCAGCAACCAAAAAAATTCGTTAATCTGAAGATACTTTTGCTAAACATCGAATTGGAGTTAAAATCAGAGAAAGAAAATGCAGAGATCAGGTTAGAGTATTCTGCCATTTTTTATTTGCCCCAGCCATACTCCCTGCAAAGTTGCTTCCAAATTCCCATTTAGTTCATTAGCAAAATTTTGAATATCACAGGCTGTCAGATCCATTGCAATATCAGTCAATTGTAGATGCAGAATGGAATATCATTTATGACAAATTGGATAAATGTGTAAAGAGTGGAGCCAAGGTTGTTTTGTCGCGGCTTGCTATTGGTGATCTGGCAACTCAGGTGCAGATTTTAACATTTTTACTAATCACTCATTTTATTCTGATGAAGATCATAGCATTAATTGTTAGCACTTAGCACTTAAGTTTTACGAATTAAGTATCTGGTTTTTGCTTATTATTTTGTTCAAGGATCTACAGGATCTTGATGAATATAAGTTGATTGAATAGAGATATACTGTTAGTGGAAATCTTTTAAAATTCTTCAAGTCATAAATGGGTACAGAAAGAGATTATTGGTTAGATTTGTAATGTATTGTTTGTTTGCAGTATTTTGCAGATCGTGATATATTTTGTGCTGGTCGTGTTACTGAAGAAGATCTGCATCGGGTTGCAGCAGCTACTGGTGGAAGTGTTCAGACAACTGTGAACAATGTCATTGATGAGGTTATTCTCCAGTCAAGTTCAAACTTTACTGTTTTAATTTTTCTTCTTTGTTTTTAATTTTCATAAACTAATATATTTGAGGTTAAACGTTTTAAAAGAAACTATCTATGTCTCCCTGCGGATTCCTGTAATTCCTTTTCTGTTTGAAAGGTCCTTGGTACTTGCGACCTATTTGAAGAGAGGCAAGTTGGAAATGAGCGGTTTAACATATTTAGTGGATGCCCATCTGGTCAGACTGCCACAATTGTTCTTCGTGGTGGTGCAGATCAGGTTTGTGATTATCATAATCTTGTTCTCTATTCTATGATTTGAACTGGGCTCTGATTTCTTTGATAATTTTAGTTTATCGAGGAGGCAGAACGAAGCTTGCACGATGCTATTATGATTGTTAGAAGGGCTCTGAAAAATTCAACTATAGTTGCTGGTGGCGGTGCTATTGATGTACGCATTATCATCTTCCTTTGGAATACTGTGCAGTTGAAGGTTTTCTTTTAAAAAATGTAGTTTTTGATTTTCAATTTTTGTTTGCAGATGGAAATAAGCCGGTACTTGAGGCAGCATGCACGTACCATTGCTGGGAAGTCACAGCTCTTTATAAACTCCTATGCCAAAGCCCTTGAGGTAAATCTTATAAAGATTCTCATTCGACTGAATCTCCACAGTAGATCTGAAGAATCTGAAATCTGTACTTTTCCTCGTGCAAAATAGATAATTCAAGGAAGCAGCTTGAAATTCTTAATTATCATAAAACACATGAGATCTATTATCACACAATCTGCATTTGAAACCCCTCACTTATTGCTCTTCCATGATATTGTGCGAACATTTCAGAGTATGAATCAAAATATTGTTCTGCTTCTGCCAATCTCATTTGTTGGGGTGTCTTTTCCGTATTTTATTTTTAGCATACGGTTGCGGTGAGAGTGCTTTTGGCTTTAGTTATTAGAGTGTTCTGCTTCTGCTTGATTTGGTAATTCCAATAATTAAATTTGCTACGTATTTCATTTGTTGGGGGTGTTTTTAGGTAATTCCAAGACAACTCTGTGATAATGCTGGATTTGATGCAACTGATGTGTTGAACAAACTGAGACAAAAACATGCCCTTCCATCAGGTTAGCCTCTATAATCAGTTTGTCACTTCTTGATGTTTCCTTTGTTTTCATTTTGAACGTGAGATGAGTTGGGAGGTCTTTGCTAATTTTTTTCCGAATGTTTGTCTTTATACACAGGGGAGGGTGCACCTTATGGTGTAGACATCAACACCGGTGGAATTGCTGATTCATTTGCTAACTTTGTCTGGGAGCCCTCAGTTGTGAAGGTATTTCTAGTTTCATTAGTTTGTAGGAACTATTCGTCTATTTCGTATCTACACTTCCAAAACTTACTTTGTTTCCAACCTTTTTTGTTGTCTCACAGATAAACGCCATAAATGCTGCTACAGAAGCAGCTTGCCTCGTCTTGAGCGTCGATGAAACCGTGAAAAACCCCAAGGTAATTTAACTGATAAACTCGAGCTTGACTAAACTATTCAAGTAAATGGTCTAAAAACATAAACTCAATCGTAAAGGCTTGACAACGCTCGATTCAATCACTCACATATGAACATTTATAATAACTAGTAAATAAATTGAGGCTCGATTAACGTCCCTTTAATCTGATTTAATTTATTTCGGATGTTATGTTATGATGCAGTCCGAGAGCGCACAAGGAGAAGCTGCTATGGGCGGCGGTGGTAGAGGTCAAGGCAGAGGCGGACGTGGAATGAGGAGGCGATAGTTCTTTGTAGCTTCTATATTATTACGATTTCAAACCATTTTTTTGGTTAAATTTTTGCTCTTCCGTTGATCTTCATTGCTACTTTTTGTTTTGTTTTGTTTTTTGTAATGTTTTCTATGTATTTTGTGATTGTTATTTTGCATTTATGTTGCTAATTTTAGCAAACGCTTGAGATTCGCTGGAGATTTTTATTTTTTTTTTTAATCTCCTTCTATTTGCTAGTCAATGATGGGTATAATATGTGTGAGCAACTATATTTGCATTTTATATTTGTAAAATTGTAAACAAAGTCTTTTGGACATTTTTGTGATGGGTGAAAACTGGTGAGAACATTGCAATAAAACTCAAGTGGCCGTTAATAGATTTGATAATTTTTTAAAACGAATGGAAAACTAAATAAAAACTATGGTATGTTTATCAATATTGTCAATTGCTTAAGTGGCAAAATAGCTTGAAGTTAACGAAACGCTGGATATACGTATGTCAGTTTCAATTGAAATTAGCAATTGAAAGTTTAAAAGAATACTTCCTCAATCTAAAAATAAAAAATGTTCTGTGTAAATATTGTCACTGTGCAAAAAATCTTATTGTTTAAAAAATGTTTTGTTTTTTAAATAATGATAATTTTTGTACATAATATTGATAAATTTTTTTTTCATAATAATGATAATTTTTATTCATAACAGTAATATTAATTATTAAACAAATAAAATTTACTGTGAACTTAGATTCACATAAATTTTTGTATACCCTTCGTCCCACAATTAAGTTTTCCCTTCCATAAATCGAAAAAATAATTTTACTACTCATAATTTTTATCATCACTTCATATAATATTATAAAAAATATTACTCATTACTCCACATACTTTTTTACTCTCTTTTAATATTCAAAATTATCCTTTATTTTTATTATTTTATTATATTTTTTTAATTAAAATATTCAAAAGAAAGATAAAACTTATACTGGGATGGAGGGAGTATAAGAAATAAACATGTGAAAATTTGTTGAGAGATTTGAATTCATGCTAGTGAATTGGGTGACCATTCTAGGAGTTGTCTCTCTTCTAAAAGATAGTGGTGCGTGTCTCCCTGTTTGCATATATGTACATATAGAGAGGGGGTGGGTAGGGTAGGGTGGGGGAAATTAATTAATCCATATAATACAAATATATATATATATATAATATATTATATTCTTGTGATGATCTACTCAATAGTCAATTATTTGCAGCTTCAAAAGCTACATGCCAATTAACATAAACAGGCCCAGTGGGCCCAAACTCATTCAAAACACAGAGGCAAATGGAATTTCTTGTGGACCTAATTATATAATCATGACTTATCAATAGTACCTATACCCTATATATATACATAGTTACATGCATATCAAAGTTAAATTCATTTTTATCATAGGGACCTTGTTTTGATTTCACGATTTTGATCACCAATCTTTCATCACTTCAAGTTAAGTTCATGCGGTTTTTGGTCTTTTTACATTACGAATTTGTTATGTTATTCACTTTTGATCCCAAAATCTTATTATGTGGGACCAAATCTGCAATTGACTTTAATGAAAAACGTAACATTGGACCAAAACTGCATGAAAAAATAGTTATAAGACCAAAGTGATAGGAATTGGGACCAAAATCGTGAGGCGTTGTGTCCGTGAAATCAAAAATGAATTTAACTCCTTCTCTACTTATCACATAATTTATTTAAAAGATATTTGTGCATGTTTGAAGAAGCTTCGCAATGACAAAAACAAGAGAGAAGATGGTACTAGAAATGAAGAAAATGAAATTTGTGAAAAAAAGAAAAGGACAGAAATGGAAATGGGTAAAATAACTGATTTGTCGACTGAATGAAAGCATGCATGGCGAAATGGCATGCATGACAAGTTGTAAGAGTGTAGTACTGTTCATTTGATCTCTACTTATGCATGCCATATCATTCCAATTTATACTACCCCTCCCTACCCCATTCTAACCTACCATACATCTATATATGTATGTATCATGTATGTGTACAGAGTCGGTCCCAACAAAGTGCAGAAAATTTTTGCACTTTAATTCAAATTAACTAAAAAGTCGTCTTTGGTTCAAATTTCTGACTTTTGTATCTAATTCTTGATGGTTTCTTTCAATCTTCAGATCTAACAGAATCAACATATCGTGTACACTCGAGAAAATATGAAAAGAATAGTCTTATTTTAGACTATTCCAGACATTTTGAGAAATAAACTTAGTAGTAATATATTAATTAATGAGCAAGTTTAGGGTGAAACTGTTGGGATTATACTGGAAAATATGCTTTTACTTTGTATAATCGAAACTGAATTTCCAGACTTATTTACTGAAATAAATTGTTTATCATCGATGCTTTAAATATGATTGAATGTTACATATATTCTTTGCATAAGCTGTTCAATAATTCGTACATGTTACATTGTAGTTAATTTAGTGATACCAGATCACAGAAGATTAAATTAACAGTCCCTTGTAACTAAAAGTACGCCATTCACGACCTAGATGGAAATGAATAACCCATCGTGAAAGGTTGAGGTGTAAGGCTCAAATTGGTTTGTCTTGGCAAAGAGATTACAGTAGTGCATGATCGGATGTTGAATAGGACCTCTGAGGAGGATAAATTCTTGAACTCGAACAAGGAAGAATTAGACCTCAGTGGTTCGTTATTTCTTAACCTTCGTCCCTTAAATAGGATCACGTGGAATTGGTAACTATTGCTTTGACTTATCATGGGTAGCGAATTAGAGAGAGATTCAATACTTTTTATCTTGGGCAATATTATTGGTCACGTGTGATTGCTAAGATTTAATCTGAAGAATCGTAAAAAAATGCGCTTTGTTCGATTTTGCCCTTGGGAGGTTCATAAGCTTTATCATACCAAATCTTGCAAGTGAAATTAGTTTTAGGTATGGATAATAATGTTGAACCGTTTCTCGACCAAGGATAAAAAATATTAATTAATGGAAAGCTATTTTTGGTGGCTTGAATTAATTAATGGGCTAGATAATCTTAAACACGGGAAATAATAATTTTGAGCCATATTGACTGTAATATGGGTTAAGATGGATAGTGCAATATTAATTATGTAGTGGGATTAATTAATATTTATGGGCTTGAATTATATTGTGGCTCAATATTAGATATTCAAGGTCCATTAGAAGGTTCAATCTTAATTCTCCTAAAGGCCCCCCCGAGTAGCCCAACATATAGTCCAATAACCTAAAAAAAGGTGATTAAAATAAAATAAATATTATTGCTTATTTTTTCCTCTAATTTTTTGAAAATTATGAATAAGTTGGGAGAAAAGATTTTTCTTTGAATTTTGTTATGGAATGAAGATATGTATTCTTGGAATACAAGATTATCTCATTAAATTCAAGAAATCTCCCACTTGGTTATTTCATAATAGAATTTCGAAATATTTGAAAATATAGTGGGCAAGAAAGATTTTCTTGATTTTCTTGAAAAGATATTATGGAAGATATGTATTTCTTGAAATACAAGAATATCTCATAAATTCAAGAAGATCCAAATCTTGGAATCTTGAACCATATTTTCGAAAATTACCATAGCAAATAGAGAAGGTGGGATTTTGTGGAATATTATAATTATGGGAAAAAGAATATAAGAGATATATTCAAGATTTATTGGTGATCAAGAAAAGTCTTTTTCCACATTATTTTTCCACTAGAAATTTCGACCACCTCCCTCTTATAAATAGGTGATGATTGTTTCATTCCCAAGTACAATTCCATGTGCTGGAAAAATTAACAAATCCACAAAGGTGGTGCAACAAAGTTTATTTTTTTCCTTTTGTTAATTGTTCGACAAGTGTCCTTCCACCGGATAGTTGAGCAAGGGGCTAAGGGAATACTTGGGAAGTCCTTTTGGTTAGTCCGTCCGACCGAAGTCACTGTCATCCCGAGAGGTACGTTCAC
This sequence comes from Stenogyne calaminthoides, assembly GCA_037126765.1. Taxonomy (NCBI): domain Eukaryota; kingdom Viridiplantae; phylum Streptophyta; class Magnoliopsida; order Lamiales; family Lamiaceae; genus Stenogyne; species Stenogyne calaminthoides. Next base: position 220,089 of record JBBCBC010000018.1, read on the forward strand.
GTAAACCCGTAGATTCCGCATGCGTAGGTTTTACGTGGCTTTTTATATGAATGATATGTTGTTGCAATTATTATTTGAATTAATATAGGATTAATTCATGCTAGTAATAATTAAAGAATTAAATTTGTATTTAAATATTCACCCCGAATAGATCTGTGCAACTCATTCCCCAACAGAAACTTGTTAACAATATGAAATTAATAACATTTTTCGACTGGTATATATATACTTATAGACTAATAAGTGTATTAGTTTATAAGAGTAATGATATATGGTACAATTTCATAATATGAACGAATTTCACAAGAGAATTTGCATACATGAGTAGGTCTTCTGTGAGGCTGAGTTCACGTGAACTCTCTTTTTCGAGTGTCACTGTTGTACATACGAAGTGCGACTATTTAAGTAATGCTTGATTTTTAAATAATGACACTTTACACTCGCAAATTTGATAGTGCACATTCATAACAGTGATACTCGAAAAAAAAAGTTCTCTTAAACTCGGGTTTATAAAAAAATTTGCCACCATATTATATATGTTGCCATTTTAATGATTTTCAATTTTATCTCACACGCCCTTTTTATATATATAAATAAATTTGTGCGTATGCATTGTTAGAAATTTTGGATCTATCATTGACAATGCTAGCAGATAGGCTGGTATAATTATATTAATATATGTATTGATCCTTCTACTAATATTGCGTGGATATGTGTATAATTACATTAAGCACTTTTAAATATTTTTATTACATGGCAATTTACAATAGTAATGTCACATCTATACATGGGGGATGAATTAAAATATTATTTCAAAATAAAGGATCTTGTATGCTATAAAAGTCACTTGATCATCTATTTCATATTGTTGTATTCTACTTACTTTACAATGACAGTACTATTTTTGTACACGTTGTATTATTGAACTAAGTAGGAAATTAAATCATAAATAATAAAATAGGAATTAATTAAATTGGTCAAAATACATATCTATTCTTATGTCACTTTTTCATATTTCAAATTTATTTATTTTTTTATCGATAAAAAAATTATTTAAACAAAAGGGTATAAAGCATACCCAAACCAACACGGAATTTGTAATCTCAACAACCTACTATTAATCTCGAATTAGCGAGCCAATCATTGAAAGAAAAAATAGAGCAACCTACTCTCTTAGCATAAAATCAATTCTAAAGTCTAGCCTTTATTTTTACAAACATTCTCTCAACTAAAAATACATCGCTATTAAAAAATCACAACATTCCTATTCTTCCACGAAAGCCAAACAACACAGAGCCAAATAGAAATTGCTTTCCTTTTTTTTCCTCTTAAAATATGACTATGAGCAATAAGATTTGTGAAAGTGCGAGGGTGTATAAAACGGTTGAGATTCCTAGCCACTTAAAGCATTATGAGATAATTCCGTCTCATCTAAAAGCTCGAGCTTGTAGAGAGGGTCGAGAATAATCTATTTACTTAATTTTCCTCAACACTCTCCCTCACTCGTGGGCCGAATCATTGTCTCTGCTCTCTGGAGAGGAGGCCCAACAGAATGGACAATTTAAATGGGTGGAGTGCTTTCACCGGAATCGAACCCACAACCTGGGCTCTGATACCTTAGATGAGACGAAATTCTCTCATGGTATCATGTTGAGGGAAATTAAGTAAATAGATTATTCCCGACCCTCTCTACAAACTCGAGCTTTTAGATGAGACGAAATTCTCTCATGGTATCAGAGCCTCTGGCTCAGCCCAGATCCTGAGTTCGATTCCCGTGAAAAGCACTCTACCCATTTAAAATTGTCCACTCGTTGGTCCTCCTCCCCAGAGGGCAGAGACAATGATTCGGCCCACGAGTGAGGGGGAGTGTTGAGGGAAATTAAATAAAACGAATTAATTTCGCACCTCTCTACAAGTTCGAGCTTTTAGATGAGACGGAATTCTCTCACATTCCATCCATACTTTGCGAGAAACATTACATTCAAAGAAAATACACAAGACGCACCTCGAGTCAGCGGTAGAAGCGATGATGTTCCTTCTCGGTAAGTTAATCTTAGTAGGCAGCCGATTTCACAATATTATCCATGCATGAGCTATGACCTTCAAAGGAGCGAACTTATTCCAAATGAGCTTGAACTCAGTCTCCTTTTCAGCGTCGATTCCATCTTCTAAATCTTCAATAAATGGACTAATAATCATAGTGGTTTGTTGATTTTTTTAAAACATTACACGTGTCAATTCATCTATATTATGGAACATAAAGTGGAACATATGATATCATTCCGTCATGATTTTGTCAATAATTGTCAGCATGCCACGTGGATTTGTATATAAATTGAATAAGTCAAGTTTAATGAAAGACAAATAAAATAATAACATATAGCGACGTGACAATCTACAATCTCTTCCTAGTTACTATGCTCACTCATGAGAGACAAACATTCAATTTGTTTCTCTCCAATTTTATTTTATTTTTTTAATAAAATATAAAATTTTATTTACTCGACATTCACCTTATTTTTAACTTTCTGCAATTTGTCGGAATGAATTTGCTCGATTCAAATTGAGTTCAATTTTTTTTTTAACAGGAATTGAGTTCAATTGTTTAAAGAAACAGATGGGAAAAAAATGTCATTGTTATGTAATGGAGTTACAATCATTTAAATCAGAAAAAGCAATTTTCACAGATTCTGCTTTTGGTGTGTTAAAGAAAGCATGCTCCGAAAAGTTGTAAGCTGTGAAGTTTCTAAAAGCACTTTCCTATCCTACACTGGATGGATGAAGGTGTCAAAATAGGTGAACGAGGTGACTCAGTCTACAACTCACTGAAAAGAGTACTCAATTTATTAGTCCTAGAATTTGGTTTTTTTTATACTTCCAGGATACTCAATTTTTATTGAATTTCATCATTCAAAATTTTAATCATTGGTAAATCTATTTTAAAAGTTAATAAGACAAAATAATATATATATATATATATAGACGTTCTTAAAAAAAATTACCAACTTTTAATCACTTTTTTTACTTTTTAAAATCAATTTGGAGTGTTTGATATATCTTGTGGAGCATTAGATTAAGTAAACTACAAAAATATAGATAAGATGTGTTTTTTTAAACTAATGAGCTTTATTTAAATACTATCAATTTTATTTGAAACACTGTCAATTTTTCTTTTTTTTTTTTTTTTTTTGTAAATGCTGTCAATTTTTACTATTAAGTAATTTTTTCACAATCATTAATTTTAACCACTTCTTTCATGTGTATAGTTTCTTACAAAGACTCCCATAAATCAATTGCTTCCATTGTATCCCGATCAAAAGCTAATGAATTGGAAGTTAACATGATCAAATTTAATTTGAGAAATTAAGTTGAGTAATAAAAAAAAAGATTTGAAGGACTATATAAAAAGAAGAGTAAATTTTCAGTAAAATTTATATTATAATATTTATTAATTAATATTATTACATATTTTAATGCTATGATATTAATTTACATGTCTAATGAAATCAATTTATAAGGAAAATTCAACGAGTATATATAGAATCATCCAAATGGAAAAACAAAAAATCTCCTGGTGGATCTATTTGGTAATAGTTATTGCTTGTACTGTATGCTTGGATTCTTGTACACTTTATTCCTTTTGACTCATGATTTAACTCTTTCCTAAGTCATTCATACAAATAATCTCATGACGTGACACTCATACAACTTTTGACTCCATTCTCCAAACTATAAATAAAATATAAGTTCAATAATTACAAGGCTGAAATGATATATAAAAAATTGGCTAGAACGAGTCGAGATAGAGCGGGTCAAATCAATAGTAATTTTTAATCCCATCTCGCTGTGGGTCAGATCAATATTGATATCCGGACCCGTCTCGCTATGGGGCAGGTAACGCATGTCGAGACGGGTCAGGTCAGGTCGAAGGTCGGGACAAAAATGTCATCCATAGTTCACATAGATTAAAACATTGTATTTTTACTCATTGAAAGAGGATGAATAAAATGTTTATTTTTTTTAAGAGTGTCACTAAACACACCACATTTGTTAAGCACACCCTAATAAAATTTAAAAATTAAATTGTATTACTAAACACACCCTATTTATTTCCTATTATATCCTTCCTCTATTAAAATTGAAAAATAACACTTTCCTACCTTTCATTTTCTAATTAATATTTCTCCTAAAAAAATCATTTGATTCTTTCGTATTCATTAATTTTTTATGAAAAAAAATCTTAAAATTTATATAAATTCAAAAATATATTATAAAAAAATCAACTAATTTTTTTTCAAACATAAATAAATTCAAAAAATTAATTTAAAAAGAAATATTCAAAATCATAAAAAAGGCTAAATATAAAATAAAAATATTAAATCAACTAAATTAAAAAAAAATAAATTAAAAAAACTGATAAAGTTAAATAAAATCTGTAAAATATTTTTAAAAAAATCTATATCTAAAAAATAATTAAATTAAAAAAAAACCAATAAACCTAAATAAAATCTGAAAAAAAATTAAATTAATTTTGAAGATTTATTTTATTTTTAATATTTTATTTATTTATTTAATTTTTTTTTGAATTTTTTTTAACTTTCTTATTTTCTAAGATTTCGTTGATTTTTATAATATTTTTAAATTTAAATTTAATTTTTTTAAGATTTTTTTTCCGATTTTTTCTTATTTGATTATTTTAATTTTATTATTTTTGTATTTTAATTTAATTTTTTCAAAAATTTATATTATTTTTCCATGTCTAAAATTTAAAAAATTGGATGGACAAAAAATAAAGGACCAATCAAAGTGACAAAAAACTTAAAGGACTAAAATTAAAGTAAATAAAACTTAAAAGACAAATAATACCCCATATTTATATAGGGTAACTTAGTCATTCTATATACATCTATTTTTGTCTTAAAAATTATAGTGTTTAGAGAATTTTGGGGTGTGTTTAGTGACACTCTTTTTTTAATTGATCAAATTGATGACTAAACCCCATAATCTTTTAAGCATGAGTATTCACATTAAAATCAATTTAGTTATCCTACTTTTTCATAAGATGGCTATTTGGTTATTATATATAAAAACAATATTGTCATTTAACATGCAACAAACTTAAGATAAAATATCAAATTTGATCGATCGCGCAACTTAAGACAATTTACAATTTATGAAAACTAAAACAACAAAAGATCAAAGTTAACTAAAAAAGACCACCCCACAAATTAATTAATTTCGACATATTAAAGCTAGCTAGCGATTGATATACTAATTAAATTAATTTAGATTCATGTTATTATTTAATTGTCCTAAATTTATGAGCAATGTCGTTTGCAATGTTGGCTGCATCTGATGCAGTTCCAAGTAGGCCTCTTCTTGTAAATCCGACGACGTATAGACCATTTTGCCCTTTCCAACCATGTGGAAAACATGCCTTTGGAATGCCTTCTTCAGTGAAAAAATCACAACCCTATATATATATGCCATAAAAATATATATGTAAACTTTTGAAACTTACGATTAATATTAAAAAATAACGTACAATATACAATTAAAAGATTAAGGCCAATTATGCAGCAGATGCACCGTGCAATTCAAATATATTTTCTAAACATGCAATTTGTTTATACTGAAGCATGCATTTGATGCACGACAGATCTACTCTAAAAGTAACTTGTTCATAGTATGAAATTATATGATTACATTTATAAATTAATATCACAACACTTAGCAACTGATGTCATTACACTTATTACACTTGTAAATTAATATCATAGCAGTAAATATTATGAGTATCAATTTATAAAAATAATGGTATCAATTTATAAGTGTATCGTATCAAATTCATAATATTAACAAGTTTCACTTAAACGTTTTTTAAAAGTAAATAGTACTCCTTGCTTAAGTAGCATGGAGTTTTGTACTTATAATAGGTCAAAGTAATTATATTGGCTCTAGGAAGGGTACTAGCTAACAGGTGGCTTAGCCACCTGGCCACTGGGCTCCTCAATTGAGTGGGAGATCCATATTCGATTCCTTTTGTGAACGAATTGGAATATGAGAGTTATAAGGTGACTTGGTGAATTTGTAGAATGTTTGTGTGCTTGGTGTCTTAACATCTAACAACTAACTTTGTCCGACAAAAAAAAAAAAAAAAGGGTACTAGCTAGCTAATTTATGAAGAAATCATATTAAATTCCAGCAGCTATTTACAACTTTTTATTTAATGCTATAGACTACTTAGAACAATTATTAGCACTATTCAATTAATAGCTACAACGTAGTACTATTTTGAGGTAGTAAAAGAGAAGTAGTTAGTTCAACTTATGATTCATTAAGATTCTATAATTAATCAAATATATTGGGACCTAACTTTTGTCTCAATCTTCTAATTACCTAAAAAACCTACAATTTTAAGCCGAATTTTAGCTATGATTCTCCTTCTAGAAAAACACCAGAAAGAGCACTTTATAGGTAATGCTTTATCCAAAATGCAGGTAAATTTTTAAACAAATTAATAAGAGAGATTTTTAGTTTTATTTCACAATCACACATCAGGAGAGTCCCAACAAAATGTATTATTTTAATCATCAAAATTAAATTTTAAAAAAATAAAGAAATAAAAATATATACCTTGAGCCAACTTGGAACATTGCTCTTGTAACCTGTTGCTAGGATTATTGAATCAAATTTTATCTCTTGGCCATCCATGAATTTAGCTCCTGTTTTTGTTATCTCCTTCACACCTTCCATAATCTGTATAAATCATAACTAATTATTTATGAGACCCCATAAATAATTAATTATTCGGTGCAACGGGTGCTTTTTGGACCTATATTATTTATTTTCAGTGAATATTATGTCTCATTTTCACTAAAAATATATTTGCTGGTCAACTGAACAATATTAGTTATTTTTATTGAACAATATCAATTGTGCACCAGCTGAATGTTCAGTTGGTGGGCTATAACCTTATAGTTTCGAATTAGATTTACCTTAATTTTGCCCGATTTAATTTGCGAGAAGGTTCCAACGTCGAGCACGGGTGTTTTTCCGGTAGCGTTTTTTAGCTCGATGGGGCCGATTTTGGGGCGGCGGAGACCTAATTTCTCGGTTCTACCTAAGGTGAAGTTGGCTAGCAGAATGAGGAATTTGTCCACTAAACTTGGGGGCAACCATTTGAGAAGAGCCATAGCTATTGAAAATGTGGAAATTCCAAGTATTTCCCTTGGTAATATATGAACCTGAAATAACACATGAAAACAAAAACCATCATATACTAAAACATTTCCGTCTCATCTTAAAACTCGAACTTGTAGAGAGTTGTGAAATTAATTCGTTTATTTAATTTTCCTAACATTATAAATACAACTCATAAATAAAAGCTAACTAGCTGAAACATGTATATATATATATATATATATATGATTTTAAATTTTAGAGACGAAAATATACATACTATAATAGAATGTATAGTTTCTATGAACCCTTATATAATAAGAGTAACGCTTCTCAGTGATATTATTAAGTGAAAATCATTAATTAATACTGATCAAATAATATTGTTCGATGAAAACTAAAAAATATTATTTACTAAAAAATAGCTAATAATATTCAGTAAAAACAAATATTAATATTTTTCAGTGAAAATTATTAATATTAACCAAATGGTAATGTTCAGTAAAAACAAAGAATATTACTCACTAAATACATCTAATATTATTCTATGAAAATAAGTATAATCTAATATGAAAATCAGTTACACCCGGTTCAATTAGTGTATACAAATATTTGTCATAAAAAAAAAAAAGTTGCATATATAATGGAAAAAATCAAACTCTTTCCACCCCTGCCCACATTTATACACATGCACGTTTTACAAACACAATATAGCAATAACGTCAGACAAATCCAATTTCCATCAAACCGGAAGTACAAAATTGTGTCATTCCACTTTAGAAAAGCAAAAAGTTTCACTATGCAAAATATGGGAATTTAAAATTTTCTTACAAAAAAAAAAAAAAAATGGATTTCATGTTCGTCAAATGCACGCACTCATAGTGCATTTTAGAACTATGCAATTTGTTATCACTGAATCATGCAAAATTTTTTTTTCATATCAATAGTTACACGATTCAATATAAACAAGTTGTATATTTCAGTATAATAAGATATGTACAACACAAACATACTGAATTTCTGACGACCATGTGAGGACTCGCATTATGTCTACAGAGATCAAAGCTAACTTCCATGCCAGAATTCCCACACCCCACAACCAAAACCCTCTGATTCCTAAACCCAAAGCCCGATTTATACTCGCTAGTATGAATCACGGGCCCTCCAAACCCCTCAATCCCCTGTATTTCCGGCAAAACGGGCTCTGCATTTTCCCCTGTCGCCACAATCAGCCATTTGGTCAAGTACAAACAATCCCGAGTCTCCACGCGCCAAAGCCCGATCGAACTATCAAACTCGGCCCGAATAACGGTTTGGCCGAATTCGGGCCGTATAGAGAAGTGTTTGGCGTAGGAGTCGATGTAGGAAAGGAAGTGGCGCTTGGAGGGGTATTTTGGGGTTTTGAGAGGGAAATTGAGGAATGGTAATGTGCAAAAGTGTTTGGGGAGGTGGAGCTTGAGGCGGTCGTAGGTGTTTTGGTGCCATAGGGAGGCTAGGCAGTGGTTTCGTTCGAGGATTAGGGATGGGATTGTTTTTTGGTGGAGGCATGCGGCGGCGGCGAGGCCCGATGGGCCGGCACCGACGATGATCGGGCCGGGGATGATTTTGGTGCGGTTTGGTTGGGGGTGAGGGGGAGGCATTTGGGTGGTTTTGTTTGTTTGAGTTTGGAGTCTGAAAAGCTGTGGTTATGTAAGGGGAGGAAGAGTGTACGTTTTTTTGAAAAGCAACAGTTGGGGGAGGGGAAAAGTGAATGTGGGAATGGGAATCAGTGTGTGTGTGTGTGTGTTTGTGTGGGTTGGTGATGATTTTATTTTGTGTGTGTGTGTTGATTAGATAATAATTAGCATGTGTGAAGATAGATTTATGTAATTTTTTTTTTGATAACTCGTTACTCAGCTCAGAGATTGATTAATTCGGGAGATCAGAACCTACCGTTCAGTGGGGACTCCACTTCAAGCCAGAGTAAGTTCTATATGGATTGACTCATCTCAAGAGTTGATCGCACCTAAAAGGTTTCGAACGTGAGACTTAGAGAGAAACATACTCCTCCTAAGTACCAAGACCTAGAGTACGTAATAACTTTTTATTTGATTGTGTCTCATTGTTATCGATTTGTAATACTGATGGGAGGGACATTTGTATGAGACGATCTCATGGTGAGACGAGACATAAGTTGGGCATTGACGCTTTAACATTTTAGAAGAGGTAGATATGGTTTGTACTAATTAAATTATACCCCGTTTTATACATGAAACTGTCTCATATGAATTTTTATTAACAGGTGGTGGTGTAGTGTTTGGTTTAATGCATTCACGTGTATGTTAGTAACATTTGTTTTAATATGTGTTGATGAGATTATTAGATTGATAATCCTGAAGGATCCTAAAAAATTGTCCGAAGCTCAAATAATTAGTAGTATTATAAAAAGTAGATAACAATATAAATATATACATAAAATATTTTTCTTAATAAGAAGGTCCAATTATAAAAGTATATACACATACATAGATGAAACATGTCAATATAAATATAGAATTAGTGTATTAAATATTAATCGTATTAAACATAAACCACTAGGAATAAAATTCAAAGAGTTGGTATGCTGTGAAACTTGTTTACCGTGAAATTGGTTTTTTTTTTTATAGACATACACTTTAGTAATATAAGTCACACACTTTAGTAATATAAGTCACACACTTCAGTTATCACTACGACCCTCTTTGCTATAATATAAGTCACTGTTGGTCCCGGTGAAAAACCCATTTTGCGTGTGCAGAAGCAAACATTTAATGCGATGCATATAAAAACAGGGGTGAAGGAATGATGATTCCAGATTTTTCTCCTTTTTGAGCTCATGTGTTGTGTTTTGCTTATAGTCGAATGCATATGACAAGATAAGAACATAAAGCAGTAAAGAACACAACAATGTATAGTGGTTCGGAGACTCAAGCTCCTACATCCACTCTCCCTGTTCCTAGGGAAATTCCTTCAAACACTTCCTAAGACTTTCTGACTACCTATGTAGTTTACTAACCTTTCTATTTTGAGTTTTCTGACTACCTCTGTAGTTTACTAACTCAAAGCCTCTGGACTTATCACCCTCTCGGGCTCGCCTCTTAGATGTTTAACGAGTTCACACTCCTTCGGGACTTATCACCCTCACTCGGGATTGCCTAACAACTACCTCACTTCACCACTCGTTATCTCTTACGAGAATGGGTTTGGGTTTGGTGTTGTCTCCAACTATGGTGAGATTTTCCCTTACATTTGTTTAGCCTCAATGCTAAGGTTGGGAAAATCTCTCTAATGCTTAGGATACATCGTGGTTTGTTTAGATTGAGTTCTAGAACACTCTTGAACATATTTGTATATCTACAGACTTGTGTTCTAGGGTGGGAATGCTTTGAGTATAACTCTCTTGGCTCTGTAGCATCGTGTGCTATATTCTCCGCGCATCCACCCTTAATTTGATGGAAGAACTTGTATTTATAGTGTGGATTTGAATGTTACCGTTGGAGAGAATCTCATTCAAATCCATACTATTCTTTGTAGGTTCTGCAGTTTTTTCAGGCTGTTTGTCTTCATCTCATTGGTCCATGTCAGCTGGATTCCAATGGCTATATTCCTCAGTTTCTTCGCTTCGGAACATTCAGGTTTATACTGAGTATTCAGTAATTACTGAGTCTTCAGTAATTACTGTGCCTTCAGTATTCTCTGAGTCTCAGTGTCTTCAGAGACATACTGAGTCCTCAGGTTTCTCCGAGCCTTCAGGTTTCTCAGTTTCATACTGAGTCTTCAGAATCTCAGTTTCATACTGAGTCTTCAGAATCTAACCTGATCTATATCTGCCGACTATACACGGTGCAGATAACATTCTGAATACTCTAAAACTGAATCCTGACTCATCTATCAAGATTATCCTGAACATGTCATACTCAGGGGTTTTGGGATCTAATCAAAATCTATCTTTATTAAATTCATTTCCCAACAATTTCCCCCTTTTTGATGATGCCAAAACCATCTTGTTACAAAACACTTAACCTATACTCAGGTTTCAGTTTTTCCTATTACAAGAATGGTATATCTCTTAACAATCAATTCAACAATGAATTTTCCAACAATTTCATCACCAAACAACAATAATCAGGCATATCAAATATAAAGACATGTAAAAAGATAATGAGGTATTATCTTTGAGCATAAAGATAAAGTTTCATTGATGTATGATAGTCTATTTACAGTTTACAATGAACTTGTCAAAAGTAAAGACAAAAATAAAAGAATTACAAGTCTTCAGTCTTGGTCTTCAGTCTTCTGTCTTCTGCTCGGCTCCTGGCCTCAGGTCTATCTGAGCTCTCAGTGTTTTCAATAACATACTGAGTCTCGGGTCTCTTGATTCAACGGACCTTGTCTGATCAGGCATACTGACACTCATGCTGACTGAGTTCAGTTTCTTCTGATTTCAGACATCCTGACCCTCAGGTCTCTCTTACTTATTGAGTCTCAGATCAGTTTTCTTTACTGAATCTCAGATCAGTTTTACTTACTGAGTCTCAGATTACTTTTACACAGGCTATCTGATTTCTTCTTTGTCTGATCGGAGGCATCTTCAGATCAATATATCAGAATAGCATCTGGTAAGTACATCATATCAGGTTTATCATATCTGATCTTGATCACGTCTGATCTCAATCAGTCTCTTTTGCTTATCTTCTGATATGCAACCTTCTCTTCTGATTTGCTGGCTTTAGCTTTTCTTCACTTCTGATTTTTGCACAGCTCATCAGTTGACTCTGAACTCATCTGATCTCGATCAGTCTAGTCTGCAGCCTCGTCTGATCTCGATCATCTACTTTTGATTCCGTGATTTCCCCCTCAATTTGTTCTTTCGTTCCCCCTCAACTTGTTATCTGTAAATTTTCTTGAATAACACAAGTTGATAATGTTTTGGCATAAAAAATATCCCAACAATTTCTCAATTGATAAAGACGCCAAAACATCAGAATATATGCATTTTTAAAGAAACGGATTTTTCTTTAAAAAGATCTGTTCAGGTGGTCACTCTGAAATTAGTGAACCTTTTGAACTCCTGCTCTGATACCACTTGTTGGTCCCGGTGAAAAACCCATTTTGCGCGTGCGGAAGCAAACATTTAATGCGATGCATATAAAAACAGGGGTGAAGGAATGATGATTCCAGATTTTTCTCCTTTTTGAGCTCATGTGTTGTGTTTTGCTTATAGTTGAATGCATATGACAAGATAAGAACATAAAGCAGTAAAGAACACAACAATGTATAGTGGTTCGGAGACTCAAGCTCCTACATCCACTCTCCCTGTTCCTAGGAAAATTCCTTCAAACACTTCCTAAGGCTTTCTGACTACCTCTGTAGTTTACTAACCTTTCTATTTTGAGTTTTCTGACTACCTCTGTAGTTTACTAACTCAAAGCCTCTGGACTTATCACCCTCTCGGGCTCGCCTCTTAGATGTTTAACGAGTTCACACTCCTTCGGGACTTATCACCCTCACTCGGGATTGCCTAACAACTACCTCACTTCACCACTCGTTATCTCTTACGAGAATGGGTTTGGGTTTGATGTTGTCTCCAACTATGGTGAGATTTTCCCTTACATTTGTTTAGCCTCAATGCTAAGGTTGGGAAAATCTCTCTAATGCTTAGGATACATCGTGGGTTGCTTAGATTGAGTTCTAGAACACTCTTGAACATATTTTATATCTACAGACTTGTGTTCTAGGGTGGGAATGCTTTGAGTATAACTTTCTTGGCTCTATAGCATCGTGTGCTATATTCTCCGCGCATCCACCCTTAATTTGATGGAAGAACTTGTATTTATAGTGTGGATTTGAATGTTACCGTTGGAGAGAATCTCATTCAAATCCATACTATTCTTTGTAGGTTCTGCAGTTTTTTCAGGCTGTTTGTCTTCATCTCATTGGTCCATGTCAGCTGGATTCCAATGGCTATATTCCTCAGTTTCTTCGCTTCGGAACATTCAGGTTTATACTGAGTATTCATGATAATTCTCGAGTCTTGATAATTCTTGTGCCTTGATATTCTCTGAGTCTCAGTGTCTTCAGAGACATACTGAGTCCTCAGGTTTCTCTGAGCCTTGTGTTTTCGGTTTCATCGAAGTCTTGAATCTCGGTTTCATATCGAAGTCTTCAGAATCTAACCTGATCTATATCTGCCGACTATACACGGTGCAGATAACATTCTGAATACTCTAAAACTGAATCCTGACTCATCTATCAAGATTATCCTGAACATGTCATACTCAGGGGTTTTGGGATCTAATCAAAATCTATCTTTATTAAATTCATTTCCCAACGGTCACATCCTTCACTTTTATGAGTAATACTCTTTATTGTAAAAAGTCACACACTTTATAGTAAAAAGTCACACACTTTAGTAATATAAGTCACACTCCTTAACCAGTTTCACCGTAAAACTTGTTCACACTATACTTTGTCAAATTCAAAATATCAGGGTGACCTCGCGTACATTCGTCTCCGTTGATGATATTATTTTAAGAGTTGGTATGCTGTGAAACTTGTTTACCGTAAAATTGGTTTTTTTTTTTTTTACAGACACACACTTTAGTAATGTAAGTCATACCATTTAGTAATATAAGTCACACACTTCAGTTATCACTACAACACTCTTTGCTATAATATAAGCCACGCCCTTCACTTTTATGAGTAATACTTTTTATAATAAAAAGTCACACACTTTAGTAATATAAGTCACACTCCTTAATCAGTTTCACCGTAAAACTTATTCACACTATACTTTATCTTATTTTAATGTGTTTGTAAATTTGTAACATTGAGAATAAGTGTGCTTCGTTTTAAAATTTTAGTTGTTGGACCGTTGTTATATTTAAAAAAAATCTCGCATCTTTTTGTTAGTGGGGTGATGGGGGGGGGAGGGAGGGAGGGAGATTTTGTGTTATGTGGTGGTGTTATGATTTTTGTTGTAGTACTATTATTTTAGATGATTGATATGTAAATAAATAGGGGCATATTTGAGTGATACGGTCTAACCATAAGACAGGGTATAATTTGAGTCATATATTTTAACATTTTGAAAAAGATGAATGTTAATTTATATTAATTTGTGTCCCGTCTCATATATAAGACCATCTCATGAAAGTTTTTATCTACTCGAGACACATTTGTAAAATGGTCTCACGGTGAGACATAACATAATTTGGACATGACGTTTTAATATTTTGAGATAGAATATAATTTGGACATGTAGTTTTAACACTTTGAAAGGTGAAATCGTTGATTTGTGTTAGATTGTATCTTGTCTCATGTATGACAGTATGAAACCGTCTCATGTGAATTTTTGTTTTGTAGTATTTGTTTCAAATTTTAATTCTTTGGCTTGGGCTAGCGAGTTTGTGGAAAGGCCACGGTTATTGACACCACCCTAATTAGTAAGTACACCACCCGGATCAGAGCACCACTCCAAAGATTAGTACACCTCCCCCAAAAAACCATCTTTGCCCCTCGGGAAAAATCGTACTTTCTCTCTTTTTTTCTTCTCTCCAACCGCGCCCACCCCTCATTTCCCTCTTCTTCACCGCCAGCAAAAAATCCCGGCGTATCCTTCCTTTTATTTTTACTCCCCCTTTCCTCTATCCTGATTTGCAAAAAGCCCATCTCATTCCCTTCCGCCCTGACGCCGCCGCCCATGCCCCCACACCCAACGTCGCCACCCCCAGGCCCAGCAATTCACCCCGACGCCGCCCTCCTCCCCGTCTCATGCCAGGTGTATTTTTTTCTCTAATTTCTTCTTTTTTTTAAATAGATCTACAGTTGTCTTAAATTTTGGAAATTTTCGATCTGCAACTTTTGCTTTTTGCTTTTCGATCTGCAAATTTTTGTTTTTTTTTTCTTTTCGAAATTTATAAGTTTTGTCGATTTTTTTTTTTGAATTTTTTATTTTTTTTTCGAATTTTTTATTTTTGTCGATTTTTTTTCTTGAAATATTTGTTGTTTTTCGAATATATTTTTTGATCATTGATTAGAGGTCGTCATTGCTTGTATTTATGTGATTTTAAGCTTAATTTGATAGCATTTCGTGATTTTATTGCACTAATTTCACTTAATTGTGCCTAAATGTGGAGAAAGGGCATGTTGGGTTCATTGTGTAGGAATCGAGTCAAAAACGAAGGTTTTATGAAGAAATTGGGTAAAAGCAGTTGCTCTAGTCGTGCAAGATGGCTCGAGTCGAGCAGAGCCTAAATCGGGCTTGTGGAAATGCGATTTCGAAGAAAATATCAAAGGAGGGTAGCTCGAGTCGAGCAAAAGTGCTCGACCTCCTTCTGGTCGAGCACATGAGAAGTTCAGCAATTTTTTTCGAAAATTTGAGTTGCTCGACCAAAATTTGGTCGAGCAACACTTCTCAGTCGGCAAAGAAGAGAAATGAAAAAAGATTGCACGACTTCTCCCCTGCTCGAGTCGAGTAGGCCAAAAATATCTGAGGCCCCATTTCTGACCTAGGGACACGTGCCACATGAATCAAAAGCATATAAAAGGCCAGGAGTTCGTTTTGGCAAATTTTCAGCAGCTGGGAGAGAGATAGGGGATAGATAAAGTAATACTTTGGTTGTTGGGAAAATAGGGTGCCCAGATCTATTCGAGATGATTTTTAAATACATATTTAAATTAAGTAAATAATTACTAACATGAATTAATCATAAATCAATTCAACATAATAATTAAACAACATGCGTACACATAATTCACGTAAATCCTAAACATGCGGAACTAGGAGTTACGGAATTACTAACCTCTTGTAGAGACAAGCTTTGAGACGACGGATCAACCCAAGAGCCTTCCCAAATATATCCCCAAGTCCACGAACGTAATCCGGTGGGAGGATTTGCACTAACGATTTTAATGGGAGAGAAATAAAATATTTTGCTACCACCTTTGTGGATTTCTAATATTTCCAACACATGGAATTGCACTTGGGAATGAAGAGCTCTTCCCCAATAAATAGGGAGGAGGGGGGGGGGCGAAAATTAGGGCAAAACAAATAAGGAAGAAAATCTTTTCTTGGTCTCCAAGAAATCTTGAATATATCTTCTATATTCTTTTCTCCTTATTTAAATTTTCCATAAAAATTCTTTCCCCTCTTCTACCTAATATTTTCGAAAATTACAAGCCTAAAGGAGTCAAGATTTGACTTCTTGAATTTATGGGATAATTATGTATTCCTACAATAATTATCTCTTTCCATAAAATATCTTCAAGAAAATCAAGACAATCTTTTCTTCCTTTTTGGCCACAAATTTTCGAAAATATCTCTTGAAAATATAGCAAGAATATTTTCTTCTCTCTCTCATTAATTGGACTTTATTTTGGGCTATTTGGGGGGCCTTTAGGAGAGTTAAGATTGGACCTTCAATGGACTATGAAGCTTTAATATTTTGGGTCACATATTATTCAAGTCCATTAATATTAATTTACTCCACTATAAAATTAATATTGAACTATCCATCTTAACCCATATTACGATTTCACATATAATATGGTTCCCGGTCATTATTTTCCGCATTTAAGATTATATTAGTCCATTGATTAATTAAGCCACTGAATAAGCTTTATATTAATTAATATCTTTGTCCTTGGAGTAAAGACAACTCAACATTATTATCCATACCGGAAATAAATTTCCACTTGCAAGATTTGGTATGATAAAGGATATGAGCCCACCAAGGGGACAAATCAAGCAAGACGTACTTGCATGCGATTCTCCGTATTAAATGTCAGCAATCGTCATGTAATTAATAATATTGCCCAAGATATAAAGTATCGAATCGCATTGACTCTCTTCCCATCATAAATCAAAGTAATAGTTATTAATTTCACACGATCCTATTTAAGGGACGGAGATTAAGAAATAACGCACCACTGAGGTCTAATTCTTGTATATTCAGTACCAAAGAATTTGTCCTCCTGTAGGTCCTCATTCAACGCACCTAAATGCGTTAGTATGATCCCTTGGTCAAGACAAGCCAATCTGGGTCTCACACTTCAACCGTTCATGATGGTTCATTCATTTCCATCTAGGTTATGAATTTGTACTCAATTACAAGGGCTGTTAATTTGATCTTCAGTGATCGGGTATCACCAAATTAACTACAACGTAATACGTATTGTCTTATTGAACGGGTTTGCAATAAACATATATAACATTCATTCATATTTAATGCAACAGTGATTAAATAATTTATTTCAGTAAATAAATAAGAAACTTCAGTTTGGTTATACAAAGTAAAAGCATACTTTTCAGTATAACCCCAACAATCTCCCACTTATACTCAAAGTCTGCTTTTAAGTATACTACAACATGTCTCGTGTTCTATGTGACATCTAATGTCACCCTACACGAACCTAATAATATTTCTCCCACTTATACTCAAAGCAGATTGACAACGTCCTTGACACTCATTCCTTCCACATGTCTCTCGAATGTACTCTGAGGCAGACCCTTTGTGAATGGATCTTCTAGGTTGTCTTCTGATGCAATCTTAGTCACCTCAATGTCTCCTCTCTTAATGATTTCTCGTATGAGATGGTATTTTCTTTCAATGTGTTTGCTGGCCTTGTGGGCTCTCGGCTCCCTCAAATTTGCAACTGCTCCGGCGTTATCACAGTAAACCGTGATCGTGCTGGGTAAATTCAGGACGACGTCCAAGTCCACTAGGAAGTTCTTGAGCCAAACCGTTTCCTTCGCTGCTTCACAAGCAGCTATGTACTCGGCTTCCATGGTAGAATCAGCGATGCATTTCTACTTTACGCTTCTCCATGTCATGGCTCCTCCCCCCATGCAAAACACACTACCCGAGGTAGACTTTCTGGAGTCAACGTCTGATTGGAAATCCGAGTCCGTGTAACCGATGGGGATCAGACTGTCTGACTTATAAACCAACATTTTGTCCCGTGTCCTTTTCAGGTACTTCAGAATGTTCTTTACTACAGTCCAATGCTCTTTCCCAAGGTTACTTTGATATCTTGCCACCATGCCTACGGCAAAGCAGATATCCGGTCTCGTACACAGCATTGCAAACATGAGGCTTCCCACAGCCGAAGCATAAGGGATGCTCTTCATGTCATCTATCTCTTTCTGTGTCTTGGGACACATCTCTTTGGATAGATGGATTCTGTGTCTGTAGGGCACAAAGCCTTTCTTAGAATTCTGCATGCTGAAACACTTCAAAATAGTATCTATATATAAGGCTTGCGAAAGCCCGATCATTCCTTTCTTGCGATCTCGAGTGATCTTGATCCCTAGGATGTGACCGGCTTCCCCTAAGTCCTTCATATAGAACTGTTTTGACAACCATGCCCTTACGTCGGATAACACCTTTACATCATTTCCGATGAGCAGAATGTCATCCACATATAGTACCAAAAATACCAATGCAGTTCAATCACGCTTTTTATAAACATAACTTTCAAATTTATTTTGATCGAAACCGTAGGTTTTTATAACTTGATCAAAACACTGATTCCAAGCGCGTAATGCTTGCTTCAGCCCATAAATGGACTTCCTTAGCCTGCAAACCAGATGTTGTTGGCCTTTTTCAATGAAGCCTTTGGGTTGTTGCATATAGATTACTTTGTCAAGATTTCCATTAAGGAAAGCTGTCTTGAAGTCCATTTGCCAGATCTCAAAATCTAGATGCGCAGCAATCGACAAGAGAATGCGGATGGACTTGAGCATGGCTACGGGCGAAAAGGTTTCCTCATAATCGATCCCTTCTTTCTGAGTGTACCCTTTCGCCACTAGTCTTGCTTTGAAGGTTTCAACCCTTTCGTCCGGTCCCCTTTTTCTCTTGTATACCCACTTGCATCCGATGGGTTTTACCCCATCAAGTGGTTCAACTAGCTCCCACACCTTGTTGTGATCCATTGAACCCATCTCGGCTTCCATTGTTGTTTGCCAGGATTGAGCATCTTTGTCTCGGATCGCCTCGTTGTAGGACCATGGATCTGACTCTTCTGCTGAGATCAAGTCCGAAGACTCTCAGACAGTGACGGACCTACCTTGACCCCAGGGGGTTCACTGGGCCCCCCTGACCCCACTTGAATTTCTTATATATATATACTTATAATTAAGGCACACCTGTATGAGACAGTCTCATAGTAAGGCGAAGCATAAATTGTGTATTAACGCTCTAATATTTTGGAAGAATGAGTATTATTTGTGTTATAGATTATACCCTATATCATGTATAAAACTATCTCATACGAATGTCTATCTCCTTTAAACAAAGTATTATGTGCATCATGTTCACTATACACCACTATTACTAATCCTTGTAAAAATCAACACTCTATAAATAAATTGTTGATTTTTAGGTGAGAAAGGGGTAACAAAATAGAGAAAGAATATGTATAATTCACATTTTCAATATACATATAAATGTATTCGACTCTGTTAATATAAAGATGTTTAGTCCAAATAATTTTCGAAAATATATAAAAATTCTAAAGTGCATTTAGCTACACTATGTTATAAATTGGGCCCCCCTCGGTAAAATTTCTGGGTCCGTCACTGCTCTCAGATCCCCAAGAATCTCTCGGGTTGTCTGATGAACCTCCCACTATGACGAGGTTCCGTTTGTGTGGGCGTGACGTTTGGTATATCATTTTGTACAATTGGCAATGGAGTTGGCCCCCTAAGTTCTTCTAAGGTAATTTCACTTCTAGGCTTTCGACTGTTCATATAGTATTCTTCCAAAAATCTAAAGTGGGTACTGATCACCACCTTTTGATCTTCGGGACCATATAACATGCATCATTTAGTTCCTTCGGGGTACCCTATGAACATCCTTAATTCCGAACTTGCATCCAATTTACCGGCTTCCTTGTCTAGCATGTATGCCGGACACCCCCAGATCCTGATGTGTCCGAAACCGGGCTTGTGCCCTGTCCACAATTCTTTCAGGGTTTTAGGTACTGATTTGGATGGCACTAGGTTCAGAATATAAGTTGTTGTTTCTAATTCGTAACCCCAGAACGATTTTGGTAAATCCGCATAATTCATCATTGACCTTACCATTTCTAAAAGCGTTCTATTCCTTCGTTCTGCAACCCCGTTTTGTTGAGGGGTACAGGGTGCAGTCAACTGGGATGCAATCCCCACTTCCGATAGGTAGTTCAAAAATTCATCGCTGAGGTATTCGCCTCCACGATCAGATCGTAGAAACTTGATACTTTTTCCCTTATGATTCTCTGCTTGAGCCTTAAATTCTTTGAATTTATTAAAGGTCTCAGATTTATGCTTCATTAGGAAAATGTATCCGTAGCGTGAGTAATCATCGATAAAAGTAACGAAATACTCGTAGCCACCTCTAGCTTTTATTTGCATTGGACCACACACATCAGTGTGACCGATTTCTAACACTTCTTTAGCTCTAAGCCCCTTGGCTCCAAATGCCCTCTTGGTCATTTTACCTTCCAAACACGATTCGCAAGTCGGAAATGGCTCAATTTGGAGAGACCCCAAAGAACCATCTTTCACCAACCTTTGAATCCTTTTTGGGTTAATATGACCTAATCTTAGGTGCCAAAGAAGTGTCTCGTTCACGTCAGCCGAGCGCTTTCGTTTACAAGAAATAGTAGATATGTTATAGGATGCATTTTGTGAGTGATGTGCACAGTTAATAATTTAGAGATTGTTCCTTAAAGTTCCACGACAGATAATCACATTGTTACGAAAAATAGTAACATCTTTATTAAAACGAACAGAATATCCATCGTTAAATAACTTAGAAATAGAAATAAGGTTTTTCCGAAAAACAGGAACATAAAGAACATCTCTTAAAATTAACTTCTTGTTTCCAAAAGACAGGTGCACGTCTCCCACTGCTTCAGCTGCCACTCTCATAGCATCGCCTAGCGTGATGAGGATCTCACTCTCACTTAGTCGCCGGGTCTGCTTGAAACCCTGCAATGTGAAACATACATGATCAGTGGATCCCGTATCCAATACCCACGAGTGGGTAACATACTCCGCTAAACAAGTTTCAACTACTAGTGAGTGTGAATTATCTTTCTTTCCATTCCTTTTGGGTCTGGAACAGGACGACTTCTAGCATTGTTAATCTGGTCGGGCTAAACGGGCCGGCCCGTTTAAACCTATTATATGCAGGGTTAGGGCCGAGCAAATGGAGGCCCGTTTAAAATCGGGCTTTTTTAGCCGGACCGATTAGCTCGCTGGCTAAGCGAACTAGCTTCTAGTTTCATGAGTTAGCTTGAAGTTAACGGGCGCAGCCCGTTTAGCCCGTTTAGCCCGTTTATATTAATATATATATAATATATGTATATTAATAAAAACTTACATTTACCGAGCGATTAGGTTAGAAATTAGAAATCCCTCCTTGAGCAGCCATCCTCCACTTCCAGCCAGCCCATTCTCCATCGCCGCCTCTCCATCGTCGCGGTTCTCCATCGCCGCCTCTCCATCGTCGCGGTTCTCCATCGCCACCTCTCCATCGCCGCCTCTCCATCGTCGCAGTTCTCCATCTCCGCCTCTCCATCATCGCGGTTCTCCATCGCCGCCTCTCCATCGTCGCGGTTCTCCATCGCCGCCTCTCCATCATCGCGGTTCTCCATTGCCGCCTCTCCATCGTCGCGGTTCTCCGCCTCTCCATCGCTGCGTTTCTCCATCTCCATGGCGCCATCATCCGTTCTCCATCTCCATCGCCGCCATCGCCACTTTAAAGGTATTGTTTTCTTAATGCTATTGAGATAATTTAGCAATTTCCATAGTCTTGTTTAATTTAATTGATTACGAGTCACGAGATCTTGTAGGATTATATGTATCTCTTAAGTCACTCCTTAATGCTATTGAGATTTTTATTTTTTATTGTAAATCAAGTTATTTAGAAATATTTTGATGTTGCGGAGAGTTTATTTAATCATCAACCAACATAAGAAATGAATTATTTGAGCTTGAAGATCTTTCTGGAAAGTGAATGTTTACTTCTAAGCTTCTGTTGATTCTCCTGTTATACTTGACTGAGAACAAATGTCAGCTAATCAATTCAGGTAGAGTCTTCTAGAATCTCTAGTTGGCCTGGCTTTTCTTTTCCTCATCATCTGCAACCTTAAAGTCCGAAATATGGCCTCTTATTTGGTCTCTGTTGATTTTTAGGCCTCCTTTAACCGTGGCCAATTGTACTTCTGATTCTGAGTCAATATTCACTTAAATCATAGTCGTTCTGTTTTATATGAATAATTAATGTATGTTTCTAAATATGTTTAAATATATTTTGCAGCAGCCAACATGGAATCTGAAGGGCAATTAATTGACAGTGAGACCGATAATGATATGGAGATTTTAGAATCTAGAGCTCCTGCTGCTGAGAATATAAATGCTGGTGACGGTACATAAAATAAATCAAAAAGGGTTAGAACAACGACCTCCGAGGTATGGTCACATTTTGCTAAACTCCCTAATGGTAAGGTGAAATGCCATCATTGTCCTAAAAAATATGTTTGGCTTGATTCCCGTCATGGAACTTCTACACTTAACCGTCATATTAAAGTTTGTGTGAATAGTCCAAAATATAAAGATGTTGGTTTAATGTTAGATGGTGAAGGGAAGCTAAGATCTAGGAGTATTGATCAAAATCATGTGCGTGAATTGTTTAGTATGATAATTATTGCACATGATCTTCTGCTTTCCTTTGTTGAATACAAATATGTTAGAGAGTTGCACAAGTACTTAAATCGATATCAAAAAATTTTGGTAGATTAACAGCTACTCTTGATGTCTTGAACTTGTATAATGTTGAAAAAAAAAAAAATGAAACGATGTGATGATCGAAAGTGTCGGGTAGAATTTGTTTAACATCGATTGTTGGATCGCTTGTCTTGGTGCGGGTTTCATTACTTTTGACAAAGACACTTTGTAGATCGTAATTGGAAGTTAAATAACAAGATAATCAATTTTTGTAGAATGGAGCCTCCACATACTGGGCTTGAATTGGTAAATAAGGTGTTTGCTTGCTTGAAAGATTGGGGAATTGAGAAAAAAGTGTTCTCTCTTACTTTAGATAATGCTTCTGCCAATGATAATATCTGAAGACAACTTGAAAGAAAAGACTTTCCTTCTGAGAATAGTCTTCTTTGCAATGGTGAGTTTTTTCACGTGAGATGTTGTGCCCATGTGTTAAATCTTATAGTTAAAGAGGGCTTGACAGTGGCTGATGAGGCTTTAAAAAAGATTAGGCAAAGTATCAAATATGTTAAGAGTTCGGAGGGAAGAATGAAAAATTTTATTGAAAGTGTGACTCAAGTTGGTGGTATTGATGATAAAGCTGGTTTGCGCATGGATGTATGCAAAAGATGGAATTCTACTTACACTATGCTTGAAAGTTCAATTAGATATAAGCGAGCTTTTAGTTTGCTTCAATTGAACGATCAAGGGTTCAAGTTTGCTCCAACAAATGAAGAGTGGGCAAGGGGAGAGAAAATGTGTGAGTTCTTGCGCCCATTCTTTTGTGATTACAAATCTGATTTCTGGTTCATCTTATCCTACTTCCAATTTGTATTTTATGCAAGTATGGAAGATAGAATGTTTCTTGAAAACAAATGTTTTGAGTGAAGATCTCTTCATTAAGTCTATGGCTATGAAAATGCAAGTAAAATTTGATAAGTATTGGAGTGGTTCTGAGATCAAGTGCTTGCAATGATAATCGCGCTTGATCCTCGAGGAAAATTAGGAATGATCAAGCATTATTACACTCAACTTGATCCTAATACAAGTCAAGTGAAGGTTGATCTTGTAAGAAGTAAAATGCAAGAACTTTTTGGTGATTATGTGAAATGGATGTCCTTGAAGAATGATGCAAGTGGAAGTAGTCACCAAAGCTCTTCATATTCATCAATTTCGACTACACCAACACTTGGTGGAAAAGGAAAAATGCAAGTAGAAGATATCTAGTAAGTCTTAATCTTTATTTTTTTGCTTTATGAATTCATTATTATGTCCTTAGTTGCAAAATACATTTGTTAATTGTCTATTATTATTATTTTAGGTTATGGAAGATTGGCAAAGTCAAACAAGCGATGTTAATGTTGAAAAATCTGAATTGGATCAGTATTTGGATGATCCGATTATGGAAATAAGATACAATCCAAATCTGAATGTGTTGGAGTTTTGGAAAAGCAACAAAATCAAATTCCCAACATTATCTGTTATGGCTTGTGATATTCTTAGCATCCCAATCACCACAAAGTAACCGAATCGCTTTTCGGCATTGGTGCTCGTGTTCTTAACAAGTATAGAGTCGACTTCTTGGGAAACATGTGGAAGCCCTTATATGTACTTTCGCAGTTGGTTGCAAGGCTTTGTTGTTGGTAAATTATTTATTTTCATAGATTATTTATTTTCATGTAGTTACATAAAATTTCATCAATATTAATATATGATTTTATATATATATATATATATGTGTTAATTGTTATAGATGATGATGATGATGATGAGTTGGAAGATGATGCCCTGTCTTTGTCCATGGAAGGATCGAATCTTAGAAGAGTGAAGAGTGCGGAGACATTTTCTGATTATGATTTATTAATGTTTGAACTTTTGTCATTATGTTATGTTTTTATTTTTTTTGAACATTTGTTATTATGTTAATGTTTGAACTTTTGAACATTAGTTATTAAAGATGATGGGGCAGTCTGGATCGAATTTTTGTCATTATGTAATATTAATGTTTGAACATTTTTTGATTTTTTTTAAATTTTTTTGGGAGCCCGTTAGGTGGCCCATTTAGCTCGTAACCCACTAGGGTTAGGGTTAGGTCTCAACTATTAGAGGCCCGTTTAAAATGAACCGCTTAAGGCCCGAGACCGTTTAGCCCGCAGCCCTGTAGGGCTGGCCCTAATGGGTTAGGGTCAACCCGTTTAACATTACTAACGACTTCCAGTGTCCTTTTTCTCCACAGTTATAACATTTTCCTTTCAGCTTCTTCTGGATTTTCAACCAACTGGCTTTCTTACCCTTTTTGTTTGTGGCCTTGCTTTGATTCAGACTATTCATCTCCTTCTCAATCTTCCCTTCCATTGGTCTAGATTTTGAGAGCAGTTTCTTAGTCACCAAAGCTTCGTCTTCTTGTCCCAAGTGTTTCTCTACTGTCTCCAAGATCTCTTGTAGGGTATCCATGGTAAACATGTGATCACTCATCACAAAATTACAATAGAACTCATTAAAGCATCTTGGCAGAGTTAGGAACAAGAATTCGATTTGAGCCTCATCATGGTACAGAGTACCAAGGTAAGCAACTTTTTCAAAATGGCGTCTGATTTTGAGAATGTGGTCCCTTACGGGTGTTCCCTCAATCATTTTCAGCCTTTCGACTCCATTGTGATGAAACTCTTTGATCATGCAGTTCTCAGAGGAAAACATTTCCTCAAGACTTTGAACAATTTCCGTAGCTGAATCAATTCCCTCATGAATGAGCCTCAAATCATCAGATAATGAAGTGAAGATTATCGGTTTCATTGATTCAATGGCTTGCTCCCATATTTTGTACAAACATCTTTCCGAACTAGATGACCCTTCAGTGATTTTTTCAGGTTTTTGTCCGCCAAGAACCTAATAATGTTTTTGTGCAGAGAGGACAAAAGTCATATTACGTTTCCAAGTGACATAGTTTTTTTCACGGTGAGTTGGTTTTTTTTTTCAAAGATATTGAGCATTGGATTAAAAGGTTGCGACATGATGAACTGAAATAAACATATATTTTGTATCAATATCCAGATCAACACAAAATTAAATCACATAATTCGATCACATGATTCATATTAAAATCTCAAAAAAAATATGAACATGCATCAGCCAACATCTCAAAACAGATTTAAATGAGCCTCGTGGGAGGGTCATCATTTAAATCACATTCAAGTAGGTTACAAACAAGAACAGTTACAAACCTTTAATTTAAAAAAAAAATTAATAGTCGGCTCCCACTTGACCAATATAAAATTGACAGGGACTTCAGGGAAGTATATAGATATCAATTTTATACCTAAGTAATAACCATGATTAAATACAGAATTATTACTTCGTTTTGATCGAGCCTCATGGGAGGGTCATCGTCGCCACTAATAATAATTCACAATCATCCTTTTGGGAATTTATTCATGTGAAAGCTATCTTTTGACCGTCCTGTAGGGGAATTTCACCAAAAGATTTCACAAATAAATAAATCGTGGAGGTCAAAATTAATTTGTGTCAAATTCAAATTAATTATTAAAACATACTTAGTAATTTTTGGATTTGAGATTTTTCGTTGAGCAATTCTCATGCAAACACATTTAAACAAATTAAATAAAGCACAAGAAAATACAATGAAGAATAAATCAAGCAAAGCGAAAAAATAAACACATTGGGCACAAATTATCGAATCGTCATGGTTTGATTTTTTTCGCTTTGATCTTGAAGAAACGTCGTCTTGAATTTCTCGCTTTCGTTAAAGTCGAAAAGAACTCCGTCTTGAAATGCCACCCATTTCGCGACTAGGGATCGCAGGATACGCGTCCGACGTCCGGCCCGAAAAGCCCATGCGTCTAATCTGCGCTAAGCGCGGCCTGCGTCGCCCATAATCTCAGCGACCTCGGAAGGCGGTGGGCGGTCATCGTCTTGCCGTCTTCCCGTCTTAGCGTCGTCCGTCATAGCCTCCCCTCCCCCGCCTCCCGTCCGTGCCGCTTTCGCGTCACTTGTTGTCGGCCCTACGTCACCAGCGTAGCGTCAAATCCCGCTGGCGCCAGCGCCCTAAACCCGTCTGTCTTGGCGTCGTCCTTTACCGCCGCGTCTGCCTCCCTTAGTGCGTTCGGCGTGGCGCCCGTCGTCAGCGTCTGGGATTACGGATCCGTCATTAACTACCGTCTCGCGTCGCCGTCTCCGATCGGGTTATAATTTATTTAATGAAAAAATAAATGTAAATCTGAATAGTCTATTACATTGAACAAATCAAATAGCCTAATCTACTCGTGGATTTTTTCACGAGAAAAACAAATCCGAACGAGTCAAATTAAAAAATCATTCATTCATACGCATGAAAAAAAAACAAATTAAATACCATGACAATTGGATACCTGCAAAACATATCTAGCAATTCTACTATCCAATTTCAATTTAATGCCCAACAATTTAAAAAATCAGAGCTCGAAACCAGAGCTCTGATACCAGTTGTTGGTAAAATAGGGTGTCCGGATCTATTCGAGATGATTTTTAAATTCATATTTAAATTAAGTAAATAATTACTAACATGAATTAATCCTAAATCAATTCAACATAATAATTAAACAACATGCGTACACATAATTCACGTAAATTCTAAACATGCGGAACTAGGAGTTACAGAATTACTAACCTCTTGTAGAGACAAGCTTTGAGACGACGGATCAACCCAAGAGCCTTCCCAAATATATCCCCAAGTCCACGAACGTAATCCGGTGGGAGGATTTGCACTAACGATTTTAATGGAGATAAATAAAATATTTTTCTACCACCTTTGTAGATTTCTAATATTTCCAACACATGGAATTGCACTTGGGAATGAAGAGCTCATCCCCTATAAATAGGGAGGAGGGGGGCGAAAATTAGGGCAAAACAAATAAGGAAGAAAATCTTTTCTTGGTCTCCAAGAAATCTTGAATATATCTTCTATATTCTTTTCTCCTTAATTAAATTTTCCATAAAAATTATTTCCCCTCTTCTACCTAATATTTTCGAAAATTACAAGCCTATAGGAGTCAAGATTTGACTTCTTGAATTTATGGGATAATTATGTATTCCTACAATAATTATCTCTTTCCATAAAATATCTTCAAGAAAATCAAAACAATCTTTTCTTCCCTTTTTGCCACAAATTTTCGAAAATATCTCTTGGAAATATAGCAAGAATATTTTTTCTCTCTCTCATTAATTGGACTTTATTTTGGGCTATTTGGGGGGGCCTTTAGGAGAGTTAAGATTTGATCTTCAATGGACTATGAAGCTTTAATATTTTGGGCCAAATATTATTCAAGTCCATTAATATTAATTTACTCCACTATAAAATTAATATTGAACTATCCATCTTAACCCATATTACGATTTCACATATAATATGGTTCCCGGTCATTATTTCCCGCGTTTAAGATTATATTAGTCCATTAATTAATTAAGCCACTGAACAAGCTTTATATTAATTAATATCTTTGTCCTTGGAGTAAAGACAACTCAACATTATTATCCATACCGGAAATAAATTTCCACTTGCAAGATTTGGTATAATAAAGGATATGAGCCCACCAAGGGGACAAATCAAGCAAGATGTACTTGCACGCGATTCTCCGTATTAAATGTCAGCAATCGTCATGTAATTAATAATATTGCCCAAGATATAAAGTATCAAATCGCATTGACTCTCTTCCCATCATAAATCAAAGTAATAGTTATTAATTTCACACGATCCTATTTAAGGGACGAAGATTAAGAAATAACGCACCATTGAGGTCTAATTCTTGTATATTCAGTACCAAAGAATTTGTCCTCCTGCAGGTCCTCATTCAACGAACCTAAATGCGCTAGTGCGATCCATTGGTCAAGACAAGCCAGTTTGGCTCTCACACTTCAACCTTTCATGATGGTTCGTTCATTTCCATTTAGGTTGTGAATTTGTACTTAATTACGAGGGTTGTTAATTTGATCTTCAGTGATCGGGTATCACCAAATTAACTACAACGTAATACGTACTGTCTTATTGAACGGGTTTGCAATAAACATATATCATTCATTCATATTTAATGCACCAGTGATTAAATAATTTATTTCAGTAAATAAATAAGAAACTTCAGTTTGGTTATACAAAGTAAAAGCATACTTTTCAGTATAACCTCAACAGAGAGATGCAACTAATACTTTTACATGTTTTTCAATTTTGCTTCCTTAGATAGCATAGATAGACATAGCATAACATAGATATAGTTGCAATTTAAGTTTTAAGCAAGTTATCATGGAGTATTGATGGATTTTGTATGGTTTGGAGCTTGAATCTTAAGAGTAAGGTGTTTATTGGTTTTTACTTGTTGTTTATTGCTTATTTTCATATGGGTTTCTTGTTTATTTGCATAGTAGCCATGGGAATTGCTTATAGCACCATGGGCTAAGGTCACTTGTGTTTGGGTGTTTGGAATTGTGGTGATGATTGTTTAAATTGCTTGATTATGGATGTTTATCTCTATTGATGGTTATCCTTTAGATTAGGGGAATTTTACTTGTTCTATTTTGGTGATTTTGCTATGAGCTTGTGTGTTTTTGCTAGTTTATTTCAACGAGAGTTGGGTAGACGGGTTTAGGCACATGGTTATTGGTTTAATTCATCCGAATTGGAGTCGATTAAGTCCTATCACAACGAGTGTTGGGTAGATACTTTAGAACCCCCCTAATCTACATTATCTTCTTGAGTTAAAACCTTAGGTGGGTAGTAAAGAGCTCATAGGAGCATCAACCTTAGTCTACAAGTGGGAACACACGGTGACGGAGTAGTTAGCTAATTAGAGGACCATATTGTTGGGGTTATACTGAAAAGTATGCTTTTACTTTGTATAACCAAACTGAAGTTTCTTATTTATTTACTGAAATAAATTATTTAATCACTGTTGCATTAAATATGAATGAATGTTATATATGTTTATTGCAAACCCATTCGATAAGACAGTACGTATTACGTTGTAGTTAATTTGGTGATACCCGATCACTGGAGATCAAATTAACAACCCTCGTAATTAAGTACAAATTCACAACCCAAATGGAAATGAACGAACCATCATGAACGGTTGAAGTGTGAGACCCAGATTGGCTTGTCTTGACCAAGGGATCACACTAGCGCATTTAGGTCTTATTTGAATGAGGACCTACAGGAGGACAAATTCTTGATGATGAATATACAAGAATTAGACCTCAGTGGTGCGTTGTTTCTTAATCTCCGTCACTTAAATAGGATCGTGTGAAATTAATAACTATTGCTTTGACTTATGATGGGAAGAGAGTCAATGCGATTCGATACCTTATATCTTGGGCAATATTATTAATAACATGATGATTGCTGACATTTAATACGGAGAATCGCGTGCAAGTTGCGTTTTTGATTTTGTCCCTTGGTGTGCTCATATCCTTTATCATGCCAAATCTTGCAAGTGGAAATTTATTTCCGGCATGGATAATAATGTTGAGCTGTCTTTACTCCAAGGACAAAGATATTAATTAATATAAAGCTTGTTCAGTGGCTTAATTAATTAATGGACTAAGATAATCTTAAACGTGGGAAATAATGACCAAGAGCCATGTTATATGTGAAATCGTAATATGGGTTAAGATGGATAGTTCAATATTAATTTTATAGTGGAGTAAATTAATATTAATGGACTTGAATAATATTTGGCCCAAAACATTAAAGCTTCATAGTCCATTGGAGGTTCAATCTTAATTCTCCTAAAGGCCCCCCAAATAGCCCAAAATAAAGTTCAATTAATGAGAGAGAGAAGAAAATATTCTTGCTATATTTCCAAGTGTAATTTTCGAAAATCTTGTCTATTAAAGAAAGAAAAGATTGTCTTGATTTTCTTATAGATATTTTATGGAAATAGATAATTATTGTAGGAATACATAATTATCCCATAAATTCAAGAAGTCAAATCTTGACTCCTTTATTAGTGTAAATTTTCGAAAATATAGGTAGAAGAGGGGAAAGAGATTTTTATGGAAAATTTAATTAAGGAGAAAAGAATATAGGAGATATATTCAAGATTTCTTGGAGACCAAGACAATCTTTTCTTTCTTATTTTCCTAGCCCTAATTTTTGCCCCCCTCCTCCCTATTTATAGGGGATGAACTCTTCATTCCCAAGTGCAATTCCATGTGTTGGAAATATTAGAAATCCACAAAGGTGGTAGCAAAATATTTAATTTCTCTCCCATTAAAATCGTTCGTTGAAATCTTCCCACCGGATAGCGTTCGTGGACTTTGGGGATATATTTGGGAAGGCTTTTGGGTTGATTCATCCGTTTGATTCTTCAAGAGGTTAGTTCCGCATGTTTAGGATTTACGTGAATTATGTGTACGCATGTTGTTTATTATTACGTTGAATTGATTTAGGATTAATTCATGTTAGTAATTAACTGTTTAATTTAAATATGTATTTAAATAATCACTTCGAATAGATCCGGGCACCCCGATTTTCCCAACACATATCCGTGCAATTACCCGGGTTAGCAAAGGGAGATTCACCTCTCAATCCTAGGATTTCAACCGATATCGTACCCTAGGCTTACCAAGTACGGGAATGGTATATGTTTAGTGATCGCCCTTATGGAATAACCAGACATAGAGGTAAACACCATAATTGATCTTTTGACAATCGTCTCACAAGAAAAAACACTCGAGCACATCTTCTCTCGCTAGTGAACAAACTCGTTTGCTATTTAATTGCTTTCTCTTAGCTTGCTCGTTTATTGTTTATCTTTATTCGATTGTTGGATATTGCTTGTTTTAAGTTTCCAAATCGTTTCACACTATAATCATGCGACAACACATAGCAATTGGGTTATATTCACCATCCTAGTCCCATGGATCGATATTTAACCGGGCACGAAATGACCCTCTTATACTTGAGAGGTTAGTGTGTTGCAAAACACGTGTCAAGTTTTTGGTGCCATTGTCGGGGACTAGGTGTGTTGAGTATAACTAGTTGTTCGTTGAACGTGATTAATAGTGTTTTTTTTTCTTTTTAGTAACTAACATTGCTAATAGTTGGCTTGAAGATTTGTGGTGTTTGTTGATTCTCTAGGTGTGTATGATCACAAGAGCAAGTAGGATTGAACTAATTCCCATTGATCTTGAGATTGAAGCCACGACTAGGAGAAGAAATCGAGACCAGAATCGAAGATTAGCCCAACAAAAAGCAATGGGCGGAAATCAAAACAATCGGATGAATTTTTAAGAGGGTGACAATGGAGATCGCCCAATGTGGGAATCCTCAAGTGCAAAAGCACTATGATGGCATCGCCCGTCCGACTATTGCGGCGAATAACTTTGAAATTAAGCCGGCCCTCCTTCAAATGCTCCAAAAATAACAGTTTGGTGGAGGGAAGAATGAGGACCCAAATCGGCATATCGCTCAATTCTTGGAGTATGCGGATACCGTCAAGAGAAATGGGGTCACGGATGACGCTTGGAGAGCTCGAACCTTCACCTTCACCTTGAGGGAAAAGGCAAAAGATTGGATAGTCTCCTTACCCCCCGATAGTCTTGGCTCGTGGGACATACTATGCCAAAAGTTTTTGATGAAGTTCTTTCCACCCACAATGACACTTCAATGCAAGAAGGAGATCGCCCAATTTAGACAAAGAGGTGGGGAGAACTTATACGAAGCTTGGGAGAGATATAATGCCATGTTAAGGAGATGCCCACAACACAATTTTGTCAACGATCAAGTGGTGAGTTATTTCTACTATGGTTTGAACGATGAAGGAAGGATGTTCATCCATTCATCATCGGGTGGATCAATTTTTGACAAGACCGGTAAGGAAGGGTTGGCATTGATTGATCGGATTGCCAACAACACCTTCACTTGGCCGTCCGATGTTTAAAAGATTTCCCAAGTTGATAGTGATCCGAACAATGCAATGGCGGAAGCAATGAGAGTTTTAATGAACAAGGTTCGTTAGCGGAAAGCCAAAGGAGATGAATATTGAGAGGGAACATGGAGGTGCCATCGAATGCTAATCAAGTTGAGGAAGCAAATTACATGGGAAGGGGGAATTATCAAGGAAACTACCAAGGGAATCAACAATTCCAAGGTAACTACTACCAATACCCCAACCAAAACTTCCAAAATCAACCTTCACACTACCAAAATCCCAACCAAAACTTTCAAAACCAATCCTCCAACTACCAAAACCGTTACCAAAAAAAACCATTCACAAAACTTCTCAAACCAAAATAATCCATCGTCAAACTTTCAAGGCCAAAGCAATCAAAACCAACCATCTAGCCAAAACCAAGGTCAAAACCAAAACCAAAATACTCAATCCTTCCCACACAATAACTCCTACAACCAAAACCTCCCTAAACATGAAAACTTTTCATACTCTAACCCGAAGGCCGCCCTCACTCTACCACCGGGATTTGATCCCGGAGTCCGTGCCCCAAACAATGAAGGAAGACCTACTTTGGAGGATAGTTTGGCCACCTTCATCAATCTTTCAAACCAACAAACTCAAAAGTCGAATCAACGGTTTGATAAGATTGAAGAAGACTTGAAGAATCTTGGAAATATTCCAAATGCTATTACATCTCTCTCTAGCCAATTGAAGAATTTGGAATTCCAACTAGGTCAAGTGGCATCCTCAAGCTAAGGGAAGGACAAAGGAAAGTTTCCCTCCATGACGGAGGTGAATCCTAGAGAACATTGTAAGGCCGTGGAGTTGAGAAGTGGTACGAAGTATGATGGGCCGAGCATGCCTTTGGAAGATGATGAGGTAGAAAAGGAGGGAGAAGAAAAAGATAAGGAGGAAAAGATTGTTGTGGAGGATACATGTGTTGAAGAGGAAGGGGTTGAAGAAAAGAGGGTTCTGAAATGGAAGAAAGCTAAAGAGTTGAAGGAAAAAAACGAAAAGGTTGAGTGTGATGGATGGGGAATTCCTAAAACCCCCCATTCCAACACCTTTTCCTCAATGTTTCATGAAAAAGAAGCTTGATGGTTGTTGCGAGTCATTTTTTATGCGAATTTTATGTGGCTAATTTTTGAACAACTCACAAACAAAATAAGTACGTGTACGATATTACGGTAAATAACAGGAAATTGTTGACCCAGTTCATCAATAAATGACTACTCTGGGGGCATTCCAAGCCAGGGATGTCGTATTGAGAGGATCACGTATACAGTACACAATACTTCTCATGGGGAAGACTTATATGAAAGAT
Source organism: Stenogyne calaminthoides (assembly GCA_037126765.1). Lineage (NCBI taxonomy): Eukaryota > Viridiplantae > Streptophyta > Magnoliopsida > Lamiales > Lamiaceae > Stenogyne > Stenogyne calaminthoides. Next base: position 254,299 of record JBBCBC010000018.1, read on the forward strand.
GGTGATTTGGGAAATATCTGTGAGTACTTGGGAATTTTTTCTGAGTATGGATGGAAAATTTTTGAACCCGTCTCTTGTTCTTTTTTCTTCTATTTATAGTACTTTGACAAGCATGAGCTGGTTTGTCAAGCATGAACTGGAGACTTCGTGTCTTGCAAGAACTCATGTGATGCTGCCACATTTTTAACTTCGTCTTCCTGGTTGACTTTGGATTTACTTGCTTATAAGGCACTCTTTTTGTCGTCCATATCAACTTTTGCTCGACTGATTACCCTATTCGCCCCTTTGACCATATCAATTTTATACCGGAACACTGTTCTCATCGAGCATATAAGAATGACTATAATGCTTGCTAGATTTGGCGAGCATACTTGCTTGGTCGGCAAGTGGCGAGCATACTCGCTTGGTCGGCAAGTGGCGAGCATAATTGCTTGGTTGGCAATTTGGCGAGCATACTCACTTGGTCAGCAAGTTGGCGAGCAAACCTGTTTGGTCGCCAAGCTGGCGAACAAACTTGTTTGGTCGGTAAGCTGACGAGTACACTTGTCCATCGAGCATGGTTATTTTAATAGTTGGTTAATACACGTGTCTCTCTGACGTGTATAAATTAATCGAGTAATTGTATCGAACACAACAATGGTAAGTTCACCAAATTCTTGGAAATTTTCATGAAAGTGACCTTGAACGTGTTGGGGAATAAGTTGCACAGATCTATTCGGGGTGAATATTTAAATACAAATTTAATTTTAATAATTATTACTAGCATGAATTATTCCTATATTAATTCAAATAATAATCCAACAACAAATCATGCATATAATTGAATCACGTAAAACCTACGCATGCGGAAATCTACGAGTTTACGTGAACGTACCTCTTGGGATGGCAATGGCTTGGTTGATTAGACTCACCAAAAGAACTTCCCAAGTATTCCCTTAATCCTTGCTCGACTATCCGGTGGTAGGACACTTGCGAACAATTAACAAAAGGAAAATAAATTATGTTGCACCACCTTTGTGGATTTACTAATTTTTTCAGCACATGGAATTGTACTTGGAATTGAAAGAGTCATCCCCTATTTATAGAGCATAGGTGGTCGAAATTTTGGGCAAAAAATAATGTGGGAAAATCTTTTCTTGATCTCCAAGAAATCTTGAATATATCTCCTATATTCTTTTTCCCATAATTATAATATTCCACAAAATCCCACCTACTCTTTGTCATGGGATATTTTCGAAAATAATAGGCAAGGTTCCAAGATTTGGATCTTCTTGAATTTATGAGATATTCTTGTATTTCAAGAAATACATATCTTCCATAATATCTTTTCAAGAAAATCAAGAAAATCTTTCTTGCCCTTTATATTTCAAAATTTTCCGAAATTATCTTCATGAATAACCAAGTGGGAGATTTCTTGAATTTAATGAGATAATCTTGTATTCCAAGAATACATATCTTCATTCCATAACAAAATTCAAAGAAAATCTTTCTCCCCTTTTATCCATAAATTTCAAAAATAATGAGGAAAAATAAGCAACAATATTTATTTTATTTTAAACACCTTTTTCAGTTATTGGACTATATGTTGGGCTACTTAGGGGGCCTTTAGGAGAATTAAGATTGGACCTTCCAATGGATCTTAAATTATCAATATTGAGCCACAATATTATTCAAGCCCATAAATATTAATTAATCCCACTACATAATTAATATTGCACTATCCATCTTAACCCATATTTCATTCAATATGGCTTCCGGTTATTATTTCCCGTGTTTAAGATTATCTAACCCACTAATTAATTCAAGCCACTGAAATAGCTTTCCATTAATTAATATCTTTTGTCCTTGGTCAAGGAACGGTTCAACATTATTATCCATACCGGAAACTAGTTCCACTTGCAAGATTTGGTATGATAAAGCTTATGAACCTCCCAAGGGGGCAAATCGAACAAGCGTACTTGCACACGATTCTCCGTATTAAATCTTAGCAATCACATGTGACCAATAAAATTGCCCAAGATAAAAAGTATTGAATCTCGTTGATTCTCTACCCATGATAAGTCAAAGCAATAGTTACCAATCACACGTGATCCTATTTAAGGAACGAAGATTAAGAAATAACGAACCACTGAGGTCTAATTCTTCCTTGTTCAGTTCTGAAGAATTTGTCCTCCTGTAGGTCCTATTCAATGCATCAGTCATGCACTAGTGTAATCTCCTGGTCAAGACAAGTCAATCCGAGCCTTACACTTCAACCTTTCACGATGGACTGTTCATTTCCATCTAGGTCGTGAATGGCATACTTTTAGTTACAAGGGACTGTTAATTTAATCTTCTGTGATCTGGTATCACTAAATTAACTACAATGTAACACGTACGATTTATTGAACAGTTATGCAGTAAATATATGTAACATTCGATAATATTTAAAGCATCAGTGATAAACAATTTATTTCAGTAAATAAGTCTGAAATTCAGTTTTGATTATACAAAGTAAAAGCATACTTTCCAGTATAATCCCAACAGAACGTGCCCTTCTTGGAGGCAATTGAGGAAATGTCATCTTATGCAAAGTTTCTTAAAGAGTTGGTCACCAAGAGAAGGAAGGCGGAAGGTGGTGATATGATAAGCCTAACAAGTGAGTGTAGTGCTCTACTACAAAGGAACCTTCCAAAGAAAGTCAAAGATCCCCAGAGAATCAATTTGATGTGTGAGCTAAGCAATACGGAGAAGAGAAATGCTCTATGTGACGTTGGGGCGAGCATCAATCTTATGCCAAGATCAATCTACGGTCGTTTGAAAATCAGTGAGCTCCAACCAATGTCCATGACATTACAATTGGCGGATCGTTCCATCACCTACCCGGATGGTATTGTGGAAGATGTGCTCATAAAAATTGACAAATTCGTCTTTCCGGCGGACTTTGTGGTGCTAGAAATGGAAGAGGACGTTAAAATTCCCTTGATCTTGGGTAGACCGTTTCTAGCTACCGCAAGGGCGGTGGTGGACATGTATACAGGAAAGGTGACCTTGAAGCTCGATGATGAAGTGCTCGTGTTTGACTCCTACAAAGCCATGAAGCATACACTTGATAAGGAGGAGTGCAAAACGATTGATTTCGTTGAAAATAGTGTTCAAACGGAATTTGAAAAATCCTTTGACCCCTAATTTGTCAATGGATACTACAATGCACTCTTTGAGAACGATGAAAGCTCCTTTGAGGAGGATGATTGCAAAGATGTGCTAGAAGTGGATCAAGTCAATGAAGTGTGGGGAAGGAACAAGATCCCAAGCTTGCCATTAAGGGAACCGGTTAAAGGAGTGGAAAAGCAAGAGGAGAAGAAAACTGGGTTAAAGCCATTACCCGAGCACATATGCCTATCTTGAGGATGGTGAAAAATTTCCGGTAATCGTTTCTTCCTTTCTCAATTCGTGTGAGTTAGATAAATTGTTGGGGGTGCTTCGTAAGCACAAGTCCTCAATTGGGTGGACAATTGAGGATATCAAGGGGATTAACCCCTCCTTATGCATGCATAGAATAAGAGTAGAGGAGGGTAGTAAATCAATTGTCCAACACCAACGGAGGGTGAACCCTATCATACAAGAGGTAATTAGGAAAGAGATCATCAAATTTCTTGATGCGGGTATGATTTACCCAATTTCGGATAGTCCTTGGGTGTCACCACTCCATGTGGTTTCTAAAAAAGGGGGAATGACGGTTATCAAAACCGATAATGATGAGGTGATAGCTACACGGGTAGCTACGGGGTGGAGAGTGTGTGTAGACTATAGGGAATTGAACAAAGCTACATGCAAAGATCACTTTCCCCTTCCCTTCATGGACCAAATGCTAGATAGGCTTGGGGGTTTCGATTTCTATTGCTTTCTTGATGGGTACTCCGGGTATAATCAAATCATGATTGCCCCGGAGGACCAAGAAAAGAAGACATTCACTTGTTCCTATGGAACGTATGCTTGGAGGCGCATGCCCTTCGGGTTGTGCAATGCTCCGGCTACGTTCCAAAGATGCATGATGTCGATCTTCCATGGTTTGATTGAAAATGTGATGGAAGTGTTTATGGATGATTTTTCTGTGTTTGGTGAATCGTTTGATAAGTGTCTCTTTAACCTTGAACTCGTGCTAACAAGGTGCCAAGAGACTAACCTTGTCCTTAATTGGGAAAAATGTCATTTCATGGTTAAGGACGGGATAGTACTTGGTCACCATGTTTCTTCAAAGGGACTTCAAGTAGATCGAGCAAAAGTGGTGGCAATTGAGAAACTTCCTCCACCTTCTACTGAAAAAGGCATTCGTTCCTTCTTGGGACATGTTGGCTTCTATAGAAGGTTTACAAAAGATTTTTCTAAACTCTCAAAGCCCCTCTCTCATCTACTTGAAAAGGATGTCCCATTTGTGTTCACTAATGATTGTCTTGAAACTTTCTTAGCATTGAAGGAAGCACTTATAGCCTCTCCGATTTTGGTGAGTCCGAATTGGGAGGAACCATTCGTTCTCATGTGTGATGCAAGCAATTATGAAATGGGGGTGGTACTTGGGAAAATTTGGGAGAAAAAAGTTTAGAGCTATCTATTATGCTCCGAAAACTTTCAACCCCGCCCAAGCCAATTACACCACAACGGAGAAGGAACTATTGGCCGGGGTCTATACATTTGATAAGTTTCGCCCCTATCTTGTGGGAAGAAAAACTATTGTGTACACGGACCATGCGGCAATTCGGTACCTTATGGCAAAGAAAGATGCAAAGCCAAGGTTGATCCGATGGGTGCTCCTCCTTCAAGAGTTTGATATAGATATTTGGGACAAGAAGGGGATCGAAAATGTGATAGTCGATCATCTTTCGAGGCTAGAGAGGGACCAAGACTTTGTAGAAGAAGAAATCGAGGTGAAGGAAGAATTCCCGGATGAGAAGCTTTTAAAGTTAGAGGATTTCTTTGAAGAAGTTGAGAAGATCTCGGTAATGAGAATTGAGGTGCAAGAGCCATGGTATGTCGACTTTGCCAACTACTTGGCTTGTGGAAAGCTTCCCAATGAAATCCCTTCACATGCCAAAAAGAAATTTTCTCAAAGATGTGAAGAGTTTCATTTGGGATGATCCGGTGTTATACAAGAGAGGTCAAGACTCGATCATGAGAAGATGTGTTCCAAAAAAAGAGGTTGGCGAGATCTTGACCCATTGTCACTCTTTTCCATGTGGAAGCCATTTCGGAGCATCAAAAATGGGAATGAAAGTTCTCCAATCGGGGTTCTTTTGGCCTACGATCTTCAAAGATATCCAAGAATTTGTTCAACGATGTGATCGATGCCAAAGGATGGGAACCATCACCAAGAGAGATGAAATGCCTTTGAACATTTTTTTGGAGGTAGAGATTTTTGACGTTTGGGGGATTGATTTCATGGGACCGTTTCACCCTTCATTTGGATTCATATATATCCTTGTGGGGGTGGATTACGTGTCAAAATGGGTTGAGGCAATTCCTACCAAGCTCAATGATGCAAAAATCGTGATTCAATTCCTCAAGAAGAATGTGTTCACCCGATTTGGAGTGCCAAGAGCCTTGATAAGTGATGGGGGGGCCACTTTGTCAATCGAGCCATGGAAAAGTTGCTTGGAAAGCATGAGGTCAAGCACAAGGTCGCCACCGCATATCACCCACAAAAAAATGGATTGGCGGAGGTTTCAAATCGTCAAATCAAGCACATCTTGGAAAAGACGGTGAACTCGAATCAGAAAGATTGGGCGATTTGCCTTGATGATGCCTTGTGGGCCTACCTAACGGCTTACAAAACTCCATTGAACATGTCTCCATACCAACTTGTCTTTGGTAAATCGTGTCATCTCCCGGTTGAGCTAGAGCACAAAGCCTATTGGGCCACCAAACAATTGAACATGGATAGCGATAAGGCGTGGGAGAATCGATTGCTTCAACTCCATGAGTTAGAAGAGTTCCGTGAGAATGCCTATGAGAGCTCCCGAATTTTTAAGGAAAATACTAAGCGTTGGCACGACCAAAGGATCAAAAAGAAGGAGTTCAAAGTTGGAGATAAGGTACTATTGTTCAACTACCGGTTGAAACTCTTTCCCAGGAAGTTGAAATCTCGTTGGAGTGGGCCGTTTGAGGTTGCCAAAGTGTTTCCAAGTGGATATATGGAGTTGAAGAATGAAAAGGGTGACCACTTCATGGTCAATGGTCACCGGGTCAAGCATTACCTTTCTACATCCCAAGTTGGGATTGTTGGTGTCGATTTTCTTGAATAGAGTTGAGCAACTTTAAGCTCCGTCCGGCAAAGGATGTTAAACCTAGCGCTCAATGGGAGGAAACCCATTTTTATTGCTTTTATGTGTTCGTGTGTTTGTTTGATAGTGTTTTGTATAGTGTTATTTTTTGTAGGTGATGGGGTCGTGTGTTCGAGGCTTGGTGGATTATCGAGCTTTAAAGGAAAATGTGTACTCGAAGGGCACTTTAGGTACAAGCACTTTCCCCGATCTTAGATTTGCTTTACAAAGTCTAAGTTTGGGGGGGTGTGCATTTTCTTATGCGTTTTTGTTGCACCGGCACACCCCCATTTTGGTTTTGGTGATGTTCACCGTGTGGCATGTTTTTGAGCTTAATGGTGAAAATACTTGTATATGAATTTTGCCGTGTTGGGCTCTCTTTTGTTGGTATACTTGCTTGTTGAAGATGAATGTTGATGAGCTTAATTGTTGAAATGAGGTTAGCTTAAAGCTTAATGGTCATGGTGTTTGGTGCATACTCTTTGTTTCACTATTGTTCCAAACTTTTAATTGCATAGCAATGAAAAAGTTTGGGGGTGTGTGTTCATTTTCACAAATTCACTTGCACCAATGCACTTATGCTTCATGTTGTTTTTGGTGGTATATTTGCTCCTTGGGTATTGGATTGTGGTGGATGCTTTTGTATGTGATGTTGAGACTTTTGCTTGGATGATTGGTAGTGTTTGATGTGATGAGGTGGTTACTTGTTGGAGGATTGCACTACTTGATTACATGCTTTAAAATGGATAGACTAGGGATGGTGTGACTATTCCCTAATGCAAATCTTGAGAGAATTAAGTCATTTGAATCATGCATATTGTGATTTAATTTCTTTCTTGAGTGGATCATTCACAAAATGCATGCTAGAACTTGCCCCTTTGTCTTGTTTGAGATCATATTTTTGGAAAGGTATTAAAGATGATTGGAGGCCATTTTTGGTTGAATGAGTCACTTGGCCAAATAAATCCCACATAATGAAGTCAATCCGTAGTAAGCCCCTTTGAGCCTTTAAGCCTATTTTTGTTGGCAAGGTATATTGATTTAGCCATTTTTACCATTTCTTTCTTGAGCTCCATTTTGATCCCTATTGGTAAATAATGGAAGGATAAAATGTAAATGAGTGGATTTTGAGTTGTCAATGTGAAAAAATTGAGAAAAACGCAAAAAAGAGGTTGAGCAAGGATGAGGAAAGAAAGAAAATAAGCCTTTAAAAAATGTGAAAAAGAAAAACAAGGCTAGAAGAAGAAACCTTGAAAAATAAAAATAAAAATGATGTAAACAAGGTTTTAAAGGAACTTGAAAGAGAAAAATGGCTTCAAGAGAAAAAGAAAAGAAAGGGAAGATGAATTGGGCATTTGTGAGTTTGAAATGAGAAAAGAAAGAGTAGTGTTGAGTTTATGTTCTAGAAATTCTTGAGTGATTTACCAACACTTGTTGCTCTACAAGGAATTGAGTCACTTTGTCCCAAATTTTACCCCACCTTTGTCCAAAGAGCCTACATTACCGCCTTGTGAAAGACCTCCTTGATTGATTACTAATCCAAAAGAGTTGATGGAGAATTGAGATGAGGGGCAAGCCTATGGATGTTGCATAGAGTAAATTGATTGAAAGAGTGCAAACACGTCCCTTGAAACAAGTGAGCTTTGAGTAAAATACTTCCATAAGAGAGTGGGGATAGTGCACTTGAACTTGTCTTGTATTGATTATTGCATGTTTGATTGTGGTATGAGATTTCACTTGTGACTCCTTGTTCATTTGATATGATCGTTGAAGTCCATTGCATGAGTATTGGTGTCCATACATTGCATACTTCACAATTCCTCCCCCTTGCTCTATTTTCTTTCTTTGCTCGGGGACGAGCAACGCTTTAAGTTTGGAGGGGGGGTGATTAGGGGTCGTCATTGCTTGTATTTATGTGATTTTGAGCTTAAATAGATAGCATTTCGTGATTTTATTGCACTAATTTCACTTAATTGTGCCTAAATGTGGAGAAAGGGCATGTTGGGTTCATTGTGCAGGAATCGAGTCAAAAATGAAGGTTTTATGAAGAAATTGGGTAAAAGCAGTTGCTCGAGTCGTGCAAGATGGCTCGAGTCGAGCAGAACCTAAATCGGGCTTGTGGAAATGCGATGTTGAAGAAAATGTCAAGGAGGGTTGCTCGAGTCGAGCAAAAGTGCTCGACCTCCTTCTGGTCGAGCACAGGAGAAGTTCGGCAATTTTTTTCGAAAATTTGAGTTGCTCGACCAAAATTTGGTCGAGCAACACTGCTCGAGTCGAGCAGCAAGAGAAATGAAAATGGGTGCACGACTTCACCCCTGCTCGAGTCGAGCAACCCAAAAATATTTGAGGCCCCATTTCTGACCTAGGGACACGTGCCAGAGGAATCAAAAGCATATAAAAGGCCAGGAGTTCGTTTTGGCAAATTTTCAGCAGCTGGGAGAGAGATAGGGGATAGAGCAAGTAATACTTTGGAGAGCTGCAACTAATACTTTTACATGTTTTTCAATTTCGCTTCCATAGATAGCTTAGATAGACATAGCATAGCATAGATATAGTTGCAATTTCAGTTTTAAGCAAGTTATCATGGAGTATTGATGGATTTTGTATGTTTTGAAGCTTGAATTTTAAGAGTAAGGTGTTTATTGGTTTTTACTTGTTGTTTATTTCTTATTTTCATATGGGTTTCTTGTTTATTTGCATAGTAGTCATGGGAATTGCTTATAGCACCATGGGCCAAGGTCATTTGTGTTTGGGTGTTTGGAATTGTGGTGATGATTGTTTAAATTGCTTGATTATGGATATTTATCTCTATTGATGGTTATCCTTTAGATTAGGGGAATTTTACTTGTTCTATTTTGGTGGTTTTGCTATGAGCTTGTGTGTTTTTGCTAGTTTATTTCAACGAGAGTTGGGTAGACGGGTTTAGGCACATGGGTATTGGTTTAATTCATCCGAATTGGAGTCGATTAAGTCCTATCACAACGAGTGTTGGGTAGATACTTTAGAACCCCCCTAATCTACATTAACTTCTTGAGTTAAAACCTTGGGTGGGTAGTGAAGAGCTCATAGGAGCATCAACCTTAGTCTACAAGTGGGAACACACGGTGACGGAGTAGTTAGCTAATTAGAGGACCATATCCGTGCAATTACCCGGGTTAGCAAAGGGAGATTCACCTCTCGATCCTAGGATTTCAACCGATATCGTACCCTAGGCTTACCAAGTACGGGAATGGTATATGTTTAGTGATCGCCCTTATGGAATAACCGAAAATAGAGGTAAACACCATAATTGATCTTTTGACAATCGTCTCACAAGGAAAAACACCCGAGCACATCTTCTCTCGCTAGTGAACAAACTCGTTTGCTATTTAATTGTTTTCTCTTAGCTTGCTCGTTTATTTTTTATCTTTGTTCAATTGTTGGATATTGCTTGTTTTAAGTTTCCAAATCGTTTCACACTATAATCATGCGACAACACATAGCAATTGTGCTATATTCACCATCCTAGTCCCGTAGGTCGATATTTAACCGGGCACGAAACGACTCTCTTATACTTGAGAGGTTAGTGTGTTGCAAAACACGTGTCAATCATATTTAAAAATGGTTTTTCATTGTATTTTTTTTGAAATATTAAGTTTTTTCCGAATATGTTTTTCGATAAGATTTGAAAATGGAGTTTCATTGTATTTTTCTGATTTTTATTTTATTTTTTTCGAAATATTTAATTTGTTTAACAGATTTATAAACAATGGTGGCGACTCGTCGCCGACTCGATTGCGACTTGACGGTGACTCAGTGTTGACTTTGTCAGCTGATGGGGGTGTATGAATTTTTTTTTTGAAAGGCGGGGGTGTATGAATTATTATTTGGATGAATTGTATGTTAAATTGATAAAAGGGTAACAAAGTCTTTCTACTTGTAATTTTTTTTATCAAATTTTTTTGAAGGTGTACTTACTAATTAGGGCGGTGTCAGGCCTTGTGGAAACTGTACCATGGGCTGCTAATCTTTTCCCGAACCAGCCCGGCCCATATTAAACTCATTACATCTTTAGCCCATGCAGAGCCCACTAACTTCTTTTTCATTTTTTTTAAAACGCCCACTTACTCTATGTTAACTTGTTAAGTGTAAGTCCTGTAAAAAAAAAAAAAAAAAACCTTGTTAAGTGTAAGTTAAATAAACTAATTTAATTAAAAATGTGTAGAGTAAAAAGAGGTGAGATTATATTTTTACAAGTTAATAATATAGGTGATCCAAATATGGTCATAATAATGTTGGTGATTTTAGAAATATATAATTTCGTATTTTTTAAATTAGTTGGTTAATAATTAAATTTAAGATTAATATAAAGCTTGTTTAGGCTCGATTAAGCTCAAAAAATTTATGGATCAATAAAATAATTGATATTTAGTTCAAGTTCGTCAGGATATTAAACAAATCAAGTTCAAACACTATGAAATTCAACTCGGCTCAATTACATCTCTAGTGTTTTGGAAAAAGTTAATTAAAAAAAAAAACCATTCCCATTTCATTTTAAAATTTTATGTGGGATGGATCTCATACATGGGACATGACACTTTTGCAAAAAATTTTGTAATATTTTTTAAATTTAAATATCACAAAAAATTATAAAAATATTACGTCTTATTTATGAACATAAAATTTCTTGTATTAAAAAGTCCAAATGAGTCAACCCTACAAGTCTGCAGACTATGAGTCACTTAGTTCTGCATCTAAGGCTCTAACCAGACGGCTTAACGCTTACTTGAACTACAGGTGTAAATGAGTCGAGTCGAGTTGTGTCAAGTTCGAATTCGACTCGATTAAAAAGTTGAAAGCTTAAAACTCAAATTCGAGCTCAATTCTTTTGAATTCAAATTAGACTCGATGGAAATTTCGAAATACTCAAGCTCGGCTCGATAAGTTACATAACATTAATCAGAGATTTTTGTTTATAAATAATTAACATATTATGGATAACACAGTAAAATTATACAAGCTCGATTAAGCTCGCGAGTTTGATGAGCATAATATTGCTAAGCAAGGCTCAATTAAAATCAAGTCGATTTCGAGTTTTTTCTTAATCAAACCTGAAGTCGTTAGCCGACTTCACTCACTTACGCCACTAATTTGTACTCATTTTACGAAATTGTGAGATGAGCCAACCCATTTTAATTATTCTAGAAGTATGTATATTTTCATTTTCTTTATACAATCTCTCTTGTAAAACTTGTTTATAATATAAAACGGATATCATTACACTTATAAATCGATATCACTAGTTTTATAGATTAATATCAATAATATGTAATAATCTTAATTTATAAATGTATTTCTATCAATTAATATAATAAGTCTAATAATATTAATTTATAAATTTAATGATATAAATTTTATTATATGAAGTTCATATGAGACTTACACTTTTTTTTTTCAAAAATATATTTTTGGAAAGCACAATTTAAATTTAGGGGGGCAAACTTGCCATTGTAATAATCTTGAGGAACTTGTATATAAAACGGTGTCGTACATGCTTCCACCCCCATTTTACCATCCCCATAGCCATTTTTTCCAGAAATTTCGTCGGCGCTTCACCCCTAAAACCCCCCAACAAAAGAGTATTCTCTCTCTCTACCGCCGATTGAAAGGAATTAGGGCAAGTTGAAAATGGGGGCTGCAGGGAGAGAAGCGTCAATTTCACTGGACGGCGTGAGGGACAAGAATTTGATGCAGCTCAAAAAGCTCAACACCGCTCTGTTCCCAGTTCGCTACAACGATAAATACTACTCCGATGCTCTCGCATCCGGTGAATTTACCAAATTGGGTGTGTGTGTTTTTTTTACTTATACGAATTCTCTATTGAATCTTATTGCCAGCTTTATGATTAAGTTTTTCTTGTTTTGAATGATGTTGGGATGTTTGGGAAAGTACATTGAGCATTTTATTGTTTCAATAGATGTGTAATTTCTGCTTTAACTGTGCTAAAGAAATTGGTTCCATTGCTGTATTCTTAGATTTGGGTAGAATTTAATGTTCACAGGTGCAAGAAACCTGAGTTTTAATTTAATTTTAACACTAGGGGGTGGGATTCTGGGTTTGAGTTAGGTACTTATTGGGTGTTTTTTGTTCATCTTGTTTCTGGTTACATTCAGAAGTTTATTCTATTTGTCTGTGGTTTCTAGGTTTGAGTGAGGTACTTATTGTGTTTTTCATCTTGTTTCTGGTTCCATTTAGAAGTTTATTCTATTGATGCCTGGCGATTTATCTAGTAGGTAAATCAGAAAGTTTTCATTCTTCACATGTTATTAAATTTTATGTCTGGTTCTGGATTTAGGTTATAAGTGAAATTCTGTATATTGATGATTTCTTGCTTTACAGTTATGATGTTTTGGATTTAAGGGTACTAAAGAAAATATTTCTTAGTCGTTTGGAGTTTAACGTTTCAATTAGGCCAACTACAAAGCGTCGTACGATCAAATTAAAAAATCGCTCATATTTTTTAAATTTTGCAGTTTGAAAGATTAAATCTGTATGTTAAAGGTCTTGTTGGTGACTGCAGACCAGGAGAAACCAATCCTTCTAGGTTATAGATATTTGAGTATATTACTTTTACATACATGGTTCTGGTACTTTATGCCCCTATCACAACTAAAACAGACCTTCAATGGCCCTTTCATCCGTCGAGTATTATAAGTCATACATAAGCTACCAAAATTCACCATCTAATGGTAAGGCAGCAGTTAGTTTTGACTGATATTTGTACCAGCATCCAGTAGTTTGACTTTGCTAAATTCATACAAGACTTCTTTTGTTGTGCAAGAATATAGCTAAATCTCGATAAATTCTGGCTACTTAGTGAATTGGATTGGAACGGAACCTCCATGAATTCAAGGTGCTTTATAGTTAAGAAAGGTGCTTATGTGTAACAAGACGGGGTTTGTGTGGTGGGACTTGTAGGACATGATAAAGACATGATAAAGCAAATTTGAAATATTGCTAATCATAGACATGATAAAGGCTTGGCCTTTTATGGGATCTGTAGCTTCTACTTTATGCTGGTCCCTTTGGCTTGAGAGGAATGGACGAAGTTTTAAGAATAACGAGGAACCTTTAAGGTGGTGTTTGTTTTCGGCCGGGGAGGTCCGGATGTGGGATGGGCCTCCCCCCGTTCCGTCCACTTTTCGGATTTTCACATTCCATCCTCCATCCAAATACACATCCACCTCTATTATGCATCTATACCCTAAAACTATCACATCACTATTTTTCTTACACCAACTCATTCTCTCTCATACTTTTCTTACAACAATTCATTATCTCTCCTACTTTTCTTACACTTTTATTTCATACAATCACTATCACACTAACTAACAATAATAAAATAATACATTATCATAGTTAAAAAGTATTGATTTGACATAAAGTTTTATCCATCCCTACTACATTCAACCCAAAATAAACAAGAGATTACTATTTACAGGATTTCCTCCATTCGGATTTGCTCCATCCACCTCAAGCTCAAAACAAACATACGGAAGTGTGGATAGTTTTAAGTTTCTGCTTTGTGCTGGTCCCTCTGGGTCGAGACGAATGGAAGAACTTTTTAGAGTATTGAGGATTTTTTAGGGCTTGTTTGTTTTGGGATTATAGTGTAAATACGGATGGTGAAATCTTGGTGAATAGTGATAGTATGTGTTAGTTTTGAGATTTTAAGTATGGTTGGATATAACTTTATGCATATCAAGTATGTAAGAGAGGCGATGTGGTATGAGTATTATTTTTTAAGACCATATGTCAGATCAAGTGTGTTTGAGTGGTGATGTAAAACTATTATATTATTATTGAAGAAACTTATGTCAAATCAATTGTGTAAAAGTGAGTAGGTATTTTAGGGGTAAATGTGGTTGGTGTTTAAAATCTGGATTTTAAATCAAAACTAGGACCCCAAAAACAAACATGGCTTTAAGACAATGTGGGATTGGTTTAAAGTTTGATTTGCTTGGTGGTCTCTAGTTACAAGGATTTCAAGATATTTCTCCTTTCAAGGCTTAGTCAGTGATTGGATTGTATTATATATAATGTGTTCATCATTGTAGGACGACTCATCCCTTTGTACTTCATATTTTTAGTCGATAAAATATTTTTGTTTCATACCTGAAAAAAGAGAAGCTTTTTAACTATGTTTCATCATGCTCAATATGTATACATATGTTTTGAGAGTATGCTTACATCTCTGACATATTGTTCATCTTATCAGCCTATTACTGCGACATTTGTGTTGGGTCTATTGCTTGCCGTCTTGAGAAGAAGGAAAGTGGTGGAGTTCGTGTATACATAATGACGCTGGGTGTTTTGGCTCCATATCGTGGGTTAGGCGTCGGTAAGTCAGCTTGTCTTTTTACATATTTTTTAAGATTAGGTCTGATTTTGAAATCAAAACTGAGCAAGTCAGGGGAATGTATTCTTTGATGAGTAAGTCTCATCCACATGTACGATGCAACTATACACAACATATACTTTTCAGTGAAAACAACTAATACCGTTTATAAATGCACTTGAATTGCACAGTGCACCTAGTGCATATAAGACTCTGTCTTCTTTGATAAGTTCTTATGTTGATTAGGTTATACTAAATTTTCATCCTTGATGATTTTGTGGGCTCTTCATGATTTCGTATTGATTTAGATCAAGTTATATTGAAACTAAATTTCCAACTGGTCTCCCTTTATCTTATATTGCCTCTACATTATTCTATTTAAAACAAATTGTTGGTCCATTCCTGAATGTGTTGCAGGTACAAAGCTGTTGAATCACGTGCTTGATCTTTGCGCGAAGCAGAACATTGGTGAGATCTACTTGCACGTTCAGACAAACAATGACGATGCCATTAAATTCTACAAGAAATTTGGATTCGATATCACAGAGACAATCCACAACTACTATGCAAATATCACTCCACCAGATTGCTACGTTGTCACCAAGTTCATCACCCAATCTCCAACAAAGAAATGATGAATCGAACAAGTTTTCCTGAACAATTACTCTGTTGCCCTGGTCAAACACTGAAGAACAACCAGGTTTGGGATCCGAAGACTGTCCGGTTATCATTCATTGTTCATCAGTAATGGTCGAAAGTGAGTCGAATGAAGTCAATTTTCTGTTTTTGTAGTGTGCAAGCGATTGTAACTTGCCTTAATTTTTTTGGTTGTTTCACTGTGTAAGAACAAAGTTGCACTCCAATTTAAAGATACAGAGTTAAAGTTTTGTTTCCAGTTAACCTGATTCTTGATTATTGTCATGAAGGTGTAATTGGGTCTCTGTACTTATATATATTTGCAATCACTTCCGTTCCTATTTAACCGTTTTATGGTATCCACAATGGTGTTCCTTTTTATTCGTCATTATGCTTATGCCAATGCAATTTTATCTCATTTTTCTAATATTGCCCCTTATAAATAAACAGTTAATTGCGACTTTGAAGTACTATCATCTAATAATTAATGAGAAATACAAGAATATAATTCTCTTTTGACACCCAAATTAATGAGAAAAATTGATTTGAATGAATAAATAAAATGGAATAGATAATAAGAAACGAAGGGTGCAGAATATACGCAAAAGATCTCTTAGAAATAGATGATAAATTCCAATTTCGACTTCACAAAATGCAGCAAAAGTGCATGTGAAAATGTACACACCCTAAGCCTAAAACATTAAAAACCCCAAAGCATCTGTTAACTGTAGCAACTGCAGAACAACAAAACAGTGGGGAAGGGATAGTAAAGTACTTTACTCCTTGGAGGACTTATTGATCAGCGACTTATGGATGTGCGGGATCACACCACCACCAGCAATAGTTCCTTTGATAAGAGTATCGAGTTCTTCGTCACCACGTATAGCCAGCTGTAGATGTCGAGGTGTAATACGTTTCACTTTTAAATCCTTGCTGGCGTTTCCAGCCAACTCTAAGACTTCAGCAGTAAGGTACTCTAAAATGGCTGCAGAGTAGACGGCGGCTGTAGCACCAACTCTTCCATGAGCAGTAACTCGTGCCTTCAGGAGTCGATGAATACGTCCAACAGGGAACTAGAGGAAAACCAAGAGTTGTAAATTGTAATATACTTTTGTCCATTATTAAGCTACTGAAATATGATTTTGAGATGAAGAAACTACAGAGATTGTGCAAAAGGAAATTTCAAAGTGTCAGCAAGTTATAACTGAAAGCAAGCACAAAGAAATTCCAGTGTTTCTTCATCATCCACATATTGTGCCGTTATTTCATTGCATATAAAACTAACTCTTTGCTTACGTAACCTATTCTAAAGTAAAAGCTACGTCCAAGTATGTGGCATACATCACATGGCTAGTGATTGTCGTGTAAATTTACGATCCGATTACAAATTCATTATAACAATTAACATAGGATCAAAATGAAAGAGAAGGCTCCTATAGATATGTTTTGAACACTACCCATACCCCCTTTACATTAAAGTTTGCAAGATATCAATGTGAGACCCCAATTCCACTGCTTAATTACATTCTTTGGTATCAAGAATATGAAAGATCAAACAATCACAAGACCCGTGTCTTGTAATTTTACAATCCATCATTTACGATTCAAAATAGCACACCCCAAAACAAAAGGAGAAGCCTCATAAAGATACATTTCGAACACTACGGGCACATCTTTAGGTTTGCAAGCTACTATAATGAGACCCCAACTCCACTGCCCTAACACAACTTTCCAACATTCTTTTGTTTATTCATTCACAACATCAAGAATACAAAAGACCTTACAATCATATAACCAGTAACTGCCTAGTAAGTTAACAATCCATCATCTACAAACTCGTTATAACAGGCTCTAAAAAAAAGGGAACACTCCTAGAGACACATTTTAACGTGAGACCCAATTCCAGTGCCTAACACAACTTTCCTACATTGTTGTTCATTCATAGACGAAATCAAACATACCGAAGATCCTAAAATTGAGCTCTATGCTACTGTCAATCGTCTAAGAACACACATTATACTAACTTGCAAGGATTCTCTCTTATCACAGGCCCCTACTACCATTATCTACACAAAGTTTTCTTCAAGACCTTAAATATTTCAAACAACAAACAGAGAAAGCCTCATATACAACAGAAAGAACATCAATTTCCCACCCACGTTTCCTGAAGAAGAGCAGAGCATAGTCTCGATCTCGTTATCCTCACAGTTCTTTAGTTAATTAGTTCTTAGTTCCATTCTTCATTTTGTTTTCCAAAAACGTGTTTTAGTGAGACTGGTTATATAGACGTGATTGTAGACTTGTAGTTATACACGAACATAAGATAGTAACAAATTGCTCGAATTTCTCCTATCTTCTTCCAAATTCTCCCTCATAATCAATTTCTTCACAGTTACGATAGATGTACAGTACTCCATTATTGAGATCGTAACAGCACAGTACACAATCATACAAAATCGTAATCACAAGAAGCCAGAGAAAGAAATCTAAAGAAAAAACATAAAATAATAACAATAAAGACAAAATTAGCCGAGAAATTCAAACAATCGGTCAATTTCAGGAATTAAAAAGAAAAACCTGAAGACCGGCGCGAGAAGAACGAGATGTTGGCTTCTTCTTGTCCTTATCTTTGTCCTTTGACGCTAGGTTTTTCCCCGTTAAAAGCCCCTTCGCACCTTTGCCCGACATCGTTTTTTCTCCACACAGATCCTCGCAATCTTTAGATTTCAACACAAATTCGATTCGATACTTCGAAAATTTTGTGGGGGAAAAGAATAAAGAAGAAGATAATCGAGTGCGTTCAGTTTCTCTCTCTTCATAAATTGGGGGCTGTTATTTGCTGTTTGGACACACGTTTGGGAAATTTTAACACCGTGTTTGGACTCGGAGAGTTTCATGTTCATTTTTTAGGGAAAATTGGAATATTTGATTTCATTCTTTATTTTTAATTAAATTAATCAATTTATTTTAAAGATATTTGGGCCTAAATTGTTGGCCCGTTAACTCGATCAAAATTGGACTGAGCTATTGTTTTCCTAAAGTACCTGAAGTACTTGTCAGCCCAATTCAATCCAGTCATATCACTTTCACCCGAGAAAATATCATTTTTAATCCCATAATTTTGGACGATTTTATTTTTAGTCCTGTAATTTTTTACTTTTTTAATTTTAATCCTAAATGTGTCAATTTAAATCATTTTTTGTTGAAAATTTTGAATTTTCGCCGGAATCTCGTCGAAATAAGCATGTGCACCTCACGTGACACTTCAAAAAAGAGATTTTTTTTAATTTTTCGGCGACATACACAAGTGGATTTTCATATAACAAAAATAAAAAAGATCAATTTTGAAGTGTCACATGAGGTGCACATGCTTATTCCGACGTGATTTTAAAATTTTCTATAAAAAATATTGAAATTAACACATTTAAAACTAAAATAAAAAAAGTTTTAAGACTAAAAATAAAATTATCCAAAGTTACCGGACTAAAAATTATATTTTTTCCACTTGACCCCACGAGCTTTTCTATATAATATAATGCATATTAGTCCCTACGTTCCAAAACAATAAATCTCCTTTCATTTTTCACAAATATCAATAATAATTTATTTTATTTTTTTGAAACCTTTATTATTATCTATTGTGCTTAAAATTTTAAATTTTCTTATAATTTTTTTTGATGTCTCTATTTATTGACTATCTTTGCAGAAGAGATGAATTATTAAATTTCTCAAGGATTCAATTCAAACACAAAATGCGAGTATTTATTATCACATTATTGTTATTATTATTGAGAAATTCAATATCTGACATCATAGCAAACTTATTACTACCAGAAATTGAAAATGATGCTGTTTGCATTAATATTTTTATCACCAGCCTAGCTAACCTTGGACTGATCTGAATGAATTCTTACACGAACCTAATTTTCATACAAAAAGTTAAGTTGAGATAAGAAAAAGATTTATGACCATCAATTTTTGTTGATCCTCAAGCTATATGACCCATTACTATTTGGATAAAGCTAAAGTGATAAAAATACTCCTACTAAAGTTATGATGACTCATTTTCTAGTCACGTGGGTGTTATATGTATTCAAAATGCACTGTGCATTTTAAAATTATATAATTTATTGTATTGAAAAATATAATTTATTAAATAAATTGTATATTTCAATATTATAAATTGTATGATTTTAAAATACACTATGAGTATATAATGCACATACAAGACTTAACCTTTTTATTTTCATTCATTTTAAACTTTATTTCAATTTATTTATTGAAAGTATTAATTATTGTCAATGAACTAAAGTATTCACATTTAACACTTAAGTTAACACAACTTGGTTTCAATTATAAGTATAAAAACTTCAGTATTTCAATTTCAGTCCAACTTTTAAAATGAAAGATTCAAAGAATCGAATTGGACCAATGCTATCACGGTATCACCCTCACAGTATTTTTTTGAAATAAATATATATTTTCAAAATATAGATTGAAGAAATATATAGAATATGTCTAGTGTGAAAATTTTCATATATGAAAATCTATAAAATTGTCCTAAATCAACCATCTATATCATAAACACTAAATAATAAACTCTAAATTATGACATATTCGGGTCGAGTGAACCATGAATCACTTGAATGAACCATGAACCACTCAATTTTGTCTTACATTCACCAACTACAAAATTTGATTGTAAATTAAAGTTTTTTCATGTATAAATTTTTTTATACTAGACTTTGTCAAATATATATGGCAAAAACTTGTGAACTCGTAATTAGATTGAACTCTATTTCTTTAAATATAACGGTTATGTATACTCAATATCAATGTTATGTATAAATACTACTATCATTTTTTTTTTTAAAGATAAAAATGAGATAAAAAATCACGAGCACATGGGGTACTCGAATCCCAATACAAAAAAAATCCAGTCTAGCTACTTGACACAGAACTTACAATTTGGATGGGATACAATCTAAAATCTGAGAATCCCACATATAAAACGGAATCATAAAAGATAACGGGTAATGTGCCCGTATCCACTTTCAAGAGGCGAATTTTATTCCATCAATAAGCTCATCCAAGGTATAAGGCTGTCTTTGAAAATAATCCCGTTTCAGACTTTCCAAATAGCAGTCTGCCAAATTAGTCCAAGAAACTTTCTCTTGACGTTGCCACTTTCCGAATCCACGAATTCTACAAAATGTTCACGAGCAGACGAAGAGTAGAGCAAAGGTTTGTCAAGCCAAGAGCAAACAACTTGCCAAACAAGAAGATCAACCGGGGCACGAAAACAGAAGGTGATTTGACGATTCCGTCGACCCCAAGCTCATCGAGCAAGCGCCAGTGATAGTGCATAAATATAACAATAATAAATTTTATGCATAACATAATAGAGTTCACAGTGAACTCGGATTAGGTTCACAAGAGATCTATACATATAATATTAAATATATAGTGGGTAGTTTTTTTTTTTTTTTGAGGGCTCGAGGGAGAAGGATTACAGATAGTGGTAGTCCTGAGCTAGAGACATTATATGTCTAGGGATATCATCTCCTATCCAAGCTTGAGGGCGGAGAGATTTAGTTGCCATCTTAGCCAGATTATGGGCTTCAGTGTTGTGATTGCGTGGGCAGTAACGAATTCCCGACATTGGGGAATTCCGCAGGAGATTCCGAGCTACAAGGATGAGGCTTTCTTCATAGCTTTTGTATGGACTGTCCGTGGAGACGACACTTATAGCTTCTTTAGAGTCCGAGAGAATCATAATCGGATCCTGTGAGATTGTGTTCCAATGAGAGATCCCGTCCATAATGGCAATAATTTCGGCCTCTAGAATTGAGCCTGGGGTATTGATTTTGTGGAATCCTGCTGCATGTGGCTTCCGGCTTTTGTCGAGTATGAAGAAACCCACTGCGAAGGCCTTGGAAGATTCTTTATATGATGCATCAACCTTCATAATATAGTTGTCTCGGAAAATGTTTAAATGGGGGGCAACTCGTTGGTTGGCCGTTTGGCAAATCCCGGAAGTGAGTTTATTCTTTTCATTGTGGAATTGATCGAGAAAGGCTTCGGTCCAATTGACTAGAATTTTCCTCCGTTGGGGGGCTCCGCCTTTGGAATGGAGAATGTCACACCTTTCCTTCCAAATCCCCCATATTTTTGTGGCAATCTGTTCCATCTCGCCTTCCTCTTTTGTTGAGATCAAGTGTATGGCCATACTATCAGTAGCATCTCGTCTCGCGGTCTTAATTAGCGGCCACCACTTCATTTTTTTCCTGGCATCCTTCACTCCCTGGCAAAAAAAAAGAACATGGTTAGTATCAGCACTAGGATTTCCACAAAGAACGCACCTGGGGGAGCACGGGACATGATGAGCTGCCAGATTTGCCTCTGCTGCAATCGCATTATAGTGAGTAGTTTTGATATATTAATGTATATGAATACACCTGGACATGAGTCTGAAAACCCCATAAAAGAATTTCATATCATCTAAAAGTTTAAACTTATGAAGAGGTGTTTGATTAACTCGATTATTTAATTTTCCCAACGGATCAAAGAAAAAAAATGAAAACCTTAAACTGGAAATGAGGAAATATAAAACAGATCTTATTTATCACTATATTATATGATTAATGAATTTATTGAACTCAACACAACCTTATTTTCAAAAAGATAAAACTCGTGTGAACTCAAGTTTAATGGTGAATTTTTTTCTTCAGATATTACTATTATATATACACATTATCACTATTATATATATATATATATATATATATATATATATATATTATAAATAAAAATTGAGGCACATTTGCGTGAGACCGTCTCACATAAGACTGAACATGTACGGATATTAGCACTTTAGTACTTTGAGAGAGATATGTGTCGATTTATACTAAATTGTATCTCGTCTCATGCATGAGACCGTTTCAAGTTTTTATCTTTTAAAAATAGTGAAATTAGGAGGGAGGGAGGGAGATTTGTTTGGGTGGGGTGTCAACCCTATAAAAGGAGCCCAATTTTATCTACACTGTGTAACCAGAGTTTAAAACAAATCCTCCATTTGTCATTTACCCTCGAAATCACTCGTTTCTTTGTAACGTCTAAACTTTTTCCCTTTTTTTCAAAAGAAATCTCCGGGTTTCACTCGAGATTTTTTTCTTCTGATTTTTCGATATCTTCGATGCTGCTATGTTTGTTTATCTATATATTTCCAGCATTTTACTGATTTTTTTTTTATGAAATTTGATTGAATTTGGTCCGAGAATTTTTGAGTGATCCTGCTCAATGGCTGCTGTTTCTTCTCCGAATCCTCTCAGGATTAATGCTCATCTCAATGAGGAATCGAGGTTTCTTTCTCCGAAAATGGAGTTTTCGATTGTTAATTTCCCTCCGAATATGGAATTTTCAGGACTCAATTTGAATCCAAGCTGGATGCGGCCTTGTGCTTCAAAGGTAAAATTGATGTTCGTGTAATCAAGTAGTTTAGAGCTGTTTGTTCTCTTTTGGTTTGATTACGTTCTTCATTTCTCTGAATTTACTGAGTACTCTTTCAATGTGATTAGTTTTTTTTTTTTTTTTGAGTCTGTTTGCTTCATTTTGGGGGTGGTGGAGTGGTAGGTGTTGGTGATAAATGCCTCAATGTGAGATGAACTGCACACATGAATTCCTTCTGTTAGGTGATTTTTTGAATTGTGATGTTATATTTCATGATTTCAGTAAGACATATTAGGTTGTTGTACGCTCTATCCATTTAATGAAGTTTGGCAAATTCAAAAGAGTTTAGAGTGTAGGTCATAACTCATAAGCATGTTTATTGTTTCCTAACCCGAATTACTAGGTTAGGTGATGCTACTAAGGCTGGAGTCGTAATTGTCTGACATTGGGAAGCATGATTAATAGTGATGCACGATTCCGTTTTGAAGAAACTTACTAAAATGAGCTTCCTCGCTGCTGCATAACGACTTAATGATTGAAAGTAACTTGTATGTTTATTTAGGTGCTGTTTTTATGCCATTATTCCATGGCTGACGTCTCTCTGCTGACGTAAATCAAGCACGTTTGTAAAGTTGTTTTGAAATATGTCTTTTCTTGATGTAGCAATCTGGTAGCCGTGTGCATCCTTCGTCAAATGACGAAGAATCCAAGGATGAGAAGGCGCCCACACCCATTCTTGATTCAATTGAAAATCCTACGCATCTTAAGAATTTAACTTTGAAGGTATAACCATCTCTCTTAACATTTGTTTTTAATACATGTTTGTAAATCTAGGACTTTGAAGTTCAAGTTATTACTTATTTCAACACGTCTAATGGGCGCAGGAATTAAAGCAACTAGCTGATGATATTAAGTCCGAGTTTTCCCACATGGCAAAAACCGAAATGTCCTTCAGAGCCAGTCTATCAGCCGTAGAACTAACAGTTGCTATTCACCATGTGTTTCATGCCCCATCGGACATGGTACTCTGGGATATGGAGGATCAAGTAAGATAATTCATGGCCACCTCGTACTTTCGTTTCATTAATGCATTTAGGG
Source organism: Stenogyne calaminthoides (assembly GCA_037126765.1). Taxonomy (NCBI): domain Eukaryota; kingdom Viridiplantae; phylum Streptophyta; class Magnoliopsida; order Lamiales; family Lamiaceae; genus Stenogyne; species Stenogyne calaminthoides. Next base: position 278,155 of record JBBCBC010000018.1, read on the forward strand.
CGGTTTTACCATCTGATACTATCTTGTAAATTGTGTAGGCTATGAATTATATGATGAATGAGTGCGTAAAATAATATTTTATGACCAGATTGATGGTACTTTTTTATTATTTTTGGTAAAGTCTTACGTAAACCAGTTTTACCGTGCAATTAGTTTGCATTTTGTGCGTACTTTTAAAAAGTATTAGTTGTTTCATTAAAAGGTATTAGTTTGATAGTATTAGTTATTTCATAAAAAAAGTATTAGTTGCTTTACTATAAAGGGATAGCTGCAAACCAGTTGTACGGTAAAACTGTTTACATAAGACTTAACTTTTTTTTTTCTTTTTACTTAAACAGACACACGCTCATAAGCTTCTCACTGGGAGGAGGCCCCTCATGAATAAAGCTAGGGAGGTAGATGATCGTTCCATATATACATGTCGTGGTGAGTATGATCCATTTGCATCTGGGCATGGATGTAGCAGCATATCTTCCGGACTTGGTAACGTCTATCATCTTGTCATTGCCTCTGAATCTGTTCAAAACTTTCATTTCTTAATCTCCTTACACTAGGAATTTTTTTTTTGTTTCTTTTATCTGCTGTCATTAATATAGTCTTTATACAGGGATGGCAGTGGCACGAGATATCAAAGGAAATAAAAACCGTGTAGTTTCAGTGATCAGCAACGAAACAACCATGGCTGGTCAGGTTTACGAAGCTATGAGCAATGCGGGTTATCTTGATTCAAATATGGTAGTGATATTAAATGATAGACATCACCCGTTACATCCAAAGCTTGATCAAGCCCCAAAGGCATCGATTAATGCTTTATCTAGTGCTATAAGCAAGTTGCAGTCGAGCAAACTTTTTCGCAAGTTTAGAGAACTCGCTAAGGTACTAATAATGCTCGTATCCCTTTACAAATAACATCACTGTTCGAACATTGGTGATTTATTAATCTGGCATTTATCAGGTTCTCACGAAGAGAGTTGGACGTGGGATGCATGAATGGGCCGCCAAAATTGACGAGTATGCACGTGGGATGGTGGGTCCCACAGGATCAACTCTATTTGAGGAGCTCGGCTTGTACTATATTGGCCCTGTAGATGGACATAACATCGAAGACTTGATTTGTGTCTTGCGTGAAGTGGCGTCATTAGATTCAATGGGACCTGTTCTCGTTCATGTCATAACAAAGGATCGTGTAGTGGAATATGTGCCGAAGATTAAAATCCTAAACGAACACGATAAAGGTCCGCTGTTTTTCTTTCTGTTTCCCATTAATAGTTCAGTTTATGTTACTCCTCTGTGCTCATTAACTTTCAATCAGGGCAAAAAGAAATTTCATGTATTCCCCCGTGGTGTGTCTGAATATTAAGATACTAACATAGAATGTAGAGCGCGAGTGCATTTGATCCTCATAATACGTGGCACTTGTTTTGGGAGTTGATTCAAAATTCAGAAGCAAAAAAAATCGCCTTGTTTTGTGAAAAAATTAGTTATGTTAATAGCATGCAACGAATGAGCCTTTTTCTGTTCAAAAAGAGAATTTTTGTCTGCTCATTAATTTGTGGGACCGTAAATCCTACGTTGGATAATGTGGGGTTGGTTAGGGGGACAGATGATGTGATGACCGTTAAAATTTAAGAAAACTTTTGTCGGAGAGACTTTAAGTTGACGTAAGAAGTAATTAAATACGTATGCGTTGTACATATTCGTACTTAAATAAAATTGAGAATATGAGTCTCTGTTGAACACATGGATGAAATATGATTTAGATAGCCAATTCCACATAGTGTGATAAAGACTTAACATGCTGTTTGATTCAAAACTTTTAAGATAAATAAATTAATAGGCTAAAGATTTGTTTGCCCTTTTAGTAGTAATATTGGAGTGTATTAGCAGTCTGATTTGCTTGCTGTTAACATCTATTGGGTTAATGCTTCTCTATATGTGATGTTTCCTTTTTAATGATGTTGTCAACCAGTTTGCTATGAAATTGAGTCAGTGCCCATCAATATTCGAATTCCAACATATAGTGAACACTTTGCAAAGACTTTGATCAAAGCGTCAGAAGTAGACGAAGAAATTGTGGTGGTCCATGCGGGAATGGGAATGGAACCATCGTTTCAATTATTGAAAGATAAATTGGGCGACAAATTTTTCGACGTTGGCATGGCCGAGCAACATGCAGTGACGTTTTCTGCTGGGCTTTCTTGTGGAGGATTGAAGCCCTTTTGTATAATTCCAGCAGCGTTTCTCCAGAGAGCTTATGATCAGGTTCCAACTCTCCCGTTTCTGCTTAACAGTTATAGCCATGATTAGCAAGGTAGATATTTTGGTGGAACAATAGTATAATAAAAGTGAAATAATATACTTCAACTCGAAAAAAATAATAATTAACTATTAATGATTTGATATAGTCAATGTATTAACTGAAATACTATATTACAACTTAACATTCAAAAGGGGTAAATATAGACAGACTAGGGTGTGTGTGTTTGCAGGATATGATCCTGAAATCTACTAAACTACCCCTAGTAGATTTTAATGAACAAATATTGCATATGAAAAAGGCGTGATAATGTGGATGCTCAGTCATCTCTTAAAGAGTAACACTTGGGCGCACCAATTGGTGCACAACTAATATTGTTCAATGAAAACAGCTAATACTGATCAACTAATACACCTTTTTTAGTAAAATAACTAATAGTATCATTTAAAAATGCACTTGAGTTGCACGGTGCAACTGGTGCCTAGAAGTATTTATTTCTCTTATAAGATCTCAAATCCAGATTCAATTTATGATTTAAGTTGGCTCGATATATTTGCACTCCTAATGAATAACGAACTTGTTAAACTATATCCTGATGAATTTATTTTCTTCATCATGGTTATGGTAGGTAGTTCATGATGTAGACAGGCAGAAGATTCCTGTGCGTTTTGCCATCGCAAATGCTGGACTGGCGGGGTCCGATGGGGCTGCTCATTCAGGAGCATTTGATGTAGCGTTTATGTCATGTTTGCCGAACATGATCGTGATGTCACCATCTGATGAGGTCGAGCTTAGTCGTATGGTGGCTACTGCAGCCAACATTGATGACAGGCCAGTTTGCTTTCGCTATCCTAGAGGTCTCATTGAGAATGTGGGACCTTCTATACTTAGTGAAGAACCGATTCAGGTAATTTTCTTGTGCTCTTGACGTTTTAAAACAAGCCCACGTGGCGACATCTTATCTATTCTGGTTCTGGTACTAGTGATCTAATATGTCATTTTTATTACATAGATTGTGAAACTAATTGGATGTGCATACCTTTCACCTTCTTAACCAGAAAGTGGGGCTACTCTCATTCTAATTTCCTCACAATTCAGTTTGGTCTACTTTTAAAAAGTAAAAAAATCTCTCTCGAATGACCTTTTATTCTCTAAAATGCCCTTTTGCTTTCTAAGGGTTAGATCTTTCCCTTTCAGCTCGCTTTTCCTCAAATAATATTTTTTTCTGAAAATGGATTAGAGCCAAAGTTAATTTATTTCATTTCCAAGATGGAAAACTATAAGGAAATCAGACTTTAAACAAAAAATGTATTCTTAAGAAAACATATGGGCATTTTTTGAGGTGTCCCCGTCGACCTTATCCTCCCCCTCCCCCCTTTTCTAATTACTTGATTGTCTTTTAATAACTGAACTTGTAATACTTTATTCTCATTAGATTGGTAGAGGACGACTCCTATTAGAAGGCCAACATATTGCTCTGCTTGGTTACGGTTCTATGGTAAACAATTGTCTTAGAGCACATGTAGTTCTTGCGAAGCATGGTCTACATGTTAGCGTTGCCGATGCAAGATTTTGCAAGCCACTGGACACGAGACTGGTGAGAATGTTATGCAAGAACCACCGTTTCTTGATTACAGTTGAGGAAGGCTCCGTTGGAGGATTTGGGTCGCACATTGCCCAATTCCTTTCTCTCGACGGTCTGCTTGATGATGGAATTAAGGTAAATCGAAAAGTTTTAAAATTCCTACCATAGATTAATTGTGCTTATGATCATTATATATTGTAAACTGAATTATTATGTCTAGTTTTGGATCACTTATCTGTTACTCCCTCCGACCTATAATACCTGTCATTTAAGAATGTTCCACACAAATTAAGAAAGTCGTTGCACAACAATAAATATATGTGTAATATGACATTTATACCCTTTTGTTTGCCAATATGGAGTAAATTTGCTTAATAAGTGCACACTATCACAAAAAAAACAAGTAGAAGGGCAAAATGATATTTAATTCTCTAGAAAGACAATCATCTGAACAATGCACATATGTTCATGTGTATTGTTGTTGGGACCAAACTTCCGTTTCAAACTAAACGGTTCGTCTATTTTTGCAGTGGCGGCCCATCACCCTGCCCGACAACTACATAGAGGGTGCACCTCCAAATGACCAACTTGCTCGTGCGGGGTTGACTGGAAACCACATTGCTGCAACGGCATTGAATCTGCTCGGGCGCACTCGTGACGCTCTTCAGCTGATGATGCGCTAGGTATTTTGATTTGTATCGTATAAAGTATGTACGCATTGTGGAACGTACGATACGAGCAAGCGTATAGAGGAACCCCTTTTTGTGCAGTGGTAAGGAAATGTAGAACAAAATGTAGCTTATCAACTGCGCGCTTTTGTATAAAGGTTAACCACCTGAACTCTCAAAGGTACAAATTGTAGCTTGTCTGTAAAAGATGTAAACTGGTGGTTGTTTGTTATCGAACATAAATTTATTTTCTTTTCAAAATTGATTGATGTACTTTTTTGTTGTTGCTGTTTTGTGTTTGGCGAAGCATAGGGTGAATAAGTTTCATACAAAAATCTGTGAAGTTGGTTAAGGAGTGTGACTTATATTATTAAAGGGTATTAGTTGTGATAATTGAAGGATGTGATTTTTTACTATAAAAGGTATTACTCATAATAATGAAGAGTTTGACTTATAATACAATCAGGGGTATTAATAGTGATAATTGAATGCGTGACTTATATTACAAAAATATATTAATCGTGATAACTAAAGAGTCACGCCTATAAAAAAAATAAACCAATTTCATAGCATATAACTTGTTGTGTTTAATAGGTGGTGTAAAATATGTAGTACTTAATAATTTTATCGGATTAATCGGCAAGTTTTGTGAAAGGTTATTTGGCGGAGATTATTGCAATATTTTTTTAAGGTAAAATAATATTTTAAAATATAAAAAGATATTTTGCTAAACACTGTAAACAGTATTTCTTTATAGAAATGGAGTATATTTTTTCGTCAATTTAAAATGTTTATTTTTTTTAAGAAAGATATAGTGTGAACAAGTTTTTTTGAACTTATATTACTAAAGTATGACTTATATTACTAAAGTGTGTGACTTTTTTTTATAAAAAGTATTATTCATAAAAAGTGAAGGGTGTGATTTTATATTATAACAAAAGTAGTGATGAAAGTGTGTGATTTATATTACTAAATGGTGTGACTTATATTACTAAATACTAAAAAACATTTATATTACTAAAAAAAAAAAGTTTATTTAAGTTTCACAAAGATACCAACTCTTATTTTTTCTATAGCACGGATTATATTTCATTAAAAGATCTCATATAATTGTTTTTTGAAATTTAATTTCATATTTATTATAGAAACCCAAACCACAAAAATGTCATTTAAGTCTGAAAAAGTTGGGCCTATTTAGTCTATAGCCCAAGTGACTCATAGGATTGATGGACTCGTGCTCATTTGGCCCTTTGGGCTAGGATCGTTTAGAGAGATACATGATATATCCAAAAAAAGAAATATATACAAAATGTAGATACTTGTTTCGAAAAAAAAAATGTAGATATTAACACAATTTTTATAATTTCACCAATAAAAATATATTAAAAATCATTTTAATATAAATAATAGATAGACTCAAAAAAGAGTTAATTTTTTTCCTTACTTTTCTATAATTTCATATATTCTTATTTATTATTTGAACTTTATTTATGTTAATTGTGTTCTAATTATGTTAAAGTAGGTGTTCATTAAACGACCGTAATGTTTCATCAACATGTAGTATATGTTATGAAACAAACATTATGAAGTACCTATACAAAAGAAAACAAGAAAGTAGACCAAGAATTTAGAAAATAATAATATAAGATTTATATATTAGAGCTAACCATGATATAAGCTTTATATATTAGAGCTAACCATGGTTCAAGAATTAACGAATGTTTCAGATTCGAATTTAGTACGTTGGAACCTTCTAATTGAGTTGATATTCGTTTTGAAAACCAGAGATTGGGGTGAGGTTTAAGTTTGACTATTTTCAAGAGGATTAAGTCTTGTATACATTCAGGTGCACAATGCACTCCTAGTGCATTTTAAAATCGTGCAATTTATTATATTGAAACGTGTAACTTATTTAAACTGAATAGTGTAACTATTAATATAGAAAAATGATTATACGATTCAGTGTGAACAGGTTGTATCTTTCAATATAATAAACTAATACACTATGAGTGCACGCTACACATGAATACATATGAAATCCACTCTTTTCATGATGATTTTTTATTATACTTTTTTTAATTATAAAGAGTTTGGTTGTTTGTTTAGCAAGATTTAATGCATATTAATTAACTTATTATTAACTTGTCGCAGATCAATGTGATATTTTATTTTATGCCGTCATAATCATGAATTCATTTATTTATTTATTTTTATATTCACGAGAGACAAATCAAAATGACTTTAGTAGAATTGTGTGAATATTAAAACAACGACCATATATGCATGCATCGTCAAAGTTTGCACCGTGCACTTTATAAGTCAAAAACTTATATAGAACTGATTTATACTATGAACTCGATTATTTAAATATCAATGTTACATATAAAAACTCTCACTGTTATGTATAAAAATTATCACTGTTATGAACAAAAACAATCACTGTTTAGAAAATATTTTATATTTTTAAACAATGAAATTTTTGTACATAACAGTGATAGTTTTTACACATAATAGTGATAGAGTTCATGTGTGAACCTGGTTTACATGAGTGTTACTCCACTTATAATTCATTTTAGAATCACACAATTTATTATATTAAAAGATGCAATTTGTTTATACTGAATCGTGTAATTATTTTTTCGTATTAATACTTACACGGTTCAGTATATAAAATTGCATGATTCTAAAATACACTATAAGTGTACAGTGCATTTGGATGCATACAAAACTTAACCATATGTCAATACTTATCAAGCAAACAACAAATTATGGTCACTCTCGAATAAATTAAAATCATTTAGACCGCAAGAATTGTGTGAATATTAATGATTTACGTCACTTTTACTCTCATTTAATTATAGTTGAAAATAATTATTTTGTCAAGCCGTTAAATGAAACCATCAAAAAGATCCTCGTATGTGAATCTGTGATACTTGGAAGACAATTGGTTGTGCCCGTTTTGATAGTGATATTAATACTTTGTGATATTTTGTGATATTTAAAAGAATATACACTATATCTTAATATCTAAATTTACAAATTTACGATATGTCTAAGGTATTTCACGATTTTTTTCATCCTTATCAATGAAATATTGATAAGATAGATAGACTTATTAATTTTAATGATAAGCATTAAAATAAAATATTATTTAATTTGAAGATAAATAATATTATTAAATATATATATGTAAACATATAAATAATATTTTACAATTCATTCTAGCTAACAATGAGTCATGTATACAAATATATTATAAAAGATTGATTTACTTTTTACAAGTTCATATAAGGATTAATTTTTTTTTTTTTCTCCCCTAAGAATTTCAATGTTGATTCTTTTGAGCACTGTTTTCAAAACCGGGTTGAACCGGCCCGTTCAACCGGTTGAACCGGGAATCGGCCGGTAACCCGGTTAAAAAACACTATATAGCCGGATTTTAGGTTGAACCGGTCAAAACCCGGTTCAACCGGAAATAACCGATTTTTTTTTTTTTTTTAAAAATTAAATTATTAATTTATATTAAATATTTAAATTTTAAAATTTATATTTCTCTCACATTTTTCTTCAACACTTTCGATGTGGGATAAATGTATGAGGTGGAGACAAAATTTATAAAATATGATATGAAAAGTTATAAAATATATATTTAATTTTTTGTAGGTGTATACTTATTTTATTTTTTTAACTAAACATAGAAAACGGTTGAACCGCCGGTTGAACCGGTCCGACCGGTTGAACCGCTGACCGGTGGTCTGTCCGATTCGATCACCGGTTCGATTATAAAAACATTGCTTTTGAGTGGCATATTCGGTATTATAGTGGAGACACAATTTTTCATTTTTTAAAATTGAAATATTTTGGTTGAAATTTTATTTTGACAAAATAGGAAGCTTAATATGTCGACAATCTCAAATTGGATTCTACCTTTTAGTGTGTGTGTGTGTGTGTTTTTAAAATTATAATTAACGTGTTAAATGTTAACTAGCGAGGTAATTTTTTAAAAACAAATAAAAAATTAGAAGGTCTCAAAAAGTAAAAATAAAAATTCAATTAGAAATTTCGTTGTTGGTGTGAAAATATTTGTGAGTTGTGACTTAATTTTTTTTCCATTCCGGGTGCTTTTTTTTTTTTTTTTTTGTTCTTTATCTATTTATATTCATGCAATTCATTTTAGGGAGTTTTGGATCCATGTCAACAAGTTAAATTTGGAAGAAATAAGAAATTGTTTCTCGTTGGAGGAAGATAAGGAGATCATCATCACCAGTGTTTTCATGACTGGACCGTCGATCAAATCGGACTGAACATCGATTGATGGTTCAATCGGTTGGACCGGTCGAACCGACGGTTCAACTATTAAAATGATCTCTATCTATTCTTTTAAAATATTTCATATATTATATTAAAATAAAATAAATATGAACTTATAAAACTTTAAAATGATAATTTATATTTTTCATATTAAAAATAAACACAATAGAAGCACAAATAATAGTATCATATAATATAATTTAAAATACTAAAATTTAAAATAGGAATGATAAAAATTAGGATCAAGTTTTAAACTTTAGAAAATTAAAAATAAAATAAAAAATTGGTTCTACCGGTTCCCGGTTATGATCGATTTTCCCGGTTCTGGCCGATTTTTTTCGGGTCAACTGCAAAAATGGTTTTTGAGAGTAATTGAACCAGTTTTATGATCGGTTCCCGGTTCAACCCGATTCTAAAAACACTTATCATCACATATCTTTTTTTTGATCGTGCAAATAATCACAGGATAATATGATTCATGTGGTGTTATCATAACTTGAATTGTGACTATTAATATGATTCTTCATTTCCCATTCATTTCCCATTTCTCGTCTATTTATTTGGTTGAGAACGATTTTTCACTTTGGCTAAAGGACCTGATTGGTCTATTTTCTTATTTATGAATAAAGATATTTGTTTTTTTTAAAATATCTTCTATTTTTTTCCTAAATGTTTTACAAATATAAATTTTTTAAGGAAATTTTTTTCCAAATTCATTAACTGCGGAATAATTATATAATTTAAAAATTTGCAACATCACAATTAATTTCGAGTGCGTCTCATGTGCAACTAGGTGATCTCATAGTCACAGTGCATTTTAGAACCATGCAACTTGTTACACTAAAATATACAATTTGTTTACACTGAACCGTGCATTATATTTATGAAAAAATAGTTACACAGTTCAATGTAAACAAGTTGTACCTTTCAGTACAATAAATTATACGATTCTAAAATGCACAATAAACACACAGTGCACTTGGTTGCGTAAGTGAATTAGCCATTAATCTCACCTCAAAATAGTACTTAGTGTTCCTCTAAAATTATTAACTAGATACTGTAGCAATAAATCTACTTCGTCAGAACTAAATACTAATAGTGTTCAATAATTTAGGTTTACATGTATTCAAGTTTCATTAATTTTACGGATATTGACGTTAAAACTTCTTTCATTCTAGAGAATTTTGAAATCCACACAAACAACATCTAATTATCAGGGGCCAATAATACCTTTCAAAAAAAAAAAATAATAATAATAAAACGTACATATACCAAAAACATCACATAATTTATAACTTAATAAAATCTAACGATAAATTATATAGGGAAAAACTTAGATACCAAAATTATAAAATTTCAACAATAAAATTAAATAATTCGCAAAGGAAAGTTGAAAAATTAGTTAACATTTGAAACTGTTACAGTACAATATTCATTTTTATAAAAATCATATAAAATATTATATGTTAATTAACTCAGTAAGTTGCACATATATAATATTAAAGTAGTTAATTTGCTTGTCAAAACAAAATTACACAATACTATATAAAAATTAATCTGTAAGTAAGTTTTGTTAAAATAATATTTTGTGTTTTGAGATAATTATATGTTGAGTTTACATAATTTTAAATAGGTTTAATTGCAAATAAAATTACAAATTTTCGCTTAATTACAATTTAATCTTAAATTTTGAATAATTGCAAACAAAGAACAACATTTAAAATTAGGCGAACGAACAATTTATTTTTTGCCCGGAGCTAATTAACGTGGTCAATCGATGTAGCCACCCCTTAATCCAACTAGAACGACAATAGAATCATGTTTAAAGAGGACTGATCATACGCCTAATTTGCAATAATATTCAAATTGGTGATTTATTTATAATTATCTAAAGTTCTAGATTATATTGCAATTAAGTAAAAAGTGATGATTTTATTTGTAATTAAGCCTTTAAAAAGTAAAAAAGATTGAGAACATTTTTGTTAAATAAGTATGCTGATTTTGGATAATTTTAAAAATGAATCTAAAATACATTGAGTTAAAATAATAGTATTAAACTAAAATTTTAATAATCTAAATTAATTATAAATAACAATAGATATATGATATCCTATCACACGACCTATTTTACCATCTTATTTACCTACATAAGCTACATGATAATTAGTCATTAATGAATACTTTTTTAAAAAAAATGTAGAAGGGTAAAATTAGAATATGATATTAAACTCTCCTGAATTGATGCAAAATAATAATTATTTTGTCTAAATAATACTTCTCTAAATAGACAAATAAAAAGGGTAGGAAGGAATATTTTCTTTCCAACTTTATCAATTTCTTAGTTTTTGTGATAGACATGATAAATTATCATTAACTATCAGTATTACCTATTAAATAACTTTCTTAATTTGTATGAAATCAAAAAAACAAGTGGAATATAGGGGTAATAAATTATCAATAAAAAAAAGCATGCCACTAAATTGAATGAAACAAAAATATAAGATTCCAATTCCAATGGTGGATCTCATATACGGGTAGATAGATATAATTTCATAAATAAGATTTTAATCTGTGTAATTTATTTATATTAAATCGTGTAATTATTTTTTCATGTTAATAATCGCTCAGTTCAATATAAATAAGTTGCATTTTTTGGTATAATAAATTGTACGATTCTAAAATGCACTATGAAGTGTACGTTGTACCTGAATAAATAGAAAAGTTAGCCCAATTCTAAATGGTGATGGTTTTCAATTAAAACTAAAGAAAAAACAAAAAAAAATATAGAGTAATACTCCTAAAAATCAGGTCTATACATGAACTCTATTATTGTTACGTGCAAAAATTATCACTGTTATGCACAAAAAAATTTACTGTTTGAAAATAAAAAATATTTTTTTAAACAGTGATAATTTTTGTGTTAACAGTGATAATTTTTATGCATCACAGTGATAATTTTTATATATAACAGTGATACTAAAAATACGGAGTTCATTGTGAACTCGGGTTCATATAAGTTTTTGTCTATAATATAATATATATAAAGATAGAGACATATATAATGTGTGTGTATAACCAGGTGGCTTAGCCCACCTGACCACTGGGCTCCTCAATTGAGTGGGAGACCCAAGTCGATTCCCTTTGGGAACAAATTGAAGTTTAGGAGTTATAAGGTGACTTGGTAAATTTATGAAGTGTTTGGGTGCTTGGTGTACTAACTACTAACATCTAACAATTAACTTTATCCGATAAAAAAAAAAAAAGTGTATATATATATATATAGTGTAAGTAGATGTTGACCCAGTAATTTGGAGTGCCAAAAAAGTGGCTCTTCTTCACGTAACACAAGTAACACTCCCCTGCAGATTCACCATCCCCGCGTTTCCCTATAATTCCGTCTTCTCCTTTTTCTTCAATCGATTCGCAAATCACACATGCGATTATCGATAATTCTCTCTACCTTCAATCTTATACTGATGCCTGCATTCTCCTGAATCAATTTTTCATGTACCGCCGAGCACAGAAGAATCGAAAGCACGAAGAACGAATTTCGAAAAGTGAGAGGAATTTCTCATCTTCTCCGGCGGTGCTTTTACCTGCCGGAAAATAACGGATTCGAATAACAACACTCGTTATTTACATCGTGTTGTACCGATTAATTAACATTTTTGCTGATATTGTGATAATTGCTTTTTCGAATCTGATCGGGCGGTTGTGTTCTTCGTTCGTCGCGAGGTTCGTTTTTGTGTATGTGATTTTTTTTTTTTATTATGTGACGAGATTGTGACGATTCATGCAACTTATTTGTTGTTGAATCGTGAATTTTTGTTGTTGCTGTATTTGAGAAGTTGGTGGTGTGTGTTAATTTTTGTTTTCTTCGGATTTTCCCCTTTGAATCGGTACTGAGTGTCGCTTTTTTCTGCATTTTTTCCGGGCAATAAGTTTACGAATGTAACAGTGGGAAAAATCGTGGTTGGTGGATATGGATTGATGATAGTGATCTTAAATGGAGTTTCTCCTTTTTCCAGAATTCATTACTGTAATCTATGTATCCCATTAATAGACATAAATCACGCGTACAGATCATTGAAATCTCCTTGATATGTACACAAACAGAGAGAAAGAGAGAGAGTGTATGTGTTTGTGTGAGAGAGAGTGTCTGTGAGAGAGAGAGTTATTCCATGTGAAATTTGCTGTTTATTTGATTCAAGTTTCATAAAATCTCAGTCTCATTGATCATCATCATCATCAACTATTCTGTTTTCTCAGCATTCATCAATTTATTTTAACTGTTTCTTCTTTGTCTTGATTGATAGCCAGCACAATGGATAACCTAAAAACTCCATTTAAAGGAATTCATGATGATTTTAAAGGGAGGATTGTTTGCTACAAAAGGGACTGGCTGGATACATGTAGTACTGGAGCAAGGTGCATTTTTCCCCTCCCAATTCTCGTCGAAATAATTCGTAAAAATACGAAACTGAAAGCTTATCTTTGTTTCAATTCATTGTTTCAGGATTTTAGCCCCTGCAGCATACATTTTCTTTGCTTCTGCTATTCCTGTAATCGCCTTTGGGGAGCAATTGAGTCGAGAAACAGGTTACTCGATTGTACTTTAACTTAAATAGTAAATATCAATTTACTAGTAATTTGATTTGATATTATTTTATTGTGTGATAGAGGGGAGCTTGAGCCCAGCTGAGACACTTCTTTCCACGGCTATCTGTGGGATTATCCACTCGATTTTCGGTGGACAGCCATTGTTGATTCTTGGAGTAGCAGAACCAACCATTATCATGTACACATACTTATATGATTTTGCCAAGAGAAGTATAGGAAAAGAACTCTATTTAGCTTGGGCTGCCTGGTAATAATCACACCTCTTTTCCTTTCGAAATTTGTCTCATTTTAGAGCGTAAATTGAACATAATTTATTCTTATATGTAGGGTCTGTATCTGGACTGCATTGATGTTGTTTATCCTTGCTATATTCAATGCTTGTACCATCATTTCTCGATTCACAAGGTTAGCCGGTGAACTCTTTGGCATGTTGATCACTGTTCTCTTCATTCAAGAGGCCATCAAGGTATTATTCCTCTTCTTATGAAACAACTAATACTGGTTTGCATTTTCGGTGTAGTTTCAAACAGTATCAGTTGTTCCATTCAAAAGTATTAGTTGTTATGCTATACAGTGAGAGTTGCAAATCAGTTGTACGATAAAATAGTTTCACATACAACCAACTCATGTTTGTAAATCGAACAACAGGGCGTGGTGAGTGAATTTAACATCCCAGAAGGTGAAAGCGCGCAAGAAGAGCCGTACCAATTTCAGTGGCTTTATACTAATGGATTACTCGCAATTATATTCTCATTTGGCGTGCTCATCACTTCCCTGAAGAGCAGACATGCTAGGTCATGGCGTTATGGTACAGGTATGTACACCAAGTTTACTGCCAAGATAAGATAACCTTATTCCAATCAAACTTTTACTTGAATCTTGATGTCTCTTTCGTCTTCTTTTGTAGGTTTTATTCGGAGTTTTGTTGCAGACTATGGTGTTCCATTGATGGTTGTGTTGTGGACCGCATTATCCTACAGTGTTCCACTAAAAGTTCCTTCTGAAGTTCCAAGAAGGCTGGTCGCTTCTCTTCCATGGGATTCTGGATCAATGTACCATTGGACAGTGATGAAGGTAGTAAAAATTTGACAACTTATGTATGGACATTGATCATCTTCATATTTAATCAAGAATTTTGGATTTCCTGATTTTTCAGGATATGGGAAAGGTTCCGGTGGCGCATATCTTCGCTGCAATCATACCAGCGGTGATGATCGCTGGTTTATACTTCTTCGACCACAGTGTAGCTGCACAAATGGCACAACCGAAGGAATTCAATCTGAAAAATCCGCCTGCTTACCATTATGACCTTCTGTTGCTTGGTGTGATGGTATGTATATCAGTATCTTAGAATTATGATGATCAAGAAGATGAACGAAAAACTAGTAATTTATTTTATTTTGGAAATACCAGACTTTGATTTGTGGTTTACTTGGACTTCCTCCATCAAACGGTGTACTTCCACAATCTCCTATGCATACTAGGAGTCTTGCAGTTCTTAAGAGACAGGTGATTCTTGTGATCGATTTCTCAATTACATGATTTTTGTATGTCGTTTCTGAGAGAATATTTTGTCTGATCATGTATAGTTGATACGGAAAAAAATGGTTAAACGAGCAAAAGAGGGGATGAAACAGAACGCAACCAACTCAGAGATATATGGAAGAATGCATGCTGTGTTCGTTGAGATGGACCGTTCTCCATTGGTAACCACTCACTCATCTTTTGTTTCACTCGATCTTCATTAAAAAAATAACCTAAATGAAATCTAGTTAATCAAACTTAATTTCACATTGATGCAGCATACTGTAGACAAAGACCTGGCAAATTTGAAAGAAGCTGTGTTAAAACACGATGATGAAGAGGACAAATTTGATCCTGAAAAGTACATCGATCTCCACTTGCCTATTCGAGTAAACGAGCAAAGAGTAAGCAACTTTTTGCAATCCATCCTTGTGGGACTTGCAGTTTGTGCTATGCCTGTTATCAAGATGATACCTACATCTGTTCTTTGGGGGTACTTTGCCTACATGGCTATTGAAAGCCTTCCTGGAAATCAGTTCTGGGAAAGGATTCTCTTGCTCTTTGTTCCTGCCCGTCGTCGTTTCAAGTAAGAATCCCTCTAATAGTTTAAAACAACGAATACTTTTTAGTAAAACAACTATTACCATTTAAAAATACACTTGAATTGCATGATACTCCTGATGTATACAAGTTTTTGCCGTAACCTTGGCACATATTTATTTTCTCAGAATCATCGAAGAGTTCCATGCATCATTCGTTGAATCAGTACCGTTCAAACACATCGCCATGTTTACGCTCTTTCAGTTTGCATATCTACTGATCTGCTTCGGGATTACGTGGATTCCAATTGCTGGAATACTCTTTCCATTACCCTTCTTCCTTCTGGTGAGCATAAGAGAGCACATTTTACCCAAGGTAATTCCGCCTCAGCATCTTCAGAAACTCGATGCTTCTGAGTATGAAGAGGTTATAGGACATTCGATGAGATCTAGAAGCCGTCATCAGCAGGTACGTTATTTTTCTTTTTAACTCAAAAAACGGGATAGTTCTTGATGATCATCACGTGATTAATGTTTTCTTAACAGGATGGAGATTATACTGATACTGATGGCGATGAAATGTCTCCGGATGTGTCGTCTGCTGAGTTATTAGATGAGATGACGACTCATAGAGGGGAAGTAAAGCGCAGATCAATGAGCATCAATGAAAGGCCGTCGTTCCATGTTAGTATCTCTCAAACTATTGGTTCTGATATGGGCCCAACGTCATCATAAACAACTTGTACCTTGTTTAGACATTGAATTTCTTATGAAGCCCGCATAAACTACTTGTACCTTGCTATAAAATGTACAAGTAGTTTGTGCGGGCTTCATAAGAAATTCAATGTCTAAACTTCCATATCATTACTCCCAAATTATAACAAACATGCATGCATCATTTTTGGTTGGTTCACATTTTGTGCAGTAATAGACAAAAACTTGTATGAACTTGGTGCACAGATCTGTGATCCGCGAACTTCATTGATCCTACCCAACAAATTTTAAGCGGATCCTAGATACAAAGTTTTGCTAGACCCGTTTTATAAATGGGATGAAGTTCACGTGAACCAAGTTGACACAAATAGTAAATTTATCTACTTATGTAATGCTGCTGCATTGTGTTGTTACAGGGTCTTCCTGATGAATCTCCTCGGAATTAATGAAAACATGTTACGCGTATTATGTTTGCAATTCATTTGCTCGATCAACGTGCAAGAAAAACGACACTAGTTGCAAGAGAAATGCAGGATTGAAGAATAAGTTCGTTCATGGATTGAGAGTTGATTGTTTTCTTTGTGATCGATTTAATAAATTCATGGGTAAAAAAGAGATTACATGATCGACGAGTAAGTCCAGTATACATGAAGAGCTAGTGCTAAGAGAAAAAAATAGGAGTATACTATATTAATACAGGTCATAAAAGATCAAACAAATTAAACAGGTTTAGAGAGATTATTTAAGATAAATTAGATATGAGTTGGGAAAGTAGAGAGATGGATCATATGCAGTAGAACATTGAACATCATTATATGTTTTTTTTTTAAAAATTAATATATATGTTTGAGATTGAAACAGATTGAGATTCTTTGGTTTTGTTACATTATTTTCCATAATTTTGTTTGCTGCTCAAGTTTTGGATAAGTGGTATTTTTATTCTTCTAAAACCCCAATTATCCAGCTATATTATTTATAAGTTACATTTCTAACACTTTGAAAAGAAGGAACGTTAATTTGTGCTAGGTTGCTATAACCAATAAAATATTCACACTTTTATTTCCATCAAGTGTGGAGATATCTCCAAACACTTTATCTTCTAAGTTCTAGAAAGGTATGCTCTATTGGCCAATTTTTATATCATTCGACCATTTAATATTGAACAAAATTTTATATGAAACGATATCACATATGAGATAAATTCATTTATGAGATGAATTCATTTACTATTATATGAGCCATAAGCTTTTGAGGTTCCAATTCAATTATATTTTAAAGGACAAAACAACATAACACACATAAGTCAATGTGTGTGTGTATATGTACATAAGACTATGTGAGATCATGTGCAATGTCATATGTGTGTCATGACAGTTTAGTTATGTTTTACTATTTGTGTGTGTTTTACGCATTATTATACCATGTGAGCAGGGGACGGATACATGAATTTTATTTAAGGGGTCCAAAATTTATGAAAATATACATGATCTAAAAAATGTTATGACAAATATTAAAAAAGAGGTTGTACCACCTAGCCAACCACATTATTAACAACATCAATTTTAAAATATATTATTAAATATTTTGAAAATTCCAAGAGGGGCCCAGTGCCCCACCTTGGCCCTATGCTGGGTCCGTCCCTGCATGTGAGAGATAAAAAATGAATGCCAGAAGATTAAACGGTAGAAAATTACTCAATATATTTTCATGTACAACTTTCTAAGATAGCTATTCATAAAATCAAATAAAGCTACAAAATGAACGTATAGAGTAATTTTCCGGGCATCAATGCCCACACCCCTAATATAATAGTACATTTGTCAAGACTAAAAATGTTACAAAGTGGTATACGCTCAACTATTCTACAGGTGGGTTTTAATGTACAAAAAGAATAGTATACATGTACCTGAACATGTTAGGATTTATCTCAGCACTTCAAAATTCACCCTTAACTAGTTAAAAACAGGTGATCGCCGTCTCTTATAACAGCCAGGTCTTCGATCGAGGCTCCATCTTTGTTAACAACTTTGGTGGCGTGGAAACCAAACTTCTGATAACCCAAATCCAGCAGCTCTTGAAGAGAATCCGGCAAAAGCACCAGGCGTCCATCCGCGTCTCCACAACGAACAAACACTCTAGCTCTATTTCTTGGTGTGGCAATATCCGCAGGTGGATATAGAGATATTCCTCCTGTACAATATAATAATGTAAGTCCTAAACACGAAGTGAAAAAATAAAAGAGATATTCTTATACACCAGTTGTGCTGTGCAACTATACACAATTAATGATTTTCCATCAAAATAACCAATAATTATCAGTGAAAACAACCAGTACTAAACAATTAATACCTTTTAGTTAAACAACTAATACTTTTTAAAGATACACATGAATTGCATTGTGCACCTGGTGTATACAAGTTTTTGTTCAAGTAATATAGAAGTTTATTGAACATTTGTTTGCAAATTCTTAATCACAATATCACAATATAAGTCCTAAACATCAAGTAAATGAGTATCATTCTTATACACCAGTTGGGCGGTGCAATTGTACACAACTAATACTTTTCAATGAAAATAACCAATACTTTTCAGTGAAAACCACCACCAACAAACTAATACCTTCTATATAAACAACTAATACTTTTGAAAATACTCATGAATTGCACGGTGCATCTGGTGTATAGAAGTTCTTTTCCTAGTAAAATAAGAGATGTATAAAGAATTTCTTTTGTATATTTACCTTCATTTTGTTTAAAGCCAGTTGTGAGGATCCCCGCAAGCGAATTCCGGAAATCAGTTGCTGCCAATTTTAGGGGGCTGTCGGTCCTGAAGCTAGCCCCCAGGGGATTCAGTAATTTTTCTACTTCTTTCGCAGTAGGCATTGAAGATTCACTCGAGTACTTTTTAAGGTAAGGCGGTTCTTGTATCTCGAGAGGTAAACTCGAGGTCCGTTTATGTGTCTTCTGGTCTTCGGGTTCTTTTAGGGTTTTAAAGAAGTTGTTGATCTCCTCGTGGCCTTGATGTTCAGCCAATCGTCGTGCCGTCCAGCCATGCACATCGGCTTTGTCTATATTGCCTCTCGCTTTGATCAAAAACTTTATAATTTCAATGTTATTTTCACATACTGCCGTGTGAAGGGCTGTGGTCCCACTCCCACTCAGCGTTGTAATGTCCCCACCGTACTTGATGATTTCTTTGAGTAGGTCTATGTTGTTTTGCTCAGTCGCAAAGCATGCAAAACGACCAACATCACCAGAAGATAACTTAGCCCCGTTGTTAACGAGTACTTTAACCACCGCCTCGTGTTTACCCAATAATGCATCCCATAGTGGAACATTTCCTTCAGAATCTGCAGAAATGTGTTAAAATCCCAGTGAGGAAATGCTTCCCTTTTTTTTTTTTCTCCCTGGATGGAACGAAAATATAGAGGACGTATACAATCTGAAATCAATCAATCAATCTAAATGTGAAAACTAAAATTATTCTGAAGTATTAAGGTGAGAGATGATTAGAGCAAAGTGGTGTAATACCTCTTATGTTAGTATCTGCTCCATAATCTAACAGAAGAATTGTGCATTCGACACTTCCAATTGATGCTGCAAGATGCTTTACAAATAATATAAGTTCTTATTTGCTACGCAATTCGAAAAACCACACTTCTATAATACAAGGAGATCTAATAGGCTTTTAAAAAGAAACTTTGAGACGACATGAAGCTATTTTGGTCAACTTAGCCATGATGAAAGGCCATTGGAGTTCAATTTTGGCCAATTTATCTGGATGATCAAAATTAGCTGATCAACTGGTGTGTGTTATTTTAACCTGGATAAAACATATATCTAATTTTAAAGATTGCAATTACATATCATAGATTATACACTTATGGGGCACTTAGTTAAGAATTCCTCAATGGGGATGGTAATGAGAATGAAATGGGTATTTGTGGTGGTCAATGGGAATAAAGAGGATGGATTCACTTTCATCATACTTTACACGGGGTAATAGGACTCAAATAAGTTAATCACTAACCCATTTCAATTACCCCTCTACCCATTTCTCTTTAATCATTCCACTATTTATCAACCAACAATCATTTTTTGTCCCCTTTATTCCTAAATTAGAGCATAACACGATGTAACCACGATTGAGACAGCCGTTCCTCCAAAAATTTTCATCAAGGCGGCGTAAAGGGAAAAGAGATTCTCATTATCATTCCCAGGGAAAGAATTTGAACCAAGCGCCCTTATTTGTATGCCTGTATATTTGTGTCTATGACAGATAAACATATTTCGCCAAGTGATAAAATATCTAAATCAGATCTACTAATATTGGCATGATGAGAAGCTGGCCAAAATTGCAGCTGATTGGCCAAATTATGGGTAACTTGACAGTTTTGAAAGATTTAAGATTGACTAGAAAAGCAAAATATTGCACAGTTTTGACTATTAGGGCTACAAGAGATAAGCATACCAAAGCACTGCGTCCATTGCTGTCCAAGTCATTTGGTTCCAACCCTCGTTTTAAAAGACGGTGCAACAATAGCTCATCCTGTCTGGCAGCTGCAAAGCACAAGGTGAGAGGAACATCCATCCTCCCATGAGCCAGCATGTGTTCTGTATCAAACAGAATCTCGTACATCATCGGGTCCTCATGATCTTTCAGATACTGCACAAACAAATATATATCATATAAAAACTCTACGAAATTTGCACGAATTGGAGAATAAAGCACAGATTTACCTGGAGAAGATTGCTCATGATTACAGCCCCATCTCCAATATTAGCTTGAAGAATATTAAAAAATGAAGAGCGGCTCAACCGCAGGAGCTGACTCAATCGTTTCGTACGAACAGTAACAACTTGTGGCCTATAGCAAAGAACTCCTACTTCACCGTAAATACCCCCTGGCTTGCATTCCCTAAAGGCCTAAAACATTCCATTATGAACATTACCTGTTTGTCCTTCAACTATGTAAGCAATCAAACTCAGATTCGGTAAAGACTTACTTACCCTTTGCATCCCGTCTCTGTCTGAAACAAACTCCTGTCACCACAGAAACAGTATCAGAAAGCTGAAAAAGTTGTGTAAATACTCACAACATGCACACAGAGAGAGAGAGAGAGAGAGTACCACTGCCCCATTAACCAAAATGTATAGATCAGTCGGTGCTTCGTTTTGTAATATTATATCTTCCCTTGGGGGAAAATACTCGGCCTTCATCTCGGAGACCTGCAAGATAAAACCACCAATAACAAAAGCGTATCAATCTAGTTCAACCCAGAGCATCTAGTACCAGAAAAGGTCAATAGATAACAAAGGGACATCGGATGTTTTGGAAATTGGAATAAACAAAAAAAAAAAAGAATCAGCAGAGGTTGTTTGCTAATAATGACTACCTCTAAAGACAAAGCTTGCCATTTAACTTCTTTTCTTAAACATAATAAAAACTAGCAGAGGTTGTATGCTATTAATTACGACAGCGAGGAGTTCTTCCAATACCACAAAATCCCTTCAGTAAAAATCAGACAAAAAGTTGAATGGAGAAAAGAAACTCAAGGGATAGAAATGAACGAGGAAATGAAGGTCATTACCAGCTGAAAGAGTAGGTCATTTGATACCCCTTGGAACAGATACACCTTATCAACGATCGAGTAGAATAGAAAATGTAATATACTTGAACGGATTGCCTTGGGGAGTGCATCAAGAGTTTCTTGTTGTTGCAATCCTTCTGAGTCAGTTCTGTACGTAAGGCTCAAGTGAGCTAGCATCTGATCTTGCAAACGAGAAGGGAGATGGTTCCTTTTGGCAAAGCTTGAGGCAGCATTAATAGTTTCTCTCTACAACAAAGATTTGTTTTATTGAGTGGCCACAGATATATAAATAACAAGACAAACCAAAAAAAGAATAAAAAAATTCCTCAACAAGCAACAAGTTCGATATCAAAAGAAGAAGAAATCTACTATTTTTGAACTTTTGATGAATAAACATACTAAAAAATCTACTAAACGTTAGAAATAACTAAGGGTATGTTTGTTTTGCAAACTAGCCCCAACTGGATTTTGGATTTTGCAATCCAGTACTCGTTTGTTACGAGACTCAAAATGTAAGATATTGAAATCTTTTAAATTCAGCCCCACTTTATCATATAAAAATTACTATATCATCTACCACACGCTTTCCTTTTAATACTCCCAATAACACTCACATCTCATATATAAGTATTTTAATCACTTAAATAATTCAATATCAACCACTTTACATATTTGATTGGCATAAAGCAACAACCCCACCCTACCTATATATCAAATTAACATGCTATTACTATTCGATCAAAAATTTACACCCACAAGGATTTCAAAGTCTGGATTTCCCCCAATCACTATAAGCCCAAAACAAACATACCCTAAAGGGACTGAAGAAACTTGAGACGAAACTAGAGGTCCATACTTACAAACTTCCGAGTTCTGAAGGTAGATTGAACAATCAAGTTGGTCATGTTTCCTATGATATAGGAATTTAGGCCGAGGTTGAAAAACATGTAGAAAATGCTGAATATCATTTCCTCTTCGTTTACAGGATGTAAGTCCCCGTAGCCTACAGTGGTGGCAGTGACAATGGACCAGTAAATAGATATAACATATCGTCTCATCACAGGCACTTCGTGAAAATTTTCATGAACAGAACCAATCCACGTATCTTTCGGGTCTGGGTGTTTATCAGCAAGAAGATAAAAGCCGCAACCAGCAGTGTGAACCACAAAAAGAACTACCTACAGAGAAAGCAAGCTTTATTTTATACATCATAATCTTGCCCTAAATAGCTGACAGGTACTTCTATGCACTAGTTTTACCATGTAACTCAATTGTATTTTTAAATGGAATTAGTTGTTTTACTAAATAGTATTAGTTGGTCAGTATTAGTTGTTTTCACTAAACAATATTAGTTGTTTTCATTGAACAATATTAGTTGTGTACCACTTGCACCGTGCAACTGGTGCACCAAGTGCTACTCCTAAATAGACTAACAATATGTCTCTTTAAACACTTACACATGTAAGTTTTACAATTCGAACCCCATAATAGTTGTGATTCCTGTCCTTCTCCAATCTGCAGTATTTTAAGACATGTCAGGGGGATTATGGATAGATTAAGAAACAAGTCTAATATTGAAGTCATTCCATGAATTATAAGATCTAATTTTCAATATAAACTACACTAACAATGACCAAATACAAGAATAATGTCAGAGATATGCTGCAGGTAGATAGCGTACCTCTGAAACATTGCACTGACTCTTCTGAGACGCCAGAGACGAAGCATACTTAAATAGCCGTACGATCCAAAAATACTTGGCATAAATTTTCGTGAAAGTTCTGAGGGGACTGTGGATATTACATCCAAGATAAACCAGCTCTTTAAATATCTCAGAGCAATCATCTTTCGGTTATCAACAAGAAGGTAAGTTGATTTGTCAAGGTATGCAACAAAGAATGTAAGGATGATGTCAATAGCAAAAAATCCATTGACAATATTGTCAATGACGACGAGAGGTTCATCACGAACATTGAAACCAAACTCAAAAGGACTCACCCATGCTGTGTAGAAGACCAGTACTATCAAGAATGACTCCCAAGTTCTGCAAGGCACATATCAAATTTCTTTTGCACGTGAACTTAGGAACATATTAAATTGAGTAAGTTCTATTTAAAGCAAAAAAATTGAGATCAATTCAACAGGAAATTGCATCATAATTGCCACATGTACATTCTAAAGTAAAATGTCATCATAAGATAGTGTTATCTACTTTCTGTGTCTCGTTAAGCATTCGCACTTATAATAGTGCTATGTCTTGAATGTTTATAACAAGCACAAGTGTGGCTTTCTTCTCTTTTTGCGTTGTTAGTTGCTACTAGTTCAACAACAAGGTTTTTCAGACAAAAGCAATCGTCATAATGCCAAATGTCCGAAACATTTAATCCAGAGTAACCATGAAATGATATACACGTCTCAAATTTCATTAACGATAATTTTACCTTAAAGAAAACAAGATAATATTATTCTAATCTCATGAATAGGGAAATGAATCATAAAATTGGAAAAAACAGGAAAGACCAATTACACAAGACAGGACTATGCCAATCATCTATTAAATTAGTAGATGCCTATCCATTCTTCTCACTGAAAATTCCCCAAAATGCAATCAACCAATCATCAGAAAAACTTCCAAGAATGTCATAATACAATCCTCGAATCATAAAATCAACAAAATCATCCAGTCAAAATTTCCTTAACATGAATTTCTTCATACTATCTACCGAATCAATGATTAATTCGCAACAGCAATGTCATTTGTCAATCATTCCTCAAGCCTATCACACACAAATGACAAATACACACACGAATCAACGATAATACGCCCAATTTCATAGGGCGTATCATCTACAATACCCGTCCATACCTGTAACGGGAACCAATGGAAGAGATAGTCAGGGGACGAAGCTTGGCCTTTCGCGTGGATCGAGCGCCGAGTGCGGGAAGAATACCACTCGAAATGCTATGATTGCTTCTATCATCCCTCGAAACTCGTTCAATTTCGCTCTCAATTTCCGTGATTCCGCACATAGACCCCCTCGATTTCGAGGAGTCCTTGAGACTCTTCACCGTCATGGCTGCTTATTCACATGCCCAAATTCGATTTTGTGCTTTTTCTTCGTAGCTATGATTCAACAAAGGGCATTTTTCGAGGGTTTTCTCGAGCCCTATTCTGAGCATTCTCTCTCTCATATCGGTTCGCATCGCAGTTATCTCAATTTCAATTTCACCCACATGAAACTAGCGGTGAGCATGGAATTAACAGAAAAAGCATTGATTTGATTTTCGTGTGTTTGCCCTTTCTGTTATGGCAATCATGCTTTTCAAACTTGTTTATTATATATATGATGTTCAGTGTTTGCCCTTTCTGTTATGGCATGCATGTAATGTTATGACTTCACTTAAACGTCACGCCCTTCATCTCGCCCTTCATCTCATAGTTAATTGAATATTTATAGTACGATTAAATCTAGTATAAAAAATTTCATACATGAATAAATTTTAATTTACAATTAAATTTTGTAATTGGTGAACGTAAAATAAAATTGAGTGGTTCATGGTTCACTCGGCCCAAGTGGTTCATGATTCACCCGGCCCAAATATGTCATAATTTAGGGATCATTATTTAATGTTTAAGGTGTAGATGATTAATTTATGACAATTTTATAGATTTTCATACATGAAAATTTTCACACTAGACTACTCTTATTGTACTTGTACATATGAATTTTAAAAAAATAATTATTTATTATTGTTAAAAGGGATAAAGTTAAGGATTAAATAGTAAATTAATGACATTTATGTAAATTAAATGAAATAAAGTTGACTTTAGTGTTAAAAAAGTAATAATATTGAGTATAATATTGAGGTGTTAGAAAGAGCATACATAAAAGAAAAAAATTATTTTATTACCATTTATAAAAATATTCAATTGAATTTACGAATCATTTTTGTAAATGTTCAATTGAGTTGGGGACGAACGTAGTACTCTCCTGAAATTTAAATATATCCAAAATCATCCAATTTGATTATTAAATGAGGACTAACATGTGAATCAGGTTCACAATATAAACTTTAATTCAATATGACTCATTTTGAAGGATGAGTTAACCAAAATTTTCGCCCTCATTTAATTCGTCACTCCTATTCTATTAAAATTCTCACTGTTGTACTATAAAATTATCAATGTTATTTTATAAATTTAATATTTATCAAAAAGGTTTGTCTCTTGAACATTTATATAAATAACAATAAATAATTATTTTCCTTTATATTTACTCTTCAAATACTTCAATATTACACTATGTGCCCATTTTTTCACATTAATTTATACAAATGTTATTATTTTATCTTTAATTTTTATCAAAAATCAATTTTATTATTTTTAATAATAATAAATAACTTCTACATTAAAATCCGTGCAAATAGTAAATAGTAAGAGTAAATAAGAGTTATATGGAGGAATTATTTCATAAGGATATAAATGAAGGGGTAAAGTAAAAAATATTTTTTTTCTCACTTTTCTTCATACAATTAATATTATAGTAAACATAATATTTTTATATATTTTATAAAAATATAGGGGTATTTGTTTTGCATATTTTTGAGCGAAGAGTTTTTTTCTTCTTCCTTTTTAATGCTTTTTACCCGTACAAATTGGTCGTGGCCGATTTTTTATAGACTATAAATACAAATAATTTCTGTTTTAGGGGAAAATCGCCACAATTTCTATTAAGAAAAGGGAATCAGAGTGGGAGGAGACATTTCAGAGAGAGGAAAAATGGCGTCGGCGCTCTCTAACTGGCTCGTGAACCCGAATCGCAACCCCCTTGCTAAAATCCACATGAAAACTATATACAATCGCCTTAGCAATTACGGTATGTATTATTGGTTATGCATCTGTATTGCGTTTTTCTTTTTTTCCGCGTTCGATTAAGGAGTTTCTGATGTGAAATTAGGGCTTCGATATGACGATTTGCACGATCCAATGTACGATGTTGATGTGAAGGAGGCGCTGAATCGGCTGCCAAGAGAGATTGTGGATGCGAGGAATCAGCGCCTTTTGCGGTCCATGGATCTGTCCATGAAGCATGATTATCTTCCCGAAGATCTCAAGGTGAAATTTAATTACGTTTACATTATTTAATATTGATTTTGCAGCTGCGTTAGGGTTCTTACGATTTATTTTGAGGGGTTGAAAGGAAGCTATGTATATGTACGTTCACTTAGCGTCTGGATTTGGTTTTATGCTGTTGCTATCTCTCTTTGGTGTTTTGTGTGGTTTGATTTTAACCTCCTGAAGAAATGTTGGAACCGAAAAAGATGTTTTCAGTGTACAGATTACTCCCGGGATATTACTCTGATGCCTATATGTCCTTTCCTGTTTCCTTTACGATTTTTGTTTCCTGCATAGTGGCATAAAAGCTTGTTAATATATGGAGTTCTGATGCTGCTATCAGTGTATAAAAGAACTCCGATGTTTTGGATAAGTTTGTTTTTTCTTGAATGTATATTTGCTCGATTATGCTACTAATAAAAATAGTTTGGATTGGGTCCCAAATTGTAAGTCAACTTTGTGCCGATAGAGTTCACTTCCCAATTCCCTTGTCAGAAATCACATTCTGACTAATTGTAACAGCTCACCATGATTTTTCGTGAAATTTATACCATTTTGCTAGGTATCTGTGCTTTGCTTTCTTTATTTTTTTAGCTTTTTTGGTTAATTTTATGCTGTTTAGTGGATTATAAACTTATTTGCCTCTCATTGCTGGATTTTCTGCAATCTCAAGTTTATCCATCTTTTCACTCATGACATGAAAAGTGGAAGGATCTTGTAATTACATTCTCCCTGCATATGCATCCAATATACTTCAGCCTGTTCTTATATTTTTTCTTTCGGGTTGCCTTGAAGCAGACCAAGTTCCAGTATTATATGTTGAATTTATCTTCATCTGCTTCTTAATTCACAGGCTATGCAAACACCATTTAGGAGCTATCTTCAGGAGATGTTAGCTTTTGTAAGTGCCTCTATCTTTATCTTGTGGTGCGGAATGTATATCTCTCTTTGAAGGGACCCCCACTATTCTAATTGCCTGGGTTTTCAGATATGTGACAAGTTGGTTGAACATATTTTATCATTACTAAAATCCACATGTTCTTGAAAACATGCCTTCTAGCTTACCAAAGCAAGATTTTACTTTCAAAATTCTATGCATGTTTGTTTGTAGGAGTATGCAAGATGGATTTCAAAATCGATACCTATAATACTTAAACTCTCTTACACTCTCTCACATGCTTTTATTTTTCCCAATATCATGCACCTTTACTTTGTGCAATTATAATAATCTCATTCTCACTTACATTTTCACTATCTTTTTCTCATTCCTACTATATTACATCTTACCAACCAAACGTAGGGTGTGTCTACAAACACAAGTGGAAGGGGCAGAATCACTTATTTTTAAAGCTGCCCCCCCCAGCTTTAGTTTGTTAGAAGTGCTTCAAGCCGTGAGTAGAGTTTGCAAACACCCCCATACACAATAATCAAATTCACCTTTTTACTGTTCCAATATTTTTCAATCAGGATTTCCCCAATCCCCTTACAGCCTGAAACAAACATAAGTTTCTTTGTCCACTGCTTCTATATATTGTTCTCCTGCTCGCTGCAATTTTCAGAACTTTTGATTGCTTTAGTTTACCACATTGGGCTAGCCTTTTGTATGTTGTCTATATGGATTCCTATATCACTGCTGTAATGGTAATAATTGGATGGTACCATCCTAATCACGGTTGAACTTGGTTTAAATTGTTTTATTGAATAGTCTTAGAGCCATTTATGGTTCCTGACTGATAATCTAGAAGCTACACTATTCCTCTGAATTTAGCACCCGTAATTTTGATAAACTTTTTGTACTTCAGATGTTTTTTAATGTCCTCACAGTAAAGTTTTTAAATATGTGCTTATATATTTGGGTTACTGCTTTCTTGCAGAATTTCTTATCGTTTACTTCAATTCTGCAGGTTAAGAGAGAGAGCTCTGAGCGTGAAGCTCTCGGTGCCTTACCGCTCTACCAGCGCACCCTTCCCTGAGTGGATCTCTCGCAATGCTGGGGCGACCTCTGATTGAACTACATTTTTCATGACTGAATAAGGGCAAGTCATCTTAGTCTTTTCTGGGAAAAGATTTTAGTTTTCTTTTTGATGTATACATTGAATAGCAAGCCTCTTCATTTTAAGGTTTTTTGTTCACCTCTTCGATGTTGTGTTCCACCATTTTCTGGTAGAATCCAACCAACATCAAATTATCATAAGATGGATTTGAATTTCTTTCGAAATACAGTGAATAATCGCCTCTTCATTTTGAGGGATCTATGTTACCCATTGAAGCATCAAAATCTACTTGAATCGAATTTGAAAATGTTGGTTAAAAAAAGCCATGTGTTTGATCCTGGGAAACTACATTGAAGATAGCCTAAACATGCATAACTAGGTAGAAAATTAGAACCAACACTCTTTTTAACAAGATTTCATCTTCTTTATCCTGATCATTCAAGAAAAAATACTGCAACACAGCCAAAGGGCCTGCATAATCTATTTGCCCCTCGTTCTTCAAGATTCAGAAAGGTCCTTTTCGAATTTGAATTCGTTAATTTGGAATCCTTGTTCTTCGGGTTTCCTTGCAGTTGAACTACGAGACCTGCAATCATATATTCTCCAGTTACCAGCAGACTATTAGATAAACAAATCCATTTTTCATGACAAGATTAAATTGTGGTAATTGATAGAAAATCAAAACCATTCATTAGATATAGAGATGCTACTCCCACAATCCATAATAACTTCCTTAGTTTGATGAGACTGCACAACTTTACTTGGCAATACTTTTACCATTGATTCCCTCCATGTAACAGATTGCTGGAAAAAACAAAAACAAAAACTTCCAAATTAAACTAGTTAATCATCAAGATTCACACAAAAGGTGGTCGGAAAATGTACCTCGCTCGTTGGGCCTTGCAATGTTATCGATTCTGGTCCTAAAGAAGTCGCGTACTTGAACGGTGTCCAGTCCATGCAAGAAGACACGATGTTTGATGGTGATTCCAAGGGTAATCTCGATGTACCCAACGATGACAAGAAATACGGTTACTGGGAGAATTAAACGGCGCAAACACGCCCGGGATTCCCGTTCCAATCTCGTATTCCGTTCCACCAGTATTACAAACTCTTGGAGGGCATGCCTGCATGAATGTAGGATAAGAAGTAGATGACATTTGCATCTCTTGCTGCCTTTCTTGTTGCATCATCATCATTGGAGAATTTAATGTGGAATAACCTTCTCCTACTGGCATCATCTGGTGCTGATCATTATGGCAAAAGAGATTAACTTGCATGTTTTGGTCATCAGAGTTGTGTGTTTGTGTGAGAGAGAGGAATACCTGAACCTTATGTTGTAATGACTTTATGTACTTTATAGGATCATCTAGTGTTGATGACCTATCTCTCTATATATGAAGATGAGTATGAATATGTTACTTTAGAATGAATAAACTATTACTTTAGAATAACTATTACTTTATGAAATATGAAGATCAAGAAGTGAAAATTGTTGCCTTATTGCTATTGGGAATCAGTTCCTGAAGGGTCTTTATTTTTTCCTTCTGTTTTTGCCTCCTAATCTGTTCACATATATGCAGTTAAAGAATTGAAAAATGTTCCACAAAATGACAAAAAAATAATAATAATAATGAACATGAAGCGTATGAAATATTATGATTTAAGTTTATCCATCATTTCACTGCCTAACATCAATATATTTGATGTAGATGATGATTTTAGAACTATACTTAAAAAATTATTATTGGGTGAAAGCTCATCATTTAAACTCAATTTGATAAATACAACACACCAGTTTAATATCTAAAGCTCATTATAAACTTAGGTGTATAAGAAAATAAAAGTAAAATAAATGTGTTTTTTTTAAAACAGTGTAATAATTTTTATACATAACACTAATATTTTTTATGCATAACAGTGTAAAAAAAAAAAATCGAGTTCACCGTGATCACATGTTCACACAATTTTTTTTCAATTATTAAAGTGCAATATAATTTTAAATATTTTGGACCCCAATTTTTGACTCTACAGCACTCGTGTCAGCTTATTAGAAGCTCAATTCTAGCATCCCAAAAAAGGGGGAAATGTGGCAATCGATAAAACCCTAATTTTATAATATCTGATCAGTTGAAGAAAAGGTTAAATTCATCTCAAGCTTGATGAATAATACGTCAATTCGAATTTGACGCCCTACGATGATTTCAGAAACTTCATCCCTACCATTTTTTCTCGTGGTGCTGTTTCGTTCGATCAACGTAGAAAATATGGTTCGATTCGATGGCTGAAACTGCGTCATCAAATCAAAACAGGTAAAGTGTTTCTTTCCAACTGATTCCTATGTGGTATTGTTTTAGATCTACTTCGTGATTTTGTATGGAACACATAAACTAAGACGAATCTAATTAGACGTGGGATATAGATTTTCAAATGCAGAAAATCGAACATAGAAGGTTGGGGAAAGATGTTTACTGCTAATTATGATTTTGATCTGTCTTTGATAATGCACCTTGAATGATGCTGTTAGTACATAATTTAGGTTGTTTGAGCTTTGGCTTTTGAGAGATAATGGTATTTTCAAAAGACTTGAATTAGGGACCGAAATCTATGACTGAAAGATCTGAATCCGAGAAAAACTTCGAATATATTTGATTTTGGTTTTTTTTACCTTATTTCTAAGATGGAACACTAGTTGATATGGTTTTCAATAAATTTGGACTTAGGAGCATCTTTATAAAATCTGATATTGTCTAATTAACACTTGGATTAGCAGGGTTCGACTAAATTTGAAACTAAAAGAACCAGCAGTAGCAGGCAACCATTTTAGTTAAATTTTGAAGGGGATAGGGATAAGTCAATCACCGTTGTAATTAACATTTAACACAAACACTTTTCTGCAAATTTGTACGGATCTATGTTCTGTGCAAATCAACCAACATCCAATCTAATTGTTCTTCTTTAGGATCCGATTAGGAATGAGTTGCCCCGCGGATGTTTAATTTGCATGGTGCAAATTTGTACATGAGATTTACTATTGTATAAAAGGGTACTAGAAGGGTATAGGCAAAGTTACAAGGTTATGAAAGGTTAACTTTCCTGAAGATAGAAGATGTATGATTCCATATGATAACATTTGAATAAGACTTAACTTAAGAGGCATTTGGCTTAAAACTAGTTAACCAAACTTCCCAATATGTTTTCATATATAATCTATCCTGAAAATTTAGTTGTCAATTCTATAAGCTTAAATGATTGAAGCTCAAATATGAATAAAGCTTCGTATGAATGTAATTCAACATAGCACACAAATATATTCACTAAAGATGTAGACTAAACAAATCTGCAGGATTAGGAATTCGATTTTTTCTTCATAATTTAAAATGGGTCACTTATACTTACCCTCCCATTCTGGTTATGTAATTCGGCAGAACATGTTCTTATTTGTTGTTTGCTTTGAACACCTGTATCCATGTCCTGTTTTACTCCAACATCCAGCACCTAGAAAAAGCAGAACTTGCTTCAGTTAATCGAAGACCAGAGAGAATCCCGATAAAAACTACAAAAACACATATCTTTAGAGCTACATGTCCAATTTAGGAAACCATAATTGTTGTCCTAGTCTCATGGTAGAAAGAGCTATTGATTATATAGTACATCATCTGTAGATATTTTCTGTAACTGTAGGATAGAATACATAATTTGATCATCTAGACTAAACTGAATAAAAATAAATTGAAGATTATTTGTATATAAATACATATATAATTGAAAAGTCATAGAGAAGTATGAAACACTTTTTTTTCAGAGGCAAACTTTCTTTTTGCACCAATGGACTGTCCCTCCTCCAAAGTATTCAAAACAACATCCTTTGAATTCAGAATTTCGTCAAGAGACGAAGCAACCTCGAACCTCGTTAGATCATCTAGTATGTTCGAACAACGAGCTGCTACATCAGCCTCTTCTATGCTTAAGCTTGAAGATGCTGGTCCATTATGATCCCTTAAAACTTGCTGATCAGAAATTACAGGCGTGACATCATTAGTAATCATACTCTTCGTTTCCATTCCTCGATTTTAATCAATTTGAATCTTGATCCTCTTAAGGATGAACACTACGTTTAGCACTAATTCTTCCAACTTATGTTAGAAACCTCTCAACTTATGGTTTATTGAGTAGTGTTTTTCAAGATTTTGCTCGGTTGATCTTGTGAAATATACACTCTGAATAAGGTTTTGGGTTTGAAAATCCTTATATACACTCTTTAGTATTTTAGTACAGAACATGTCAGTTGAGTGAATGGTATAGACGGTTTTGATGTCTTTCACCTGATGTTTTAAATACTATGTATTTTATTTGTATAGTGTTATTTCTATTTGTCAGAGACATTGAGAGAAGATTGGTGGATTTATTAGCTTTTTTTAGTAAGAAAATGCATGTAAAGATATGATCATGTTAATCTTCTGCATAAAATCAAGATTTGGTTGATTTATTGATCGGTCAAGACACCCAAATCCTATTAAAACTATATTTTATCAATTAGTAAAAGAAGAAAGTGGATAAAAATCAGTATGTAAATAGATAAATATTGGAATACATTTTGCATATAGTATAATTTAAATTAATCCCTCATTTGTTTTTTCACATGGGAAAGAAACGTGTTATATGTTTTTGGGAACAATTTGAAAATATTAATTTAAATTAATCTCTCATTTTAAAAATGATTTTTAAATAAGGTTTTCTTTCACTTAGGAAAGAAGATACGTTATACGTGTCATATGTTTTTGTGAACAGTTGGCTGAAAATTGGCTTGTGTTGCCGTGAACACACACCTCATACGTTGCAAATTCTACACCATTAAAATTTAATTTATTTATATTATTTATTTTGTTCTTGCTTTTACATGAAAATGCCTTCTTATTTGACCAATTGACGCTGGTTTTTGGACATAGCATTAGGTCCAATGTCAGTGATTTCGTATTTCATTTAAAAATAAATTATATACCTCCATGGGAAGAAAATTTATTTAGTGCTGTGTAGGATGGAGCTTTTTAAAATTTTATTGTTGGAATATTGTAGAATTGTTCTTATCTGACCAATTGACCCTGGTTTTTGGACATATCATTAGATCCAATGTCAGTATTATTTTTTTGTTTTTAAGTATTTTATTTAAAAATAAATTACATAAGTTTAGGTTGGATTCTATGCACAATGAGACTTGATTTAAGAAAACTTATATAGTTTTAAAAAAAAAACTTATATAGTGTTGTGTAGGGTGGAGCTCTTTAAAATTTTATTGTTGGAATATTGTAGAATTGTTCTTATTTGACCCATTGACACTGGTAATTGGACATATCTTTAGGTCCAATACACAATGAAGACTTGATTTAAGAAAATTTATATAGTGCGGTGTAGGATGAAACTTTTTAAAATTTTATTGTTAGAATATTGTAGAATTGTTTATAAGATGAATGGATGAAAATGTATCCATCCATCCAATTTATTTCCTCCACATCAGCTCCACATTATTAATTTTAAATATTCAATTATTTAAACACACTATACACAATAGTTATTATTTATTCATCTATGCATATTTTATGGGTCTCATTGTCATTTCATTTTTACCTACTTTTTTGCAAAAAACATTAGCAGGGGAAATAAAAGATCCGTATCATGTAGGATCACGTACACAAAAAGACAGAAAAAGACTGCACGAATACTAAATTCGTATAATTCCTTTCTTTCAAGACAGAAACTTGTTTCAGATAGTCTCATGCATGAGATGTGATACAACTTAACACAAATTAACATTCACCCCTCCCAGAATATTAACTGACGCTCCTCCCAGAATATTAATGCGTCAGTGCCCTCTCATGTAAGACTGTCTCACGCAAGTTTGTCTCGTGTATCATTGTATGCATGTCACCAGTTCTCAATTTTAATGTCCAAAAATGTTTTAAAGTTTGTCTCGTGTAATTGGTTACATTTAATTTGGTTTACATTTAATATTATTTAATAGAAATAATTAATGTTTTTAATACTCCGAGTCTAATATTGTTTAATGAAAAGTACTTTTCAATTAAAACAGTTAATAATATTTAATAGACAAAGTCTAGGATACAAATTTGTATACATACAAATCTCAATTGAGACTTAATTTCATTTTACCCAACCCATCCTTGACTCGTATGACTAGGTTATCTTAGACCTGTAAATTAATTAATTTCTTAAATTGATTAATTTGTATCTATATAAATTTGTATAGTAGATCTACTCTATTTAATAAATACATTTAGTATTGTTTAGTAAAATAAAAAAATACACAGTTGCGTATAAAACATTTACATGTTTTGAGTGTTTATGATAGATAATTAAATAACATTTGTGTGAACTTTGAATTAATTACCTACATCAATATGTACAATTGTCAGTTAAATCGTTCCATTTTTATTTTTTTTTGATCGGAAATTAAATCGTTCCATACTAACTCGTACTGTGAAAGTTAAGTGCATAATTATCAAAAGTTTATGTCTCTACACTATAAAATGGATGGAGTAACACTTGTATGGTGCAATTAGATTTAAATTTAATTTGGATGAATCATCTACACCCTAAAAATTAAATCATGACCTATTCGGGCTGGTTGAACTATGAACCACTTAAATCGGGTTTGGACCTGAATTGGGTTGGGCCGGTTAAAAAAAAAAAGAATTAAAATTCAATTGCATCAAATTAAAATTGATGCAAATAGTGCACAAGAGAATTTATCAATGATAATAAAGCACAGTTACGAAATTTGATTCATCTCATTTGATTATTGCTTGTCTGGTGATGGAATAAAATGAAATACAAGATTGAGATTAAAAAAACATTAAAAAAAAACCCTCATCAAAACTGGGCTAGTTCATATTTGGGCCGTGTTGAAACTGGGCTCTTGCATATTTGGGCCGTGTGATGAACTAGGATTTGTGCATTTCTTTTGTATCGTGCGATGAACTAGTCTCACCTTGCTTGTTTAATTTAGACCCAAAATAAGGACAGCCACTTGCACATGAACATCCCAAGAAACTCCCTCCATTTTGAATCGACTTCGCAGCTCCTGATGATGACGATGATGGAAATAAACATGGATTTGGTAATCCGAATCGACTCGTGGGAAAATTAAACGGGAAAAACATGTCCGATGCTCCTGTTTCATTTCCGTATTTCATTCCCATAGTTGTATGGCTAGGTTGTGGGAATGGTGAAAAAGTATGAGTATGCCCTGGTTGTGGCATCATCAACGGCGGAGAATGGAACGGGGAGTAACCTGCTCCTGTTGACATCATCTGAAAAATCGAATTCAATAATGTATCGTATTTCAATCTTATATTTCATATCACTAATCTTCACACGATATACATAACATCTGTAAATTTTCGTAATATAACATCATGAATAAAAATAAAATTACAGGTGTAAAAAATGTAAAACCAGGAGAATCCCCTGAAGAATCCGTCCATATGTATTGGTGCAATGAAACACAAGAATATAGTTGTTATTCGATTCAAGTTCGAACTCGACTCGAACTATCTCGATAACATTAACTAGCCGGAAACAAAGTTATACTCGACTCGCAAACAAGTATGACGAATCAAGCAGCCTAATCACATACAAGAAAATTCTTACATATTGAGACTAACGAGAGGAGCTAGAGTTGGCTCGTTAGTAGATCGAGTATATCATGAGTTCAAACTTGACTCGTTCATCAATATAAATGAGCCGAGTGGCTTTTTTTTAACTGGTATACACACAAAAAAAATTAGGGTATAGAGTGGGCCAGAGGTACCTGCACTTGATACTTTAAGGTGCGTATGTACTTGATAGCCTCATCTAGGGTCGATGCTTGGTCCCTCTTGAGATGGATAATGGATATAATATAGTATGAGTATATTTTGAGTTAATATAAAATAATATTTGTTTATTATATGTACAATAAGTACTAGTAATAAATTTAAGAGTGAATCTCCTGTGCACCATTTGCACAAGATGCAATTGGTGCACTTGAATTCAATTTCAATTTGGATGAAGCATCTACATCCTAAACACTAAATAATGAACATTAAATCATGACTTATTCGGGTTGGGTGAATCATGACCCACTCGGACCGAGTGAACCATGAACTCCGACCAGATTTGGCCCCTGGTCGAGGAAAAAAAAAACATAAAATTAAAATTAAAGTTAAAAGCAAATTGAAATTTAAAAAAAAAAAATTTAATTAAAACTGAAAAAAATTGAAAAAAGAGTTCTTAAAATTAAATTGCATCAAATTAATTTGGTGGAAATAGTGCACAGAAGAATTTGCTTAAATTTATTAAATTTAGACATTACCGAAAGATTACCTTACTAGAGCTTGGAATGATGTCTTGGAGTGCTTTCATTTTCTTTGAAAGCTTTTGCCTCCTTAACTGGTTTATGAAAGGCTAGTAAAAGTTACCAACTAAAGTAATTTGATTCCCAAAAAGATAATAAATCAAGAGTAAACTCTATTACTGTTATAATATTATGCATAAACTTTTATCATTGTTACACATGGATGCTATCACTGTTCAAAAAATAAAATATTTTAAATTATTTTTTAAACAATGATGGTCTATATGTATAACAGTAATAGAATGTGTGAATAACAATGATAGTGCATTTACATAGCTTGGACTCCAAATACAGATAATTATCATCAAAATGCAAATGAGATGGCGCTTGGTTTAAGTTCTTCAATGGAACGAGATTAAAATCTCTTCTCTCTATGTTCCCAAATATATTGAAGGAAGAATTGTCTTCATAATGGTTATAACATTAGTGTTATGCTCTAATTTAACTTAAGAAAAAAAATATTGTTAGTTGCGGCAATGGGGGAATGATTTAGGAAAAACAATATGATTATCTTATTTATAAGAAAAAATAGTGTCAATAATTATCTTTTATTTATATTAATCACCATAATTATTCTATATATACTCATTCTTATTCTCATTACCATTGAAGAAATCTTAACTTATAAGCACCCTTTTAAATACTTTTGATGCTTGAATAAAATATTGCAAAATTATGAGAATTCTTATTTCTTATATACACATATTAAATGTTACTACCTCCGTCCCATTCTTTAGGGTTTTTTTACTGTTCATAAGGATTTATGGGAATAGTGATTAGAAATAGTTGTTTATTTAAATGTTGATTAGTTGGGGGTAAAAAAGAGTTGTTTATTAGTATTTTATGTGATAAAGTGATGTGATAAAATTTCCATTTTAGGAAAGAAATTAAAGATGAAAAACTTAAAGATTGGGACGGAGGGAGTATTGTTAACTAATTGATGAAATCGATCTTCTTATGACCTAACTTATAAGAAGAAAATGGAGACTTTTTTGTAAAATATTTCACATGAAATATTAGATAAAATATAAAGGAAGCTGCAAATTTGTGGATCCTATTCACAAATTAATACTCAACTTTTTTCAAAATATTAAAACTTTATTCTCATATTATGCTCCGTGTCACACCAGACCTACTTATATATATTAATATAACAAAAGATAATTAAGCAATTAATACACTAACCCTCCCATTTTGTTTTTGCACTTCTTTAGAACGTTTTCTTTTGCTCTGCTTGCATTCCTCTTGATCCTCTCTTTCACCAACTTCCTGCAAGTTATAAAATTTCTAAACAAGAAATTAATTAAAATACGAAATAATATAAAATAATATTTCATCTCGTGTTTCACTATCTGACCTTCTTTTCTCCGCGCCCGTCGTTTTCTTTCGTTTGGATCTCTAAAGCGCTTTCTTTGTGTATCGCTCGACTGATTCAAACTAAAATAATCCGAACATGTGCTCTTTTTCAAACTCGAAACTTGATTGATCCTGCAATGTTTCTTCCATAAATGGTGCATTCTGAAGCCATAATTTCAGCTGATCATCTGAAATTGGAGGAACACTGTAATAATTTATTTTACTCATTTCCTGTAGATTTTCATTAGTGTCTGGAATTTGTGATGATGTTGAAAGAAAAAAATGGTCATATTTTTCATCACTCATTCTCACTGGCTTCTGTGTGTGTGTTTTTCTTAAGGAATGCCAATTGGACCAAAAGGAAAATAAAATGTGTTCTGGAATGTGGAAAATACAGGTTATGAATTTATAGACATTGCTAAAGCCACGTTTTTTGAGGCACCAGGCATGCAAATTTATAGTTTTTTTAACACTGTTTTAAAAAAAATTGTGAAAAAAGAGAAAAAATGTGTTACTGTAAGAATAAAATGACTGCTTTCATCATTTCATTTGGTTTCCTCTCTATTTTTACCTGCTTCTTTTTGTGATTTGTGATCAACGGTGCCTTAATTAAAAGCCCAGATCATCAGGTTATACTGTTGAATTATTAAAAGTATGTTTGATTTTTTATTCATCATCGTATGTTTGTCTTTATAGTAATACAAATTAGGAGAGAATTTTTTTATTTTGACTTTGTGTCGTTTGATTCGATTTGAGAATTTTCAAATTCTTTACATTTGAACTAATATTGTATGTGCAATATTGTACATGAAAGTTTATGTTTGATAAAAATGTTTAAAATATAATTGAAATATTGAAAGTTGAAAAATTAAATAGGAACAATGTAGGAAATTATATTTTTATTTTTATTTTTATTTTAATATGTGAAAAAATTCCGAATTTATTTTGGTAATACGAGGGTAGAGCATGTTATTTGTTATTCTGCAGCACAGTTAGCCAGTTATATTATCTTTTTCGTTACTTGGAAAAGTCAGAACATGAATATTATTCTCACTGATTGGTAAGAGATTACTAATGTTACTGCTCAAATGTTACTATGTTTCACTTATCGTCTTGTACGCGTCTTGGTGTATCGTGTACTCATAATATATTTTAGAAGCGTGTAACTTGTTATGCTGAAAAATGCGATTTATTTACACAGAAAAGTGCAGTTGTTAATATGGAAACATAGGTGCATGCTTCTGTTTGGAATAGTTGCACGTTTCTCTTTTGTATAATTGCACGCTTTTAAAATGCATTATGAATGCACGGTACACCCAAGTGCAATGAGGCCCATTTTTTTAATAAATATCGTGTTACTAATGAAATCAGTGTTTTCATAATCGAACCGCCGACCAAACCGATTTGGGCATCGGTTGCAGGTCCAATCGGTTGGACCGGTTGAACCGGCAGTTCAACTGTTAAATTGATTTATGTATATTGCTTTTATATTTTATATGTTACATTAAAAAATAAATATTTATTCTTAATAAATTAAAATTATACTAATTTATAACTTATAAGTCTTATATTAAAATAAATACAATAAAGTTTGGAGACTAAGATGATGGCATTGTGGATTAATTCTAGAAGTATGTGACGGCGGTAAGAGTTTAAGTGAAGTTTGATGACTTGTGAATGAATTTATGAGAGAAAAAAATGATATTGAGATAAAACCAATAACATTGTACATAGAGATTTAGAAAAAAATAAAAAAAGTGATTTAATAAATAATAAAAATAAAAAAATTGAATTAACTGTTTTTAAGAAGTAATTGGACTGACGACATGAGCGGTTTACGGTTCGAATGGTTCAATCGGGTGGTGCAATCGATTTTTGAAAACACTGAATGAAATAATTGATACTCCTATTTCTTTATTAATTAAATTCATTTAATCTTCAAAATCTCTTCTCTCGAAACAATGTTTGGC
This sequence comes from Stenogyne calaminthoides, assembly GCA_037126765.1. Lineage (NCBI taxonomy): Eukaryota > Viridiplantae > Streptophyta > Magnoliopsida > Lamiales > Lamiaceae > Stenogyne > Stenogyne calaminthoides. The sequence continues at coordinate 318,812 of JBBCBC010000018.1, forward strand.
TAACTTATCCACAAATTGTTCAATAATCATTTTAATTTAAACAATTCTAAGCTGGTTTTTTACACGGTGAGATCACTTATTTTATAATTTGTATTTTACTTTATATTTTATAATATGGATAAATGACACGTGGAATAATAAAAATATTAGTTTATAAGTATAAATTAATACACATATAATTTAATCACTAATGGTATGGTTTTAATTTATAAATATAATATTATCACTTGATAAGTGTTATAATATTAGTTTATAAGTTTTATAATTATTATGGTTATTGTTGTTACCTCCTTCCCAAAATTTTTGTAAATTTCACTTTTTGACTCGTAGTTTAACGAGCGAGTTGTTTATAGTATATGAAATGATAAAGTAATTTTTAGGGAGATATAGTATAGATAAAAGGTAGGACTATCATATTCCACGTTAAAAATCTCTTTATCATTTTAAATACTAATAAACAACTCATTTCATTAAAACACGAAATTTAAATAGTGAATGTCACAAACAAGTAATGGAAACGGAGAGAATATTATTTTGAGTTGGCCCCATTAACCAAGTTTACATCTTGTTTAACTCTAATTATTTGATCAATTTTACCATTTTAATATATTTTTTTAACCCACTAAATTTGATTCATATTATACCCGATCTCTGGATAGGTCCAAGTATTCATGACTTAAAGATAAATTCATATATCATAACATGAATTAGATTTATACGAATTTTTATCTATTATTTTTAATAAAATGAGTGTGATGACAGTTGTTTCTGGAAGCCCAATTATGCCATCTGTCACTCTGTACCGGTCCAAATTTCGGATGTGATGTTTAGAGCATGTATCTCAAGAAACATGAGATTCATAATAGAGTATTGTAAACATGGATTTATTATATTTTAAAATTGTATAATTTATATATATATTTAAAAATACCATTAATTTATACAAAATGTGTAATTATTTTTTTATATTAATCAGTGTTTTCATAATCGAATCGCGATTAAACCGATCTGGGCATCGATTGTCGGTTCAACGGTTCAACTGGCGGTTCAACCAGTTAAAATAATTATATATATTTCTTTTATATTTTGTATGTTACATTAAAAAATAAATATTTATTTATAAAAAATTAAAATTATTCTAATTTATAACTTATAATTCTTATATTAAAATAAATACAATAGAGTTTGGAGAATAGAGATGATAGTATTGTGGATTAATTCCACACTGTTTGACGGCAATAAAAATATTAAATGAAGTTGATGTCTTGTGAATGAATTTATGAGAGAGAAAATGATACTGAGATAAAGACAATAATATTACATTGAGAGATTTAAAATAAAATAATGAAAAAATAAAGAAAAATAATTTAATAAATAATAAAATCGGAATAATCATTTTTTAATGAGTAATTGGACCGATGACATGAGAGGTTCATGGTTCAACCGGACGGTTCAACCGATTTTTAAAAACACTGATATTAATAATTGGGTCATACTGGTGGAATTTTATTTAATCTGAAAGGCAAAAATGAAAACATTAGTATATTTATGTTTAAAATGTTGCGTATTTTATTCCATAAACTTTAGTTTTAATCCTTTTTTCCTTAAACATTTCGACTCATCAGGTGTTTGATCGATTGTATTTTTAAAAAAAATATACATAACTTTTAGTTATTTTTGTATGTAAAATAAAATTTATAAATTAATTTTCTTTTAACTTACACTAACCTATCTCCTAATGGGCTGGGACGAAGGCTATTATTAAGGTAATGGGTTTTCCATTCTTAAGGTAATGTGCTTTTTAATCTATTGTCCGATCGAAAGCGCTAATATTGTCCGATTAAGACTATGTTTTAGAACACTAGTAAAGTCCTAAAATCACTTATTTTTAAAAAAGTTATCTCTCACTTATTTTTAAAATAAGTGATTTTCACTATTAAAATTGAGTTTGAAAATAGGTACTGAATGTCTGCTTCCCCTTTTGAAACATACTCCAATTTATTTGTTTTAAAGTTAAAACATAAGTCTCATCTTGTCAGTTGCCTATCAAATTAGCTGACTCTTGCATCCAATAGACTGTACTTCAGGGGTGATTCAAAAAAATTATGATTTTAAAGAAGTGATTAAAATTAGTGATTATAAAAAAAATGATTATTAGTAAAAATTGATAGTGTTTGTAAAAAATTTCAGAAAAAAGTTAATAGTGTTTGCAAAAAAAATTAAAAGTTTTTAAAAAAGACTAATAAACTATTAAAAACACTCTCTTTGAAGCTTATAACTTATAGTTTATGAGAGTTTATTTAAGCAACTAAAAGAGAAATAAAACACTTCAAATTACTTTTGCATACAATTCTAACTGACTATAATCACTTATAAATTTTTTAAAACACCCACTTATAATCACAAATACTTCTTTTAAGTAAGTTAAAGATTTATAAAAAGAGTTTAAAATGAGTATAAATTAGAGCTTACACTATTACATAAGTTAAATGTGATAGTAGTTAAACTGATCAACTTTTCTAAACATGCAATCACCATGATTATTATCATCATGCTCAAATTCTAACACTCCGAACCATCTTAACTTTATTCGGGTGCAAGGAAAAGGTGAAAAATAATAATATATTATTCCCTATACTTTTTTCCATTATTATTTAACGATTTTGTCCATCCTACACTGTTGGCCACTGTCCAGCACCCTTTTTTATATCACATAAATATGTGAGAGTCCATCATTTTCTTATATATTTGTATTTTTTTAATTTCAATTTAACCAATAATATTCAAACACATAGGTACTTGACACTACACTATTGTGTAGCATAGACAAAACCTATTTAACACGTTTGTAACCTACATATCTCAATAATTTACCACATTAAGGAGGTTTAATATATTCTCGAAATCAAAATTTAATCGTCTCTCTTTACAGATCACACGGGTATGTTTGTTTCCCAACTACCACATACAGACTTTGGACTTTAAAATTTCACATACCCATCTAATAAAAGACTGAAATCAGGATTTCAAAATCCAATTTAAAACCTAACCTAAACACTATTTTCGCACATATTCCCCAATTATCACTTTTACACAATTTTCAACACAATACTTCAATCATTCAATCATTATAATAATAATATAATAACACTAATCAATCAACTTTTTTACAATCATATATAATTCTATTCTATAAAATTTCAAAATAAACATACAACTTTACTATTCATTAAAATTTTAAAATTCTGAATTTCAAAGTTCAGGATTTCTCCCACTCCCATTATAAGCCTAAAAAAATATATATTTTGCCAGGGAAAGCAAGTTGTTGACTGGATGAGGAAAGGAAAGCCATTTGTGACAAAAAATTGAACATGAATTGCGAAATATAAATTGGTAAATTACTACAGCCATAGCCTGATGACAAATTTTGATACCCCTAATGCAAATGGATTGCAATTTCTCCAACAAGAAACAAAATTTAGATAAAAATTTGCATGAGACGAGATATAAATTAACACAAATAAATATTTATTTTGTTTAAATTGTTAAAATATCATATTTAAATTATGCTATGTTTTATTGTGAAACCGTCTCACGCAGATGCGTCTCATAAATTTAATGGCAAAATCTAGAGAGCACCAATTATGTATGATTTTGCTATGTATAGATACACTTCTTGAGGGGCTGAATCATGAATGAACAACTGTTGAATTCTGTATCAATTCACTCTTTACTAAGTACGGCTGCAATTTATTTTAGTAGAAAAAACTAATGTCGGTAGAACTTTGACAAAATTTTAGAAGTTAAATTATTTGCTAACTTATCCCCAAATAGTTCAATACTCCCCCGATTTATAATGATTTTAAATTCTCAGGTGGAAATTAATAAAAATTATAAAATGATATATATAATCTTATTAATTTTCTATTAAAGTATTAAAATTAGGGGGTGTATTGGTTGTGGAGTATCTATGATTTTTTAAGACTTTAAAAGTCTGGGGTATGCAATCTGAATTTTCAAAAGTCTTTAAAAATCATTATCCTATTAAAGTATTAGAATTGGGGGGTGTATTGGTTATGGAGTATGTAAGATTTTTTTAGACTTTCAAAGTTTGGGGGTATTCAATTCGAATTTTCAAAAGTCTTTAAAAATTCTGAAGTATTCAATACGAATTTTAAAAAATTTTAAAAAATCTTTAGATATTCAACAATTTATGTATTTTAATACTCTATGAATTTTCTTTGATTATCTTCCAAAAATATAAATAGATTTCACTCTCCAAAATATCTTCTAACAACCAGAGATTTCTACGTATTCTCTCAGAGAACTCTGAAGACGAAAGATCAGAAGAAAAAAAACCTTTGTTGTTCTCGCCGCCATCGCTCCCCTCCCCCCGCCGCCGCCGCCGTTCGTTCTCCTGCCGACGACACGACCACGTGTGTGCCCCCCTGCCTTTGCTGCCATTTGGACGACCAGGTGCCTCACACCACTTTCATTTGAAGCGGCATTGCCCCGCCCACCACTCGCCGCTTTGGCGCCCGACGTCCTCCCTCCGCCCATTTCGCAAATTAAGTATGCATTTTTTTATTTTTTTTATTTTCATTGGCAGAGTGCTAATTCTGATTTTTGTTTCTTGAACCCTCTGTTTCTTGGAGTTTTTAGTTTTAACAAATGGGATTCTTGATTCGATTGTATGTCTATTGTTGCAAAATTGTAAATTGTAATTGAGCATCATAATTGAGGTATAACGGTGATGGGAATGAAGATGAGAATAATAATGTATTTTTTTTTTGGAATTAATATATTTTTAGTTTTTTTTCTAAACAATTTGGATAACTTTTTTTATATACAAGTGTGTTCCATATATATTTGCATCAATAATTCCAGCGCCGGAGTCTATGGAAATCCATGTAAATCAATAAAAAAAAAGTGTATTCCACAATCTTTTCAAATCTATGAAAATCCATATAAATCAATAAAAAAAAATAAGTCAAACTCTTCATGGAGTCTATGGATTTTCTAAATCCACAGACTTTTTAAAGTCAAAAAAATCCAATAGAATCACAATTGAATACACACTCCTTAATGTGCAAGATTAATGAGAAAATTGGAGTAAGGGTGTGAAGAGGAAAAAAAGGGAAAAAAATATAAAATAATAATCAATTAAAAACAAACTCTCTCCTAAAACAACAATCATTATAAATCAAAATCATTATAAATCAAAAGGAGTGTCATTTAATTCAATTTAATTTAAGGCACCTGTTGAGTGTTATATGTTTTACTTAAAGTATGCATATTAAAAGGGCATGTGTCTTGTGAAATTTGTTCACCAAAAAATTAATTAATAGTGATAATTGAATAATATAATTTATATTACAAAAGAATATCAATCGTAATAATTGATCTAGATTCACGGTTTGCCTTTGGGAAATGAGTTATTTGGTCTATTTAGAAGGCAATAAATAAGTTGATTTTTGAGAATCGGGAGTTCTCTTTGTAAAAAAATTTTGAAAGAAATTAAAGGGCGTATTTGAAGTTGGTGTTTGATGAAAAGTTATATTCGTTGTAGTGCTTCTTTTGAGTCTTGAATTGTTAACCCTTTGTATGTCTTAACCTTGTAAATTGTTGCTGGTGTAAATTCTTGTACATATCCTCATAGCTACCCTTTAATAAAACATATTTTGCCTGATAAAAAAAAAAAAAAAACAGTTCTTTAAAGGTTATTTGTTTGATATGATAAAAACTCATATAATACGATCTCATATATGAGATGTAATATATTCTAACACAAATTAACATTCATCCCTCCCAAATTATTAAAACGACAATGCTCAAATTATACCCCATCTCATCGTGAGATCGTCTCATACAAGCGCGTCTCTATTTAATAATTAGTGAAGTTGGCAAAACCCCTATTATTAGCACGTGCCTGCCGCAGTTGATGCCAATTGGAAAAGCAAAGAAGATGAGACGTACGAATTAATTCCAAGAAACAAAATTACAAATCCTTTTCCTAATTTATTTTTCCAAGTTGTGACAATCGATTTTTGCTGCAGCGACCACGTCCCGATGCATTACCGGAAATTGAACTATCAAAATCATTTGTTTTTATTGCTACTATTATTATTAGTATTCTTCTTCTTATTATTATTACATTCAAGCAAATGAGTATGATGACAGAGTTGTTTCTTGTAACCTCGTTATGACACCTGTCACTTTGTAACTGCCCAATTTCGGATGTGTATGAAGAACAGGGATCTCAAATTCTCAATTGCCATCGATCAATTCTTTTTTTTTTTTAATGTCATTTGTTTAATAAGAACATGAATTCTTATTAATTAATATAATTACACTTATGAATTGGGATTATAGCATTAACTATTATATGTATTAATTTATAAAAGTAGTAGTATCAATTTATAAGTGTAATAATATGAGTTTCATACTATGGATAAGTTTCACAGGAAAATTTGTGTTCAATTACAAAGAACGAAATCAATAACCACATATATAATATACATAAACTCTTCTGTAAAATTTGTTCATATTGTAAAATTAATATCAGTACACTTATAAATTCATATTATTACTGTTATAAATTGGGAATAATATTTTTTTAGGATAGCAATTTATGGGATTGTGTTTTAAAGATAATAATTTTACGAGTTTATAAATATATAACAATATGTTTTAAAATTTGTAAATATAAAATAATATGTTTTGAAATTTATAAATATAGGACAATATATTTTGAAATTCTATAAACGTGGGACAATCGAGCCCGTACAAACCCGAACCTTAGCTTGATTTGAACTTATTCGGCTCGATTGTCCGATATTTACAGATTTTAAAATATAGTATTAACTTTTATTTACATATTTTAAAATATATTGTTCCACATTTTCAAATTGGTCTAATTATTGTCCTTAAAACATAACCCCTTATAAATTATTGTTTTAAAAAAATATTTTTCTCATTATAAATTAATATCTATAATTTTTAAAGTTATGATATCAATTGATAAGGAAATAAAAATAAAATCAGAAATATTAATTTATGGTTTTCCTTTGTGAGTAAGAAAAGTTTTGTTACTGTTTACTATTTTTGGATTTGCATCAATTTTTATGCATAAATTCGTAATTTCAGTTTTCTGACATTATAGGAAAACATAGTTGATATGAGAAATTGTCTTCCTTCGTTGCTCCGCTGACACGTGAAATCAAGAGGAGGATGAATCTCTTGCCCAAATTTTAAATCTCTCATTTTTGTTGTTATTTTGTCAGAAATGTTTTAGGGTTTTCTATGTATACATTTTATGAAATTAATTGAATATGTTCATTAATACAATTTAATATATTTTAATATAATTTTTATGAATTGTTACTCGACCAAACATCGATTAATTCCAAGATCAATTTCACCGTCTATTAACGGCTCAATTAAAATTAGTGCAAATTAAGCTTTAATTATATGAATTGACTTAGCTCAATAACTAAATGCATCCAAAGAATTTTAAACCTGTCACTTATAAAGTAACATACATCTAAATCTCAAGCCTATGACCGAATAAATTTATAGAGACATACTTGCATAAAACGGTCTCACGATGAGACCACTGAAAAAAAAGATATAATATTAGCAAGAGTATAAAAATAAGAGCTATCTTACCTTGCTAAAGAAATGATGTGACATATCTCAATTGATCAAATACATTGTACGTGGTCAAAGTTAAGAAGAATGCACATCATTTATTCTCTTTAATTATTAAATAATATATCAATAGCAAAGGTTAATTGTTGCGAAAATTTCTATTTTGCCCTACAATAAAAATAGCAAGGGCTCTTTCTTGCTATTGAGTTAGGTTCATGTAGCTAGAAATTCTAAACAAAATAATATAGCAAGGACTTTTCCTTGCTATTGAGGACCATATTTTTCCTGTTTTGTATTGAGCATCGTCTTTAGCAAGGACTATTCCCTGCTATTGTTAAGAGGGTAAATTCCATCGCCCATCTTCTTTTTCTTCCGAAATCAAATCGTCCATCTTTTAATAAATCAATATTTTGTATTTAGCATCATCTTTATTAAATGACCTTCCTTGCTATTAATAAGGGGTTTAAAGCATAACTTTTTATCAATTATCAATATTAAATATCAAAATAATTGTCACTATACAATATGAAATTTGGAAAAAGTTAGTCACTTCATTTATACAACTCAATCACAATTAATTATAGTAATATATGTATGCTATTTTAGTAATTGGAAACTTAAAACTCTATATAGTACAAAGCATTCATATATAAGAATTGAAACACGTTAATTATATCAGTGAAGAAACTACTTTCTTGATATAGAAAAAAACATGATTGTACAATAAATATACAATTACTACCTACACAACCCAAAACCCAAAACCCAAAATATTAAATCTTCCTAATTTATATGCAAAGTCACAATTAATCTCATACTAAACTATTGATCATGCTCATCTACATCACTAGGCAGAGGATTGGGTAGCTCAACACCTGAGAATTTAGCCAACAATGCTTTTATCATTCTACCATTATCTTGGGTCTCCTGGCGTAATTGTGTTAATTGAGCTTGATAAGATTGACGCTCCTGACGTAACTCTGCTATTTGAGACTGATAAGATTGACGCTCCTTGTCAAATCGAGTATAGATGGTCTCTAATTTCTTTTGAATTGAATTCTCGATGGACTCAGTTGTCAAATGTACATCTGTCCTTGACATACACTTCTTGTCATTGACACTTTAACAATTTGAAAGGAGTGAGTGTGATTCAGAGCCGGTCCTACGATTTTAGGGGTGCGGTGCAAAAAAAATATTAGGCCCTTCATATATATATTTTTTTCTACATTTTTTTTCCTTACGTTTTTCATATTTAGATGGATATTTTCGATGAGAAGACATCTCAAATCCACAATTAATTATTAAAAGTAACATAAAAAATATAAATAAATTCAAGAAATAATAAAAAAATTATAAAAAACGATATATTACTGAAGTGATCAAGTAAAATTTACGAATAAGAAATCCAAACTTAAAAGTACGTATCTTATTAGAAAGGATATGATTCTTTTCAAGGACCGTTCATTAAATATTTTTATGAGCGCAGATATGTAAGACTAATTTTAAGAGAGAGAAAATTAAAAGAAGTGGAGAAGAAGAAGAGAAGAAATTGTGTAGATTTAATTTGAAAAATAATAAAAAATAATTAATAAATTATAAAAATATTTGAATATAAATTATGAATTGTGCTTTGAGCGTGGGAATGAGAATTATAAGGGATTATGTGACTTATTAATATAAGGAAAACTTAAACCCTTCAAGGGTGTTTCTTACGTCAGTCAGGGTACCGTACTGACTGTCAATAGTCAGGCTCTACAATTGCGCCACATGTCGTCGTACTCTGTCGTACTGACCTGCTTCCTATTGTACTTATTTAATATTTTAAATTATATTTTTTCTATTTACTATCATACCATTATAAAATAATTAGAATATTCTCTCAATTTTCTCAATTTGCCCATATCTCAATCGTTAATGGTAATCAATGAACAAGAATTTGCCACATCATTTTAGAAAATTAATAACAATCAACAAAACTTAATTATCAATATCACCAACAATTTCTCCTTTACATCCCCACTGTGTATCATATCCATATGTTCAATGTGCCACATCCATATTAGTTTTCTCATCATCCAATTAATGAAAAGAAATATGCCCCAATTTTCGACAAAAAATATGCCCCAATTAATAGATTTTTTATGAGGAAACTAAAGTGAACAAAAAAAAAAGGATGAGCTGCAGGTTGAGGGAAATTATATCTTATAAGTAAAAAAGTTGTTCTTTCTTACTGGGTTTGTTTAATAAGACTGATTTACAAATTTATTTGATTAGAATGTGAGAAGTAAAAACAGGATGTTGGATGTGAGTGTGGGAAAGAAGAGATACACAGTGGGGCGTAAAGAAGTAATTGGGGGTGAATGATAAGTTTTGCTCAAGGAGAGGAGAAATATTAATTTGATGAATTATTTAATGAAATATCTCTTTTTATAAAAAAGATGAATTGTTAGGATAATTTTGTAAATTGATATTGTATTTTTTAAATTATTAAATTTATTATAGCAGTAAAACAGTACGATGCAAAACGATAATTAGTACGATGCAAATCAATAGTTCGTACGACACTTAGTACAACAGGTAGCATGTCATTAATTTTAAGTCTTTAGATTTTAGATCTAATGGTTCAGATTAATTGACTATTCACAGTCAGTACAACACCCTGACTGTTGTAAGAAACACTCAACTTTGAAAAGAAAAGAATTAAGTAAATAAGCGACAAATAAGAAAAAAACGATAAATAGAAGGTAAACTTGGGCCTTTGAAAAAAATAAGGAAAAAAGCAACAAATAAAAAATTAAGAAAATTAGCAAGTGGAAAAAATAAGAAAAAAGCGACAAGCATAAGAAAAACTTAAGCCTTTGAAAAAAATTAGAAAAAAGCAGCATAAGAAAAACTTGAAAAGAAATACTTGAAAAAAATTAGAAAAAAAAGCGGCATAAGAAAAACTTAAAAACATCTTTAATATATAATATATTATTAGATTCTTAGAAATACTCCTACCTTCAACTATTAATTTTTGACACTCTCCACCATTCACTAAAAATACACCAAGACATAGAGTGGTTCTCATGTACACCCGAGTGTACCGTGTACTTATAGTGCATTTTAGAAACGTGCAATTATACAAAACAAAAACGAGCAATTATTCCAAACAGAAACATGCAACTATGTTCTCATATTAATCGTTACATTTTTCTGTGTAAACAAATTGCACTTTTCAGCATAACAAATTGCATGCTCTTAAAATGCACTATGAGTGCACAGTGCACCCAGGTGCATACAAGATATTGCCCAAGACTTAATACATAATTTTTGCTTTCAATAATTGAAATGAAAAGACCAAATTTTGTACGCACTCCTTGAGGATTATATACGCGATTCATTTCACATTTGTATATTTTAAAGATTATCAAAATAACTTTGCGTGTAGAAAATCATCAATACAATATAATCAGCTTTCGAGATACGGATAATTGATAATCAATATTTGGTCATTGCAGATTTATTGAATGCAATTCAAATAAAAATGCTGACACGTGAAGCATATCGATTGCAACTCAATTTTATTTCAAAAATGTAAAATAATGAGCGTATATATATATTTAAAAAAATCATCCTTATCTATGAATTATTAATTATGCTATTATAATCTATATTATAATATATATATATATATATAATTATATATATGTAAACTTATTTTAATATAATATTATAAAATATTATTTTTGCTTCTTATTTAAAAAAAATTGATTCGATTTTTAAAAAATGGCAATCAATAAATACATGCAAATTAAAATTAAAAAATCTGTATTACAATGAAAATATATAATATCAAAAAGGGCAGTGTGTTTTAATACAATATTAATAAAATATTAATTTTTGCTTCATAATCAATAAATTCATGCGAATTGAAAATTTAAAAATTTAACTTACAATGAAAATTTAAATTACCAAAAAATTTATTCCGAGTTGGAATAATCGTTCTAAAAAATGATCAATGATGTTATCTTTGTAATTTTATGTGTGGTATCTTAAATCAAATCTTAGCACATTATTTTGAAGTTATTTAAAAGTTAATTACAACATAAATTTATTTATTTATTAATTGAGATAAAAAAAATTAATTAAAACTTTTTCAAACGTGTAAAAAGGGTGGAGATTATTTTGGGACCATCTGCCAACAGAATTCAACATATTTTAAAAAATAAATTATGTACCATAACAACTGCTCTCTGTGTTAACACTCTCTGTTAAAAGAAATATTCTGTGCAGAACAGCCACTTGAACTGCCCACTTTGCAACAATGTTAGGGATTATCTACCAACAAAATCCAACATATTCAAAAGAAAGATTTTGCACCAAAAAATTGTTTTGAGCCCTCTTTGCAACAATGAGTCTATGGCGTATTCAAAAGAAAGATTCTACACCAAAATAGCAACTTGAGTTGCCCTCTTTGCATCATCAATGCTACGGAGTCTGTATCTCATCTCTTGTTGTTATAAGAGGCTTGAAATGTGAGCAGCATCACATATTCGAACTCCTTAAGCACTTTAACCTACACTCAGGTCTTCATGTTGGTGAGATAGTGAACGAATTTGTTGTCATCTTTGAATTGACATAATTTGGATCATTTGGAAGAGTATAAACAAACTGATTTTTAGAGAAATCAATTCAAAGAGGAGAAGATCGTGAAAGGATTAAAGGAGAGGTTTTGAAGTTGATTATAGGTGAAGTGAACAAATTTGTTGTTGATCTTTGGATTGACATAATTTGGATCATTTGGAAGAGCATACGCAAACTTATTCTTGAGAGAAATCAATTCAAAGAGGAGAATATTGTGGTTTTGAAGTTGATTATAGGTGAAGTTTATGTCGTTCTGTAATTTTCTTCGTTGAGTGATTCTGATTCTGAAAAAAATCCTAAAATGCTAATAATATCTACCTATTGTATTATATATACTTCATTTTTTTAATGTTAATTATGAATTTAAAATCAATTACTATTATAGTAAATAAACCAAAGAAAAATTGAAGGATTTTTTTTTTTTAAAGTAGCTGGAGTACGGGGCATATATGGCGGCACAAAAATCTCCACAATGTCAACCGTCCACTTTCCTTGAATTCTTATTTTCTTATAATAAGTTGAAAATAACTATCATACTGTATAAGATTCTGTAACCACAAATTTTAATAATACTGTATACGTATAATAAGTTAATATAAATATCAGACTATATTATACAAAATAGTGTTTCAACTTTTGCATATTTGACATTTAAAAATAAAACCATTACTAAATATTTGACCGGTAAGTCGGTAACTAATAAGTAGTACATACTACTATGAGTATTTCATACTTCCTATATTATTTAAGTTCCCATATAAAAAAAAAATTATTATATTTAAATTGAATCATTTTCAAATCTCTATCTAGTGATTACTGATGAGACCAAATATTATTTTCAACAAAAAAAAATCGTAAAAGGAATTTATTTGAACTGCACTAATCACTTGATATATATATATATATATAAGATTTTGCCATAAGTTTCGCATAATTGCATATTTTCTAGTGATTAAGTCTTGTATGCATTCAGGTGAACCGTATATTCATATGTTATACTGAAAAGTACAATTTATTTACACTTAATTGTGTAACTATTAATATGAAAAAATAGTTGCACGATTAAGTGTAAATAAGTTGCATTTTTAATATAACAAGTTGCATGATTCTAAAATGCACTATAAATGCACGGTGCACCTGAATGTACATGAGACTCCATTTTTCTTAATTATTTTAACTTGTTCAAGTTTTGGTTTATTACTGCTCCTATTTCAATTGTTTTTTTTAATAAATGCGCATCCTTTATATTCAGTAATTAAATTAATTTCGATTTTAAAAAATGTCTGCTTTGAAAATTGAAACTCAACAAATTTACGTTTTATGAGGATTGCTAATTAGCATTTCTATTTAACTGATTCGTCTCAAAAGGCGACATATACGTGTTTAAAAAATTTGAATAATTGTGAAAATATCTAAATAATATTTTTTTAAAAAAATTAAATTATCTATTTAATTTATATTTTAAGACACACATACTTAATTCATATTTTTGGCTTAGTCTTTGTATGTATCCCGGTGCACTGTGCATTCATAGTGCATTGTAGAATCATGCAACTTGTTATACTGAAAAATACAATTTATTTGTATTGAACCGTTCAACTATTAATATGAAAAATAGTTACACAATCCAGTGTTAGCATGTTACATTTTTCAGTATAACAAGTTACACAATTCTACAATGCATTATGAGTGCACGGTGCATCTAGATGTACATGAGACGCACTCGATATATTTATGTCATTGTAATCATATGTCATGATCGATCTTATAGTGTAATATTATGATTTTTATTTTAACTTATTATACGTTTACTGAATAAACAAAATCTTGTATTATACTGTATTTATTTTGAAGTTATTATACATATATACAAGTATTAAAAATTGGGAAGAATTCGAGGAAAGTGGCTGGATTTGTGGATAATGGATGGTTGACGCACTCTCCAGCAAGTCGCTATTGTGGAGATATTTGTGCCACCGTACATGCTTCCGTTCGCCCATTATTTTATTTTTTTTTAAAATCAAATTTTCTTTAGTTTATTTACTATAATTTCTTGTTGTTATTTATTATTGATTGTAGATTTATAATTAACATTATATATATATATATAATATTGTACGTCAGTACGTGGATGTCATTAACATTTTAGAATTTTCCCAGAATTAACGATTTACTCGGCGGAAAAATAGTTACATAAAGACAGAATCTTCACCTATAATCAATTTCAAAATCTCCTCTTGATTTCTTTCCACCTTCTTCTCTTTGGATTGATTTCCTCAAAATTCAGTTTGTTTATATTCATTCAAATGATCCAAACTATGCAAATTCAAAGATCGACAACAGATTCATTCATTTTCTAGTGAAGAACCGAGTGTAGGTTAAAATGTTCACGGAGTCCGAATATGTAATGCCGCTCAGACTTCAAGCCAATTATAACAAAGAGAGTGTAGGTTGAAGTGTTCAAGGAGTCCGAGTATGTAATGCCGCTCAGACTCCAAGTCGATTATAACAAAGAGATGAGATGATGCAGAATCCGTAACATTGATGCAACGAGGGCAACTCAAGTTGTTGTTTTGGTGCAGAATCTTTCTTTTGAATAGGTTGCAGACCCCGTAACATTGTTATTTTGGTGCAGAATCTTTCTTTTTTTTAATAGATTGCAGACTCCATAACACTGGCAAAAAAAGCAGTGATGTAAAAATTTTCCTTTGAATAGATTGGATTTTGATGACAGATGAAGTCAGTTTAATTTTATGTTAAGTTTCGGTTTATGTGCAGAATAATGACGTAGAGATTATGTGTGAGAAGAATATTTATATATAATTTTTTGTCAGTTCAAAATAATTAATAGTTTGTTTATCAATTTAATTAGAAGAATATTGTATGTATGTTAAAATGTACTAGCTAATCATCTTTTATCACTTCTTAGAAAAAGCTTCACTTGAGCCTAACTCATTTATTCAAATATTCATGGGCTATGTTTAAATGAAATTAACCAAGGTTGAAATTTGAAGTATACTAAATTATGTAAGGTATAATTTATTGAGTGTGGAATTAATTATATATAGTAGGGGCTAGAAAATGGATTGAGCCATTGAGGATTATATTAATATTTTTAATCGGAAAAAGAAATTTGAGTTGGAATTTGAAGATATCAGATTTGGCTCAGAAATGTTCGTTTCAATTTTCAAAAATAGTCATCTTGTTGCTGGATATATCTCGACCGTGCTTCAAAAGCAGATAATCCTTCGAGTATGTTTGTTACATAACTCTTTGGAATTCGAATTTTACGAATCACGTCTCATTATGTGTGTTTCAGAACTCGTTGGAATTCGAATTTTACATATCACCTCTCATTATAGAAATCACCTCTCATTATAGTTTTTGAGTAGTTTGAGATTTAAAATTAGATTTCAATATTTATTTTTATAAAATACTAACAGGTAATCCCATGTATTACGCCATATTCAAAATAATATTTTTATTACTAATTTTAAATTAAATATTTAATTAATTTAATTATGAATATAGTTATTATATTATAATATTGTTTGAGCATATTTTTATTTATTTTTTTATTTTAAATTGCTTCCTCTCATTATAATTAGATATCATACTCATTTCAATCTTATATATTATTTACATAATACATGTTTTTTGATATTTCCACCCATCATTATCTTATATATACTCCTAATGATTAATTATATAAATATTCTAAAAAATGCACATACAATGTTAGGAAATAAAAAGACATTAGGAAGAATGGGAGAGAGTAATATAGAATAAGAAATGAATTAAAATATGCACATACAATATTAGAAAATAAAAATTATGTCTATGATTGAATTAATCAAACTAATTAACTATTTGAAGTATTTAATTTAAAATTAATTATATAAAAATTATTTTCAATCCCGCGTAGTATGCCGGGTTAGATGCTAGTGATATTTAAAAAGAATAATAGGGGATATAAATTATATAGTGATATTTAAAAATGAATTGCCTTAAAAAACCTCAATGAATCTTCCAATAAATGTCTTCTGAAAATGATTAGACGCAAAAAAAACTAGATACAGACGAATAAAATCCTTAGACAGACGCGATAAAAAAATTGATAAAAGATAAGAATTAGAATATTTATAATAACTCTATCCTTTAGTAGATAAGGGATATTACTCTCAATACAAAATTAAAAATACAAAATACAATTAGATTTAATTTTTACAAAACTCAATACAATTAAATCACTATTTTTCTTACTCTCTATATAATATAATAATATAATATCAATTACTATTAAATATTAATTTAACAAAAACGAAATCCCACTCTACAAAAATCTCAAAACAAATACATACTATTCACCAAAACTTTCAAATCTATATCATGACCGGACTTGTCAAAATGGGTCAGGCTCGTTGGGCCAGCCCAGGCCCACCTATATATAAGGCAGGTTGGGTTGAGTATTTACGAGCTCGCTGGGGAATGGGCCCGTTTGGGCTGGCCCGCATGGCCGCGGTTGGGTTAGGTTGGCCCGCGGGACTTTTTTTAAGAAAAATGAATTTAATCTTTTTAAATAATATCATTCAATTTAATTAAAATATAGAAATATAAATACAAAAAATAATTTATTTCTCACTTATGCAAATAACATTATTTCTCACTTATGCAAACAGCATATAAAAAATATTTTATTTATTACGACAATTTTGTGGATATTTTTGCTTAATCTTTTAGTTTATTGTAAGTTTTGTTTATTTTTATTATTCATCACGGCATTGTTCATATGTTGCCTAAAATTTACACAAATTCTCATGTGAAATATGTTCATACTATGAAATTAATATCATTACATTTATAAAATGATAATAATACTTTTATAAACTAATATCTCTAGCATTTAATGTTATAATCTCAGTTTACAAGTATTATGATATTAGTTTATAAATATAGTGATAAAAATTTAATTATATTAACAAGTTCACCGAGGACCTACTCTAAAATTTTTATTATAAATAATACATGTAAAAAATTAATATTTTATTGATTAAAGTCCGCGGTCTAGCTCGTAAAGCCCACTACCCGCTATGGGTTGGGTTGAGTAGTTCTCAACCCAAACCTGCAGTGGGTTGACCCACCAAAACCCAAAAAAATATGAGTTGAAGTGGGTTTTAGGCCGGCTCAACCCGCCAGCCCATTCTGACAACTCTAGTCATGACTTCCCCCACACATCTAAATTCAAATTTAGAGTTTTAACAGAATTTTGTTGGCATAATACCATAGATAAAACCTAATATATATAAGGTCCTTAAACTATTTGAGATGAGTTTATAAATATAATTAAAAATTTATTTGTGTCACAAAATTTATAATTATTATTTTGCACCAAGAAAATAATTATTTTTTTTAACTCTACTATTTTTTCCATCCTTTTATTATTTTAAATCGTACCACTATGTATACATTATGTACTAACATCATTTTAGTCTGTACCATTATTTAATTAACCACGTACCACTATCACTTCACTCTGTACCACTATTAAATTAATTATGTACCATTCTTATTTCAACCTCATACTATTATCACTTTAGTCCATACTTCTATTAAATTAAACTCGTATCACCTTTATTTCAATGATATACGGTACTATCACTATGAAATCTGTATCACAATTTAATTTAATTTTTACCATCATTTTTAAGTTTGTACCACAATTTAAATAAGTATGTACTATAATATATTAATCCCTTGTCATCATTTAAAGAAGCCATGTACCACCATGATAAAAAAACAACAAAACAAAACAACTTTTTCAATGAAAATGAGCTAAAAGTTGAGGATTTTCTCAAACATATTTTTATGTATTTGAAAGCCCCTAAATTATATAATTTTTATTTCATAAGCTCCAATTTTTTACCCTTAGAGATGTGTGTGTATGTGTTTTATTATTATTTTTTTATTTTTTGAGTTTTATCTGAATATAATTACATTAAAATTGAGATAATGTGTCATATTTCAATAGAAAATATTAAGATGATTTAGCAAAATCAATGAATTTTCCGAGTTAATGGGTACCTCATGACACAACCGATAACCTCATGAAATAAGAATTATGTTGTCTAAATTTTTTTAAAAATAAAATATAAGTCAAGGTCCTTTTAAAATAAAACTTAATACAGTGTAGAGGTCATTTAATGCATTATGCCAATTTTGTTTGCGAAAGATATACATTCACGTAATGAATCAAGTATGTGTACAAGTTACAAGAAGACCATAAGGTCATAAGAATACAATTTGGGATAATATATACAATCCTCCTGGTAATAAATATTAATTGTATTATGTTGATACAGATTGAAGAGAGAGTAAAGTATACCTCTACAAACTTGGGACATCCAATATTAATCCACAATCTTCATGTTTGAATGGCCTGCAAGAAGATTGTGTTGTACCTGTTTCTTAACAACTCAAGAACCTCTGTCAATAAGTGGTTCTGATGATGTAGGGGCACGGTGAATCTGCACGATGCTCGTTCGTGTTTCTGTATACGACGCCCAAGTCACCAGATAAAGCCCAGCTATAATGAGTGATCCACCAAGAATGCTGTCACGATACAAGCATGTAAGGTGAGAGACAGTATTAAAAGACGTGATTGGTCGATGAAGATGGGAAAACATAACAGGATATAACCTTCCCAAGTAAATTGGACCACCAAGGAAAATACTCGATAAGAAGTCGATGCAACGGGTTGAAGTGGCATATACAGGGCAACCATGGCAGGGCCAACTATCTTATTTGACCATGTCATAATTACGTAGTTTATCGCGGATGCTACGATTCCCTATACACACAAGGACATATCATCGACTCGTTCGACACCAAGTGCATTTAAAAAGAAAGAAGAATGGGATGAGTCAAATGCGTTAGGCTACTTACAGCATAACAAACTGCAAACGCCTCCGTTGGTGTGAGATTCCAATCCGCTGATTCATTAGTCATAAAGAATGCTGTAACTACCATAAAGATAGTACCGAAAAAGTATGAATAGGCCGTCACTGATATGCTTGCAGGATTCTTGTCCAAAAGTGGAGCCTGATCGATACACAACAATTAGGCGCAAATAAAGAAATATCGTAATGAGAAAGAAAGAGGTTAAACTATGTGTCAAAACCGATGGTTATAATGCTGCATATCCAACTGTTAAGTCAACAAAATAAGACGTGTAAAAGCAGCAAAATGAATGTGTTTTACACTTAATCAGGTAGTGAAGATTGGAACATTAATCCTCCTCTCTAGACTCTAGGAGAGCAATTCTAATGAAGGTTAGTCAACAAGAAGAAATTGACCAACACTTGATGAAAATACATGTAATCAGGTGAATCGACCATTGACTTATAAATAGAAGATTATAGGGAGTTAGGAACCTATAAATAGTAGTCTACGATTTAACATTAAATTAAGATACGCCAACCTTATTTCTCTGAGATTATTAGAATCATAATGTTAGTATACAACAACAACTAAGACTTAATCTCGGTATGTGGGGTTGTTAGCTATATGCGACGTATTTCTCAACCAAGTTCTGTCAAAAGACTCAAAAGAACACATGTCCTCATTCAATTGTATTTTCATCATTTGATCAAAATCTAAACGAGAGAAACCAAAACTTCTTGCACTACATATAACCTTACCTGAAATGCCAAATAAATGGCCATGCACATACAGTTGCCAATTAAGCATAAAACTCCAAGATTCCAACTGCCAATCACTAACCCAAGAATATGAGAATTGGCACCCCGTGCTGCATCTAATCCCTCAGATCCAAACACAGCTGGACCACGGAAAATGGCCATTAGAATGGAGCCAGAAACACAAACAAGAATACCACCTAACTTTGCTTGACCTTCAGTTTTTCGTAAATTCAAGGTTTCTGAACTGAACATAGAGAAGATACAAAAAAACCGTGGAAATGTTTGTGACTAACTATATCTATCACATAAAAGCAATAACCATACAAGGAAATCTACACGATGTAGTGGTACTATGTGTGTGAGGGGATAGGGAGAGAGATTGACCATTATGGTAATATCCTGGAGAGATTCAACTGACCCCATTATTAGAGCCAGTATGAACGTAAATACTGGAATAGCAGGCTGTACGGCAGCAGCATAAGTCGGATTTGTGTAGCTAAGGCCAAGAACAAACAAAAGCTAGTTCCCAAAAATCCTAATCAATAGCAAGAACAGCAATGCAAATGAGCGAAATTAGCACAGTAAGGAGCATAAAAAAGTGCAAACAAACAGGGAGATACTCCACTTACCCAGTTAAACCAAGGAAGAAAACTGTCACCAGAAAGTGTCTATCCAATGGCAGTCTTAGCCTTCTGCCAAATACGAAATAAGCATTGTTAATTGTTGCGCTATTCATATTCACCATAAGGCTGTCAAGAAAACATTTCACAAGAACTTTTTTTTATATTTCACTAATTTATTATATGTACTTTGAAACTCACATGTAACTATTGAATTTGCTCAAATTTGGGTAAGAAAATTAGGAAGAAGATAAAAGCTCTCAGCTCAATTTCCTTTTTTGAAAACATAGCTTGAACAATGAGCTAGCAAACGTATTTATACAGTGGAAATGGAAACAGCCTAAGATACTGCTAAGTCGTACTCAAGACTTTCTAAAGATAATAATCAACTTTACAATACCAAACCGAATAAAACGTAGAACATAAAACTAATAAAAGTGTGCATGATGTATTTTGTGTCAAAGTAGCACAGCTGTATACAGTATACTGGACTTCTTCAAGCTGTGTCATCCTTTCTGTGCAATGCATCACTATGTAACTATGAAGAGTATCACCAATATCAATATGACATCTCAACAGTAAAATTGGCTCAAATTTAGATGAAAACAAATGGTATTTGATGCAAACCAGTAATTTTAGCTTATTCGAGAGGTAGATCCATCCATCCATCTGGTAATTATCTAAGGCAGTTTTGATTACATGAAAGCAGAATTCAATTTACGAACACAGATAGACACAATTCACTGCCACTACTTTTGCCATGGATTAACACTAATTTCTGAAATTTCTCATAGACCTTAACATAATTCCAATAGCTTAAATCAAAACTTCACAATCTAAACACAATGCAATCATTTATATACAACGCATGTACATATAACTAAATTAAGCGACACACACAAGCACACAGCGAAGGAGAGAGAGAGGAGGGCAATACAGACTTTTCCCTGAAATAGGCGACGGGGGCGAGAATCGAAAGAGCAATTAGGTCGCGAAAAACGCAGAACACGAACTGATTAGCGCCGATGTTGAGCGCCACCTTGGTGATGACGTGGTAACCGCCGTAGAATAACTGCACCGCCACCAATGCCAAGTGTGCCTTCCACGGAACGCCGCCGTTCGCCGCCGCGGATGAAATCGCTGCCGCCATAGTGGTGGATAGCAATCGCGTCGCCGTTTTACATGAACAGATCTTTGATCGAGCTTGTTGACTTGCTGAAGGTGGGTGGCGCGGTTGTTTTGGTAACGTGGTGCTTTTGCTTTTCCTGTTCTGCGGCCATTTTTTTATTATGCAGAAATGGCAGCTCGTTTTTTCTGTTCCACCCAATAATACTAGTAATATATAACTGGCTTATTAGAACTTCTTATTAAGCATTTCAACCTACACTGAAGTCTTATTTTGGTAAAAAAAAAAGTAAATGATTTTGTTGTCGACCTTTAAATTTGATTACAGTAAAAAAATAAAAAGTGAAACGATTTTTTCTCTTTAAAAAAAAAGAGAAGTGGGCATACGGAGGACATATATCTGGGGCTGGCATATTGTATCGTAGCGTATCGAAATTTATGGTATGTGAAAATTCATATCGTGCCGTGTCGAAAATTTCTATATATCGAAATTCAAGTATACCAAAATCTCGATATGCTAAAATCCCATACCATATACCGTACATAATTTTCGATAATACCATGTCGTACCAAAATTTCGGTATACCATATTGTACCGAAATTTTCGATATATACCAAATCAATACCGAATTAATGGCAATACCATTTCATACAAAAAATTCGACATGTCGTTCATACCTTGATTATTTATTAAAAAAAAACCTATATTTTATGAATAATAATCTATCTTGACAAAATATGTTTTAATAGTCCAACTGTCCAACACAACAAATATTAAAAATAATACAATTCATATTGTAATAAATTCCTAAAAGGTAAAAGTTTCACGGTGAAACTTGTTAAATAGTGTGACTTATATTACTAAACGGTATTAGTTATGATAACTGAAGAGTGTGCATTTTTGCTATAAAGAGCATTACTCATAAAAGTAAAGAGTGTGATTTATATTACAACAAAGGGTATAGTTGTGATAACCGAAGGGTGTGACTTATATTACTAAAGGGTGTAATCGTGGTAACTAAAGAGTCATGTCTGTAAAAAAAAAAGAATCAAGTGAACAAGTTTCACAGCATTTCAACTCATGCTAAAATAGTGAAAAAGATAATTTCTTTTTTTGCGGCTGAAGTCCTAAGCGTGACTGCGTGACTTGAGAGTCCAGTAGTGAGAGAAAATGAGGTTAAGGTTTGTGAATTAAAATTCTTTAATTTTAATTAAATTGAAAAAATAAAATAAATAAAATATATTATATATTTATAGATATAGTACGGTACATACAACAATGTACTGCATATCGAATATTTTTGGTATTCTGATGTATATTGGCATATTTTTTGATATGTCGGTATACCAAAATTTTCAAAATTTTATACCGTTACTGTACCGAATATTTTAATAAATTCGGTAAATTTCGATACGACAAACGCGGTATATCTTTATATTCAGTATATTTTCTACCCTATATATGGGGTTACAAAAATCTCCAAATAGCAGTTGCTGGAGATTGGGTAATTCATCCATAATCCATGGTGTAACAAATTTCCCTCGAGTTCTTCACATTTTTTAATACTGTATATTTATAATAAGTTAAAAATAAATATCATACTATAAGATTCATGTCATCCAAATTCCAAAATAATATTTCAACTTTTGCATATTTCACATTTAAAAATAAACGATTACTAAATATTGACCTGTAACTAATAAGTATTATATACTACTATGAATATTTCACACTTCCATATATTTTTTAAGTTCCCATATATAAAACATTTTTTTAAGATTTAAATTGAATCATTTTCAAATCTGTCTAGTGATGACTGATGAGACCAGATATTGTTTTCAACCAAAAAAATCGTAAAAGGAGCTAAAACATATATTTTTTAAAACATACAATTTATTTTTATTAAAATTTATAAATTGTTTTTTCACTAAAACACTAACATGTTTTATGTTTAGATAGAAACAATTTGGGTATTAAAAAAAATATTTTAACTGCACGAAGCACTTGATATATAGTATTAGACTTTGCCATAAATTTCGCATAATTGCATATTTTCTAATTATTAAAAAATCTAAATTACAATAAAAAATTATATCAAAAAATAGATATGAATTATTCCACGTTGAAATATTTTTCTCACAGATGATTAATTATGTTATCTTTTCAATTTTATGTATGTATCTTAAATCATAGCGCATTATTTAAAAAAATAAAATTAATTACAATATAAATTTATTTATTACTGCTCCCTATTTCAATTGTTTAGAATTTTTTTTTCTCAATAAATGCGCTTCCTTTATATTCAGTGATTAAATTAATTTCGATTTTCAAATAATATCTGCTTAGAAACTCAACAAAAACACTCGTACAATCAATCCAAAACATATGTAATTGGATTTTCCTCAAAGGTTAATATGTGAGTTATATATTTTTTTAAATGTAATTGGAGTTTTTTTTTGACAGGTAAAATGTAATTGGATTGAGATTGCATAAACATATGAATGCATTATACATAATGTAGGGGAAAAAAATCGTTTCATCTATATAATCATGTCATATAAATTCTTATTTATTTTATATTTTAAAACGCACATACGGAATTCATATTTTTGTGTTATTGTAGCCTTACGCTCTTATCATGATCGATCTTAGGAGGGTATATTCAATTGGGATTCTATTTGATTTTTTTGGACTTTAAAAAGTTTGTCGATTTAGAAAATTCATAAACTCAATGCAGAGTTTGGCTGACTTTTTTTATTGATTTACATGGATTTTCATAGACTTGACAGGATTGTGGAATACACTCTTTTTATTGATTTACATGGATTTTCATAGACTCCGGCACTGGAACTATTGATGCAAATGTATATGGAACACACTTGTATATAAAAAAAAGCTATCTAAATTGTTTAGAAAAATACCAAAAATATATTAGTTCCAAAAATTATTCATCATTATTATTCTCATCTTCATGTCCATCACCATTATATCTCGGCTTCATTTCCCACATAGCATTAGCATTACTCGTTCTCCATGCATTAGCTTCCGTTCTTTGTTGTAGTTGGCTTTGAGAAAGCAATTCCGTTCTTTGTTGTAGCTAGCTTCCGTACTTGTTTAAATGAAAAGTATTACTTGTTTAAATAGAAAAATATTACTTATTTAAATAAAAAAAAATTACTTGTTTAAAAAAAAAATTACTTGTTTAAAAGAAAGGTATAACTTGTTTAGATGAAAAGTATAACTTGTTTAAATAGAAAAATATTGCTTGTTTAAATGAAAAGTATTACTTGTTTAAGTAGAAAAATATTACTTGTTTAAATAGAAAAGTATTGCTTGTTTAAATAGAAAAGTATTACTTGTTTAAAAGAAAAGTATAACTTGTTTAGATGAAAAGTATAACTTGTTTAAATAGAAAAGTATTACTTATTTAAATGAAAAGTATTACTTGTTTAAATAGAAAAGTATTACTTGTTTAAAAGAAAAAGTATTACTTGTTTAAAAGAAAAATATAACTTATTTAGATGAAAAGTATAACTTGTTTAAATAGAAAAGTATTACTTGTTTAAAAGAAAAGTATTACTTGTTTAAAAGAAAAGTATTACTTGTTTAAATAGAAAAATATTACTTGTTTAGATAGAAAAGTATTACTTGTTTAAATAGAAAAGTATTACTTGTTTAAAAGAAAAGTATAACTTGTTTAGATGAAAAGTATAAATTGTTTAAATAGAAAAGTATTACTTGTTTAAAAGAAAAGAATAACTTGTTTAGATGAAAAATATAAATTGTTTAAATAGAAAAATATTACTTTTTAAATGAATTACGAAGATTTTTTTTTATTCTGACCTTTCGTCTTCAGAGTCCTCTGAAAGAATACGTTGAAATCTCTGGTTGTTAGAAGAGATTTTGGAGAGTGGAATTTATTCATATTTTTGGAAGAAAATCAAAGAAAATCCATAGAGTATTAAAATCCATGGACGGTTGAATACTTAATTTTTTTTAAAGATTTTTTAAAATTTGTATTGAATACCTCAGGATTTTTAAAGACTTTTGAAAATTTGGATTGAATACCCCAGACTTTAAAAGTCTAAAAAATTCCTACAAACTCTACAATCAATACACCCCCTTATAGTATGATATTATGATATTTATTTAAACTTATTATTATACATATACTGAATAAACAGCATCTTATAGTATGATATTTATTTTTAATTTATTAGTATTAAAAATTGTGAAGACGGAATCTTATAATATGACATTTATTTTTAATTTATTACATATATATATATGGTATTAAATTTTTTAAGAATTCATGGAAATTGGCTGCACCCGTGGATAATGGACCGTTGACCTAATCTCTAGCAAGGTGCTATTGTGGAGATTTTTATGCCACCATATATGCCTAAGCACGCCCGCTATTTTATTTTCTCTTTAAAAAAAAATAAAAAATGGCAATCAATATTATTAAAACAAGTATTTTTAATAAAATATTATAAAATATTATTTTTTGCTTCTTATTTAAAAAAAAATTAACCTTCAATTTTTCTTTAGTTTATTTACTATAATTTCTTCTTATTGTTATTTATAATTGATTGTTGATTCATAATTAACATAAAAAAAAATATATGTGTAATACTATACGTGGATGTCATTAACATTCTAGGATTTTTTTCAGGATTAACCGTTCACTTAGTGAAGGAGAGTTACAGAAAAACAGAAACTTCATCTGTAACCAATTTCAAAAACCTCCATTGATTTCTTTTACGATCTTCTCATTTGAATTGATTTCCCTCAAAAATTAGTTTGTTTATATTCTTTCAAATGATCAAACTATGCAAATATAAAGATCGACAATAAATTTACTTACAAATACCAATAAGAAGACCCGAGTGTAGGTTGAAGTGCTCAAGTAATCCGAATATGTGATGTCGTTCGGATTCCAAGTCAATTATAACAAAGAGATGAGATGCTGACTGAAATTGATGCAAAGGGGGCAACACAAGTTGTTGTTTTGGTGCAGAAACTTTCTTTTGAATATTTCTCTGTTCCGGCGGAGAGATTATTTGTGAGAAGAATATCTGTGAGAAGAATATGTCTACCTGAAGTATATGTATATATACACAAGTTTATCGATTTAATTAGGATAATATTTAAAATTTACTAGCTAATCATTTTTATCACTTCTTCGAAAAAGATTCAATTGAGCCTGACTTATTTATTCAAAATATTTATGGGTTATTTTCGAAATGAATTTAACCAAGGTTGAAACTTGAAGTAAACTAAATTTACCGCGATTGAGTGGAGGATTATATATATTAATATTTTAAATCTGATTTCTAAATTGGAAAAGAAATTTGAGTTGGAATTTGAAGATATCAGATTTGGATCAGAAATGTCCTTCCAAACATAGTCATCTTGTTGCTGGATATATCTCGACCGCGCTTCTAGTAAACTTTATAAATTACGTCTCATCATAATTTGAGATTTAATATGATGACATTATTTTTTTTGTTACTTTTAATACAACAACAAATTACATCTCATTATAATTTGAGATTTAATATAATCACATTATTATTTTTCTTACTATAATTATAATATAATAAGAATAAAAATTTGTATGAACTCGTGTTTACTGTAAATTCAATTTTTTTAGTATCATTGTCATGTATAAAAACTATAACTATTATGCGTAAAAACTATCATTGTTATACACAAAAACTTTCAATGTTTAAAAATATAAAGTATTTATTTGACATTGATTGTTTTTGTGCATAACAATTATAGTTTTTACACATAACAGTGATAAAGTTCATTGATATTTGAAAATTCTGGGTCTTTAAAATAAATTAAGGATATATTTTTATATCAAAATTAATCTTAGTAAATATTATTTAAATATTCTTAACAATAAAAATTATTGACTGAAAAATTATACACATAACACATATGTAGGAAATTTAAAATTTAAAATCACCTTATTAAAGGTACATATGTATAAAGAGGGAGAAAATACCAAAACGACATCTATTATAAAAATATTTCAAAAGGCTAAAACGACATCTAATAAAAAATAGAAGGAGTGCATACTATTTACTATTCACAAACTTTTAAATCTATAAAATTTTGAAATCATGACTTCTCTCACACATCTAAATTAAAAAACAAACATGCCCTTAGTATTTGGAGTTTTAAGAGAATTTTGTTGGCATAAAACATAGAGAAAACATAATACACATAAGGCCCTTGAACTCTTCTAGATGAGTTTATAAATAACCTAATATAAATATAAAACTCTACTATTTTCTAATCCTTTCATTATTTTAAATTGTACCACCTTGTATACATTCTGACCAACATCATTTCAATCAGTACCACCATTTAACGAATTATGTACCACCAGTGATGGAACATGAAATTTAGCCCAGGAGGTCCCGATTCATAATAAAGTGTAATTAAATAATTTTTTTATTTTTTTATATATATTCAAAAATTATTTAGATTAAATATATTTATATTAATTGAATTAAATGTATATACATATTTAAAATGTAATTTATACATATCGCTTTTTCTATTTCGTTCCCTCATCCTCACCTAAAGGATAATAAAAAAATGGTGCACACTTGCACGAGACGATCTCACAAAGACAGAGCATAATTTGAGCATTATCGCTTTAACATTTGTTAAAATTTACGCATAATTTGAGCATTGTTTAAGAAAAATTATATAGAAAAAAGAAAATACACTTTAAAATTAGCCAAAAATTCTAACTTCATCAAGTTAACAATAAATAACTCTAAATATATATTATATATATATATATATATAGCAAAAATTCAAGTGGGATCGGGGGGTCCAGTGACCCCCTTGGCCCCTACATAGTTACGTCATTGCGTACCACTATCACTTCAGTCTGTTTCACTATTAAAAATATCTCGTATCACCTTTATTTCAACTTCATACTACTATCACTTCAACACATATTTCTATTCAATTAAACTCGTATCACTCTTATTTTAGCCCATATCACAATTTAATTCAACTTTTACCATCATTTTTAAGTTTGTACTACAATATATTAATCATGTATCATTACTTAAAGAAGCGAAGCACCACCATTTTTATTCCAATCTTTTGTTAACTTTATTATTATTAACTGTTTTTCAAATATTATAAATTTTTCTTTGAATTTTTTTTTACAAATACCATCAACTTCTACTATTAATCAATTCTCATAATCACTAATTTTAATCACTTCTTTAAAATAATATTTTTTTGCAAACACCACTCTCTCTAAGTTCTAGGTTTGAAATCATGCGATCAATTTTTAAGATGGGTTACTCTATACAGAGATTTGTTTTAGCTTGAAGTGGTGGCCCACTAGTGGAGAGTGGATTGTGATTCCCCAAATTAAAATCGATCATTAGACTGAATACCAAGCTATTAAAAAAAATAAAATCCCAACAATAAATGTTAATTAAAGCTCATGGGTCCTTGATGTATTTGAGAATGTTAATTTATGCGATATTACTTGCAAGCTAGTAGTGCTCTCAATAAATAATAATCTACTTATATTGTTTTCTTCCTCTTCTCATTTTGTCCTTTAGATTTTATCTAATTGCGCGCAAGAGAAGAGTTTGTTGCCTCGTGATCCTTGGTAACATGTGATGGAACACTTTGACTAGGTAGCACTCTTGTTGATGATTCTCTGCAATTCCAAAGATTTCCAATGTTAAATTTCATTACAAATTTGATAATTACTTCCTCTCCGTCCTGTTTTAAATTTTTCATTAATTATTTAACTCGTGTTTTAGCGAACGAGTTGTTTATTAATATATGAAATGATAAGGTGACTTTTAAGAAGATGTATGATATATGAAAGTTAGGACTATCATACCCCACTTAAAAATCTATTAATCATTTCAAATACTAATAAACAACTCGCTCACTAAAATATAAGTCAAACAATGAATAAATAATCTAAAATAGGACCAGGGGACCAACTTATATCATTAGAAAAATCTAAATATGGATTACTTAACCCGAATTGACTCATCACCGGAAGATTAAGTGTGTGTTTTGAAACACTTAAAACAACTTCCAAAAGTACTTATTTTCAAAGCTCCCTCTCACACCTTTTGAAAATAAGTGTTTCTGAAAATTGTTTTAAGTGTTTCAAAACACACCTTAAATGATGAATTTTTTCTCGATAGAAATGAAGCAAGATAGGGGATTTGAAACCCTTGTTGTGGATTTGACATCAATTGAGAATTGAGCATTGAACTAATTTGTCCAATTGTCGTCATCTGTTAATCATAATTATATTAATCAAGATTAAGTTTGATAAACATATATGTGTATACATAAATGGAGGGAATTTTTAGGAATATTATCAATTTTCAATATTGCAAGTTTGCAACATGTTGAAAAGATTTGATTAGTGTACTATCATTTATCAATATATAGTATGTAACTAAGAAAAATAATATTTTTTTTAGTATAAAGCACTAATAACTCGAAATTAAAATGATAATTTTTCAAAACGTATATAACAAATTAAATTAAATAATTTTTTTATAGGGGAAATAAAAAAATTTGGAAAGGTAAAGGCACAATAATACAAATTAAATATTTTTTTCAAATATTTTTTTTTTCAAATACAAAATTGAGCAGAAACTCAGTAAAAAAAGCCGCATCATGTGATTTAAAGATGTTTGGCTAAATATTATATACACCAAGTGCACCATGCACTCTATTGTGTAATCTATCCATTGAAATATATAATTTATTTACACTGAACTGTGCAACTATTAATATGAGAAATACATTGCACGATTCCGTTTAAACAAGTTATATATTTTAATACAACAAGTTGTATGATTCTAAAATACATTATTCAGTGCACGGTGCACCTGGTGCACATGAGATGATGACACTCACTCAAGATGTTTGTTTGGATCAATTTTCTAAATTTCTATAAAAAATTGACAAACGTTCATGTGAATTCAAGTTCATCGTGAGCACTATTATTTTATTATAACGGTTGTTCACAAACTCTATAATTACTATATGATTTATTTTTTAAATAATAATATTATTTATAAATAATAGTAAAATAAATTATGCACAATAGTTGATATAATTTATGTATAAACGTTCCATAAATAAGGTGAGAGGGAGATAGGTATACCAGTTGGTGTTGACATTGCAGATTCTGAATGTACTTTACAGCATCATCCAAGGTCGACAAGCTGTCCCTCTTGAAATAAACCAAATATTACAATTACAAACTGTTACATCAAATGTGTTTTATATTTTATTCTAATTCTATAAACAAGATTCATGTATATATTAAAGTATATATTTTTACGATTATTAAAATTTATATAGAAAATGTAACATCATTTATCAATAAGAAAAGAAAACTTAAATAAAAAATGAACCTTATTGCAGTTGGGAATTAATTCCTGAATAGCCATCATCTTTTCCTTAATTTTTTGCCTCCGCAACTGTAATAAAAAAGAATATACAAGTGAGATAAAACTAAAAAAATAATATAAAGCAAAAAAAAAAAAAAGGTTTGAACTATTAATGTGGGGAAATTTTGGTCAATTTTCTAAATAAAATATCACTGATCTTTTTTATTTTTTGAAAGGTGACTGGATTCGCTGATTCATGCTGCTGCTTATTTTTTAGATTATTGTTAAATTTTAGAACACAACTAGTCTTATTTTATGTGTAATAAATCAAAGGATAAATATAGACTGAGGCTGCTTCTTTTTGCAACACGTGTTCACCGCCCGAATGGCATATATCAAATTCCAAGCACCATTAACTCGGTCCAAATCCAAAGTGGCAAAAATGAAAAGAAAATAGAAATAATGAATACATGAATGACAATAAAAGTACTTTAAACTTTAAAGGGTAAAAATATCATTCGATATGTATATTAGTATTTTTTTTTTTCGAAACAAATATGTATATTTGTTGTAATTTAATAACTTAGAAACATTTCGATCGGACAGCGTATATATTTCATAAATTTTATGTATAAGTCAATAATGGGCCTGCAATAATTATAATTTAGACACACAATTATTACCCAATAAATTCCCCTCGGCCCACAATCCACTGTTCCAAAAAAGCCCAAACCGAAAAATTCAATATACGCACACAACGTTCTAGAGTAACGGTCATAAAAGAAGATTCAAAACTCGCATCACGTGCGGGTCACGTGCCGAACCACCGGCTTTAGATGAACGGTCCAGATTATCGCGTTAAGTTAAAGCTACACGAATTCAAAACCCTTCAATAAAACGTACGCTATGTTTTCTTAGGGCTCCTCGGGTATAAATTTGCGCACATACATCCCACTCTCAACTCATTCTAAGCGTAAGAATCTCTCTCTCGATTTCTGATTCTCTCTAAGGAGCTGCAAGGAATAACGAATGGTGAGTCTGTGCATTGTTGTTTGTTTTTGGTGGTAGATTGCGGATTTATTTGATTTAATCGCTGTTTTGTTGGTTTAATTTGGTTTTTGGTTGGTTTAATTTGGTTTTTGGTTGATTTGTAGGCTTTGCCGAATCAGCAGACCGTCGATTACCCTAGCTTCAAGCTGGTAATTGTTGGAGATGGTGGCACTGGTAATGTTCTGTTTCCGATTTTATTTGCACCGATCTTTTTTTTTTGGTTTGATTTGTTGTAGAATGGTTAAATTCAGCATTCGCTATTGTTTTTACATTATTTTGGTGATTTATGTTGAGATTAACGTAAAGTGTTAGAATTTTAAGATATGCGTTTTTTTTTTTGTTGTTGTAATTTTTGTGTTTACGGAATAAATCATAAGATGTTTGGGCCTTTTGGCATGTTCTAGTTCATCTTGTAGATGTGGCTTTGTACTTGTTATTGCAATGCGGAAAAACCTTATTGAACTTTTTGGGTTTAGGGTTTATTTTGAAATATTAGACTTGAAGGTTGCTATTATTTCAAGGCACAATTTTAGGGATCTGAATATTTTCAGCATAATAGAATGTCAAATTTGTTGGTTCATTCTGTAAGCTTATGTTTCTTGTATAGAATAAGAATCAAAGGCAAAAGGAAATTTTTAAAGAACTTGATTGATTTTACATTATAATTTTGTGCATTTGGTTTATGATACTCTTTCTGTGATACTCCAGGGAAAACCACATTTGTGAAAAGGCATCTCACTGGTGAATTCGAGAAGAAATATGAACGTAAGATTGATTTTAATAAGGTGTTTACTTAGAGTAAAGATGTTAGGATCCTTGTTTACACAATGAGTTTTAATTTTTACAGCTACTATTGGTGTGGAAGTACATCCTTTGGATTTCTTCACAAACTGTGGGAAAATCAGATTTTACTGCTGGGATACCGCTGGTCAGGAGAAATTTGGTGGCCTTAGGGATGGATACTAGTAAGTGATTATGCATATTAACATATTAATTTACACTTTTGTACTTGGATCATATGTTGTATGTTGTTATTTATGTACAATTGTACTTCAGCAAGTAATCAATAATCATGAGACATCTTGTTAATATGAAAACTGATTTGAATTGATTCAGCATTCATGGACAATGTGCCATCATAATGTTTGACGTAACAGCTCGATTGACTTACAAGAATGTTCCGACATGGCACCGTGACCTTTGCAGGTACGTTTTGTTCAATTTTACCAAACTTGTTTGCAGGTTTTAGAGCTGAATCTCGTGTATAACATTGTTTCTATCCCATCAGGGTCTGCGAGAATATACCCATCGTGCTATGCGGTAACAAGGTTGATGTCAAGAACAGGCAGGTTAAGGCAAAACAGGTCACCTTCCACCGTAAGAAGAATTTGCAGTACTACGAAATCTCAGCAAAGAGTAACTACAACTTCGAGAAGCCTTTCCTCTACCTTGCGAGAAAACTTGCTGGGTATGTTTATAATCTATCCTTAATTATAATCGATTGCAATTATACAGGATGTTTATGAATGTTTCCTTCTCGTTGCAGTGATCCCGCCTTGCACTTTGTCGAGTCTCCAGCTCTTGCTCCACCTGAAGTTCAAATTGATCTGGCTGCACAGCAACTGTAAATCTCTCTCACACTCAAACTCACACACACACACACATTCACTCGCACCTAAAACGGGTTGATTTGTACTGAATTTCTGATTGTTGTGTTGTTTTTGCAGGCATGAACAGGAGCTTGCGCAAGCCGCCAACCAGCCTCTTCCCGATGATGATGACGATGCGTTCGACTAGGAAGCATGTACAACAGTTTTTTATATTTTGTGATGTGTCCTTGTGATAGGGTATCCCAATTTTTCTTGGGTTTCTTTGAAGTTTAAATATGATATGCTTAGATTATCTTGAATTGCTCCGTGGTTTGTGATTTCTTTTCGCTTGTGGAGAAGATGATTTTTAGTCTCATATTGACAATTGGTACGATATTTTGCTCTGGTTGCTAATTTTGCTAATTGTTTTTATGTGGCATTGTTGAAGAATTTCAAAACTAACAATTCGGCGGATGATGAGTGAATGTAAAATTCCAATTTTATGAAAAGTTGGTAATTATATTTAGCATCAAGCACAACGCGAGGGCACTGTCCACAAAATTATTGGCTATTTTCATATGCTTGATAAAGATTCTGAAAATCAGGGAAAAATAGCTATCCCCCGCAAACTTAAATATGATACACCCTCTTTTTTACAAAATTTGTAGCTTTTGATGTTTTGTATAAAATTAAGCAATGTAATAATTTGAAACGTTTATTTATCCTCTAATAAAAAGAAAAATATATTTCCCATTGAAAAAAAAAAACAGATTTTTCAAGAGGAGTTGGTATGCTGTGAAATTTAATCACCGTGAAATTTTTTTTTTTTTTTTACAGACACACACTTTAGTAATATAAGTCACACATTTCAGTTATCACTACGACACTCTTTGCTATAATACAAGTCACACCCTTCACTTTTATGAGTAATACTCTTTATAGTAAAAAGTTACACCCTTTACAGTAAAAAGTCACACTCTTTAGTAATATAAGTCACACCCTTAACCAGTTTCACCTTAAAACTTGTTCACACTATACTTTGCCTTTCAAGAGTAAATTAGAGAAAATTTTGAAAAAATAGCAAAAATAACAATCACTCTGAAATGAAAAACATTAAGGGGGTAATTGGAATTATTTCAATTAATATTAGTTTGGTGGTTTTGATATACCGTAATAGAAATAAAAGTACCTCCTTCATCCCGGATTTAATGGCGCATTTATTGTTTACGTGGAGTTTAATGAGAGAATTGTTTATTAATATAAGTTGTTTTTTTGTGGAGGGGTAAATGGTAAAGTAATGACATGTGATGTAAATAAAAGGAAATAAAGTTGACTTTAGTATAAGAAAAATAATGACATTGTGTGTAATTTTTTAATTTATTGGGATAAAGTTTAAAGTAATATAGTTGCTTTATTTTCTTTCTAGAAAATATGCCAACAAATTACGGACGGACCTTTTTGGCAAATGTGCCATTAAATTCTGGACGACGGAGGGAGTAAATATATTCTAACCAAGCAATACCAATGCAATCTAAGTTAATATTTTAACCAAACAATATTGTAATAGTGAATAGTGAATAGTGATTGACCCTTCAATGATATCTATTGTCATTCCCAAGTAATACTAAGCGGACACTAAGTTACACTTAAGCGACACTAATTTATACTCAACCCTTCTCAATAATTTTATAGTGATTGACCCCTCAATGATATCCATTATTATTACTATTATCAAATTATAATAAGCGAACCCTAAATTAATGTTTTAATTAAGCAATAACAATACAATCAATATTATTCACAAGTCATACCAAAGGAATCCTAAGTTCTTGAATTCGTATTGTTTTTAATTCGCTAAAATTTTAAAAAAAACCTACATAGCCCGTAGTCCCGCTACTGTTTTTGTACATGCATTAATAATTCTTTGAAGAAAGAATGGTCATGGTTATGGAGATAAAATTAATGAACTTTCTAAAAAACATTAAAGTTGATGAGGGTTCTAGAGGCTTTATGAATGACAATGGTTATGAGATGAAATTAGAATTAATCTACTTTTTAGAAAAACATTAAAATTGATGAGGGTTCTAGAGGTTTTATGATAATCATTGGATGAAAAAAATTCATCTTTGTAGGTGCGTTAGTATGAATAAGAAAATCAACATATTTCATTATAAATAAAGATATCAAGTAATTTGATCAAATAAAGGACAATTTCATCGGAATTGATTTCTATTCCACCCGTACAATCTGTTCAATCAATAATAAAGAACAGATTAAAAAAAATTAAAATTGAAGCTTCACTAAATGGATTTCTACTCTAACCAGTGTAAAATAAAAAAACAAACCACTTCAACCAGGGCAAGACTGACACAGATATAACCATACATAAAGATAATGTAATAATATTGTGGATGGTAAGATTTTATATGCCAATTAGTTCACCTATATATAATCAAAACTATACCAACACCAATTTAATGAACTCATACTAGAATGGTTTGAGAATAGATAGTACCAACTCAATGGATACCAAAATGGAAGAGAATAGATGGAGTTAGAGAATTGACTCATACTAGAATGAAAGATAAAAGATTCATCAACTTAATGGACTCATACTAGAATGGTTCGAGAATAGACTATATCAATTTAATGGATACTAAAATGAAAGAGAATAGATTCATATGTAAGGCGGGAATTGAACAAGAATTGGGCTGTACGAGTTAGATCATGGACTCGATAATGGATTCACATTGTAAGACCAAATTGTTTCGGCTATAAGAGTTTAAAAAATGAACTCGAGAATGGATTCATTTTGTAAGGCCAATTGAGAGTTTTGAAATGGACTCATACCAGAATGGAAGAGAATTTCATGTAGTAAAAGAATGCATTCATGTTGTAAAGCCAATGATTTGGAAATGAGACAGGAAATGTGTAATAACTCGTAAATCTAAAATTTTCGAAATTTATTTTTATGAAATTTATGTGATTTATATATTTAAGGTGTGCAATTACATGATTTTAAAATATTATCATCATTAAATTATTTATTTTTAAATTTATTAAATTATATGATGAAAGATGAAAATAATTTTATTGGAGTTTATCATTAAAAAAAAGGTAAGGGCCGAATTGAGGGAAGGGAGGGGCCCTATTCCAAAAAAAAAAAAAAAGACAAGGACCCTTAGGGTATGTTTGTTTCGGGATTCACCCAGATGGAATTAGGACTTTGAAAACCACTTCCCATTATTGTTTGAGATTTAAAATTAGACTTCAAAATCATCTTTTATAAAGTACATCTACACTTCTACTTTTCACAAAATTCAATACAATCACATCATTATTTTTCTCACTCTCAACACAATATAATAATACCACATAAATTATTATTAAACATTGATTTGACATAAAGTAAAATCTCACCTTATTAAAATCTCAAAACAAACACATACTTTTTACTATTCATCAAGACTTTCAAATCCACCGGATTTCGAAGTCATGACTTCTCCCGCACACCTAAATCCCGAAACAAACATACCCTTAGAGCCCAACTAGTAGGAACCCTAGTCTTGTAGGGCATTATAAATAGGCACTATCAACTATTGTGCACAAATTTTACGCTTTATTTTAGGGTAAGCACACTCCTTACACGCACTACACCACCAAATTTAAGCTAAATTTTGATCAATCTCTCGTCCAGAGTTTTCCAGAACATCTTCCGGATTTTCGATTGGAGCTCTAGAACTCTGGTTATCGCCGATGAAATTTGGAGGTATGCCCTAGTAGGCTGACTAACTTCTATATATCAGAACTTTTTGTACATATATCCAAAAATAAAATTTCTAGTCTCTTTGGAAAGATTATTTTGAGAGCTTTCCAGCACATTCTCGATTGGAGTTCAAGAACTCCAGTTATCACCGGCGGAAGTTGGAGGGATGCCTTAGTAGGTGGACCAAATTCTATTTGTCATAACTTTTTGCTCAGTTATATAAATCTTGTGATTCCGGTCTTATTGAAAAGCTGATTTTGAGAGCTTTTTAGAATGTCTTTTCATCTTCAAATCGGAGTTATAGAACTCAAGTTATGATTTGTCAAAGTTTTAGAGAAAAAATGTCCCTAGAACGTAAAATAAACATAAAATACTCATTTCTTATATGTTTTTAACGAAATCAGTGGTCAATCGATCGAAATTACGAAAGTTACAATTTTTCATTAAAATAATTGGACTTCTAGATTTTAGAAAAATCAAGAAAGCTCTTAAACCCCTTTGAAGATGCATTCTTAACAAATTCAAGACTTTTTTTGTGAATCACTTATCTACCAATTTATAATAACACTTAATCACACACTTATGCCATTAGTTGACTGTTGTTATTAGTGAGAACTAAGAGGTAGAATTTCTTGATTGTAGGACTTGAGAATCATGAAGTAGGAAAGAGTTGGGACTAGGAGAAGACAATAGCGCTTGGCTCATGCAAACTACTAGGTGGGGTAGCTCTCAATAGATTTATTTTTTTAATTGTCTTACATGAATTGTTTGCAATAAATACCAAAAGGTGAAGATGCATGTTATGATTGTTTGCATATATGTATGCTCAAACATGAAGATGAGTGTTCTGATTAATTGTATATGTATGCTCAAATGTGAAAATGTATGTAATACGGTCGAGACTGTACAAGATGTATGTTATATGGATAATACCGTTATAGCTAAGATAAGATCACGGGTAAAACCGTACAAGACTTGATTGAAAGTTCACTTTTGAATAGCTCCCGAACAATATGCTCGAGCGGGGTAAGGCATGCCCCAACAAAATGGATGTGCTCTTATGTGTAACTTATAATAAGTATACACTAGATAAGAACGTATAGGATGAAGTTGATGTTGGAATATAGAGGCACGTAAACACGTAATACATGCGCAGCGGAATTAAACAGTTCACCAACAACGAACATATAATTGCATAAACGATTACGAATAAGCATAACAAGAAATCTTACAGTAATTCAATAGCAGATTTCTCAACTATGATATCCACGTAATCACCGTACACAAACTTGCAAAGATTTACAGCGTTGAATCCCGAGACGAATTTGCTAGGAAAATTCTAACTCTAGATATTATGAAGATAATATGAACAACCGTTTTATGGATTCTCAAGAGATGCCCAACTTAAATCTTAAGCTAACCTGATTGGAAAATAAAATCCCTAATCTTTATTTAAATAAATCTCTTAGATTTATTTCTCACATATAAAATCTCTACAGATTTAATTCTCATATATGTCAAATCTCTGCAATTTGTTTCCATATATATTAAATCCTACAATAATATTCCATATATTATAATTGGGAATTCCTATTTAATTAAATCTAATTTAATTAAACATTAATAATAATTAATTCTAAATTAATTCATTATTAATTAATTCTCCATAAATTAAATATTAAATTCAATTCAACATTTAATCAACCAACTATAATCCGTAAAAGGGAACTACTTGTTGTGTGACTCATAGGCCCTCATATATCGAGTGATTAGTCAAACTAACGCTCTTAATTGAACCCTAGACCATAAATCAGACATTCTCAATATATGAGGTATGTTGCGAGAAACGTGCAACTACCTGTAACTGAAACATGGGCTATTGCGATTTCCTCCTTTCATTCACGAATACTCGATTAGTCTTGAACATTATGAAGTGTCTATTCAAATAACTTAATCAATTTCTCTCTAATCATTAATTGATCACTTATGTCACACTTGGCCACAAAGTCCAAGTTGACGTGCATTGGCCAATGATTTTGATCCAATTATGATGAGAAGATGAGTATTCTATCTAAATCCACTTTGAGGAATGAATCATTTTCTTGGCTCAACTACAACGCACATGCATTTCGTGATGAACTCAATCCAAGTCATATATACCCATGGAAAGGTGCAAGCATCGGTCATGACCAAAGTTCATCACTCTACACATGTCGTGCGTATTGACCTCAAGTCAAAGGAGTATCACATCGCTCCCACTAACCGAGACACCCATTTACACATATAGTGGAACTACATCAAACTGTTTCTCGGATGGGTATATCAATACCCTCTAAGGTATTTGTGCATCCATCATGATATACCTAGTATCTCGTAGTAAATGAGATCTTACTACACTCTCTAAGAGTATGATGCAGATCGCACACCAATCTCCATTGCATCATCAATATCCCATTCTTGATGATCCTCGATTGGGGCTATTTAAGAATCATGCTTAAGTCATCTGAGTTCTCACACACTCAATGACAGCAGTGACTCAAGGGAACACAGATAAGAACAAATGCAAACAATCAAACATAATATTCTAATAAGTGTAACGACATACATTTAATATTAAATAAACAATAATATTAAACCAACACTAAATATTATCTGAGTATTATGTTCTTACAATGGATTGTCTTTAGAACATTAACACTAACAATTAAACGTGCCATGTGATTTGTTATATGACTGCTTGATTCTTGAAGGATGAACTGTGAAGTTGTGAGTATGTGATCATAATATTATGAAAAATATTAAAGAGTCTTATTTGTCCTTGATGATGATATATGGTGATTCATGTACTCGACTGTTATTTCAATAATTTGTATGGTGTATGAGTAGGCATTTGAGTGAACCCACGGGGTGAAAGGAATGAAGGTGGACGTGAGCTCTTGGACTCGAAAGTGCAAAGTTATTTAATTATGAAATTTAAACTTTATCCTTATATTGACAAATTAACATTAGTGTTGTTATGATGTGATGCGAACTTTTACAACTCTTCGGTTTACCTTCTTTTCCGCTGCTATTTATTTAAAATTGTTTTTGATTTTGGTGGTGATCGCCCATAATTTTATGTAGTGCATTACTATTGTTGATTGGTTTCATTTAAAAAATAATAATTTATTGTTTTCCTACTTTTATTGATTGGTACCATTTTTCAAAAAAAAAAAAAACTATTTTTCTTTTTTAAATTCGAGATGGTCACTCATACTAGAATGGGAGAGAATGAATTCATATTTGGAAATGGGATATGAATTGGATGAGACAAAAATTGTTCTTTTTTACCGGAATTTGTCTTGTTACCAAGAGGAATTTAGTAAGAGTTGACGTTTGTGCTCTGTATATCGCCCATAAACAAAATAAATGGGTAAACAATAATAGTTAATGGTATAAAACTCACCATTAAATCCAGGCTATGTCTTGTATGCACCCGGGTGTACCATGCACTCATGACTCAAAATGTATTTTAAAAGCGTGCAACTTATTATGGTGAAAAGTGTTACTTATTTATATAGAAAAATGCAACTGTTAATATGGGAACATAATTGCATACTTCTGTTTAAAATAGTTGCACGTTCTATTTTGTATAATACGCTTCTAAAATGCACTATGAGAGCACGGTGCACCCGGGTGCACATGAGACCCACCCTTAAAACTATTATGACTATCAATAAGATTAAAGTGAAAAAAATTTGATTTGATACAACTCAACCTATTGTATGTATAAACTTTTGGCTCAACATCAAATACATCCATGAAACAATAACGAAAAATATTTCTTGCATTAATTGAAACACAAATCTGGTAGAACCAAGTACTCTCATGTTTAAATATACTTCCTTCCAATAAAAGACATGTTAACATATCCAGCAAATCCTGAGAAATAGAAAAATATTGTATGTTAAACTGTGTGATACCAGGGAGCGGCCATAAACCGTAGCATATCTTTGGGAGTAAACGACTGAATCGTCCAAAGTTCAATGCCAAGTGAAAGGCTGCAAACCCTGGCATCATCTTTATACCATTGGAAGCAAATGATGCATGCCTCCAACTGTTACCCTGGAAAATAAAGTACACATAAACTCCCTGAGAAAGAAATTCATGTGTTGCCAAAACGAAATGAAGGAAATCGAGCATTATATACTAACATTAAAAAAATAAGGAATTATATATTGTACTATATTTGTTAAGATAAGTAAACTAAACTGAACTGAACATTCAAAAAAGCATTTAAAAAAAATAGTGCAAATAGAATGTTCACACTTTCAAGGATCTTTAAACCTGCCAATACAACACATATTTGCTTTTGCACCCAAACACTTTTTAGGCACGGGGCAAGACACAACTGCTTTACATTTCTTATTTTGTAAGAACTACAATCTGTACAATAAAAAACCCGCAAAGAAATTAATACTCAATTCCTAAGAAGAATTGTCTATGCATTAAGTAGTGAATTAAGAATGTACACCAAGTGTCTACAAGATATAAATGGATAAGATACAAATTATTGGATTCATGTTTCTTCTTACAAATGGAAACACAAATTCTAGATCACACTCCAAAAGAGGCACAATAAAAGTACTTCTTTTACAATCATCTAACACTAATAGCAGTTTTAGTGGAAATTAGGTGCTTCAACTCCTTTAAATGTTCATCATTTGAAATGTGAAGCATTATACGAAGGTTTGTCAATAATGCTTCCTGTTCCCAACTTAAGGGACCAGAAGCATACAAGGCTTCTAGAGTGCTACAATAAGCATGCAACTCTAACCTACGTATACTGACCTCAGGTTCCTCCTTTGGAGGAAGAGATGAACTTTTTCTGTTGGGGTCCGGACCGTAAGATGATTCTGCATCACTAGAAAGGATGTCTGTTTCTTCACAATGCACAGGAATAAAATGATTATACCAAGCATTTGGATTCGGGTTATTAACACTACAACTACCAACAGAGCAAGCATTACTATCGGAAGTACTTTTTTCAGAGATTCTGACCCCAGAATAATCAAGAAGATCATTTTGTTTTGCCCTCTCGATTTGATAATAACCATTTGATAAAATGTCATGGGAAGAATGCATGTATTTTTCACCCAAAGTTTCTTTTGGGTAAACAACAGCATCTACCTTTTCAAGCACTGGGTCAGCAACCACTCGCAGCTTCCGGCCTTGTTTCTCAGCAGCCTTAAATTTTCGTACATGGCCATTATGTTCTTCAATGATTGAGGAATCGTAGGGGAACATCCTCTTTGTAGATCTCGAAGAGAACATTGGAGATTCCCTTGATGCAGCATTAACAGGAAGGTTAACACAATCTTTTTTGGGTTGAATTTTGGCTCTTGCATTGAACTGTGGAACCTGGAATTTCATCTTTCGAGGGTCAATGGCTATTATATCTCCAAATTTCTGCAAACAGAGAAACAAGAAGATTAGATATAGCAAATCTAGGAATTAAATGTGTGTGTGGATATATACTAGCAAACACAGGAACTTCCGTGCAGTATAGTTACAGATACTGCAGTATGCATCTAAGAACTTTTAAAGGTAAATTTGATGAACTTTATCCTATGATTCTACAGATAGACTGAGCATTCAAATCAGGTTAGTAGTAATAAATAATAAGTGCATTTCTAAATGCTAAGACCAAGAAATAATTGAACCAGAACATCCATATAGTATTCAGGAAACACAAAGATACCATGATCACAAAAAATTAGAAACTAGACGTACCTTTCCCATTGGAATCCATTTGCCATCATGCCATGATTGACGCATCCTGATACTCGACCTATCAACAACTATTTCCTGAGAGCATCCAAGTAGTCTTGCTAGATATTGATTCTGGATTGCAGCAACCGTGACATCGCTCTTTTTCTTATTAATCTCTTTTCTAATATTCAAGATGGCAGCAATCTTCCAGGAATGCTGATAGAACACTTCAACAATGTCTCCGGTCATGAAATTTTCAACACCTTGTGCTGGAGGAGGACACGGTCTAACAAACTTCCTTGGAACAATCTCCAAGAATGGGTTCTTTCCCATACCAGGGTAGTAATCATACTGAACGGTATAAGTATGGCCAATACAAGAAAGTATCTCAGCAGTGCGCCATGAAACGGGCACCTCCTTATTGTTCATAACCTCCACGTTATCCCCAATTTTAAATCTCATTGTCGTTCCTATAAAATTCTGTGACAATAAAGAAACAAGATTATGAGAACAGCGCATTAAAACTGATCAATCACAGTAAATAACAGAGCATCAAAAGGCAGAATAGAAGCAAATTAAATCTGGATCTTACTACAAACAAATCAAATAATCTTAAACTTTACCAAGATAGCATTTAGACTAAGTTGTTCAAAGCAAATCAAATCTAGAACAGCATAACCTATTCATAGTTTTTTACTCCAAATTACCGAGGATCACCACATATAAATAGCATATAAGTTTATCTTCCGATTGAATTTCCTCTAATCTACTACAAACAAAAAAAAACCAAAAAACAATTCAAATTCAAAATTACGAGTTATAATTCGATTACGAATAATGTTTACATCTGTGTAGATTTCATCATAACCATGTCCTTAAACTAAATTCACATGAAAAAAAAAAAAAGAAGATGATACAAAGACAATCAGAAACTTCAAAGTCTGCGCCAAACCATCGAAATAAAATTGAGTTTCAACAAATCAACAAGCGAATCAACAACACCACTAACGAGAAACATAAATTCGACATAACCCCTAAATAATACAGAAAAAAATCGATCAATTTAGGGATTATAAAATGCGGAAAATAAAACCTTAAAATTGAAAATTAAAACTAACCTTTTCGTCAAATTGAAGGAGGATATACGACGACCGTAGTCTGAATT
Organism: Stenogyne calaminthoides; assembly: GCA_037126765.1. Classification (NCBI taxonomy): domain Eukaryota; kingdom Viridiplantae; phylum Streptophyta; class Magnoliopsida; order Lamiales; family Lamiaceae; genus Stenogyne; species Stenogyne calaminthoides. The sequence continues at coordinate 363,274 of JBBCBC010000018.1, forward strand.
TGGTGTTTTCAATCCCTGATCTCTCAAAAAGAAGAGTTCCAGTTTCAGATTTATGCTCTAGGGTTTGTTTCTTTAGCTTGGGGGCAAATAAATTGGGCAGAAAATATTTATATGTATAAAAACTAAAAAAGAAAATTATATATCTCGAGGAGGATAATATGGGAATTATGATAAATGTTGATTACCAGAAAAAAGTAGAGGGTGCGTAATGCACGCCGAATGCGAACTGCCTATTTTCATGCTTTGAGATTTAAACAAAGATTGAGTCCCACGCGCCTCGTGTTATCGTGTTATTCACTTCCTAGAATTATCTATGTGTACTTTGATTTATTTTTTAGTGGATTAATTATTATTTTTATCAGGATTTTTTATTTTTTTAGTGGAACATAATAATAATTATTCTGTGAAACTTGTTCACCACGAAACGTGTAGATAATATTCTTAAGTTATCACAATTAGTATCTCTATCGTAATATAATTCATATCATTCAATGTCTTGAAAAATATTTAATTTTAATAATAAATTATACCCTTCAGTTATCACAACCAGTACCTTTTAATAAAATAAGTGATACCCCTTAATCAGTTTCACTGATCCGGAATGATATCATCTGCTCCACATTTGATGCTCCACTTTATGTTCCACAATGTAAATGAATGACACGTGAAATATTTTTTAAAAATTAACAAATTATTATAATTCTAGATTCATGTGTTAAAGATCCAAAAAATGTAAATATAATTAAAACATGGAAAAGTGACGTAGAAAAATAGATTTGTACTGATCCCTTGTGTGAACTTATTCACTCTATACTGTATAGCAAAATTAGTTTTTTCATGAAAAACTTAATTGAAGATTTGTGAGTTAAAATATGTTAAAATTTCGTTAATGTGGTGTGGATTTGCAGAGATGAAAATAATAAACGACAAGCCCTCATAGAATTGCAATTTTTTGCACCTCTGAAATTGTTAATTGCACCAATCTTAAGTATAACTCTAATTTAAAAGGTCAATACGGTTTATATTTTAAATATTATTAAATTGTAAAATATATGTATTTTATTGAGCAAATTTACACGTGCCCATGAGATCCTTCATTAATTCCCAATTAATAATAATCCAAGACCCACAATGGTTTATTTAGGCAACTCAAATTGAAAATATATATAAGAGAGTTGGTATACGGTGAAACTGATTTTTTTTTTACAGACATATTCTTTATTAATATAAGTTACACCCTTTAGTAATATAAGTCATACCCTTCACTTTTATGAGTAATACTCTTTATAGTAAAAAATTACACTCTTTAGTAATATAAGTCACACTCCTTAACCAGTTTAACCGTGAAACTTGTTCATATTATACTTTGCATATATAAGAAGGCTAAGTCTTGTATATATCTAGGTGCACCGTGTTTTCAAAAATATGCAACTTATTATATTATAGTAAGATATGATTTGTTTATACAAAAGAGTGCAATTATTAATATAGAAAAATAGTTGCACGGTTTAGTATAAATTGCACCTTTTATTATAATAAATTAAATATTTTTAAAATACATTATTAGTGTACGGTGCACCTAAATGCACATTAGACCACTCATATTGGAAATATTATGCAGTCATTAAAATTATATATCAGGTACAACTTCCCCCATTTGAATTTAGAAATTGTTATACCCAACGGCATGTTTGTTTCTATCCAATCCAAATATAACATTGAAATCTACACTTGCATCAGCTGTTTCATCTTCTTTTGTTTTTCCAATGATAATTATTCCAAACACATACGACATTATTTTGATATCTCAACAAAAAAATTTATTGAACTATAGTGCACTGGTGACACAATTGTTAATTAAATTGATTATTGTTCGCTTTGTTTGGTAAAATTTATTGGAAAATTTATGAAATCATTAGCTTTTTTCTTTTACGCACCATTTAAAAAATTGAGACAAGTTTGATCGAGTAGATATCATTTGAAACTTGTTCATCGTGAAATTAATTTTATATTTATAAATATAAACATTCAATTATCACGACTAATATTTGTTTATAATCTAAATCATACGCTTCAGTTATCAATATTAATATCCCTATTATGATATAAATCATATCCTTCAATATTATGAGTAATATTTTTTATGTATTAAAAAAGACATAGTCTTTAGTTATCACAACTAACATCCTTTAATAATATAAGTCACACTCTTTAATCAGTTTTACATATTCTTGTGTGAAACTTGTCCAGCCTATACTTTGTCAATGTTTTCAAAGATTGAATGAACTCTTCTATTTAGGGCCCGTTTGGTATGATTAGAGAATAGTAATGATAATGAATATCATTGAAGAATCAATCACCATGGGTTATTGATTGAATTGTTATTACTTAATTAGAAAATCAATAATAAATATCATTTGAGGAGAGTAAAGTGAATGATTACGTGAGTGAAATTAGGTAATGAGAGTAGGATAATCAATTACTTACTTTTATTTTCATTATGGATGTATCAAAGTTGTCAAAGACTATTAATAAAAATAATTCTCATTATATTCTTCCATTACCCCAACCAAAAAGTATTTTCAATTGTAGTATCTAATTTTATTAGTATGTGCACATTATATTAACATCGTGAAAAATAGTAATGGATATTGACAGATCTGTCGATCTCACCTACCAAACTGTATGGAGTGGATAAAATTTGAGAAATATATATTATGCATTAGGTATAATTATTAACAGACCCAACTATACACGATTCATTTCCATTTTTATTTGCTATATGAAATATTGTTAATTAGATAATAATATGATATACATCCAAAGGTTTACGTAGAAAATTATAAAAAGTAGAATTAAAGTAAATTAGACGGAATGTGATGCAAAATTCTAGGGATGACAACGGGCGGGTTTAGCCAAACGCCAGAACCCCCACCAAATTTTTTTTTTTGTCAACCAGTAATCCCGCCCTTAACCGAATTTTTAACTTTACTTTTGAACCAGCGTCCAATTTCGTTTTTTCCTACATTTTTTAATTCATACTCCTAACTTCATACATAGCATTCTTAAAAAATAACACATTAACTAGAATCATTCAAATTATAACAAATAAAATACCTAATTTCATAATCAATCTCACATCATAGAGCACAAAATTCAAAAGTTTTAATCAATCCCACGTCAAAGAAGATTATTTAATGGGACGGTCATTTGAATTATTTTAGTTCTTCTTCGGACTTCCATCTATTTTAAAAAAGATAAATATGTTAGTATTTTAGAAAAATAAATAAAGATAAAAATAAATAAATAAATAAATAAGCAAAAAAATAATTTATCTCTACCTCCAATTCATACAATTATTTTGCAGTCCTCAAATTCATATAATTAATACTTGAATTTGTATTATTTGGGTGAATTAATTGAATTTTGTTTTGAATTATGTATATTAGATATCTACTCATTCTAATTTTTTCTCAATCTAAACTAAAGAACTTATTCGATAAAAGAAACTGATAAAGAAAAAGAAAAAAGCAAAAAAAAAAACCCTATACAAAATACATTTAATTTAATAAAAATTATAGAATTAATATATATTTATATATCGGGGGCGGGTCCGGGTTTACCTATCATCAAAACCCATTTAATTTAAAAAAAATTACGGGTTTTAGAATCAAATATTTACGGGTTTTATCCGGGGACGGATTAAATGTCAGTCCGGGTTTTAACGCTCCCTACAAAATTCATGGAAGTATGTACGGTTTGAGTATTGTGGTGGTGTGAAAAGTTGAAACATCAAAAATTGTGGCCAACTAACAAATAGATATTAGAGAAGTATGTTTTTTGTGTGAAGATAATTTTTTGGCAAAATATAATCTGTGAAACTGGTTAAGGAGTGTGACTTATGTTACTAAAGGATATTAATTGTGATGAGTGAAGAGTGTGACTTTCTATTATAAGGGTATTACTTATAACACTGAAGGGTGTGACTTATAATACAACATAGAGTATTAGTAGTGATAACTGAAGGGTGTGACTTATATTACAAAAGAGTATTAGTCGTCATAACTAGAGGGTCATGCCTGTGAAAAAAAGAACCAGTTTCATGGTGAACAAGTTTCACAACATACCAAACTCTAAATATTTAGTAGAAAACTCATCTAAACATTTCTTCAGTTTTCAATTCTGCAAAAGATGAAACCATGGCCACACATGAAAATGGAAGTCAAGAATTAAGTTTTAAACTAGAGTCACAGAAGAAAACCAGACTATAGCATTTTCTTGAAATAGAACAATAAAAGGTTTTGTTCATACAATAAATGTTACAGCCTCATCAATTGAACATACAAATGATGAAACAAAATAACTTGGTTTTACCTTAAAATCACATAATTTCCCCTCAACTAACTGCAGAAAAACTATAATCTCTAGCATACACTGGGCAAGACACTTGATACACGTCACACGTATTATCATGCTAAAGAAGAGCAAATTGATTTAGTTCACGTATACAAGAACATCAAGAAAGTAATACGCACCATTTTCTTGTATTGATCAATTTGTCTCCTGGATGGAATTTGATGAGTGCATTATATTCATATAAATTAGTACCACCGTTGACAGAAATAATGTTATGACAATTGATGAGTAAAGAGATAACGCAGTAGCGGTGCCACAACTCCTACGCTCAAACTGTTTCCCAGCAAAGCGTAACTGGAAAAAAAAAAAATATTATGACACTTATTTACTCAGTAAGGTTGACGAACACTTCAATTTCGTTTGGACCAACAAATTTGAAATGCAATTAAAGTTGAATGATTTCTATTCCAAACAATAAACAATGGATTTGCTTGCTACCATGGATATCATATCCATTTTCAAACATTTTGATCCAATCCCAATCTCAGTATTTAGTGTTTGAAAGTATCTGTCATCTCGTTTCAAAGTATACATGAATGAAATTGATGAACTATGTCTAAACTGCAAGTCTTCATAAGTTTGTGCTTTATGAACCTCTCATATTGACAGCATCTCGACTCTTGAGTAAACAAAAGCCAAAGATGAGCCACCAACAAATCTTGGTAGCAGAATGATCCTAATGATATTTTACTAAGAAAAAAAACAAACGTGTTTCCAATTATGATTGGTTCAAAACATAAACAGTCATTGAATCAAATAATAAATTGTTGCTAAAATCATACCAGAGACCTGCACTTACATGAATGATATGTGTTATTTCATGAGGTAAATACAAATTAGCTTTCAATGACTCTAGTCAAACTCCTAAACAATTAGAGAAACAATAACTTGGTTTCCGTCACTTTTCTACTGTTAAAAATATCATATAATCCCCTATAAGAATTATCCCCTTTTAAGATGCCAGCTTTCCCATATTATGTCAAGCAGGAACATAAATAATACTAATAAATGAGACACACCGTTGCCGAAGGCTAACATGCTCTGGAAATTGGAAATCCTCCGGAAAAGAATGTAAATTGGCAACCTAAAAATTACGTCGAAGATACACATTCCAGAGAAACAAAATCAACGGCTATAGTAGCAATCTAAAGACAGCAAACTAAACTAAAATTACAAGAATTAAAAAAATAATGCATACCTCCCTGGGTGTGAAGTATCTAAGACAAAGCTCTTGTAACGAAGATGTTTCATTTTTCATCTTTCCCTGCACAATATGTTTGGCAATATGATTGCTCGAACACTTAAATTAACAGTAAGTTAGTAACCACAGAAATCATGAACACGGAATACTCCAAAAAGAATGCTGAACTTCATGAGATATTATGGATGTAGAGTGTCGGTAACTTATATATTAATTTATTTCACAAAGAGTCATAGAGAAATTAATTCATATGGGTCTCTCTTAACTCATACAGATAGGCGTAATTTCATAATGCATTCAAAACTCTTGTAGATGAACAAATTTAATACTCCCTCCGTCCCAACATTACTTGAACACTTGCTTTATTTGGACGTCCCAACATTACTTGAACATTCCCAAATTGGAAACAAACATAATATTAATACACTCACAACACCCTTATTTTATTCCACTCAAACCCACTAAAACCCACTTTACTTGGTTTGCGTGCCATTTTCAGTGTTTAAGTCCTCATGGGACGGAGGGAGTACAATAGAAATTAAATATGATGAACACAGATATACAATGTAAATGGATCAGGTTCTGATGCGGACTTACAGGTACAGTAGCCAAAAGAGAACCCGTCCCCTTCACATATCGAAAGTAACTTTTGGTGAAGCAACAACAGCGCTTCGATTCAGGGAAAACAATATCTAAAATCTGTCAAGGGGGTGTTTAAAAAGTATATAAGTTACAAAAATAGAAACATATATACGATGACCTTGGAAAGAGAGTATCAAGACCAGCAGGACTTAAGAGATAAGGATACCCATTGCGCTCCCCCATCTCTCAACCACGCTAGATGGAACTAAATACTGATATAAAGTCTTATCAATAGATATATTCCCTACTTCAGTATCCTTTGAGACTTCACATATACTAAATTCTGGAATAACTTCACCCAATTCCAGAAAATCTTGTATAGGTCGACAAGTTTCGAGTAATTTATTACAATATGCATGCGATTCTACTTCTTCTCTGGTCACCGTGCTTTCCTCATATCCCAGTATAGGGCCTGGAGCCCAAGTAAGCGCATTATTGAATTGTGCATTCTGGAAAGACAGAGGTCTCCGCTTTGCCTGTAGTTTACCATAGTTGAGAAATCATATCTTGATACGTACCCTACGGACAGCTTCAATAAACACAGAGCATATACACTTTGCTTTTGTAGTTCTCTTATAATAGTCAGCTGTTCTTCTAAAAAAATCTGGAACCCAATTTCATGAAGACTTGGCATAATGTAGAGCATTTCAATTGTCTATCCAGTAAAGCTAATAACATGGTTTAAAACTCTTAACCACATGCAAGGTACCAACTAAACAAATTGCACAAACCAATGGTATGCATAATGTGGGAAACTGACATTTTTCATCAACATATTGCAGCCCTAGCACGCGAAGTTTAAAAGCTTCATTTCGTGAATGAATGGAAATATTTGAAGGCAATGCAATGTGGCAAAATATTTAACTAACTAGTTTTAATGCTCAGAAAATAGAGACAGTATTAGTAAGAAAAGGAACATTCAAGAGTGTGTGGGGGAGGGGGGAAATGTGTGTATATATATATTTAGTATACACACATACATACATATATAATACTCCCTCCGTCCCACTATAATTGTCTCGCTTTCCTTTTATGGACGTCCCACTATAACTTTTCCATTCCATAAAAGGAAAAAGTAACTCCACTGCCCATAATTTTTATCCTCACTTTTCACACAATATTACAAAAATGTCACTCATTACTCTACTCATTACTCCACATACCTTTTTCCTCTCTCCCAATACCCAAAACTACCCTCCATTTTTATTATTTTATTATTATTCCTTAAACAATTCAACCAAAAGAAGTGGGACAAATACAATGGGACGGGGGAGTATATATATATATATATATATATATATGTATGTATACAAACATATACATATATAATATGTATATATGTATACATATTAGAGAGAGAGGGAGAGAGAGATACCAGACAGAAATAGCGAGGCCGAGAATATGGCACACCAAATTGCAAAGGGCTTAGAATAAATTCTTGTATGTCAAAATGATTTTCTTGCAACATAATAATCATCTTTTCATGTGTGTCAGATGTCTGCAAAGATGATAAACAGAACAGATGCAGAAATGGTTAGAGGGGAAGTACTACATTAATACTTATTCACAAATTATTGATACTCTTCCACCTCCATGCAAAAGTATAGGTCTTCATGTTTAGTTTAAAACTTTGATCACATAAAAATTGATGCCGACAAATCAACTTGAATAAACATCATTGCTGTTTAAGAGTCCTTTTCATTTGAAAAAGCCTTCCATTTTAGCAAATTCAATGGTATGATGTTTCCTTCACACAAAAGACATACATAGAAACAACAAACCTCAAATCCAACAACATTCTCCACAAATAGCATGACTGGAGGACGTGAATTTTGTGGTATAAGTTCAAGAATCTTCAGAAATGAAGAAGCTCTAGCATCATTCGAACCTTTCTGGAGACCTTAACAAAAGGAATTTTGAGAAGCTAAAAGAATTCAACCAAGATAAACTTACATATAGTTGCTTGTACAGAACATTTAACCAAGGAGAAATTAACCACCTTGTCGTGTGTAAGGTTGGCAAGGAGGAGACAAAAGCCATGCATCTGCCTCATAGCTGTCGAGATCAACAGCACTCAAAGTCTGAATGTTACCCTAAGCTCGTCAAAACAAAAGTGCAACATGAAAATACAAGATTTGCAATAATTGATACAAAACCATAAACTAACATATACAATCACTTTTTAGATTAACCTCACATAAAAAAAATAACGTACATAATCAACCAATGCCCCTTCTAGATAAGTACAGTATAACCAGCTTGGTAAGTTAGTGCAAGACTGAGCTCAAAACTTATCACCATTTTTTTTTACACAAAACTTGCATAAACACTGATAAACTACAAGAATTACAATAGAAATGCAGTACACAGATAACACAGCAAACTAAAAAAATTGTTACCTGGTGAGGGCGGTGGCCAAAATTATGCTCGTAAACATCGTTTGCGACGTCGTTTATGTCGAACGATTCCACAACCACAGCATCTACTCCTGCCTTCGTCAAGGAATATCTCTTCCAGAATTCAAAAGAACAAGCTAAATCTTATTCATCGGAGTATAAATTACTAAAAAAACACAAGCATATGCCATTAATTTTAACCTAGAAAGGAAAAAAATCGGAGTAATTTACCAATCCACCAATGCCGCTGTAGAATTCCAGTACCCGCCATGGCTTCTTTTCTTCTTTGCTTAAACCCTCCATTTTGTTTACAGCGGTTTATGCCGTTGAGCCGCTTTCTCCGGTTTATGTTGGCGTTGTGAGCTTTGAACCGAGCTCGTAATGCGACTACGAGACTTTACACTGAAGTCGTGAAACAAAGAAAAGCACTTTCTTTCCCAATTGTGTGCCAGTTTCATTGGGCCTAATGGGCCTTCCTATGCTCCCACCAAATCACTACAGGCTTCCAACCTACATCGGCCCAATTTGTCTTCGTTTTTTAGACAAATCATCAAAAGGGAGAGGGAGAGATTGTAATACTAAAAAAAATACTTTATAATTTATTATTAAAAAATAATTTTAATAATGAAATAGAGTAGGAGTACTAAAAAAAAAATTCATCGCATGCAAATTTTTTTTTATTTGACATCACGTGCATATTATATGATTCATGAATTTAAAACTATACTCGAATCATGATTTGAAGCAAAGTGAGCTGTAAACATCAAAATATAGTTTCGTCTCGTACATAAAATCGTCCCACGCAAGCTCCATGTTTTTATTTATATATTGAATCCTAAATTATGTTTAGTATACTTCCTGATTGAGATTTTAACATTCCAAACTCCATAAAGTCTTGAATTTGTTTGTGCATGTCAACCGGTTTTTGAATTGTGAAATGTTATTTGTTGTACCAAAATATTAATTTCACACGAAGGATTTTCATGAGATGAGAAATGCAAAATATTAATTTCACACGAAATTTGTGAATAAGTGATTGTCTGATAATGAGATTAAGTGGTTGTTTTAAAAAATTACAAGTGATTATAGTCACCTAAAATTGTGTGCAAAAATAATTTGAAGTGTTTTATTTCTCTTTTAGTAACTTAAATAAACTCTCATAAACTATAAGTTATAAGCTTCAAAGAGGGTGCTTTTAGTAACTTATTAGTCTTTTTTTTAAAAAAATTACTTTTTTTTTGCAAACACAATTAATTTTTTTTTTTTACAAACACTATCAACTTCTATTATTAATCACTTTTATCATAATCACTAATTTTAATCACTTCTTTAAAACCATAAGTTTTTGCAAACACTCCCTAAAAAATAGGCAGTATTGATACAAAATATGTGAAATCGTTCTCATTTGTTTTCAAGCAATTATCATTTTAGGCATACTATTAGAATGAGGAGACGACATGAATCATAAACTTGTGAACAGAAAGTCCAGATTTATCACTAAGAAACAGAAGAGATTATGCATTAGAAACAATAATCAAATTTCTCAATCATAGATTAACACAAATAAATGGTGACCTCGTATTTTTACGTAGTAGAAACCAGCCAATATAATTTGACAAAATTACGTGAACCCGAGTTTATCGTTAACTCGATTCTTATAGTATCACTGTTATACATAAAAAAAATTTGACACTATTATGCATAAAAATAATCACTGATTCACTTTCAAATACAAAACCTACCATTGTCTAAAAATTATTTTATATTTTTAAACAGTGAAAATTTTAGTGTGTAACAATAATAGTTTTTGCCCATAATAGTAATATAATTCATGTATATGACCTGATTCACATGAGTGTTATATAATTTAGGGAAAATTGATCTTTTTGTCATGTAACTTTGACCCATCTTGATCTTAGTCCTACTAATTTACGGTTTCTTGAATTGATCATGTAACTTTACAAAATTCAATTTTTTTCATCCTGTCACCGGCTATTGCAGATGACATGACTAAAAAAATCACATTTTTCTAAATTGCAGGATTAAAATCAAAATTCGTAAATTATGATCTTGATCTTGTAATTTTACAAAATTCAAATTTTTAGTCATGTCACCTTTATTGCAACTAATTAGCCGATGATAGGACGAAAATGTATAATTTTTGTAAAATTACAAAATCAAGATAAAAAACCATAAATTAATAGGAACAATATATTTTCCCAATAATTTATCTCACCCATTTGCTTCCATGACTCGACAAAGACAATTTTAATATTTTATATAGATTAAGAGATCGATTACGATTATAATTATATTTTACATGATTTTTTTAAAGCTTAAAACGCCTTAATTGGCTTAATTATGTCGCTTAGCCATTGTAGAACCCGCCTTTTTTATATTTTTCAAAACAGAAGATAGCGAGATGAACAATGAATTCATGATGACAGTTTAATTCACGCAACAAGAAAAATGACAAGAAAGATACCATCAAAGAGACAGCTTATCGTGGGATTCAGTTCAAGAAACCCCGACTTATATAATCCCATTTCCGCCATGCATATTGAATTGCACACCAGGTGTTTGTTGTTTGTCCTCACTGAGTTTTTGGGCACTAAATTATCCTCAAAATGTCGAATATTACAGCAATGCTTCCGTCCGGGTTGGCCCCCGATGCGGCCAACCCGGATTGGATGAGCAAGGCCGACAACGCGTGGCAGCTCGTTGCTGCCACGCTCGTCGGAATGCAGAGCGTGCCGGGGCTCATAATCTTGTACGGCGGTGCCGTGAAGAAGAAATGGGCTGTGAACTCTGCTTTCATGGCGTTGTACGCGTTTGCTTGTGTGTTGGTTTGTTGGGTTTGTTGGGGTTACAGGCTTTCGTTCGGGGACGAATTGATTCCGATTTGGGGGAAAGTTGATGTGGCTCTGTCACAGCATTTTCTGCTTGAACAGGGCTTTGCTGGGAAATTTCCCAATGCTACTATGGTGTATTTTCAGTTTGTTTTCGCGGCTATTACGTTGGTGCTGATAGCTGGCGCGGTTTTGGGGAGAATGAACTTCTACGCGTGGATGCTGTTTGTTCCGTTGTGGATGACGTTTTCTTACACCATTGGAGCATTCACCATTTGGTCTCCTGGAGGATGGCTTGCAAAAGCTGGAATGATCGACTATTCGGGTGGTTATGTTATTCATTTATCCTCTGGAGTTGCTGGTTTCACCGCTGCTTATTGGGTATCGGATATTATGTTTTTAATGTAGGCAACATGAAAGTCAAGTGCATTTTTATATAGTATTAGTTGTTTTCACTGAAAGGTATTAGTTGTTTTCACTGAACAGTATTAGTTGTGCACCAATTACACGGTGCAATTGGTGGACCCAAATGTTATTCTTTTGTGTATACATGAGGCAATGATTCTAACCTTTATGGGTTATATCTTCAGATATAAATGCATGTCTTCAGATATAACCCATAAAGGTATTAGTTGTTTTATTGAAAGGTATTAGTTGTTTTCACTGAACAGTATTAGATGCGCACTAGTTACACGGTGCAACAAGTGCACCCAAATGTTACTCTTTTATGTATATAATATATGAGGCGATGATTCTAACGTTCGTTTTTCAGGTTGGTCCTCGTTTAACAAAGGACAGGGAAAGGTTCCCTCCTAACAACATCTTGCTAATGTTGGCTGGAGCCGGGCTTCTGTGGATGGGATGGACAGGGTTCAATGGTGGAGACCCTTATGCTGCTAATATTGATGCTTCTTTAGCTGTTATCAACACTCATGTCTGTGCTGCTACTAGCTTGTTAACATGGCTTGTACTCGATATAGTATTTTTCGGTAAGGCTTCCGTTATTGGGGCCGTTCAAGGCATGATCACGGGCCTTGTTTGCATCACCCCTGCAGCAGGTAATTTCACATGTCTCTTTAGTCTCTAATCACCACCCATTTTCGTTAGTTTCGGTCCCCCTGCGTTTGATAAACGATAAAATATGGACAAATACCTTTATGTTTCATTAGTTCTTCCTGATTGTGAGATGAAGAACCATAATCACAATTTTGTACATGTTTTGCATCCGACTTGGTCATATACAGGGGGTTTTCATGCCTTTTACCCCAATACCTCATATTGTTTGCTTGGTTGTAGGAGTTGTACATTGTTGGGCAGCTATCATAATGGGCATATGCTCTGGCTCGATTCCTTGGTTCACCATGATGGTTGTGCACAAGAAATCCGAGCTCCTACAGAAAGTCGATGACACAATGGCCGTCTTCCACACTCATGCAGTAGCCGGTACCCTTGGAGGTCTTCTCACCGGCCTCTTTGCTAACCCCAAATTGTGCAATTTGTTCTACGGAAAGTATGGCAATGTCGGCCTTTTCTACGGCTTTGAAATGGGTAAAGCCCACCTTGGATTCAAACAGATAGGACTGCAGATTGTCGGAGTGTTCTTCGTAGTAGCTGTCAACATTATCACAACAAGCTTGATATGCATCTTGGTTAATTTTATCGTGCCTTTGAGAATGACCGAGGAGGATATGGAGATTGGAGACGAAGCAGCACATGGGGAGGAAGCTTACGCGATCTGGGGCCAAGGCGACAGTAACGAAAACTCCCGTTTTTCGACTTACAATGATGTGGAGATTGGATCATCCAAGAACAAGGGTCATCTTGAGATGTCATGATCATGTCTTGGAATGGTATTTCTATCTTTATTTTTCTTATTTTGTTGAAGGTATAACAAAGGAAGCATATGTTCCTTTTAATTGTTTGAAGATTTCATTATCTGGGAAGTGAGTTTAGAATGTGCTTAGAGTTGCAAAATGCTTGTTGAAACCTTGATGTAATTGAACAAATTCATGGTTAATGTTTGTGATCAATAAAATTCTTTCTCCTGACTGACAATTCAGCAACGTGGTTGTTGTGCCATTCTAAATATACTCATTGATATAAGTCAAAATTGGATCGAGATTGTGCAATCAGTGCACATAATTTTTTACCAAATTATACCTAGTTAGATTCATACAAGTATAAATTATTTATTTGTGAACACTCATCATTTATATCTTATACTCTTTCTGTCCTCATTTTGATTGTCCATTTTCCGTAAATAGTCGTCCTAATTTTGTTTGGTCATTTCCTAAAAATAAAAATAAAGCAACTTTCAGTATTATTTAATACTATTATTTCTCTCCACCAATCCCACATTACACCATTTAATACTATTATTTTCCGTATCTACAGTAACCGGATAATAAAAAATAGGACGGAGGGAGTATTTGTTTGTTAATTGTCAATTGAGTCGTTAACAAACCATATAAATTCTCTCAAGAACACTTGAAGATTTAATCTTTTTTTTTTCGAGCAATTCATCAACAACACTTGAAGATTTGAAGAAACTTTCGAACTTATACAAAAAATTATCTATACCCTCTCAAAAAATCAAACATGCGTGAAAACCTCCATCCCCACGCCAAGGAAATGGCAACCAAACGACTGATCGCCAGAGCCACGTAAACCAGGGGAACACCGAACACCCACTAAAGACTGTCAATTAAAAAAGAACTAGATTGTAATATTAGTTCTTTAAGATATACAAATTGGAAAGAAAAAAAAACAATTTGATAAAAAATTTGAGGTTCAAATTGCTCCAATAAAATCAATTCATATACTACCTCTGTCCCCAAAAAACGTGCACACCACCTTTATTATCGAGTTTTTGTGAGTGAGTTGTTTATTAGTATTTCAAATGATAAAATGATTTTTAAAGAGGGATATTATAGATCTACCTCTCATCTATTGCATGCAGTGTTTTCATAACCGAACCGGCGACCAAACATGTCTGGGCATCGGTTGTCGGTCCAACCGGTTGAACCGACACTTCAACCGTTAAATTGGTTTATGCACATTTCTTTTATATTTTATATGTTACATTAAAAAATAAATATTTATTCATAAAAAATTAAAATTATACCAATTTATAACTTATAAGTCTTATATTAAAATAAATACAATAGAGTTTGGAGACTAGAGATGATGGTGTTGTGGATTAATTCCACACATTATGTGACGGCGGTAAGAGATTAAATGAAGTTGATGACTTGTGAATGAATTTATGAGAAAAAAAATGATATTGAAATAAAAACAATAACATTGTACATAGAAATTTAGAAAAAAATAATAAAAAAATTAAAAAAAGTGATTTAATGAATAATAAAAATAATAAAATCGGATTAACCATTTTTAAGGAATAATTAGACAGGAGACATGAGCGGTTCACAGTTCGACCGGTTCAACCGGTTTTTGAAAACACTGATTGCATGCATCTTTAAAACTTATTTTATCGTTTCAAATACTAATAAAAAATTTCGCTCGCAAAAACACATGAAAAGAATAAATGTGCACGTTTCTTTGGGACGGAGGGAGTACATCAATTATTTTTCCAATATCTATAATCTCTATAATGCAAAACCTCCATAAAATGATGTGGCAATGATGTGGCAAAGTCATATTCTTCTATTTAAAATTTTTTAATCTCATTCATTTAGAGTGTTGTTTTGATCTCAACCAGTTAATTTTGTCTTCTATTTCCTATAAATTGGGATCTCTCTCATTCATTTTTTCCCATTCTCATTTGCCTGCGATTTCTCTTCATTTTATCTCCTTCATCTCTCCATACGGTATCCTCTCTAATCTCTGATCTTATTTCATTAAATTGTTCTTATATCATTCTTATATCATTTTTTAGGTAATTGTTTGGTTTCATTATGTGTTTTGTTGTTCTTCTTATTTCATTCATTTTTTTCTTATTCATTATGTATTTTATTGTTATTATTTACAAGATTTTTTCACAATATATCTTGATCAATAGATTTTTTTCTCATAATATTTCATGATTTCTTATTTATCTTAGATTACCAATCTTATTTAATTTTTATATATACTTTTTACAGGTTGAATAAAAATCGAGAATATTACATGTCGATAAGGATGAGGTTATATGAAGATTATGTTTTTCTACTAAGAAAATGAGGGCAATATTATATTTATATCGATCTGATGCAAAGATCATTGTAAAAGTTTCATAAATTACTGTTACATTTCGTTACATCTGATGTTAGATTATATATTTTTCTATTATAAGGATGTTGATAGTTTCAACCATTGTATATTCAAAGATATATAATAAAATATTTATAAAATATTTTAATTATTTCGATGTGAATATTTATCTATCTAGAAATTCATTATCTAATACTTTTGTATAGTGCATAATATTTTTCTTATTAATAATGTAATGAAATCCGCAATTCAAGCATGATTAGTCAACTTTGAATTTAAAATTAATCTGATAATTAATTACATCTTACTAATTATTTGGTAAATTCCATAAATGATGCAAGAAGATAAAAATTATAATAAAGAGTTAAATGATTTACTATTTAAAATTGATTTGATATTTAATTAAATCTTTCAAATTATTTGGTAAATTTCATAAATTATGCAAGAAATAAAAATTATAATAAAGAGTTAAATGATTTGCCTAAATATTGAGTTTGAATTTACCAAAAGAAGTACTAAAGGTTTAAATTATATTATTATTAAAATTATGGACAATGATTTACCAAAATATTTTTAGTATTCATAATTTACTAAATTTGAATATATGACAAAAATTACACTATTAGAAATCACACTATTTATGAAATTTTATTATTTTGATTAGGTAATATTTACTATTCAAACAATTTAATTTTATATATAAATTTTAAAACACACGTAATCTAAGTTTACCAAAAAAAATTAGATCAAACTATTTTAATTTAATTGATTTTAAAACTATATTTGATTGATTTTAAATTAGATATAACAATTTATTTTTAAACTATTTAAACTATTTACCAAACACAATTTAATATATATAGATCAAATAATTTTAGTTGAAATCTAAGTTTATTTTAAAACGCGGTCAAACTAATTGATTTTATCTAAAATTTTATGAAATTTAAAATTTTAAATGATTCATCCAAAAATTCGGTCAAATCAATTTATTGTACAATGCGTATTAAAAAGAAGTTGGAGTACTGAAATTCATTTATTTATAATTATAGATAAATTTCGTAAAAAATATATTATTTACATAGAGTTCGATTTATATAACTTAAAATTGAATCTATGTGTTAGGATATTTTAGATTTGTATTATTTAAAGTGAAATAAATATATTTTATAGAAAATTTGTATGAGTTAATTTTTATAATTAATATTTATAAATGGATTTAAATAATATGAATCTATTTTTTTTAAATGAAATCCATTATTTTATTTAGAGAGTTTTAATATCTAATATTTTTGTTTAGTACATACTTGTTGTGTTTGATATAATTACTCAATTTATTCGTACACATCAGAGGGACATGTGTATTAATCAACTATTAAAATAACCATGCTCGATGGACAAGTGTACTCGCCAACTTGCCGACCAAACATGTTTGTTCGCCAGCTCGCCAACTAGCTGACCAAGCGAGTATGCTCGCCACTTTGCCAATTAAGCAAGTATGCTCGCCACTTGCCGACCAAAGTAGTATGCTCGCCACTCACGGCCCGGTGAAAGTATGCTCGCCACTTGTCGACCAACAAGTATGCTCGCCAAATCTGGCAAGCATTATAGTCATTCTTATATGTTCGATGAGGACAGTATTTCGATATAAAATTGATATGGTCAAAGGGGCGAACAGGGCGATCAGTCGAGCAAAAGTTGATATGGACGACAAAAAGAGTGCCTTATAAACAAGTAAATGCAAAGGTCAACCAGGAAGACGAAGTTGAACACGTGGCAGCATCACATGAGTTCTTGCAAGACACGAAGTCTCCAGCTCATGCTTGCCAAACCAATAGAAGGAAAAAGAACAAGAGACAGGTTCAGAAAAAATTCCCCAAAAAGACTCACATATATTTCCAAAATTCCTATCTTTC
Source organism: Stenogyne calaminthoides (assembly GCA_037126765.1). Taxonomy (NCBI): domain Eukaryota; kingdom Viridiplantae; phylum Streptophyta; class Magnoliopsida; order Lamiales; family Lamiaceae; genus Stenogyne; species Stenogyne calaminthoides. Next base: position 380,903 of record JBBCBC010000018.1, read on the forward strand.
CAAAAAGTTTACTGTGAGAAATATTATTGTGCATCAGATATCATAAACCTCATAACGATGACATCCCGGCTTGGAATGCCCCCGAGTAGTTATTTCTTGATTTAATTGGGTCAACAATTTCCTATTATTTCTCAGATATCGTACCGTACTTATTTTGTTTGTGAGTTGTTATCAAATTAGCCACATAATATTCTCCATAAAAAACGACTCGCAATAATTGGCGCTAGAAGGAGGGTCGAAAAAACCAACCCATACACAATCCCTTAGATAGCCAAGGCAGAAAAAAGAAATATAATGCCTCAATCTAGGAATACTCAGACGGAGAGGTCGGGATAGAGCCGACCTCACACTTTCGAAAGAGGCTCAACATCGGCCTCACAAGAATCGATCATGAAACCATCAATCTTGAAGATATTGCTAAGCGATCCCGTGGCCACAACAAAGGCCATCACTTTCTTGTTGCGAGCCGAAGAAAGAGAGGGCGAAAATGAGTTAGCCAAGTTGAAAGTTCAAGATGATGATGATCGACGCCTTCGATACACCGATAGCGAGCAAGTTAAGTTGAAAGCTGCACGGAAGCGGGCCAAAAAAAAGACTAATGATATGTCGGACAACGAGCTGCCTCAAGGGTCCAAACCATCAGCGTTTGGACGTTTGAGGCTCTCCGTTAAAGACCGAATCGTCAATCATAGGCGTCGGGATCCGGGAGGGAACGGTAGATTTAACATGCCGGCTCCTCAGATCCTCATGACGCCTCGCGATCCCGAAAAGACAACGGAATAATAAAAATCGGCCGAACTAAATTGTTTATCCATCATCGATTGGGTAGTATGACGACCTTGAAAGGGATCGCCTATCATGAGTATGACCCGGTCCTCATGATGGGACACAACCCCGATCCAAGTATGTCAGTTCCATAAAATTTACAGAAATGCAGAAAGCAATCGAGGGCATACAGGCTGACCTGGCCGCAACGAGAGGACTCCCTCGGGCGAACACAATGTCGTGCTCGCCATTAACACCGGCGATCATGGCAGCCAAGTACAAGAAAAAGTAGCAAAGATCGCACCACCAATCCCTTTATGTTCGACGCCGAAGTCCGACCCACATGTTCACCTCAAAGAAATATTTAGACTTTATGATCGCCATGGGCGTTTACCGGACGCAAAAAAAGGCCGATCTTTCCCCATGACTTTTGGCGACCGCGCCCACAGATGGTTTTCTATTTTGCCCGTTGCGTCCATCACGTCTTTCGCCCAGTTGGGACATAAATTCCTGTCCCATTTCTCATCTATGTGTGCTCGCCCAGCACCAAAACAGAGGTTGGCACATTTCTCCCAGCTAAAGGGCGAGTCAGATCGAGCATACATTGAAAGATTTGATAAATGTTTATACGATGGAGCTGGGGGTTGAAGACGATGCCAAGGTCCTCACGGTGGTGGGAGGCTCGACCCTAAACACGATATGTGGAAAGCCATGCATCGAGATTGGCGAACACATATCTTAATTCCGAAAGCGAGCAACCAAGATTATAGTATGCAGATCTCGCTTTCGCCCAATCACGGTTAGGCCAAGAAGTAACAACAAAAAGAATTGTTGGTAAAAAAGTAATGAATGAGGGGGGGGTATAAACCCCCAGGATCTTTTAAACCTTTTGAAGAAGGAGCAGAAGCGCATGCCCTACGAAGTCTTCTGGGCGTTTCAGCAGAAACAATATTTAATCAAATTAAAGATCGGGACATGTTGGATAAGCCACGAAGAATCATAATGGATAAAAATCGGCTTAATGCTTCCAAGTTCTGTAATTATCATGAGTACATCGGACATAATACCGAAGAATGTCATGATTTACTTCGTCAACTTTGGAAGTTATATGAAGAGAATCGTCTTACGCAGTTCCTCAAAAAAGCCGTACGAACGTAAATTCCTAACGTAAAAAAATTAAGCGATCGTAGGGTAGCGTAAAGGCCAAGAGAAGATCATCGATAGTGATCCCGAGGAATCCGAAGAGGTTGGAATTACCCAAAAGAGGGCTCCTACAATGGGTAGAGGTCGGGAGAGTCAAGAAATCAACATGATTCGTCCTGATTATGGTCCAGTGGGTGGATGCTATCAGGCTCCGACGTTATCGAATAGGCGGAAGAAGATGGAAATGCGAGCCATGCAAAGCATCCATCAGGTGAAGGTGGCGAGCACATCAGCTAGCACGCCACTCTCTCACCAAATCATGTTCTCGTAAGATGATCTCGACAAGATAATCACCCCCCACAATGACTCTCTAACCATCATTTCGTCTTCTCGGTTTGAATGTACGACGCCTCCTGGTCGATTAATCGAGCATATGCGAACATTCTGTTCGTTAACACTTTGCACCAAATGGAGAAACAAGTTGGGGACCTAAGTAGTTATATAGAACCATGTGATCACACCATCATTTCGGAGAATCTATAACCCCGGCCTTATGGTATGATCAGGTTAGGAGTCGAGCTAGAGTCAACTTTAAATCCGGAGATCCGGAATTTAACTAGAATGCTAGACTTTGTAATCGTCGATGATCCATCTACCTATAACGGGTTTTTAGGTCGCCCGTTTATTCAGGAATTTAAAGCTGCCTGTTCGACTTATTACTATTGTGTTAAATTTCCAACTCAAGAGGGGCGGGTAGCGTAAAAAGCGCGACGAAAAAAAAAGCTCGAGATTGTTTGCTGTCATGCGCGCCAGAAAAACAAAATATCATTAACATGATGGAGCAAACATGGGAGACAGGAGAATCAAGCCAACATGCGAATATATTGCCGAGGACACTTATACCTCCTCTGACGAGCACATCTCCAGATTTAATGAACATTGATCCACCAAACGAGTTACAGGACTTAGAACCTCGTATAGGTTTTGATCCTATGGAGGTAGTTGACGAGCACTGGGGGTCAATCGAAGATCCTCGATGGAAGCAAAAAAAGAGGCTAGCAACACCTGTTGAACAATTGGAGTCTATCAATATCGACCCAATCAGACCGGAGTTAGAAGTATTTATTGGTTCGGAATTACCGGAACCATTCCGAACAGAAATGATCGCGTATCTTCAAGCAAACTTGGATGTGTTCGCTTGGTCACATGAGGACATGGTCGGCATTGATCCTGAACATGCATATCACTCTCTTAACCTTTACCCAACACAAATTCCAATAATCCAGAAGCGGAGAAAATTCAGTCCGGAGAAATATGCATCTGTGAATAGTGAAATCAAGAAATTGCTCGATAATAAATTGATTCGAGAAGTAAAATGACCAAGATGGCTTGCAAACCCTGTGCTCGTCTGCAAATCTAAAGGAACTTGGAGGTTATGCATAGATTTCACTGACTTGAACAAGGCATGCCCGAAAGATAATTTCCCAATGCCACATATCGATTATTTGGTCGATAACACAGCAGGACATGAGCTCATGACCTTCATGGATGCATTTGCTGGCTATCACCAAATACCTATGCATCCGGACGATCAAAAGAATACAGTTTTCTGCATTGAAAAGAATATGTATTGTTGGCAACGCATGCCATTCGGATTAAAGAATGCCGGAGCAACGTATCAACGTTTGGTGAACAAGATGTTTGACGAACATATAGGCCGAACAGTTGAGGTGTACATTGATGACATTGTGGTAAAAGCGAGCATAAGGAAGACCACATAACCCACCTAGCACAAGCATTTGATATCCTCAGGGGGTATAACATGAAATTAAATCCGAAGAAATGCAGCTTTGGGGTTCATTCAGGAAAATTCCTTGGGCATATGGTCAGTCAACGGGGGATTGAAGCGAACCCATCAAAGATTCAAGCCATGCTCGACATGCAGGCCCCCAGAAGTGTGAAAGAAGTCCAAAAATTAACTGGACGTTTGGCTTCTATAAGCCGGTTTATATCTCGAACTGGAGACAAATGCAAACCTTTCTTTGACGCATTAAAGAAAGGGAAATTCCAGTGGACAGATCATTGCCAAAACGCATTTGAGTCATTAAAGCAATACCTTGCAGATACTCAAACATTATCTAAGCCTATTCCAGACGAACAACTTTATCTGTATCTTGCTGCATCAGAGCATGCAATTAGCGTTGTGCTCGTTCGGGCAGAGGGGGCGACACACTTGCCTATTTATTATGTAAGTCAAGTACTCAAAGAAGCCTAGCTCCGATACCCTCCACTGGAAAAACTCGTGTATGCTCTCGTAATGAGTAATAAAGCTGCGACCATACTTTTTTCGATCACTCACCGAGGTGTTAACCACATTCTCATTCGCGACAAGTTCTCCATCCGACTTATTAATCGCGGGCAGATTACTCAAGTGGGCGGTAGAGTTAGGCCAATTTGGCATTACGTTTGCACCACAAACAACAATGAAGGGCCAGGCTATGGCCGATTTTATGGTTGAACTGACATACCCGCAAATACTCGAAAGAAGTGTCGACCAACCATGGCACATGTATGTAGACGGCTCATCAACAAGTTCAAGAGCCAGAGCGGGTGGTTCTCATCAGCCCAACTCGACAAACTTTCACGACAGCCATCCGTTTTGATTTCCCAGCCACAAACAGTGAAGCCGAATACGAAGCTTTGATCGCTGGATTACACATGGCTATGACAATGGGAATTCAGAGGCTGATGATTTATAGCGATTCTCAAATAATCGTATATCAAGTATTAAAGTAGCACGGCCCGAGGCTAACAGATGACACAAGATCGAGAACTAGCAAATGAGTTGCTTGAACAATTCGAACAAGTTTACATAGAACAATTACCACGATTGTATAATTCGTTCGCCGATGCCTTGGCACTATTGGCAACAGCAGAAGGAGTGACGAACACCACAGACATTGTGGTCGTCACAACTTGTTCGCCATCAATTCCCAGAGTTGTGGTCGCCCATGTCACAGGCGAGCAAGAAACCTGGATGACTCCAATTTTAAGTTACTTACAAAAAGGACTTCTCCCGAAAATAAAGCATGTTTACTCGCCTCAGACATAAGCTACTCAATATACTATCCTAGACATGCATTTGTACAAAAGAAGTTTCTCTCTTCCATTATTGAAGTGTATTACTCCTGAAGAGGGTCATATAATTCTGGAACATATTCATGAGGGAGTATGTGGAAACCATACAGGTGGACTTGTCCTGGCAAATAAAGTTATCGACAAGGTTACTATTGGCCTACTCTCAAGAAAGATTCGCTCACAGATGCGCGCTGTCATAGATGTCAAAGTGTCGTACATGCTCCACTTATCCATAGCTCACCTAAAGAACTAGTGTGGGTTTAAAATTGTGGCCATTTGCTAAATGGGGAATCAATTTGATCGCCCGTTTCCTATTGGCACATCGGGAGTAAAATATGTAAATGATTTGCCGTTGATTACTACACTAAATGGGAGGAATTTCGGGTTATTTGTTAAAAGCCACCGAACAAAGAATGTGGAACTTTGTTTGGAAAAATATCATTTGTCGTTTTGGGCTTCCCAATCATTAGTAATGAGATAATGGCAAGCGGTTCGATGGAAGTGAATTAAAACAAAATTGTGCTTGTTGGGGCATAAAAAGCATTACTACTACTCAGATTACCCCAAATCAAAACGGACAAGTAGAAATTTGTCAATAAAATTATCAAGCATACCCTCAAGGCTAAACTTGATAATTCCAAGGGGAGGACGGGTCAAGAGTTACCGTAAATATTATGGGCATATCGAACTACCTTGAGAACATCAATCTGCGGAAACCCGTTTGCCACTGGCATTTGGTGCGGAAAGTTGTTATACCAGCCAGTATAAAAGATTCCGAGCCATCGGACAATGACTTTTGGAGAGCACATCAACGACCACCGCCGCCCTAAGTGCGGACTGTTGGAAGAAAAAGAAGGATGGAGGCCGATTTCAGAACGCTTATGTATAAAAAAAAAGATCGAAAATTTCTACAACTCCAAAGTCCGAAACACGTGTTCAACGTGGGCGAGCCGGTTCTAAGACGAACAGCAACGGGGGTATCAAGTGGTGTGTTCGGGCCGAGCATGGGAAGGTCCATTTGAGTTCTTTTAACGCTTGTTAAACGAGGCATATGATTTGGAAGACTGAATGGAGTTCCATTGTCCTACTATGGAATCGTCCAAATCAAGAAATATTATCAAGAACGACGAGCACAACTGCCGAAAGCATAATCGGTTATTCAGCTAAAACGAGCAATAACCGCCGCCGAGCATAATCACCATTCAAACTAAGACGAAAGCAGACAAACATGAAGGAAGAACATGCCATGGTCGCATACAAATTTCGAATCTTCTAGAAGAAATTTTGGCCAAAGACTATTAAAAGATAGAAGATACGTGTCAAAACAAGATGAGAAGTGGCAACAAAAAAGGTAACGACGGTCAATCCTTGAATAAGAATTGGCAAAAACAAGGATGAGATGTCTAAATGAGGATTTAAAGCAAGAAGGCTAACACCAACAAGCTATGCCAAAGACTGTTTGGGATAATGATAAAAAAGCGATTGATATTTGAAGAAGGGAGAAAAAACGTAAAAAAAAACGCGCAAACATAGTAGAAGAAAATTCAGTTATCAAGAGATAGTTAGTTTGGTATGCCCCCAGACGAAGTATCGGCCTTTCGATTCAAATTTATCATTCTCGCCGACTCGATCATCCGTCCCCCAATTTTGCTCTAAGATGAGCTTTATACCCCGTATGACACTCCGAGCAAAGGTTGGTGCTCGTTACAGACTCAAGATGCTCGGCAGAGTCATGGTTGCCACTCCACGTTGCTCACTGCTTATGCAGTAGTAAATCACTAGTCCCCTACGCATCCCTAAAATCTCCTCCGAGGGGGTGGGATGTCGTGGTATCCGCACGAAACGATGCGCGGATGCTGATGCTCAGGCATCTAAAGAAGGGGATAAAAAGGTGCGAGCATAGGTTTTTGCCCGCGCCTGATATAGGCGAGCAGGCGTGCTCGCCACATGCTCATGTCCGCGACGGTCGCATAATCACAACTTGTCCAGGAGGGGGCAAACGCTTATGCTGCAATCAAATTCATCCTCCACGATCAGGTTAGAGGAAATTGTTCTACAATCAAATTCAATGGAAACAACAAAATTGTTCAACAAGAAAATTCAACAAGTCAAAAATTACATGGTTGTTCAGATAAATTGTTCAGCAAAGCAAAAAAACAAAATTAAGGAACAAATTCATTATTGGGGGTGGACGGAAGAGATGTGTCCAACAAGTCCTACCTCGTCTGCTCGCCCCCTTCAGGAGCAACTCCTCCAGCATCATCGTGCCTCGTCTGCTCGCCAGGTAGCACATTATGCTCGTCTTCGGGAGGACCACTTTGTTCGCTCTGCACCTGATCGAACCTGTGCTCGGCTCGGTGAGTTTGGTTGACAGCATCATCAATATCCGCATCCGAACCATCTTCCTTATCCAAAATAGGATCATCAATCTCGATCCCATCAGGAAGATTAGAGAAATTGCACAGATCACTCAAATCAGATATTTGAAGGTTGCGATCCGGGGGGTTATCGATCAGGTACTTCTCAAGATGGGCTACGAGCGGGGCAATCTGGTCGGCAATAAGTGTTTGTCTAGCAGAACGGATGGCATCGGCAAAGGCGCATATATAAGAGAAATTCGATATAGAATCAACATACTCCTCAGTGTGCAATTTTGAATTTTCAAGACCCAGACGAGTGTTGGTCTCTTCAGCAGTGAGGAGTTGTTGGGCGAGTAAAGTTTACTCGCATTCTACAGTCTCGATGCCAGTTCTGAGTTTACGGAGCTCAACGTTCAGCTCCTCCTGAACTCTCCTAATGCCGATCACCTCCTCCTGAGCAAGACCTAGCTTCTCCCTCGCCTGGCGAGCATCTTCTCGAGCTTGACGAGCATCCTCTTGAGCTTTGCGAGCCTCTGCTTGGGCTAAGGATACTTGTCCCTGAGCCAACTTTATTTCATCTTGAGTTTTGGTCAGCTCGTGCACCTTCTCTTCGAAACTTTTAATAAGTGCCACGTAGTTGGCATGAAGATTGGCGGACTCGGCCTAAGCTTTCTCAAGGAGAACCAAAGATTGGCCATGACGCACTAGGCCAAGTCGCGTGGTTTCCAAAGGCGTTGGACCCTTAGTGGCCTCTTCGAGCTCAGTAGTCCATGATCGGATAGGGGTTTCGCACGCCTTCTGGACATGCTCGGGAAGGCCAGGAACATTGCGAACACTTGGAGAGCAGTAATAATCTTTCAATTCTGGCATCAGAGGCGCTAATCTGTTCAACCTGCACATTCACCCGAGCAAACAAATGTGATTATGCGACCAAATCGGATGGAACAAATAAATACTCCAACAAGCAAGCAAACGTACATGTTCACCCGAGCAGGGTCCCATCCCAAAAAAGATTTGTCCTCGGGAGAACGGAGCTGGGAACTCATAGGGGTCCAGGTTCGGGGTCCTGCAGGAGGTGGAGAAGATGTACCGACCTCCATTTCGACAATTTGCGCGATCGAACCGACCACAGAGGTAGCTATTCTGGTCGCTTCAGCAGTGGGGGTCGCCTCAATAACATCGATGCTCGTCTGAGCTATCGGATTTTGCTCGTCAGGTGCCCTTCTAGATCTCTTTGGCGAGGGAGCTTGGTCGCTTGCCCCCTACTCGACCGAACGAGTTGTCCTCTTCGGCCGACTCGACTCGCTCGGTTCGGGCACGGCTGGTCGGCTCGCCCTTCTCACTCTGCTCGCCTCCCCTCGATTTGCTCGTTGGGCATCTCTCTCAGCTTGAATTCGAGCAAGCTCTTGTGGTCTCTTAGTTCGAGTCATTTCTGTATGTTCGGATGTGCTTACAGCAACAGTGACTGCAGGGAAAGCTATAGGCAGAAGAATATGTTAAAAAAGAAAGAGAAACTGAGAACAAAGGGCACAACATATTCGTAAGTATAAAAAACAATCCTTACCAGCTGGATTGACGGCAACTAAATGGTGAGGGGGCACGTACAATCCTCCCTTCTTCCTTTGGTCAGCAGTATTCAACGTCTTCACTGACCTTTCTAAGTATGGCTCAAGATCAATTTGCCAAATACTGCTGAAATAACCGTCGTTTGTCTCTTTGTCCGTTGCTTCTTGAATTCCTGAAATTGAGAAAATAAGTTAAAATCAGTTCATTGTGAAGAGCAAAATCACAAAAATACTTACTTCGGCAGATCCCAAAATCTGTGGGGATATCCAAGCGAGCATTTGGTTCACATCCAGAAGCCGGGCTTTTCCAATCACCCCCGACGAACCAAAACTTCTCTTTCCAATCTGTGATTTTATTGGGCACATCCTCGATGACCTTACATTTGGCATTTGCCTGCATGAACAACCATCCGTGTTCGCCCTTGGGTCGAGACAAATGCACTAATCGAGAGAGTTCTGCTGCTGTTGGATAATACACGAGTTTCGTTTTGCCGAACAGAGTTAGAAAACTCATAATCATGTGCCACCCATTCGGCTTTAGCTGTGTAATGGTGATGTTCCATTCTATGAGCAAACGAGTAATAGTCGGATGAAGTGGGAATCGAAGACCCGCTTCCATTGTGTCTAAGTTCACAGCAACACAACCCTCAGGAGGCTGGTCTGCTCGCTCATCGGGACCAGGCGCCCAGAAAAACACATCTTTCGGAGTATCGTAATTCCTATACAACTGGCCGAGCATATCAACATCAATCATACTTACAATTTTGCTCGTCGGATATTCATTCTCAACCCTGATCCTATGAGGTTGTTCAGGCCAATCAAAATCATAACGAGCACTATACTCGGCATATGTTGGGCTATGAGGAAGACCAAGAGGGATGTGGAGCTCAGTGTTCTGCTCGCCGTCGAATCCTCTGTTCGACTCGATAACGTTCTCAGCCACCAAGATTTCCTCCCTCATATAGTCATCATCCCTATTTACATTGTGACTATATACAACCCTAGACCCAATTTGGGGTTGGGACAAAGAATCTTCACCCGATTCATCTAAAAAATCGGTACGGGCTAAATCCCTATCTAATTCATTTAGAGCATCATCGGAATCCGATGAAAGAATGGCAAATGGTTGTCGAACTTGCCAACTGGATCTTGAACCCGAGGCATTCATCTCTGGCGCATTAGCACCGCCACGGGAGATTGGGCGAAAAGAGGAGGAAGAAGAACTTGAATGAGAAGTCATAATTGAAATTAAAGAGCGTACGAAATATTTACCTGAAAGAAATCCTGGATTTGACGAAATAATCAAACTCTTGCCGGAAATTTCAAACGGGACAAAATGCGAAGAAAGAAAGAGGAGAAGATGAAAAGAATAAAGAAAAGGAACTGAGGCGGCAAAATAGGTATTTATAGATACTGGATTGAAATTTTTAAAAAAATCGGCACAGAAGACGAAACGACACACAAGGCCCACTCAATCTATCCAACAGCCGGGCCCCCATGATGAATACAAAGCGGCCCGGCTGGGGGGTATTGTTGTGTTCGATACAATTACTCAATTTATTTGTACACATCAGAGGGACATGTGTATTAATCAACTATTAAAATAATCATGCTCGATGGATAAGTGTACTCGCCAACTTGCCGACCAAACATGTTTGTTCGCCAGCTCACCAACTAGCTGACCAAGCGAGTATGCTCGCCACTTTGCCAATTAAGCAAGTATGCTCGCCACTTGCCAACCAGACGAGTATGCTCGCCACTTGCCGGCCAGGCGAGTATGCTCGCCACTTGCCGACCAAGCAAGCATGCTCGCCAAATCTGGCAAGCATTATAGTCATTCTTATATGCCCGATGAGGACAGTATTCCGATATAAAATTGATATGGTCAAAGGGGCGAACAGGGCGATCAGTCGAGCAAAAGTTGATATGGACGACAAAAAGAGTGCCTTATAAACAAGTAAATGCAAAGGTCAACCAGGAAGACGAAGTTGAACACGTGGCAGCATCACATGAGTTCTTGCAAGACACGAAGTCTCCAGCTCATGCTTGCCAAACCAGCTCATGCTTGTCTAAGTACTATAAATAGAAGGAAAAAGAACAAGAGACAGGTTCAGAAAAAATTCCCCAAAAAGACTCACATATATTTCCAAAATTCCTATCTTTCCAAAAAGTTTACTGCATGAGAAATATTTTTGTGTACTGTGTACGCAAACCTCATACGATGACATCCCTGACTTGGAATGCCCCCAGAGTAGTCATTTACTGACGAACTGGGTCAACAATTTCCTGTTATTTACCGTATATCGTACACGTACTTATTTTGTTTGTGAGTTGTTATCAAATTAGCCACATAATATTCTCCATAAAAAACGACTCGCAACAATACTAATACTATTTTTACTAAGCGTGTAAATGAATATATCAATATATCAAATAATATGTTATTAATGATATTATATTTATGTATGATCATACATATTTACAAAAAATATCAAGTAAATGTATATGGTGTGATACTTTCCCTTAACAAATCTAATATTATATATATTATTTTAATATTTTATGAATTAATCGAATAATTTAAATTTTTTCATCAATATTTTTGCATTAATTAAATATAATGTGCATAATTAATTATAATTGATTTATAATATATTACCAAAAATATTAAGTCAAAGTTCATTTAATTATAATTAATATGCATAAATTACTATCAGCACACTCAGATTTTGATTCATAACTTGATCCCTTGAATTTTGGGAATAATTAAATTAGTTATTATACTAAGTAAAATTTTATGTTTTAAATTTAGTAGTTAATCAAATCTTGATATTATATTATCGGATTATGAGATTTATTTAAATTTTATATAATCAACAAATTATGTAAGATTATATTTAAATAGAATTATATTCTATGTTTAAATATAAGTATTTTTCACTTAGAATAAGATGTTGATTTTTTTTATACGGGTGTCGTTTATAGAATGAACGAGATGGTGATTTAAGGTTTAAGTATGTTTTCCTTATTCCAGACGTAGTGACAACTGTAACATTTTATTTCACAATATGGAATACATTGTCATGTTGGTTTACAATGATCTGCATCAACCCTTTAGTTTGTGCAAGTAGATATTTTCTCCATTGGAATTTTTTTTATTTTTCTGGTATTTTTATTTGCTATTTTACTTTTTACAGAAGGGCTTTTACTAACATTTGCCTAATTTCTTTCAGAATAATTTTGATGATTTATACCATGTGCACCCTACCTTACTTGTGTAAAAAATAGCAGCCAACTTAGAACTTAGATCATTTAATATATATATATATATAATATATATACAGTTTGATATGGAGTCTAATATTGGGCTCCTTATGGAGCCTAATAACTTATGTGACATTCCTAAACTAAACCCTAAACTATGAACCGTAAACCCTAAACCATTAACCATTCAGGTCGGGTGAACCATGAACTGCTTGGGTAGGGTTTGGTTCGGGTCGAGTTAGGTTCGGACAGGGTAAAAAAACTATTAGGCTCCATATCAAAATTATATATATATATATCCTTCCTTTCGCTATCTTAGAAAAATATAATATTTCAGGAGAGCTATCTTTTGGTAGAATTCATAAAAATATTAGGTTAGTTACCTCTTTCTCGCCTAATGTTTTACCATACTCATGTATGACAACATCATTCTTTATCTTTTATGAATTCATTATTTTTATTTATTATGGTGTCTTATTACTTTGTGTAATGATATGAGAAAATGACGTTTAATGTGTGTAGCCATTTAAGTGGTGAACTAATGTGTATATGTGTATCATTTATTTTGTCTTTATACATGTGATATAATAGTTTCTAATGAACTTGGTTAGAAGCTCTAAATATATATATTTTTAATGGGGGCGTCTTTCATGACAATTTTTTAGGATATCAGTGGCTTCTTGGAAAAGAAGAGAAAAATTATTGAGATCAGACCCGAGATCTGTTGTATGGTGGAAGTTGTGAAGTTAGCAACTAAATGAAATTTTGCTTCTCTTTTTTAAATTTTGAGCTAATTCATATTTTTAATGCATACTTTTTGGAATTAACCTTATATAATATTATTGCATACTTTTATATATACAAGTGAATTTTTATAGTGTTAATTAATACATTAATTGAGATTGTGAGAATTTTTTTTTTTTTGGCGATGATATGAAATTATTAGGTGAAATGTGACAAATTTATTTATAGGTATCATCTCACATTTCACATGATTTTAATACAAAAAGGTAAAATGAAGTTGTAGTTACCATTTAAAATCTCTTTCATTACTGAACTTAGGGTTTAATGTGAAATGTTATGTACATACATGTGTGGATAATTGCATGAGAAAATACTTCTCATTATTGACAGTAAAATGTATATATTTCCAAGTAACTGTGTAAAAATATTATTTTAAGGTCCGTAACTTAGTGGAGGTGACAATTTAAGGACAATAAATTTCAGTTCGAGAAAAGTAGGATATTGACTTTCTTTTTGGCAGAAGAAGGACATTAACTTCTTTTTTTGGGCAAAATAATTAGGACATTAACTTTTTTTTGACAAACATAAAAATATAAACTTTTTTTTAGGCAAAAGTAGGGCATTACATATATAAATATATATATTGGCAAATATAGGACATTTTATTTGCTATTAAGTGTTAAAATACTCTATGTCAATATTAATATAATATATATATCAGTATAAACATATATATTTTCTCTTATGTGGAGAATTATATTTATTATATATTTGACTCGATTATAAATACAAAAAATTAAAACTCAATCAAATGCACACCACAAATTATATAGTTTAACACTTCAAATTTTAACATTAAAGCATCAGTAAATTTTATGGTGAATAACTTAGATGAATGTGTTCATTTAGTTTAGAATTACTTACATTCTCAATTTTAATATACCGAGCGTAATTTTGTATATTACATTGTCAACTTAATTAACGAAAGGATAGTGAGTTTTAGTTTTGGAAAGTATGATATTAACTTTTCTTTTGACAAAAGTAGGACATTAGTTTTATTTTGGCAAACACAGACCATTTATCTCACACGGACGAGCCTAAATTTTCAAAAACTTAAAAGTTACGGTCATACTTTGTGGAAACTCAAAATTGATGGACCTACACTTGCGCAAACTAAAAAACTTACTGGCATACTTTTACCAAGCTGAAACTACCTATCTTACTTTTTCCAAACTAAAACTTATGTCCTTAAATTGTCATCCCCATATTTATAGACATAAAAAATATATTTCCACGTTCAACTATATAATGTTGTTTCAAGAGTGAAAAGCAAAGAAAATTTAAAACACTGTTGCGATTATGATGAAAAATCTAGCAAAATTACAATTAATATTATTTAAAAATAAGTGGTTAGAGATTTGTGATTTTAAAATTAATTTATTTCAAATTTAAATTTATTTTGTTGATGTATTAATATTTTTTTATTCGGTGTCAAATAATTACATGTTTTTTTCTTTTAAATATAATTCACATAATAAATTAATATATTTTTTGTATATATATGAAATATAAAAATGTTACTATTATAAAATAGAATTAATTTAAGCTAAATAAAATTTTGAAGTATTTGATCAAAGTTTAATAATGTTTGCAGAATGAAGTTTTCAGTCTGAAGCTAATTGAGAGTTGTTTTCAATTGATTTTCTCTATTAAATGCTTAAGACTATCAAATCACTATTTTATTTTGAAGAAATGATTGCCTATAACACTTCTCATGAATATTGACGTAAAGTCAGGTTTGTGCAATATCACGAGGTTGATTGTCACAAAGTTATAAATCATAATTTTTAAACACTCAACTCAGAGCTAAAACTAAAAGAAGTATGAGAATTGTGTGTTTCGGTTCGAATGGAAGACCTTACAAGTATACAAGAAATGTTGTTTACAAATATATTTTTTTGAAATTTGTAATATAGTGTGTGTGTGTATATATTTATTTAAATATATATTTTTGGATTCATTTGTTTTTTATAGAGTCATCAAGTATAGTAACATATAAAATTATAATTGCATATTTAAACTATTTTCATTATTAATATTTTGTGAATTATAAATTATTTAACCATAAAAAGTACTAAATAAAAAAATATTAAAATATTATTGATTAATTTATATAAAAAAATTATTTAAGTCCGCGAAATTCGCGGGGTTAACACTAATATGTAATAAATTAGAAATATAAAATAGGGAAATCTTATATGGAAAATTTTAGTTGGAATTTTGGCATTTGGCCATGGTCATAACTTGAATTTAGAAATATAAAATAGGGAGCGAATTGGAGTTATAAGGTGGCTTGATGAATTTGTGGAGTGTTTGGGTGCTTGGTGTACTAACTACTAATAACTAACTTTGTCCGATAAAAAAAAAAAACTTGAATTTAGAGTCGCGAAGTTTCTTTTTACCACATTAATTAATTATAATAAAAACAATGAAAAAAAAGGGAAAAAGAAAGAGGCGTATATCTAGGTTTTCTCTGTATGAGCAGACAAGCCCTCTTTCAAGTTTCATCACTGACATTTATTTTATGTGGAGAGGAGCAGCTCTTTTCAGCTGCACCGTTTCCAAACCGCTCAAAAACCCTAACCCGTTTTGCATCTTCTCAGAGCCGTTAATTTCATGCTGTAATTGTTGATCCTTTTGCCGTATCGGTTCTCTTGTTGAGTTCTCTTGCGGTTTCGAGGTAAAATTTAATTTATTTTATTGCAATTGCCTTCGTCACAAATCTGCAGAGTTAATTTGCAGGTAATCTCTGTTTAGTCGAGGAAGAGGGTTTTATGTTTTTGTGTTAGGGTTTATGGCTTGGGATATGTTTCTGCATTAGCTGTTGTTCGATAATTTTGTACGTATCTGATTGTCGATGTCGATTTGCTTGTATATTTGAAGTTTCTTACTGCATTGTGGTTTGCATCTAGTACGACTGTTAGGTATTGTTGTGGCGATTATGTTTTGGTGTTATTTTGTTTTATTTTCACCTATTTGTTTTTCTGCCGGGTAATTCACTTACTGAGAAATTTATAATGAATGGGATGTTCAATTTGGTAGGAGTACAGATGTAAGAACTTTGTTTCATACTTTTTTAGATCTGATAGTATTGAAAGTGATATTGATGGTGTTCTTCTTTTTCAGTAAGAACTTGAGATTACTGCAAAAATTGTCTGTAAATCTTGTAAAATTGCATTTGGATTTGACATTGACGCGCATTATTGATGTCAATGTGAGCTAGTGAAGCTGGATCATGGACAAGATGAATAAGACGAAAGTATTGGTGTTCTTGGATGTGTCAATTGATGGCGATCCTTTTGAGAGGATGGTTTTTGAGGTACTGTATCATTTTGTTTCTTAGAAGATAAGCTCACACCATTTAAAAATATAATGATGCTTTTTTCTTTAACTAAATGATTTTCTGATCCATGCCATTGCTTACTCCTGAAATGCAGCTCTTCACTGATGCTGCTCCCAAGACTTCTGAAAACTTCCGCGCACTTTGTACTGGTAATCTGGTTCTTTATCACTTGCACTCTAGATCTTACGCATACACTCGAATCTAAAAAGAATATCAAGGATTGTTCTTACTTGATGTAGCTTTCTCCTTCATTCCTAAATTCATTGACTCTTTCATTGCTGATTATGTTTCTTAAACTGCTGAATTCTTTTACATTGAGGCTGAGGTTGCTCTGAACAGAAATAATTTTGGGACCTTGTTGTCAAAGATATGCTAATGAGCTTTCAACTTTCATGAGAAGTCTCCCTGGATTCTCCAACCTTGTCCACTCATCCTTTTTCTTCTTTGATATTTTTCTTTTTCTCTTAACCTTACTTTTGAGTTGTAAATCTCTTCAGGTGAAAAAGGTATCAGCCCTAAGACTGGGAAGCCGCTACATTATAAAGGAACATTTTTCCACCGCATCATCAAGGGATATGTGGCTCAGGTATGTCGCATACAATTTTACTTGTCTATGAAGTGCTTGTACATGATCTCAATATGATCTAATTGCTCTTGCCATTGTATTGGTTGAGCATAAATGATAAGTGGCTTTGGTCTTTTAGTCAGCCATCCTTGTTTTATCCTGTGACAGGGCTGATGGTCCCGACTGCATTTCTTGTGATATAGTTTTAAGGTTGTACTTACTGAGTTTATTTTATTTTTGATTCACTTAACCTTAATTTAAAAAGCACCAAGTGCATGATTTTTGTAGTTGGTAATGGTTTGACAGTCTTTAAATGTTATGCAGGGAGGGGACTTTCTTCGGCAAGATGGTATGCTTTTGAGATTATAATAGTATCAAACTAATGTTCTCTTTGGGGATGCTGATGTTTTTCGACATTGCAGGTAACTACGGGGAAAGTATCTATGGTGGAAAGTTTACTGGTAAGAATCTATTATCTATTCTTCTTTTTGTTCAACATTCTAGATTATCATTTGGTGATCTAATAAATGCTCACAAAAATACATGATTGTCTGAAACCATGAATATGTATTTGTCTCTACAAGATCAAATGATATTACAAGAAGCACCGACACTTTCATATTTTTGTACTGTCAACTTGTGTTTTGAGAACAAGTGGGTTTCCTTTCTATTGCCTGTGAAGGTTGGGGATGACTTTGATCTTATTCTCGCTGCGTTGGAGCTTCAGTTCAAATGATATTGGAACAATTGTTTTCTCTTACTATGGTAGGGTATCTAAATGTTTTGTCTGCTTTGTTCGGCCACTTTTTTGTATTTTCTTAAACATAACTTCTGGATTTTCAAGTGTCCATATTCAAATGACTGCTACATGAATTATGAAGTCTATTTTGTCACATAGCAGTCCCTTTAACTTATGTGGATATCAGAAATTTAAATTTTAATATAAATGTGTGGACGAACTGAATATGATAAAGAAATTATGCACTAGGAAGAAAGTAGGGGTTGCCCCAATAGATGAGAAAATCCAAGAAGCACATTTAAGATGGTTTGGACATGTGAAATGGAGATGTTTAGATGATTCATATTGAAAGATGTGTAGTGTAGATAAAATACAAGTTCGATTGAGCATGATGGCAAGACATGATCCATATAGCTGACCCCGTTTAGTGGGATTGAGGCTTAGTTTGTTGCTCGTATTGGATTATACCATGCATAAGAGTCATCATGCTTGTCTGTATAAACTGAGCAATCAGATTATTTACATTCTTATAGCACTCCAATGGTCAAAACTAGGGAATTGAGTGTTGTGCCTTGCGCTTTGAGGCCGGTATGCTTATCAACGCGTGGGTGGTTCTCAGGTACCAGAGTACCTGTATGTTTTCATTCTTTTTTGATGTTTCTTGTCGTTATGGTGATGACTAGCTATGGTCATCATGCATAAAACACAATGCCATTAAATGGCACAGCTATTGTTGGTTAAAGTTATTCTACTTAGTCGAACATTGATCTTTATCTTCAATTCTTTCTCGTTATCTATTAAAAAACATGTCAAGTGGAATAATTATGTAACCGTGTTAACCATCTTAATTGCATTATATATGGTGCTCACGTCGTTTGATATTGCAGATGATTTGGAGGTATATCTGTTATACTTGTTTATTTGATGTTCCTGAGCTACTGTCAAGTTTCTAACCAATTATACGGGAACTGTCTTAAGAGTTTTTATTTTTTAACATTCCAGTATTAGCAAAGGTGTAGCTGCTAAGCTGTTACATATTTTGCAGATGATTCTGCGAAACTGAGACATGACAGCCCTGGTTTGTTATCTATGGCCATTGCTGACCGTGAGGAGCGGGGATCCCTATTCAGTATCACCTTTAAGCCTGATCATCATCTTGATAGGTTTGTTCTTCTATTCTTTGAAAGGTGTTGAATTAATTTCCTTGTCAATTCTATAATTCTAGAATGCAATATCCGTACAAAGGCATCAATGCCAGTGACTAGTTAATATTTAAAATTAAATGCAGAACTATTTTCTATGGTTATCACATGGTATGCCTTACTATTCCCAACTGATCCTTCACAAATATTTCATTCCAGCGATGTTACTTATGGATAATTATGTGCTCTTCAATTTATGTGTGCAGTTAAATGTTCTGAAATTGGCAGTTCCTCCTTCCATCTCCAGCTGAGCATCTTAGTCTTTTTTCTTTTTTGTTGTTCAGATTTTTAATCACTCCATTCCTATTCTAGGAATAGATTGTCAAATTTTTTTTTCATGTTAGATATGAGTTTATATGATGGATGAATCCCATAAAAAAGTAGGAAGAACTGATTTATTGTGCTGTAATGCTGCTTTGCTCCATTTGACATGTATTAAACTTTCTATGAGTTGCTCTTCCCTTTAAGTGATTGTTGTTTGATTAACAGGAAAAATGTCGTCTTTGGTAAACTTGTGGAAGGAAATGATGTCTTAAAGAAGATTGAAAATGCTGGAGATGAAGAGGGAAAGCCTGCTGTGACTGTGAAAATTGTCAATTCTGGAGAACTGCATGATGGTAGGGAATCTAAGTTTTCTAGATATGGATGTACATGTCAGAACAATTTCTTGTTTGTACTAGCAGAACGCTTTACTGCCTATTATTGTTCTATGTTCTTATACTAAATTTTTCTTTTAGCTTATGTATTGCTTGATGTATGATGTCCTTTTCATTAGGTGGGTTTTAGTACTGTTTAATATACAGAATTAATTCCTGGTCTGTACAGATAAAAAGAAGGGGAAGAAGTTGAAAATGGGAAAGGATGCAACCGAGGAAAATAATCACGAGGTAAAACGTAAGGGGAAGCACAAGAAATCTTCGAAGAAGAGGAGGAAAAGAAGAAGATACTCCTCATCAGAATCAGATAGTTCAACAGATACTGATTTGGATTCTTCTGAATCTGATTCTGATTCGGACTCATTAGCATCCTCATTAAGTGACACTAGCACTTCAAGTGATGATAGGCGTAAAAAACGTAAGAGATCTAAGAGGGACAGGCATAAGCGTGGGAAAAGGAAGGATAGGCGACATGAAAAGCGACGCAAGAGGAGAGATAAAAAGTCAAAACGTAAATCTAAAAGGTAACAACAATATCACGTTAACTCCACTTCATGTTTTCCTTCATGCTGTAGGTGTTGTGTAACATCCCAAAAGTTGATGAAGCTTTCCAAATTGAAAATTATATTAGTTGCCTCTTTCAATTTGATTTCCTGAATAATATGATCTTAAGTCCTAAACGATTATACTCGAGCATTTGCTCATGACCTAAGTCTTGCAATCAATTTTTGCAATATGTTGTTGTAAGTGTGGAATTGTAGCTCAAGTTTTTTCACTGTACAAGTGGCAAGCTGTTTAACCATCACTCGGACGGGACATGTGTTACTGGCCTTTTTTCCTTTTCAAATAATATTTACTTTTGGCGTGAAAATATTGTAGGGGTAGTGTTTCAGATAGCGAGAGCGATAGTGAAGTTGGAAGTGGCTCTCA
This sequence comes from Stenogyne calaminthoides, assembly GCA_037126765.1. Taxonomy (NCBI): domain Eukaryota; kingdom Viridiplantae; phylum Streptophyta; class Magnoliopsida; order Lamiales; family Lamiaceae; genus Stenogyne; species Stenogyne calaminthoides. The sequence goes on from JBBCBC010000018.1 coordinate 401,377, forward strand.
AGGTGACGCTGCAGTTGGTGCATCTGATGGGAATCATAAACCTCAGGGTAAGATAATTATCATCCGTCATCATGTATTTTTTCTTTCTTTAATTTTCCATTCTTAATTCCAATGTGCAACCCCTCTGAAGGAAATCAATCTCCTCTGGTTGAGCGAGAAAATGCGAAAGTCAATCATAAAAAAGGGGAGATAGCTGACATATCTGAAAGGGAAGAGGGTGAGTTCCCAAGGGAGAATGGGGATAATCAAACTAATGGTACTCGAACAGGGATTGATTCTGACAGAAATGCTGATCGTCACCCTGATGTAATGGATGATCATCCAAGCAAATCTAGGTCCATATTCCTTCCATTCATGTGCTTCTGTGTATGCATGCTTATATCACCCCTGCCCCCACCCCAGCTACTTATGTATTGGTATTTCTGATTGGCAGGAGTCGAAGCATAAGCCCAAGAAGATCAATGAGTAAGAGCATGAGCCTTAGTCCCCGTGTTTCCGGAAGAAGTCCAGGTGTTGGTGCAAAACAACGCAGGAGCCGCAGTATCAGTAGAAGCCCTAAACGGATCTCTGGCAGAAGCAGAAGTACTACTCCAGTCAGCAGGAGCCCAATCAGGAGCATAAGCCCCCCACCTAAGTCTCGTTCTCAACTAAGCCGTAGTCGAAGTAGAAGTGTAACGGTATCTCCCCTTAGAGGAAGAGTACCGCGAAGCCCACCTAGAACCTCGTCCAAGAGGTCATTGAGGTCACCAAGTAGAAGTCCCGTGAGATCCTCTCGGCGCAGTTTAAGTAGGAGCTCAGGTAGACCTCGAAGAAGCATAAGCAGAAGCCCAGTTAGATTGCCCCGTCGAAGTGTCAGCAGAAGCTCTGGTAGACCCCCTCGCAGAAGGAGCCCTAGCCCAAGCTCAGTTAGGGCACATAGAAGGACTAACCGCCCCAGCTACTCAGGGAGTCCAGTAAGTGCAGGCCATAGGGCAAGGTCACCCATTGCTGATCGTCGGAGGAGCTCATCTAGAAGTGCTTCAGAGGATGGATCACCCAAACGTGTTAGGAGAGGAAGGGGATTTAGTGATCGTTACTCTTTTGTCCGTCGTTACCGTAGTCGCTCCCCCGACAGGTCTCCCATAAGGTCGTACCGTTATGGTGGTAGAAATGAGCGGGACCGGTAAGGACCATTGTCTACTATTTTCTCCGGTCTTATTATCTGTTTGATTTTATCCATTCACACAAACTGATTTTCAATAATTAGGATATCAAAGAATATTGCACAGTTAGTACTGCTCGATGATATTATTAAGCTTATTATCCATTTGTGTAAGAAGATGGTTAGTATTAGTAAGGGGTATTGGTGTGAAAAATAATAATTTTTTGTTGATATTAACAAAGTGACGTATTAGAAACAACATTTTGGATAGAATCAGGTAGATAATTAGGAACAGAGGTAGGTGGTGTTTTGAAACCCATTTTGCACTTGAGAAGCACTTTTTTTTTTTTCCGAAAAAGTTGGGGTCTCACCAACTTTTGAAAAAAGTGCTTCCAACTATTCATATGGTGTTTCAAATCTGTTTGATTTTGACCATTCACAGAAACCAATTTTTCATTAATAAATTATCAAAAGACTTGCACCCTTATCTATTACTACATGATAATAATAATCTTAAAATTACAAGATGGTAAAGTATATACGTTAGGGGGTATTAGTGGGGAAAAATATTGAAAGTCTGTTGATATTTGACAAATAATTAGGAGCACGATTTTGGATAGAATCGGACAGATACTTAAAGAAAGAGTTAGTATTATTTACCAGGTTTGAAAACATTGTTCTTTTCTTAACGTCTTATTTTCTTCAATTCTGGTAGATACCCGAGTTACAGAAGATCCCCTAGGCGTTACAGGAGTCCACCACGAGGAAGAACTCCCCCAAGGTCGGTTTCTCTCTGGTTTTCACGTTTCCCCATTCTAAAATATGGGTTTTTCTTATCAACTCACTGTTGCAGATACAGGGGTAGGAGAAGCAGGAGTCGCAGTCCCGGTGGGTCCCGCAGTCCAATACGCTATCGTGGGCGCCGTTATAGCCGGAGCCGGTCACCCGTTCGGAGCCAGTCACCGGTGGAGAGGTACCGTGGGTCACCACCACGGCGAGGCAGGTCCCCTTCCCGGAGCAGAAGCCCCTCCGTGTCACGGTCATCGCGCGATTCGCAGTCTCCCAAGCCTGCTGCTGATAAAGCTCCGTCAAGGTCATCATCTGGTAGTCCCCCTCGCAAGGCAGGCCTCGTTTCCTACGGAGATGTCTCTGACCGGGACTAGAACTGTGCGTGGTCGATCACCAGGATAGTGGTGCTCTCTCTTTGGCCCTCGTTCTGACCGTGATGCCCGTGTTTGCTTGCTACAACTAGTTTGTTGAAATATTTGGAACACTGATGTTTATTTCTGCTCTGTCCTCTTTCGTGCAGCCTAGTGTCGTGTGTATGGAACGTTATGTTTATTTTAGGACTGAGTGTGGTTCTTGAATTTTGGCATTAAGTACTTAATTTGGATGGATGAGAATGAGTTATGGACTTGATTTTCTTGTTACTGAATTTCGATAACTTTTAAGCTTTTTTCTAATGTTATATTAGACAAATTGTGAGTGCCTCAAAATAATTGTGCGACGGATAAAGAAGTAGCAATTTTCATTTATAAATTTGCATTTTAGAAGCTAAATTGACACCAATCTCGTGCTAAAATGTCAATACTACATTTAAATTATGATCCGTCCTACTCTTTAAACATAATCAATTAATCATAATCGGAATAATCATTACCTATGGTTTTTTTTTTACTTAAGACCATTTCCAGCTATAAGACTAGTCTATTATAATCAAATAAACTGTTATAGTAACCAGTTTCAGCAATTTCACTTGGTGCTGATGAGAAAGTTCTTTTAAGCATAAAACCAAATTGGTGAATTTAATAGGTTCGATTTCATATAGAATAAGATTAGAAAAATAAAGTACAGAGAGCAAATTGAGACATAGTGAGTTTTTTAAAATATAAATAAATTGTACTGAAAAATAATTAAATATTACGTTTTATATAATTACGGCATACATGCAGCACAAGTTTATTACATGAGTTTATTAAATACTACTTCCATCCCAAATCAGTTTTTCACACTGATTTGTACATGAAAATCAAGAAAATGTTATTTTTTGCTTTATTAAAGTGATAAAGTAAAAGTATTTTGATCAAATCAATTTCAATTGTGCAGTTGTAAATTATTTGTGTTATGAAAATTAATAACATACAGTGTAAAAAAAGTGTATATTTTGAGAGTAAGAGTTATGAGTAACGTTTTTTTTTTTTTGTGTGTGAAAACTAACGTGAGACAAATTAAAAGAGAAAATGTGAAAACTGACGTGCGGAGTGAGTATTTATTTTTAGAGAATAATTGTGGTCCTGTGGTAAAATTTAACAATATGATTTATAAACAGTCAATTAGTAGCATACTACTTATTATATGTATATTTAGATAATAAGTATAGAAAAATGTATATCATGGGCACCATCACAACCGTTGGATTCGAAAAACGGACGGTGTTGATGCGAGGATGCACAAATAGCCAGCTGATCAACTCGATATCTATATAAATCCCAGAAACGGTTTCTCCCGCCCTTAATTTCTTCACACTCAGTTTCTTCTCCAAATTTCGTACTATATGTTTCCATGGTGCTTCTGCATTGGTAAGAATCGAACTAGGAAACGCAATTTCATGCTTTAATTGCATACTCCACCATGTGTATATAGAGAGGATTTCATGAATCTTTCGTGAAATTACGCGTTTCTTCATCTTTTCGACTTCGTGAGTTCAATATATATATGTGCGTTTATGTTTTATGTGTGTGTATAGCATGGGTAATGGTGATTTTGTACCAATTGTAAGGCAATGATTTCAATCGGTTCGACAGGGATCCTTCTTTGATTCATAATGCAGAGAATCGAGATTTGAGCTTCGATAGCTCTTCTTCAGGTTTGGTTAATAATTTCCCCCTTTTTCGGTTTGTTAATTGTGCGATGTGATTCTCTCTCAGCTTTCTGTCTGTTTTTTTTTTCCTGTCTGTTGATTGCTGAATTGTAAAATTGACAATTTCATCTGTTAATTGCTTCCTCAAATGTTTAAAGGTTCCCAGAATTTTGGAAGGACTCATGTTGTGATGCCGAATGGGAGACACGAAGCGACAATAGTGTGGCTACACGGTCTCGATGAAGATGGTTATATGTATGTATATATTAAAGAATATAGTCTTCCGTTTAACAATTTTACTTTTCCAGTTAGATTTAATGTTGCAGATTAAGTGATTATTATGATATGTTTACCAGTTTTCGAGGATTTAGATGCTTCATTTTTTATGAGTACTTTACACTGAAAAAATCTCTGGTTCTGTTTTTTCATGTTATGTTCTGTGGTGTACTTATTTCATCTTTGAGTCTGTGTTGAATCCACATTGCAACTTCGATTTATTGGTTTCCCTGTAATTATAAGTATACTTCTAGTGTGCATTTAAGTGTGTTTTGCATGATCATGCTTTAGAACAACAGTCATAAAATTGAGCATCAAAATGCTTTAACTAAACCTCAATGGAGGCCTTGATTTGGTAGTTTTAATTTTACTATTTGTTGCAGCTGGGCTCAGATATTGGGAAGCTTTCGTACTCATAATGTAAGGACCTATTTAAAGGTGTTATTCCATCGCTCTTTGATAAAATTCATCGTATTGAATGTCGTTAATATTACCATGATATAGATAAAGTGGATTTGCCCAACTGCTCCTACTCGTCCCATTTCCGTTTTTGCTGGATTTCCTGGGGCTGCTTGTAAGATGCTTGTCAATCCCTCTTAACATTTCATCATTATATATTACAGATTTGATTTAATAACCTCATTTGCTGCTACATCACAGGGTTCGATCCAAATACATCAGATGATGATGCACATGCTGATATAGAAGGACTGAATGCATCAGCTGAACATGTTGCACTTCTCTTTTCAAGAGAACCTCCTGATGGTAATTAAGAGGCCATTTGATCATTGATAATAGTGCATTGATTTATCTCTCCTTTTATTTTCCTGCAGTTAAATTAGGAATTGGAGGATTTAGTATAGGTGCTGCAGCTGCTCTTTACATGGCTGCATACTACATTCTTGGCGAAAGTCCTACCAGAGTTCGTAATTTGAGCTCGATTATTGTTCTTAGCGGATGGCTTCCATCTCACGAGTATGATATCATCACTATACGTTCTTAACACACTTGTCGATATGTACAATCACCACACTCAGCAAATCATTGTGTTGTAGGATGCTAAAAAGGCTTGCGGACGAGCCCTTCATCAGCAGTGCTGTTAAAGAAAAATCATTGCCTGTTTTTATGTGTCATGGCACTGGTATGAGTTTTTTTGTTTCTTAATTCTCGTTGATCCAAAGTTTTGAAGCTGTTAAGGTTCAAGAAATTAAGAGTTTTTTGTTTTTGTTTTTTCCAGAGGATGATGTGGTAAGCTATGAACATGGAGAAAGATGTGGGAATATTCTTCATAGCACTGGATTTATAGATCTCACATTTTGGAAAATGGATGGGTAAATTCGTACCTAGTCTTTTGCTCAATTTTTTTTGACAAGATGAGTTTATTGCATTATAATTGATAGGTTATGAGTTGAGTTATGTTGATTTTGCATAGGCTTTGCCATGAGACATGTGCTGCAGAGATTTTAGAAATGTGCAGCTGGTTAAATGATATGATGAGGCTTCGAGGATGTTAATCGTCCAATCAAGAATAAGGTGGTGTTTTGGATCTCTATTGGAACACTAAACGTACTTTCTTTTTTTTTTTGTTGAAAAAGTTGTGTCTTACCAATTCTAGAAAAAATAATTCTAACTGTTCCAAAATAGTTTGAAAACTGGCACTGAGAAGAAATTGCTTGGAGGTATACAGTCCTTCTACCCTTTATCTGGTACAATAAAACGCGTACATTTTGCTTTTGTGCCGAATATTTTATTTTTGTATTTTTTTTTTGGACAAATGAGCGACATTCTCTTCTTGCACAAATATTAAAATGGAGCTTCGTATAAAATTGTCACGCACTAAGGTTTTTATATTAATTAATACTCCTACCCTTTTTTTTATCAGACAAAGAAAAGTTTTTATTCACACCACAAAAGGTAGGAATATAAGGAGTATTCCCACCCAAAATTAATACTCCTACCCTATTGATAAAGGGGCAAAACTTTAGAAGACAATGAAGGTGAATGGACAAATATTCTCATTTTTGGTTCTTAAACCATCTATAATTCGAACTACTAAAATGTCCCTGTCCATTGGAAAACCAATGATAAATAATTAAAACTAAATAATAGAAAACACCCAATTAATAAATAAAATAAATTAGATCTATCGCACACTTCATCACTTCACAGCAGAATTTCTTGATACCATAGGTCTATATAATGATTAAAACCAAAATCTATTTAAAATAATAATTCATTTACTGTACGTCCCAATTAATAATATTATCATTAATATATACGTACTCCCAATCATCTAAATTACCCATATCCACTCGACAATTTGTCAAGTAAAATAAGAAATAAAATCAAGAGTAACACTCCTATAAACCAGATACATACATGAGTTTCATCACTATTATGCAAAAAAAATTATCACTATTATACATAAACATTATGCAAACAATGATAATATTTATAACAATAATAATTTTTTTACATAATAGTGATATTAAAAAAAAAAAAAGCTCACCTTGAACTCGATTGGACACAAGTTTTTTTCTAAATGGCTGCATGTAGATTTGTTGACAATCGACTCAAAATTGGTTAATATAAACATTACAAAAAATTTATTGCAACATAAACAAAAACACTAAATACCTCAAAATTTATCAATTTGTCAGAAATAACAATTCATATCATAACTTCATAAGTAATTGATAAGCGAGTAAGGGGTTGTGTTTGCAAACAATAGTGTTTTTTAAAAAATGATTAAAATTGATTTTAGTAGTAAAATTGAAAGTAGATAGTGTTTTAAAATAAAGTACTTTTAATCAATTTTGATTAAGTTGGAGCGTTTGTAAAAATAAATCACTTTTATATAATTTTACAAAAGTACCCTTATAATATTTCACACTTTCTTTTTAAATCATTAAAATCAAACAAAATCTTAAACGTTCAAATCTGAGCAGCCCCACTTTCCATCCCTGTTTCCATATCAAAGGGAATCTCAGGCTGCATCTACTACTGTGAAAATTCGATGAGTACGTTTAAGATTAATGAAAATCTGCAAGTTCTTTGCTTAATTTCTTGCTATTTCCCAACTTTCAGTGCATATGGCTTAAAATTGTATTCCCTTGCAACCGACTTGTGTAATTCCGCACTGCATCTCTTGCTGGGCATGCTCTTTGTTCGTGTGTGCTTATATTTTCTTGAGTTTTAAAACCTGAGTGTTTTCTCGGATTTCTTTGGATGAGAAATGAGTAAGAATATTGTAAAATAAGTGAGGATAAAATTGGAACAATGCTTGATAAAATAAAGAGAAACAGATTTAAGCACTTGGAAGTTGGGTCAGTGTAGTTTATCTGAAACTGCTTTTAAGTGCTTTTATTAAGTATTTTGTTGAGGTTGAAACACTCTACAAGTGATTGTGATAAAAAAATAAGTGATTTTAAGTTGTTAGTTGAGATTGCAAACACTAAATAAAAAGGAATTGGGCTTATGCTTCAACATTATAAAAATTGGCTGTGCTTTGCTGGCCCAATTGTAGCCCATTTCATTTTATAAATGGGCCGAGCCTAGCCCATATTTCCGTCCTAAATTGTGAAAATCTTCCCGCCCAAGCAATTTGAAACTGCAATCTCCCCCCTCTCCTTTTTTTTTTTCTTTTCGTTCAATTTCTTCGCAAAAGATAAAAATTAAAACAGCATAACCCAAAAAGGAAAAAATTATTATCAATATCATCATAAATTCGTATTGACATTCATATTGAGAGAGAAAATTACTCAAAAAGGTATATATATGTATAAAATCGGAGAGAGAAGGTAAGAAATGCTGAGGCTGAACATTAGGCTTATGATTAGGGTTTCCTGAAAATGGACTCCCCTGAATCTTGTAAAACTACGGCAACTACGTGTGAAACATCTCCCGCTCAAGTACTTGCTCGTACTCTTTGATTATATACATGCGTGTGTCGTATTTGCTGCATTATTTTGTGCGCATTTTGTTAATTTGATTGCTGATTTTATGTTGATTTTGTGCGGACTTGGTGGTGTGTCGGACTATAGTTTGGTTAGGAGTTAATATGGAAAGTGAGAAAGCTTCGTGATTCCTTCCTAGTGAATTGAGCTTGAAATATGTAACTGGATATGCTAGAATTTTGTAGTTTTTTTGGCAATATTTTTGTGTAGATATTGATTTTCTTTTATTTAGAAGGCCCCTACATATTTTCAGTAATAGGAGGGCTAAATAATGGAGTAGAAGTTTTTGCATTTCATTACTGCTTATTATAATTTTCAGTAGCAGGAGGGCTAAATGATGGTGACATGACTAACTCTGGGCCTTCAAGAGAACTCCATATTCTAGAGAGTGTTGTAAAAAATTGCTACTATACATATTTTCTTTAGGTACTACATCAGGATTTTGTATACTGCAGAACATGATTGAGTAATAACTATTAAGTGGATCTTTATGGCGCGGATAAGAGCATTTCGACTAACACAAGTTTAGAGAATGACTGTTCATGTTAGCTTTGGTTCATGTTTACTAGATCGTGCCCAGATTTTGGTTGACTTGGATAGGCGTCTCATCTTCTTTCTTTTCTTTTTATGGTTACAGAAACTTGGTTCTAAGGCTTTTATTCCGTAGATGATTTGTCAGTAAAGGTGACAAATTGTTTGACCTGCTATGTAATTAGTCTCAAGAGTGACGTGCAAGAATTTTTAGAAGTTTCTGTAAAACTTTACACGGGGAAGGAACTAGGACTTTGTGTTATTGAGGTGACACAAACTTTTCTAGTTGTCATGAGAGCAAGGGGTCTCGGGTTGTGTATTAAATATTTCATAAGAACTAGACATGCAATTATACTTATTTTTGGTTCAGACAAGGTTTTCACCCATTGCTACTTTTCTACTCAATCCTTCTTGTACTCAAGCATTTGTACTGTAGTCTAATGTTCAAATATTATAGTTCGACCTAAGGTTATCTTCTGATTTGTAGTTTTTGTTGTTGATGATTAATCAAGTCCCTTCATTTGTATATACACACTCCTGACACCTATTTACAAATAAAGAACTACTTGGAGCTTTTTGGCATAATTATAGAATGTTCTTCATTCTGTCTAAATTCTAATTGTGCAGTATGTTTATGATGAATATGGTTTTTGATTTATTTTACTAAGTGTATGATCTCTTCATGGTTTATTCCTCACCTGTTGTTTCCTGGATCTCAGGACTCACCAGTTTTCAGTTATATCAGCAACCTTTCTCCTATACAACTGGTCAAGGCACCTTCAGTTACACAGGGTTTCCCAGGTCTCAATTCCCCTCCCCTTGTATTCACATCTCCTCGACTCAATTCCCACAGTCAGGCAACCTTTCTAAAGAGGTTTTACATCTAATTTAATGAAAAAAAATTCTCAATTTAGATAATCATCATCTTGAAGAACATAGTGTTTTATATTAGAAAGTAATTTTGGATGATATAAATGTGAAGCAGGGCACAGTTCCCTAGATCCTGCGTTGCAAAATTACCTGGACTGTTAGATGGCAAGAATAGTGTCACAACCGTTGAGGAGCATGCAAATTTGGATATTCAGCTTTGTACTAGACTAGTTGCTTATGGTGAGAAAGGCTCAGATACCAACTACAATGTGAATGATCTCAACCAAAGTCCCTCAGGATGCTCTGAACAGTTTTTGACAGATATTGTGAATGTGGAATCCGTTGATACAGATTCATCGTTTGATTCAATTGTTAAAAAATCTGAATGCAATGATCAATCACCAGATTCTGTAACATGCTCAAAGGAAAATTTAGTAAAAACTGAGCAAGAGCATAAATCAAGAATAACTGAAGAAATAGCTGTTGCACCTCCTTTCACTAGTAAGCTAACTGAAGAGGTACATACACAAAATACATTGATTAACTTGAGTGATGCTGAAAAAGATATTAAGCAGACAGATGGGCTTCCCAATGATCACTGTCCAATTATTGGGCATGGGTTGCTTAGGGACCATAATTTGGCCAATCAAGACGTATATTCCCTAACTGAGGTCAGTGATGATCTGTGCAATTTGGTCCATTGTTTCTGAAGAGAATTGCATTATCATGCATGTTGTGTTTTGTATACCTAATGATTCACAATTACAGAATGTAGAATCTGGGCAGGATGTTCCATTCGAGCAATCCTTTCATTTGCCCTCAGATTCAGCTGAACTTGGAAAGAAGAATGAAAGTTTTGTTGAAGCTGATGGGACAACCTTTACTGTACCAGTTTTTAATAAAGTGCAAGGTGATATTAAGGTATGAAATTTCGTGCAATATAAAAATTTGTAAATTGATACAAAGCTGTGGCTTCTTTAGAGCTGCTTTTATGCCGCGTGGCATTCTTTAATATTTTTTTCTGATTTCAGTTTGAAGATTCTAGTTTCTCTGGATATAGTTATTAAGATCTTCAGACCAAACCTCCTTCAAGTTGACAAATTACACAACTTTTTTATTTTTTATTTTGATCAGTCTTTATCATAAACCATGTGACTAAGCTGTCAAAGTAAGAGTAAGACCATTTTGATTGAGTACATCCCATTTCTTAAACATTTGCTAAATTATTAGGCTTTTCAACACCGTGGGGTACGTAGACGTTGTCTCCAGTTTGAAGATGCTCAACGCAAGGTGATACATAAGCTGCCTGTTCAAAATCCTTCAGATAGTGAGGAACCAAAACCAATATCCTTAGAGACACCAAACTCTTTGATCAAGATTCCCAAGCCTTCAGGTATTGGCTTGCATTTAAATAGCATTGTCCAAGCTGGGTCCTGTGCAATAATAGACGTGAAAACAGCTCAGGAGGGTGAGTTCAATGTTCTTGGTTTTAAATTTACACCTATGACCATCTCTCATATTTCTGATAACAGCTCCTCTATATTATCTCTGCCAGAGAGTGTTTTAGCAACCACTGATGATATTAAGCATGAAAGTCGTGCCTCAATGACAGCTGACTTGGCTATGGCTTTGTCCCCTCATAGTTTCAAACTTTCAAATAACTCATTTGTCTTAAATTCAAAAGTGGACCAGTCAAATCCATGTAATAAGAGGAAAGGTACTGAAAATGGTGACGGATTAGAGGAGATCAATGATTTCGTCCCCAAAAATAAAAGGCAAGTGAATGAGCCAACAAATAGTTGTGTTTAACCGTTCTTTTCCATGAATCACTCTGTTTGTATCTTCTCAGGATGAAGTCACTGGACTCAAGTGATGGTGATGGTTGTAAGCGTTGTAATTGTAAGAGGTCTAAATGTTTGAAGCTGTAAGTAAATCCAACATTTTACCAATTATGTTCTGCAGCTACTGTGATTGTAAATGTTTGCATCTTTGAATGTCTACTCCTTATCATAAGTTGTTTCTCTGCAGTTACTGTGATTGCTTTGCTGCTGGGATATATTGTGCTGAACCTTGTGCTTGCCAGGAGTGCTTCAACCGACCCGAATATGAGAATACAGTTCTTGAGACACGACGAAAAATTGAATCGCGAGACCCATATGCATTTGCTCCTAAAGTTGTGCAAGATATAAATGAGCAACCTGCAATCAGCTATGGGGTAGTGTTCCCATCAGAATTTGTAATGAATAGGCATATGAGCAAACTATTAATCGGTTTTTTATTTTGCAGGTTGATGGAACCCATTTCACACCAGCTTCAACAAGACATAAAAAAGGGTGCAAGTGCAAGAAATCAATGTGTCTCAAAAAGTACTGTGAGTGCTATCAGGTATGTCGTCGTATGCTTGTGTATTCTTATCTCTTTATTTCCTCTGCAGTGTATTTCATCCAGAGATTTATTCTATGTTTCCTTTTCCTTTGAGTAGTCCAACGTTGGATGTTCAGATGGATGCCGATGTGAAGGATGCAGAAATATCTATGGCCCAAAGGGAGGTATGAAAAATTACTTTCCGACTTTTATACATGAGCGAGAGCGACTGAAGTATACTTTATCTAGCATTATCACTATTTAACTATCCTTCAAATGGATGCATAGACATTCTTAAATATTTATTTGAATGGTGCCTTCTTTACGGTATATATGCAATACAAGGAAGAGGGGAAGGGGAACCAGAGGGTTATGTCTCCAAAATCCAAATTCTCACCTAAGTGAGGGTATAAAATCCCTTTGAGTAATTTGGTGTCGTATCAAAGAACGGTAAAAGGATTCATTTATCTTGTTTGGAATAATAATATAATGTATACGAGAAACTTCACATTCTTTGACGATATCAACATCTTCACACTCTTTGACGATATCAACATCCAAAGTAGTGAAGGTGATAAAAAATTCTCAATGAACTTGGTTGAAAATATAGCCAGTCGTAAATAACTTTGATGGAGGTACCGTTTGAAAAAAGAAAAGAAAACATCAATTGGAGTTCTCTAGGAAGATGAATACAACCAAGCTGTGTGGCCTTTTGCTGATAAAATTGAACAGGAGTTCCAAAATTGGTTCGGAATGAATGATGAAACAAGTTGATCTTGTATCCTAGTGTAGTTTGTTGCTTAATTCTTGTTACGTTCTAGTGTCCTAATTTAGCCAAGTGTTCTGCAGTATCTTCTGAGCTATTAAAAATTGGACTCATGTTACCTAAGCATGCTTGTGAATTTTACTTTTGGAATATCAGGCTGGGCTTAAATGTGTGAAATTTTTCCAAAGTTTCTTAGTTGCTCAATGATTGTAAAACTGAATGCCTAGCAAGACTGAATAGTTTATATTGCAATAACAGCTTGATCAAATCCTGTCAGCTTTTGACTTGCATAATATGCTTACCCTAACCTTCTCTTTCTTTTAATCTACATGCTCCGTTTTTCTCCCAGATTATGGCACGACTAAGGTTGTGTTGACTGGAGAAGATACATATGAAACAACAGATGGCCCATTCATAGAAAAATGTGAGACATTTGGATCTGGAAAGGACACATACCATACAGAGCTTGTCAATCCGCACGAGTTGACTCCTCTTACACCAGCTGTCCAGTTCTCAAAGTATGAACTAATTCTCGAAGTATTGTCTTTTTTTCTTTGCCAACTTAAATAGCTTTTTGTGGTGTTCCCGTTTTGTACTCAACTCTTCTCTATAATGACAGCTGCGGAAAGGAAGCATCAAAAGCTTGGTTCCCCTCTGGAAAGTACTTGCAGTCACCTGAATCTAGTTTCACCTATGAAGCACATTACATGATGTCTCAAAATTCAGATGATAATGTCATGATCTCTCAAACTAGGACGGAAATTCTTGATCTGGTTTCTGTTGATCAAGAATCTCATCATGGTAATGCAGATACAGTTCCACAATTCTCAGAAGCAGGGAAGATGGGCCCCTTCTTTGGTCATTCATTTTCTGCAAAAAGAAAATATTCTTCAGCAACTTCGCTCGTTTGGCGTGGGTCACCTATCACCCCTATGGCTGAGTTTAGTGGGAGTAAGGAGGGTGCATTCGATCTTGATTTATCTGACGTTGTGGTTGATGATACACTGGAGATGTTGAATGACTCTTGTACCCCCGTGACAGTAAGCTCCCCAAACAAGAAAAGAGTGTCTCCTCGCCGACCCTATGAGCGGGGGTCAAGCTCATCAGCAGCAGGCATTCGCAGTGGGCGCAAGTACATACTAAAAGCTGTTCCCTCATTTCCACCTCTTACCCCATGCATTCGATTCAACGCCTCTGACGTGCAACCCCAAGACAATCGTACTGCCAACAAATAAGTGAAACTTTTATCAGGTAGCACTCAAAATCATCTCTCACCTTTTGCTTTGTGGCATGAAATCTCTCTGTTCTTTAGATTTTGCATGCACATAGAGTACGTCGAGCAGAAAGTAGAGAACCGTAGGCTCAAAATTAATAGCTTTAAGTGGAAAAAAACCTAATAAAACTATGGAAAGGTGTAGGGGTAAATATATATAAATGAGAACACATGTTTTTACCATTGATACATGATCCATATAGTGAGGATAAAGTAATGGCTTTAGTTTTGTATCTTCTCTGTTGTTTAGTCTAGGTTCGAAACGTAGCCTAGATTCTTTGCATGCATAATTTGTCAAACCAGCTTCACTTGAACTCTCTTCTTTCACGTAATACTTGTTTAGTTTACAAAGAAATAGTACTATTTAGCTTATGAATTGAGTATCAGGTAAAAAACTATTTGATTTTATGTGATCTTGAGGTAGTTTGAATTCTTGGCAGGTACATAAAAGTTGATATTTTGATAAGATGGAACATGACATGTTTAAGGTTGGAAGAAATGCATCATCATCATCCTCTCCGAAACATCTCGTTTCAATCAGGTTCAGTTCAGTGTTTTGAGACAGACAAGTTTGTAAAGGCAATTTAGCAAAGATATGTGAACCAAGTTTTGTACTTTTCATCAGAATCAATCCTCATGTTTACAAAATATCTAAGTTTTCATTGCAGAATCCTAAATACAAAATCTTTATCTTCGTGTTCACAAGCATTAAGTTTATTTATAATTGTAAATTCATACATTTTTTCCTTTTCAATGAATGTAAACTACATTTTTATTCCTTTCCCAAAAAAAACTCTACCTTTTTAATAAATGTTTTTAATTGTTTGGGGGTGATTACAAATTCATTTTCATTCGAATAACATTCAAATTCGATCTTGGGCATAAATGTATTCGTTTTGATATTTGTGAACATTCTACTAATATAATAAATAAAGAAAAATATTTTTAATTTAATGAATAGTTAATACTATTATATGTTGTATATTGATGAATAAATAATGTATCATTTAGAAAATTCATAATTAAATACCTATCATTTAAAATTAAATGTATACAGATATTCTAATAATATATCAAATCAAATACGGTTATATTTGACTTAATTCAATTCATTTATATCTGTAATCTCCTATCTACTAAAGGCGAATCACCTCAATTCATGTGGTGACTTTATTTCAAATCTCTGGATTTCTATGGAAAATTATTTATAGTATTATTATTAATTTTTTAATTTCAGTCATTTATTATTTAATTTTGATATTTACCTTACATTTAGCTCTTATATATTAATCTCCTATCTACTAAAGGCGAATCACCCCCAATTCACATGTTGTTTTTATTTCAAATTTCTGAATTTATGTGGGAAGTTATTTATAATATTATTATTAATTTTTTAATTTAAATGATTTATTATTTAATTTTGATATTTACCTTCCTTTATCTCTTATCTATTAATTATGAATTATCCCCTATTTATATGGTTGCTATATTTAAAATATTCCATCTTCACAATATATACATTAATTTAAAGACAAAAACTCATATGAGACGGTCTCATGCATGAGATGAGGTACAACTTAGGACAAGTCACAACCATTCCTCCTAAGGTGTTGAAGCGTTAATGCCCAATTTATGTCTCGTCTCACCGTGAGACCGTCTCATACAATTGTGTCTCTGATTTAAATTAAATATATACTCCATAATTTATTAATTTGTACTCCCTCTTATTCTTTTTAAATATCACTAAGCATGTAACTCGACATACTATGTCTACAAGAGATTGTAAATAGTTTTTATATTATTAATTTTAAATTAAATACTTTAAATATTTAATTAGTTTGATTAATTCAGTTATAGACGTAATTTTTTTATCTAATATTATATGTGCATATTTTCATTCATTTCTAATTCTAAATTACTGTCTCCTATTTTTCTTAATGTCTTTTTAGTCTTTTAGAATATTTATATAATAAATATCGTTTTGATATTGTTTCCCCTCATTATATCATATATACTCATTAATTAATTTTCATGAACATTTAAATTTTCTTATGCCAAAATTAATCTTACTTTTTTATAATTAAATATTTATAACAATAAATACTACTGGCTAGAAAAAATTATTCACCCAATATATTTGTAGAAAAATAAAAAAATCAATAACCACAAAAAGTAATCATTAGGAATATATATGAAAAAATAATGGATAAAAATGTCAAAACAACTAAATAATATATAAAACTGAAATGAATATGACATCGAATCTTAATGGGAGGAAATAATTTAGAATAAAAAATTAATAAAAATATGCATAAATAATATTTAAATATAAAAATTATATCTGTAATTAAATATTTAAAATATTTCAATTAAAATTAATAAAAGGAATATTTTAAATCTCGCTTACTAGTAAATAAATAAAAAGTAGAGTTAAATTACAAATTTGAAGTGCTGCAGCTGTAGAGGGGCTGTATTTGTAACGGTACAATTTGGAATGTAGATATAAAGATCCGTTTCTACCCTCTCTCTCTCTTGGTGCTTGCTAAAAATCAATTCCTGAATCGTACCAAGGAGAGATCGCTATCTGAAATCACAAATTTGCAAAATGAGTTTTTTGCACTTTTGGTCCCATGAATCACACCATGTTTTCGATTTAGTCCCATCATTGACAGATTTAGTCCCACAAAAAATTTAATTTTCAAATGTAGTCCCGACGTTACTTTTTCCGTTAAATGTACTTGCAAATGTGGTCCCATAAGTTATAAGACATAATTAATACTCAATTAAAGCTTATCCACCTTTCAACCACTGACAGTTTTAGTCCCATACGTTATGAAACATAATTAACATCAAATTAACCAATTAATTGCCTGAGCCCACTTGCACATATGATCCCATAGGTTTCATTTCTTCCCAATTACAACATTTGGACGCCAATTTACCAAATTACAACATTTGTGCGCCAATTTACTGTCAATTCCAGTCCCATAAGATTGAAGTTTGTCAAAAATTGGTGGGAAAATCAAGTTTTTCCCACCAATTTCAACCCAAAACCTAGATTTTCCTCTTTGCTATATATACATTCCACATATATTCACACATTCAACAAAACACATTCATGAAAAAAGAAGCACAACACATTCAACACTAAATCCAAATCCAAAAACACCTAAACACACCATGTCTTCCTCATCTTCCTCATCACTTCCACCCCATTAATACCAAATCACCAATCAGTAGCAAAATATAAGCCAAATGTACCACCAATCTTAAGCCACCACAATCTGATACCATTATAAGCACAAAACTTAAGTTTTCGGTATACTATAAAAGACAATGAGATTGTAGTGACTTAAAAGACAAAAAACTATCCTCCTAACCTACCCCAACCCTCATCTACTTCTTTTTACCTTTCAATTTCTTTGACATGGTAGCTTTTGTGAGAGTGGTCTGTGTGACAAACTTCTTACCCCCAATTGTTGTGACACTCATTCCATCTTTATCAGCCACTGTTGAATCTCCCAGAGATGGACCGTCCACATCTCCTCCAATGTAACTATTGGGAGTAAAAGAAGCAGAACTATGAACCTATAATTGAAACATGCAACAACTAAGAACATGTTATTCTATGAACATATGAATCTATGATACCTAAAAAACAAGAAAAACACTCTTACATGCTCAACCCTCTGTACTGGTCCTCCTCCAATAAAGTTGTTGGGAGCAAATGATGTAGCAGACCCCTGTAAACCCAATGGATTAGTAATGAACATAAAAAAGAAATACAATGAGCAATCAGATAAAAAAATGACATAATCATACATCCTCTCTTTGCAGACTCTTGAAGATTCTCCAATTGAGACTTGAATTCTTCTTCTTCTTCTTTGAGACAACAACTAATTTTGCCCTCCTTTCCTTGTGGTTGCCCTTTTGATCAGAGGAACCTCCTACAAATGTACATGTTCATCAGTTTAGAGAAAAGTATAGATAAAACATAATTATTGAATGATAACTTACAACATCAGGTTCATCAGCTCCTTGAGTCATTGGTGGAATGTCTTCTCCCTTGAGTCATTTCTCCGTGTTCATCACTCCATTGTTACGTTCCTCGGCCTATCATAGCCTCAACAATCTTCCTCGTTTTCTGACCCTTCTTGTTATGCCCGGTTTCATGACAAAATGAACATTTGACTTTGTAAGGTTTTAGACATAGTTTGATGACCTTCTCCTTGATTGTTCACTTCTACTTCACCAAAGACACCTTCTCTCCTCTTTTCTCTTAGGCCTACCAAACTTTCCTCTTTTGCAAAATTAGGTGGTAGAGGGGTATGTAGCCGATTATCTTCCATAACTCCTCACTGATTCATGGGGAACATAGTGAGAATACAATTGAATTGTACACGAACAGAGTAACAATTGTGTACATAATCCTCTACATCTTCCCCTTGAGAACAGATTGCACTTATAGCATGCTTGCATGGGATTCCACCGACACCCCATTCCCCTGGTCACATTTGTGTCCCTTCAATGTTGGGGATTATAATTGAAAAGTATGCTTTTTACTTTGTATAATCAAACCCAATTTCCAGACTTATTTTTGAAATAAATTGTTTATCGATGCTTTAAATATGATTGAATGTTATATATTTCTTCGCATAACTGTTCAATAATTCGAACGTGTTACATCTGTAGTTAATTTAGTGATACCCGATCACGAAGATTAGATTAAAGTCCCTTGTAACTATAAGTACGCCATTCACGACCTAGATGAAATGAACAACCATCGCGAAAAGGTTGAGGTGTAAGGCTCGGATTGGTTTGTCTTGACCAAGAGATTACACTAGTGCATGATGATCTGTTGAATAGGACCCTCTGGGAGGATAAATTCTTGACTGAACAAGGAAGAATTAGACCTCGGTGGTTCGTTGTTTCTTAACCTTCCTCCCTTAAATAGGATCACGTGGGATTGGTAACTATTGCTTTGACTTATCATGGGTAGCTTAATCGGAGAGAGATTCAATACTTTTTACCTTGGGCAATATTATTGGTCACATGTGATTGCTAAGATTTAATACGAAGAATCGTGGTGCAAATACGCTTGCTTGATTTACCCCCTGGGGAGGTTCATAAGTTTTATCATACCAAATCTTGCAAGTGGAATTAGTTTCCGGTATGGATAATAATGTTGAACCGTTCTCTAACAAGGACAAAAGATATTAATTAACGGAAAGTTATTTCGGTGGCTTGAATTAATTAATGGGCTAGATAATCTTAAACACGGGAAATAATGACCGGGAGCCATATTGACTGTAATATGGGTTAAGATGGATAGTGCAATATTAATTATGTAGTGGGATTAATTAATATTTATGGGCTTGAATTATATTGTGGCTCAATATTAGATATTCAAGATCCATTAGAAGGTCCAATCTTAATTCTCCTAAAGGCCCCCTGAGTAGCCCAACATATAGTCCAATAACTGAAAATGTGATTAAAATAAAATAAATATTGTTGCTTATATTTCCTCTTAATTTTTGAAAATTATGGATAAAAGAGGGAGAAAGATTTTCTTTGAATTTTGTTATGGAATGAAGATATGTATTCTTGGAATACAAGATTATCTCATTAAATTCAAGAAATCTCCCACTTGGTTATTCATAGTGAGATTTTCGAAATTTTGGAAAATAGAGGGCAAGAAAGATTTTCTTGAAAAGATATTATGGAAGATATGTATTTCTTGAAATACAAGAATATCTCATAAATTCAAGAAGATCCAAATCTTGGATTCTTGCACACTATATTTTTCAAAAATTCCATAAAATAGAGGAGGTGGAATTTTGTGGAATATTTTAATTATGGGAAAGAGAATATATAGGATATATTCAAGATTTCTTGGTGACCAAGAAAAGTCTTATCCCACATTGGAATATTACAAAGTTTTCGTCCACCCTCCCTGTTGGGAAATGAATTTAATAAAAAGGATTTTGATTAGATCCCAAAACCCCTGAGTATGACATGTTCAGGATAAATCTTGATAGATGAATCAGGATTCAGTTTTAGAATGTTCAGGATATTATCTACACCGTGTATAGTCGGCAGATATAAAACATGTTAGTTTCTGAAGACTCAGTAAGAAACTGAGATACTGAAGACTCAGTAGGATACTGAGAACTGAAGACTCAGAGAACCTGAAGACTCAGAGAAACATAAAGACTCAGAGAACCTGAAGACTCAGAGAACCTGAAGACTCAGAGAAATACTGAAGGCACAGTAATTACTAAAGACTCAGTAATATACTGAATGCTCAGTATATCCTGAATGTTCCGAGGCACTGAAGCTGAGGAATATAGCCGTTGGAATCCAGCTGACGTGGACCAACGAGAGGAAGACAACTAGCCTGAAAAAGCTGCAGAACTTACAAAGAATAGTATGGATTTGAATGTGATTCTCTCCAACGGTAACATTCAAAATCCACACTATAAATACAAGTTCTTCCTTCATTATCGTGTGTGGATGCATGGAGATTATGCACAAAATGCTACAAAACCAAAGAGCGTTATAGTCAAAGCATTCCCACCCTAGAACACAAGTCTGTAGATATACAAATATATTCAAAGAGTGTTCTAGAACCCAACCTAAGCAACCCACGATGTATCATAAGCTTAGAGAGATTTTCCCAACCTTAGCATTGAGGCTAAACCATTGTAAGGGAAAATCTCACCATAGTTGGAAACCAACCGAGAAACCCCAAACCCTTGTGAAGGTAGTTGGAGTGTGTTTGTTGGTGAAGTGTTGTAAAGAGTTAGTAAACTACACGCGGAGTAGTCGAGAAAACTCTAGAGGAGAAGTTATTAAGCTACAGGGGTAGTCTGAAAGCTTGTTTGTGATTGAGTAAGTAAACTACGGAGGTAGTCAGAAAACTCAAGGTCGGGTTGAGTAAGTAAACTACGAGGTAGTCAGAAAGCTCAGAAGTTGATAAGGAATTTCCTAGAGAGGAGAGTGGATGTAGGATGGTTGTCAGAAACCACTATATATTCTTTGTGTTGTTTCTTTGCTTTATGTTTATACTTGTCATATGCATCTAGTTATAAGCAAAACACAACACATGAGCTTAAAGGTGAAAAATTGGAAACACTCTGCCCTCACCCCTGTTTTATATGCACCGAAATAAAACGTTTTGCTTCCTGGCGTGTAAAAATAGGTTTTCCCACCGGGACCAACAAGTGGTATCGAAAGCGGGTGCTCAAAAGATTACTTCTTCAATGTAATCGCGAAAGCGAGATCTATTTTTAAAACTGTCTCGATCCGATACCAACAAGTGGTATCAAGGAAGCGAGAAAGTTTTACGACAATGGAATAATAGAACTTTTCATTGATAAAGACCAAGGTCGGGTTACATTACAAGTTACAAATGCAAGAGAACCTGGAGGTCAATACATAACTCTAAACCCTAAACCTTTAAGCCATAACCCTAAACCTTCATCCAAACCCAAACCCGATCTAGAGGGTAGTGTTTAAGAGGAGGAGAGAGAGAGATTTTAAGATCTCATGTTCTCATTTTCCCCACTTAACAGGGTGAGGAGGCTTGAAAGGTAATCCTATCAGAACCGATGGACTCTCCAATGGAGTGAGAGCGGCCTTGATAGGATTTTTTAAGCCGGAGCCCTAAGAAAGAGTCGATTGGGCTCTCCAAATTGTTAAATGGTGAGTTGATATAAGAAGATCGTTTTTGTTATCGATCAAGATCGCATATCAAACTCACGTTCATTTTAGACCGAGTCTGGCGATCTTTGGTTACGTCATCCAGAAAGACACACAAGGTGCATAAGATTAGGAGAAGTGTCTTCTCAGTTGCGACAGCGGATCCGCCACCCTGATGGTAGAGAAGCTAGCAACGATTGTATGAGAAATCTTTGATGACGACGAGAACCATAAAAAGGGACACACGGGGTTGATTTGAGAAGATGAAATCATGGAAAAGGGGGGTAAAAGTGTTTCTTAGGAAGTCTCACCAGAAACAAGGGTTCACGGGATACATGATTCTACAAAAGAAGATAAGTATGGTGAATGAGTTATGTCGTGTAAAATATTGGTCCAATTTATAGAGGCCAAGCAAGGGTGCAGATCCAAATTTGAGTTCTCAAAGCCTTTTTAGAAAAATTTGCATCACAAGGACAGCGTGTAGAAATCACGCGACCGATAATTGGAAAAGTTACGGTGGATTGACATATCGAGAGTGTCGGATAATATTTACGATGTCAAATCGCACCAACTTAGGGAATAGAGGCTACTACTCTAGACTAAGTTTTGGTAAAGAACACTTTCCAAGAATTGGCTTAATCGAGGAGAATCAGTTAGGTCAACAAAAATCGATTACATACAAAGTCGATCAAATGAAGAAAATCAATTTGAGCTTGAAAACTTCACCAAATCGGATATATCGGTCTATATCGGTTGAAAAGGAACTTCAACTTGAGGGGGAACTCACATAATCAAAAGTAGATGATCAAGATCAAGACATGGGCTGCAGAGGCGAGACCGATCGAGATCAAATAAGTTAGATGAGTTCAAATGATGAAATCGCGGCAAAAACGAAGTGAAGAAAAGCTAAAACCAAAGAAATCGGAAGAAGGTTGCAAATCGAATATGAAAGCAAAAGAGATCGATCAAGATCGGGCGTGATCGAGATCGGATATGATAAAACCCGATATGCTAACCCGATATAATGACGATGCTTTATGTTGATCTAAAGATGTGTTGATTCGATTAGTCGAGCTAATCGGATCGCAAAGAAGAAATCGATAAGCTTGGGTAAAAGTGATCTCGAGACTCGAAGAAGTAAAAGTAAACCGAGACTCAAGATAGGTCAAAAGACACGAGGGTCAAGATGTCAAGTCGGAAGAAATCGAACTCGGTCAAAGATGAGTGTCGAGATACTGATCGGACAAGGTCCATTGAAGAAGAATGATGAGTCGAAATGAAGATGTAAGATCAAGACCAAACTTGAAGACTTGTAATTCTTTATGTTTTTTTTATTTTCTTTAATAAGTTCATTGTAATCTGTAACTGATAACATACAATCAATGAAACTTTTATCTTTATGCTCAAAGATAATACCTCATTATCTTTTTTTTTTCATGTCTTCTATGTTGATATGCCTGATTGAATGTCTCCGATCCGATTGTATGCTCATATAAAGGGAAACTATATGATGCTATGGGAGAAATTGCTTAAGTATTTAGTAATGATCTATTTAGGAAAGATTCATTCTTGAAGAAATCATTGAATGATTTAAATTGATTAGAGATTTACCATTCTTGTAATAGGAAAAACCAAAAACACGAGTATAGGTTATATGTTTGTAACAAGATAGGTTTTGGCATCATCAAAAAGGGGAAATTGTTGGGAAATGAATTTAATAAAAAGGATTTTGATTAGATCCCAAAACCCCTGAGTATGACATGTTCAGGATAAATCTTGATAGATGAATCAGATTCGGTTTTAGAATGTTCAGGATATTATCTACACCGCAGTGTATAGTAAGAGATATAGAACATGTTAGTTTTCAAAGACTCGAAGAAATCGAGATATCAAGACTTCGATAGGATCTCGAGAACCGAAGACTCAGAGAACTCAAGACTCGGAGAAACATAAAGACTCGAGAGAACTCAAGACTCGAGAGAACACGAAGACTCGGAGAAATAATGAAGGCACAATAATTACTAAAACTTCAAGAATATCTTGAATGCTCAAGATATCCCGAATGTTCCGAAACCAAGCCGAGGAATATAGCCGTTGTAATCCAAATCGGTGGCGTGGACCAACGAGAGGAAGACAACAACTGAAAAAAAAGCAAAGAGAACTTACAAAGAATAGTATGGATTTGAATGTGATTCTCTCCAACGGTAACATTCAAAATCCACACTATAAATACAAGTTCTTCCTTCATTATCGTGTGTGGATGCATGGAGATTATGCACAAAATGCTACAAAACCAAAGAGCGTTATAGTCAAAGCATTCCCACCCTAGAACACAAGTCTGTAGATATACAAATATATTCAAAGAGTGTTCTAGAACCCAACCTAAGCAACCCACGATGTATCATAAGCTTAGAGAGATTTTCCCAACCTTAGCATTGAGGCTAAACCATTGTAAGGGAAAATCTCACCATAGTTGGAAACCAACCGAGAAACCCCAAACCCTTGTGAAGGTAGTTGGAGTGTGTTTGTTGGTGAGAAGTGTTGTAAAGAGTTAGTAAACTACGCGGACTAGTCAGAAAACTCTAGAGGAGAAGTTAGTAAGCTACAGGGGTAGTCTGAAAGCTTGTTTGTGATTGAGTAAATAAACTACGGAGGTAGTCAGAAAACTCAAGGTCGGGTTGAGTAAGTAAACGACGAGGTAGTCAGAAAGCTCAGAAGTTGATAAGGAATTTCCCTAGAGAGGGAGAGTGGATGTAGGACTGGTTGTCCGAACCACTATATATTGCTGTGTTGTTTACTGCTTTATGTTTATACTTGTCATATGCATCTAGTTATAAGCAAAACACAACACATGAGCTTAAAGGTGAAAAATTGGAAACACTCTGCCCTCACCCCTGTTTTATATGCACCGAAATAAAACGTTTTGCTTCCGCACGCGCAAAATAGGTTTTCCCACCGGGACCAACACTCCCTCTTATAAATAGGGGATGATTAGTTCATTCCCAAGTACAATTCCATGTGCTGGAAATATTAGCAAATCCACATAAGTGGTGCAACAAAGTTTATTTCTTCCTTTTGTTAATTGTTCGCGAGTATCCTTCCGCCGGATTGTCGAGCAAGGGCTAAGGGAATACTTGGGAAGTCCTTTTGGTTAGTCCGTCCGACCAAAGCCACTGCCATCCCGAGAGGTACGTTCACGTAAACCCGTAGATTCCGCATGCGTAGGTTTTACGTGGCTTTTTATATGCATGATATGTTTTGCAATTATTATTTGAATTAATATAGGATTAATTCATGCTAGTAATAATTAATGAATTAAATTTGTATTTAAATATTCACCCCGAATAGATCTGTGCAACTCATTCCCCAACATTCAAGTCAACATCATACCTTGTACCATCAAATCCTGATACTTCATAGCTGTGTTCAAATGATTTTACTGGCTGGCAAATCCTTGAAGCCTCTCTCCTCTGTGCTATCACTTTTCTGATCTTGGCACATACCTTTCTCTCTTCCCATTTGGTCTCACATCTTTCTCTCTTGGATTGAATTCTTGTCATTATGTACTCCCTAATCCACTCCAACATTGTCAGAATTGGTTTGTCTCTTGCTTCTAGAATGCATGCATTGTACACCTCACACATGTTGTTCACTAGTGTGTCACACTTAGCTTCTGGAGAGAAGTGAGATCTTGACCACTGTGCAGGAGGCTTATCAGCAAGCCACTCTAGGCATCTTATATCTTTCTCCCCTATCCTCCTCATTTCTCTATTAAAAGAGGCTATGGTCAAAGACTTAGCAGCTCCCCATAGGAGTTTTCTGAACTCATCACCTCTGTAGCCAGCCCTCTTCATGTTCCCATGCAAATGTCTTACACAAAATCTATTCTCAACATTTGGGAGCACCCTCTCAAATGCAGGGATCAGACCTTTTTGCTTGTCAGACATGAAGATGAAGCTACCCTCCCGATCACCTATGAAATCATCCTTCAACAATTCCAAGAACCACTCCCAATTCTCTCTAGTCTCACTACCAACCATTGCATATGATAAAATGTATGAATCATTGTTAGGGTCCATGCCAACTGCAGTAAGAAGTACTCCACCTAAACTCCCTTTCAAATGACAACCATAAACTCCTATCCATGGCCTGAATCCAGATCTGAAACCCCTCTTACAAGCATTCAAACAAATATAAAATTTGTTAAAGAGTGTAGTCCCATCACTGTTCCCCTCAGTTCTTAGAATGATTGTTGATCCAGGGTTGTTTTCAAGCAAACTCTGAGCATAGTCCCATAATTTCCCATACTTCTCTGCACTATCACCTTCAATATTTTTCAGTGCTTTGTTCTTGGCTCTGTAGGCCTGAGTATCTGAGATGTAAACTCCCAACTTCTGCATTGCCTTCTTCTTAAAAGGTCTAGCCCTCTTGCCTGGATCACACCTCCACTCATTTTCAAATGTCTTGCCAACCAGGATGAGCTAACATTCTTCACATGATATTGCCTTGCACAATCATGTGCAGAGTTGTAGTGCCTGATCTGATAGTGTTCTTCATCCTTCACCTTAAGTGCATTGATCCCCCAATCACAACCCTCAGCTTTACACCTTGCATACATCCTCCTACCATCATTCTTCAGAAAGAATAATGATCTTCCAGTCCTGACCCCATGATAGTTAACAACTTCTTTGAACAATTTCTTAGTTGTAAAAATTTGTTCAAGAAAGAAGTCAGGATTACTGACTTGTGATGGCCTAAAGACAAGGCTTCTATCAATCACTGTGTTCTTTCCCCCATCTTCATCCTCATCCACACTATCCAGCTCTTCATCATCTATCAAGTCTTCTTCCATGTTGTCATCTTCAGACTGTCCAGACTCTTTTTCATTCTCACCTATCTCATCTGCCAACTTCAAACCTGCCCACTCAACTTCACCATCTATGTTTTCATCAAAGATTATATCATCAAGTAATCTTTCTCCACTTGACTCTGAACCTATGAAATCAGAATCATCACTATCAGGGTCTAAGTCATCTTCATCCACTACAACTTGCTTGCATTGCCTCTTCTTCTTTTGCATTTGCATCTGAGAAACTAAGTCATCTTCAGGATCTTCCTCTTCAGGCATCCAAAAATCATCATCAACTTCCATGAAGTGATCTTGAATTTGATCAAATTCATCTTCTTCCACTCGATTTGGAGCAACTTCAGGTTCTATCACTTGTTCCATTGGAGCAACTTCAGGTTCTTTCAGTTGTTGATTTGGAGCAACTTCATCTTCTTCCACTTGATTTGGAGCAACTTCAGGCTTCCATGAATTCATCTACCAAAAATCATCATCATCATGGTTTGGAGCTGTTGGGATTATACTGGAAAGTATGCTTTTACTTTGTATAATCAAACTGAATTTCGATCTTATTTACTGAAATAAATTGTTTATCACTGATGCTTTAAATATCATCGAATGTTACATATATTTACTGCATAACTGTTCAATAAATAGTACGTGTTACATTGTAGTTAATTTAGTGATACCAGATCACAGAAGATTAAATTAACAGTCCCTTGTAACCAAAAGTACACCATTCACGACCTAGATGGAAATGAACAATCCATCGTGAAAGGTTGAAGTGTAAGGCTCAGATTGGTTTGTCTTGACCAAGAGATTACACTAGTGCATGTTTAGTGCACTGAATAGGACCTACATGAGGACAAATTCTCCAGAACTGAACTAGGAAGAATTAGACCTCAGTGGTTCGTTATTTCTTAATCTTCGTCCCTTAAATAGGATCGCGTGTGGTTAGCAATTGTTGCTTTGACTTATTACGGGTAGAGAATCAATGAGATTCAATACTTTATATCTTGGGCAATATTATTGGTCACATGCGATTGCTAAGATTTATCACGGAGAATCGTGGTACAAGCACGCTTTTGTTCGATTTGCCCCCTTGGGAGGTTCATAAGTTTTATCATACCAAATCTTGCAAGTGGAACTAGTTTAGGTATGGATAATAATGTTGAACCGATTTCTTAACAAGGACAAAATATATTAATTAATGGAAAGCTATTTCAGTGGCTTGAATTAATTAATGAGCTAGATAATCTTAAACACGGGAAATAATAACCGGGAGCCATATTGACTGTAATATGGGTTAAGATGGATAGTGCAATGTTAATTATGTAGTGGGATTAATTAATATTTATGGGCTTGAATAATATTGTGGCTCAATATTGATAATTCAAGATCCATTGGAAGGTCCAATCTTAATTCTCCTAAAGGCCCCTCAAGTAGCCCAATATAAAGTCCAATAACTGAAAAAGGTGTTTAAAAATAAAATAAATTTTGTTGCTATTTTTCCTCATTAATTTCGAAAAATATAAATAAAAGGGGATAAAGATTTTCTTTGAATTTTGTTATGGAATGAAGATATGTATTATTGGAATACAAGATTATCTCATTAAATTCAAGAAATCTCCCACTTGGTTATTTATATGAAGTTTTCAAAAATTTTGAAAGAATAAGGGAAATAAAGATTTTCTTGATTTTCTTGAAAAGATATTATGGAAGATATGTATTCTGGTAATACATGTATATCTCATAAATTCATGAAGATCCAAATCTTGGAATCTTTATCCTTGTTTTTCAAAAATAACCATAACAAGAGAAGGTGTGATTTTTATGGAATATTTTAATTATGGAGAAAAGAATATATGAGATATATTCAAGATTTCTTGGAGATCAAGAAAAGATTTTTTCCTCCCTATTCCATGTTGAAAAATCGGCCACCACCCATTATAAATAGGGGATGAATGTTTCATCCCCAGGTGAACATGAAAATTGGTTTTTTGAAAAAATATCAACGTCGATAAAATATCAAATATTTTGAAACGTCGACAGATTGTGTATTTTCGAAAAATGTCAATTGTGAGTGTACAATTCCACGTGCTGAAAAAATTAGTAAATCCACAAAGGTGGTGCAACAAATTTTTATTTTCCCTTTTGTTAATTATTCGCGAGCTTCCTTCCACCGGATTGACGAGCAAGGACTAGGGAATACTTGTGAAGGTTTTTTGGTGTGTTTTATCGACGAGACCATTGCCACTCCAAGAGGTTAGTTCATGTAAACCCGTAGTAATTCCGAATGCGTAGGATTTATGTGAACTGTTTATATGCATGATTTGTTGTTGAATTAATATAGGATTAATTCATGCTAGTAATAATTGTTAGAATTAAATTTGTATTTAAATATTCATCCCGAATAGATCCGTGCAATTAATTCCCAAACTGGAGCCTCTTCAGTCTGATTTGCTCCATCTTTAACATCAACTTCAACCAGATTTAATCCCTCATCCGCTTCAAACACATTTAATCCATCCCCCTCATCAACTTCTACCCTCTGATTCTCAGAAACATCACTTTCAGATTGACTATCAACATCCACAACATCAGTTTCACCCATAAATTCAGCAATCAGTTCACCATCCTTCATCACCTCAACTTGAATTTCAGTATACTGCTTAAGATCCCTCTCAACAGCTAATAACATTCCTGACTTAACAGGTATTGGTACATAATCAGTTTTCAGACTCAGTAGCTCCTCCTCAGTGTACATTGTACAACTCTAGCTCACCACATACCTCATCTTCCCCTGCAGTTGTGATCTGTGATTTTTGAGCATCCAACCACAATGTTACTTCTTTCTTTACATTGACATTGAAACACTTATATATATCCTCCTGGCCCTCAACTAAATGAATTGCATCATCCTTCCACCTCCCATAATACACTTTCCTACCTAGATAACCTAACAATTCACATAGTTTATCTAGATAATCAATTGTGCATTTAAATTTCTCCACAAAGTTAAACAAACTCACTGTCCTTCCACTTTACTCAAATGGTTCTTCATCTTTTTTCTTTCCACCATGGTACACTTTGAGGGTGTAAAAGCCTAATAGAAATGGCTTTTGAGCTGAAAAAATGAAAATTAACTCAAAATCAATTACTAAATCGAACCCAACAACCTAATACACAACAATCAAACAAAATCAAACCTGTAAAATCCAAAAACCAAAAAATTTGAACCCTTAAAACCCTACACCCAACAAAATCGAACCCCTAAAACCCAACACCAACAAAATAGAACACCCAACAAATTATAACACCCAACACCCAACAAAATCACGGATAAATAATGAAAATCCCCAAAATCAATTTTTGTGAAAAAACTGAAAACATAAAATTGCAATTGAAAATCGAACCATAATACGTAATAAACAATGAAAATTGAAAGCCCAGAGGGGTTTTATCACTAAAATGGAACACCCAACACAAAATCCCAAAAAATATTGAATAAAATTAAAAAAACTGAGACCGAATACTTACAGTAATCAACAACTCCAAACTTAATGAGATTCTTCCTTCGCAACATTGAGGCAATGTGACGGAAATTTCTTGAGAATGCGTCCTCCTCTACCGATTTTCGGTTCCTGGCCGCGATTTTAGGGTTTGCTCGACTTTTCCCTCTTTTTTCTATCGAGTGTGTGTAGTGTGTGTGAGTTGGTTTCAATTAGTTTAAGTTTTTGAGTTTAATTAATTTGTTAAGACAAATTAGTATTTAACACGTATTAATTAGAGGTTTAAAAGTCTCCGTTTCGCTGTTAGCGAGATGCCATCAAACGCCGTTTAATTTTGGGACCAAATGTGCAAACTGGTTAAATTGTGGGACTACATTTGAAAATTAAAATTTTTGTGGGACTAAATCTGCCAGTGGTGGGACTAAATCATGGTTCAATGCTCCTTTTATGAGAATGTCCGTTTCACAGATCAATGTCCCTTTTACGAGAATCTCGGTTTAAAGGTTCATGTCTCTTTTTATGAGAATGTCGATATCATGGTTCTATGACCCTTTATGAGAATGTCGATTTCACGGTTCAATATCCCTTTTATGAAAATGTTGGTTTCACGGTCCATATAGCTTTTACGAGAATGTCAGTTTCACGACTCAATGCTCCTTTTATGAGAATCTCGGTTTCACGACTCAGTGCCCCATTTATGAGAAGGTTTCATGGTTCAATTCCCCATTTTATGAGTTAGTTTTAAGGTTCATGTCCCTTTTACTAGAATGTTGGTTTCACAGTTCAATGTCCATTTTATGAGAATGTCGATTTCACGGTTCAATGTCTCTTTTACGAGAATGTCGGTTTCACATTCAATGCCCCATTTATGAGAATGTCGGTTTCACGATTCAATGTCCCTTTTACGAGAATGTCGGGTTTCAAGGTTCGTCTTTTTTTATGAAAATGTCGGTATCTTGGTTCAATGACCTTTTATGAGAAAGTCGATTTCACGGTTCAATGTCATTTTTATGAGAATGTTGTCTTCACGGTTTAATGTCTCTTTTATGAGAATGTCGGTTTCACGATTCGTGTCCCTTTTATGAGAATGTCGGTTTCACGGTTTATATTCCTTCTATGAGAATGTCGGTTTCACACGATTCATGTCCTTTTAATGAGAATGTCAGTTTTACGACTCAATGCCCTTTCGTGAGAAGTCAGTTTCACGGTTCATGCCACTTTTCTTGAGAATGTCGTAATCATGGTTCAATGCCCATTTTATGAGAATGTCAGCTTCACGGTTCAATATCCCTTTTGCTAGAATGTTAGATTCCCGGTTCAATATCCCTTTTACGCAAATGTCGGATTCACGGTTCAATATCCGTTTTATGAGAATGTTGATACCACGGTTCAATGTTCCTTTCATGATAATGTCGATTTCATGGTTCAATGTCCCTCTTACGAGAATGTCAGTTTCACGGTTCATGCTTCTTTTATGAGAAACCGGTGTCATGATTCAATACCCCTATTATGAGAATGTTGGTTTCACGGTTCAATTTCCGTTTTACGAGAATGTCGGTTTCAAGGTTCATGTCCCTTTTCATGAGAATGTCGGTATCACAGTTCAATGAACCCTTTTAAGAGAATGTGGGTTTCACGGTTCAATGTCCCCTTTACGAGAATGTCGGTTTCACAGTTCATGTCTCTTTTACGAGAATGTCGATTTCACGGTTCATGTCCCTTTTATGAGAATGTCGCTTTCACGATTCAATGCCCCTTTTATGAGAATGTTGGTTTCACGATTCAATGCCTCCCCCCTCTTTTATAAGAATGTCGCTTTCAAGGTTCGTGTCCCTTTTTATGATATTTGTCGGTATTATGGTTCAATGCCCCTTTTATAATATCTAGCACGTAACCCCGCGTACTACACGGGATTTTAAATAATAGTGTATCCGTGTTGTTATGCCTTTCAAAATAAATTAACACGTTCTATATATTAGAAATTTAGAATTAGTGAGGAAATTAAATTGGTCAAAATTAATTAATTCTTTAATTATAACATAATATCGGATGTATTCTTCAAAATAAATTAACATGTTCTGTATTTTATAATTAGGGAGGACATTATATTGGACAAGATTCCACTTATTTGGGATTAATTTATTCTTTAATAAATAAATTGAAGTGAGATTATTTTATCCCTTAATTATTACTAATGTAGCTATAAATATATGTCTAATATTATCTTGGGAGTACAAACTAATGTAGCTATAAATATATGTCTAATATTATTTTTGCATTCACTCAGTATTCCGATTAACTAACGTATTCTCTTTTACATATTCTCTCACTATTGTATGTAATGAATTTTTACAAGTTTTTTCCGATATGAAAAATATTGTTTATTGCACAAAATATCTTTTCATTCTTGAATATTTATAGTTTAGTTACAATTTTTTTTATTGTATATTTAACTTTTTTTTTTGTAGATAATGAAGTCAAAATTTGCCCCTGTCAGTACTATTAATCCTGAAAAAGAGACATGAACCTTAAAGGTTAAGGTCATGCGATCATGGGTGATGGTGTCTCAAGAATCTAAGAAAAAGTTTAACTACAAGTTTATTTTAATTGATGAGAATGTAAGTAATTATATTATTCTAAAAAAATAATTTTTATTTTATATTTAACAAAAATAATGCTAGAATTTTTTTTACGCTTTATATTAACTATATATACAATTGTTTAGTTCTGATCATTTGAAATTGAAGATACATGCTTAGTTCTGGTCATTTGAAATAAATAATTAAACCTCAGCTTCCTGAAGTTGATTTTCTAAGGCAAGTAAAATATGCCCTCTCTTGGTTATTAAGTGTTTTGAAACATTCGATTCATTGAAGTTTGTGGTTGCATATTCTTTTATGTCATTAATCATAATATATGTAGAACTTTCACCAAAAGAACAGAAGTTGAAATAGTTTCTTAATGAATGGGATGAGTTTATTTTTTGATATTATGGAGCTAAAAATTCTAAGGAAATACTAATGTTACACATAAGGAACACCTATAGGTGTTCTTATTATAATACTACTTGATACTTTATTTTATATAATTCTTAAATCTTCCTTGATTCTTTTAAATTTTTCTATTTTGTTGCTTAATTTACTTGCATTGTAAATTTTTGATTCTGTAGGAAAAGTTTGTGTTATGTAGATGCGGTAGAGATGAAGAAAATGGTTGTCTTCCATTTAGTAGATGACACTCTTTGGTAATCACATCCGTCACTTTTATGTGTAAAACTTTTATAGTAAAAAGTCACACACTTTATAGTAAAAAGTCACACCCTTTAGTAATATAAGTCACACTCCTTAACCAATTTCACCGTGAAAAACTTGATTATTTTTTTTTTAGGAAAAAAATATGATTGTGCATCAAACAATACAAACTTTAGTAATATTCTCCTTACGCATTTCTATAATTTTATTTTTATATTCTTTTTATGCATTATCATTCTTTTTACCAGTTTTCTTTTTTACGGTATAATATAAATCACATCCTTAAACTTTTATTTTAATTAATGACTTTTTATAGGAAAAATGTTTTGTTCATCCATCATTCTTCTTTTATAATAAAAAGTAATTTATAATTTAGAATTTATATAAAGTAATGAATAAGATATTATACATATATACAATTTAAAATAAGAAATTAAAGGAAATATGCAAATAAAAATTTTAAGTCAATAAAAATTAATTAATTAAACTAATTAAATGTTAAAGTATGTAATTTAAAATTAGATTATAAAAAAAAATATGATTGTGCATCAAACAATATCAAACATGTATAAAAAATACGTTCTCCTTACGCATTTCTATAATTTTATTTTTATATTCTTTTTATGCATTTCTATACTTTTATTTCTATATTCTTTTTACCAGTTTTCTTTTTTATGGTATAATATAATTCATATTACATTAAAATGTTAATTTTAATTGCTGAATTTATGGCTTGAGGATTTTATCATAGTCTATGTTTTCTTCATCCATCATGCTTCTTTGCATAGATATATTATATTAAATACATGTAATTTATAATTTAGAATGAAAAATTATATAAAGTATGTACATTCATTCTTCTTTGAATAGGAGTATTATACATACATACAATTTAAAATAAGAAATTAAAGGAAATATGCAAATAAAAATTAAAAATTAAGTCAATAATTAAATAATTAATTAAACTAATTAAATGTTAAAGTATGTAATTTAAAATTAGTATTATAAAATTTATTTTCTATCCCACTTAATATGCCGGTTTACGTTCTGTAATCACATGTGATGACCCATGTATAAATGCAATTTTATATATTTAACTATATGTCTATAATTACATGTGACGATTCATGTACAAGTATAATTTTATTTATTTAACCATATGTCTATAATTACATGTGATGATTCATGTATAAGTATAATTTTATTTATTTAACCATATGTAAGATTCATAAGTACATCATTTCAACCTAGCACATACAAAATGAGTATGTGATAATAAACTTTTCTTTTTCAAAAAAGCAATGGACAAATATTAATTTAATTGTGGCAAATTGTCATATGCATTCGTTTATAAAGCATAACACACACATGAGCTTAAAAGAAAAAAATTGAATGTACAAATGGGTTTTCAAAGCGGGACCATCAATTGTATCGGGCGGGTGCTCGAAAGATTACTTTTTCAATGTGACCAATTTAGAATTTGTCAATCGGAAGCAAAAGGAGTTTCACAACTTTTCAATGTGACCACCGATCGATCTTTTAAATCTTTTAAAAAAGTCATATATTTTATTTCAAAAAGGAAATTTTATTTCAATTCAAATTTTTTTGCGAAAACATTCAAATTTTTTAAGTTCAAAGATTTTAACCGATGCAGGCCCGGTGAGAAAGATGATCAAGATGGATCGATGAATCCGGATCGAAGTGGTTCATTTGATCAAGCAAATTCTTATGTGCACTATTTGTACTAATTTAGAATTGGTGCAACTGCAATTGAATTTCAATTCAATTTTTTTTTGCCAGTTCAATTTTTTGACCCGGTCTGGGCCCGACCGAATCCGGTCCGAGTGGTTCATTGTGGCAAATTCTTGTGTGCACTCTTTGTACCAATTTAGAATTGGTGCAACTGCAATTGGATTTCAATTCAATTTTTTTTGTGTGGAAGTTCAATTTTTTAAATACACGATATATTCAAGGTCCGCACAAAGCCTTAGAGAGATTTTCCCATCCAAGAACTGAATAAACCAAACAAACCTTATACCCAAAAGTGGTTCGTTGGTTCACCCGATCATCATCCCTGTGAGGAATGATAAGTCATAATTTAAGGTTTATAATTTAATATTTAGAATGTAATATTTAGAGTTAATGATTCATCCAAATTAAAATTGAATTCAATTCAACCTTGTAATTTTTGTGCATATAAGCATCATTCTTTAATTGTACACTATAATTAGTTAATTACTAGTTCAAAGTGAGTCGATAAATTCGGCCGAATTCAACAAATTTTGCACTTTTATTATTTTATCGTATAATAAATATTCCTAAGGTGGGCCCACACGCTAGTGGGCCCAGATTCTCCATAATTCTCAAAATCTCGAAATAAATTAGAATACCATGCTTCAAAGCATTGTACATTGCAGGAAAGGGCAGCTTAAATGTTCCAAAAGTACAATCTCTTGATGCATACGAAGGTTGTTTCTGATACTCTAAACAGACGCTTAAAAACGAAACTCCATTACTACTTCTTATATGAGGAAAAAAATATATTCTTCTCTTTTGACGTAAATTCTGCAAATTTCCATTACTGTGATTCCGCCTTTTTCACCTTTGTGGGTTTCTCCTTTTCTCTGAATTTTTGTTGCCTAGTTATGTGTGAATTACTTTTCGGATTTCCTTGATTTTATTTTTCTAGGACTTTACGTTGTACAAATTATTGTTACATTAATGCAAGTTCATCTTTTTCAGCTTTCTCTCTCCTTCTTTCTCTCACACACACTCACAGTAAGCACCATTCTTGATTTTGTAAAAGATTGTAAAAAGTTCTGATTTTTTTTAGGCATTGCCCCTGAAGTGTTTATTGTGTGATCATCTTTGAAGAAAATGGAGTCCGTTGATAAAACAGAAGAAAGCCCTTTGATGGAAAGGTCTGCAATTTTGGGTTCTTGTGAGTCTGATGCTAAACCAATGGAAACAGAAATCACACCCACAGAGTATGTGCCATTCTTCTCTCTCTCTCTCTCTCTCTCTCTGTGATATGATCATTGATGGATTTTGTTGTTCTTTTTTTTTTTTTTTGGTACCTCAAGGGTTTAGGTCTTGAAAATCTGTGTTGAGAGTTTTGATTTGATTGTGGATGGTTAAATTAATGTGTTTGTGTACATGCATGGACATTCATACCCAGAGAGTATGTGCCACCCCCTATCTGGGATGATCATTTATGGGTCCTTTAGTTCTTGAAATATTTTGGTGCAAAAGGGGTTTTAATATCTGTTTAATTAAGTCTTGAAAATCTTGGTAGTG
Organism: Stenogyne calaminthoides; assembly: GCA_037126765.1. NCBI lineage: Eukaryota > Viridiplantae > Streptophyta > Magnoliopsida > Lamiales > Lamiaceae > Stenogyne > Stenogyne calaminthoides. The sequence goes on from JBBCBC010000018.1 coordinate 438,021, forward strand.
AGTTTTGATTTTATTGGGGAAGTTTTAACCAATGTGTTTATTCTCTCTGGGATGAACATTGATGGATCCTTTGATTCTTGAAAGTTTTTGGTACAAGAGGGTTTTAAAAATTGTTTAATCAAGTCTTGAAAATCATGTGGTATAGAGTTTTTATTTGATTGTGGAAGTTTTAACTAATGTGTTTGTATACATGCTTTGTAGCTATCAATTGAAAGTGTATGATGTTGCAATGAGGAGGAATACTATAGCAATGTTGGAGAATGGGGATGGATATTACAAGATAGCCCTTATGATGATCAAAGAAATTGGAAAATCCTTGAAGAGCAAAGATGGTGATAAAAGGCTGATTGCTTTCTTGGTTCCCACTGTTCATCTTGTACATGAGGCATGTATCGTTTCATTAATTTCTTTATGTAGTGACCCCTTGTATATTTAGTAACAATGGCATTTTGGAAAGTAAGATTTGTGGGAATTTTCTCCACTGTAATTTTGTTTCTTCCTGTGAGTTCTTGATAACCCTCAATTTTAATTCTAAGGCTTCAATTCATGTTTTCCTTTGAAATAAATTTATTACAAGACTCATGGCTTGTGGACTTTTATTTATCACCTGTTGAATCAGAGGACAGCTCTGATCTTCGGCTTATTATAGTTTCTGTTTGTATCTGCAGCAATATGAGGAGCTAAAATCGCAGACAGAACTTGATGTGGGGGAATACTATGGAGCTCTAGGGGTTGATGATTGGAATAACGAGAATTGGCAGACGGAAATCAATGAGCACAATGTTAGTTGATTGGCAATTAATTTTTCGTTCTATTGGATTTCTTTACACATTACTGCATTTTTTACTAATTTTCTTAATTTGTATTGAGACCTTAGATTCCCTTGCTCTTTTTTGTTGTTTGGGGGGTGGGGTGTGGGGTTTACTCCAGATTGGGAAATTATTCTCAGTTATGCATTAATATAACTCACTGTCATTAAGCTTGCTAATTGTGAAGATAGCTAGAAATTTCTGTTGGTAATTTCTCTTTTAAGAAATTTTAGATTCTGGGAAAATATGCCAAAATGTATTTTGTTAATGTGTCGATGCTTCTTTTGGAAATGGATACATACTTAGTCTCCTTGTTTTTTCAGGTGTTGGTTATGACTCCTCAAATTTTATTGAATGCTTTGAGAAAGACATATTTAAGTTTTGAAGTATTTTGCTTTATCGTCCTAGATGAATGCCACCGAGCTACTGGTAACCATCCTTATGCAAGAATAATGAAGGTGAACTTCATTTTGTTCTATATCTCATAATTCCACTCCTTTTTCTTAATTATTCATTGTTGATGTTAAGTTATATGTTGCCAATTTTGTATTTTGTTTGTTTACTGAAGGACTTTTATCTAAAATCTCCGAGAAGAGCAAAGATTTTTGGAATGACTGCTCCTCCAATGTTTAGAAAAGGTAAATCCTAATCCTTTTTCTTTTTAGCAAATCACTTTTTGTTTAATGGATGCTCAATGTATCTGAAAGAAGGAAAGGGCATCTGCTGTACTGTAGAACATCTCCTTAGAATCAAAATATTGTTTTCACTGTAATATTTGTTGGTTTAGCATTAATATTCTGCTTTTGAAACTCTCTCTCTGCATCAAATTCTTGTGCACAAAATTTTACACGCTCCTTTTCACTGTTATAAAGGGTCGACTGAGCAGATAAGCATGCTTGAAAGCGTGTTGGATTCCCAGGTAATGTTTCTTGATTTGCCTCGTTTAAAGATTGTACGTGTAATTTATTGATTCATGACAGAATTTCATGTGTTTACACAGGTTTATACAGTAGAGGAGAGGGTTGAACTCGAGGAGCAAATTCAAATTCCCTTCGTCGAGACAAAATACAAATTTTATGATCGAATAAAGGTTCCTAATTTGGAAATGAAAGAAAAATTAGAATCCACATGGGCTAAGGTGAATTTTACAGTTGAATTCTAATGGATGTTTATTTATATAGTATAATTCTCTATATATGGGATCGTATGCAATCTTAATTATAGATAAAATTACAATTCTTTTTTAAGTATAGCTAGTGCTTACTGCATTACCTTCCATTAACTCTGCACACAGTTTGATGCTGTTCTGCTTGGGCTCCAAAATTTACTGCCAAGTCAGCACAAAGACACAGATGATGAATATACGGCGTTGCTGGATAGATTTGCAAACGATCATAACAAAATTTTGTTTTGCCTTGAAAATCTTGGTCTTCTATGTGTATATGAGGTAGATATTCACTCAAACTGGTTGGCTATCATTTTTCTCCAATCAGCTTTAACTGAATAACTAGTTTATTGAAGCTAACAAGTATTGTATATTTATCGACAAGTACAATCAATTGAATCTTGCTGATGCAACTCTCCTATGAGTGTATCTTTTTATCGTCCCTATTAACATAGATTTTGATTTGTTCTATTTGGAAAAATCTCAGACGATTTTTTATAAAAAATTTCATTGACCTGCTTGGTGTTGTTTTAACCTATGTAACCTTTTTTTCTTTTTAATCTTAAGGCTGCTAAAATCTGCATGGAGAATGCTCCCAAGGTTCATGAAGAATGCGAGTTACACAAGGAAAGCCTTGTGCATTATAAATTATTTCTTCAGGAGGTTCTGTCTATAATTGAAGGATCTCAGGGTAAGCTGTGTTGAATTCAAATGATAAAATATGCTGCAAGGCTTCTTGGTATCATATAGTTTGTTTTGTTAAAATTCTCCACCTGTGAAAAGTTATGTTGTTATTATCATATATATGATATATTGCTATTGTTTTTTGCACTTTATAATTATTAGAATACGAAAAAGAAGTGATCACTTTGAATCTTTTCTCAATTCTTATTGTCTTCACAGAGAATAAGGAGCTCCTAAATGTTGTAGCTAGTGGATCACATGCACTATCTGCAGGCCTAATATCTCCAAAACTAAAAGAGCTACTTGAGATTTTTAGATCATTTGGGAAAAATACTGAGGTCCTCTGTCTTGTATTTGTTGAACAAATAATTGCTGCTGAAGTAATCGAAAGAGTGATGAAGAAAATTACTGACTTCCACCATTTTAATGTATTATATTTAACTCGAAGTAACTCTTCAAATGGTGATCTTGTACCAAAAGAACAGTTGGAAGTTCTGGAATCTTTTCATGGTGGGAAGGTAACCGTATATGTTACTTGATATGAAAAAAGAATTTCCTTATCTTGTCTTTTTCGTTGACTGATGAGTGAGACATTTTAGGTAAATCTTCTATTTTCAACCGACACGCTTGAGGAGGGTACTCAATTGGTCGAGTTTTCCTCGGTTATTCATTTTGATCTTCCAAAAACAGTTCGTAGTTATGTTCAATCAAAAGGACGAGTTTGCCCCAAGAATTTTCAGTACTTTATCATGATCGAGAGGGCAAACACAAAGCAAATGGATCATATGTTGCATCTCTCTAGGAGTGAGAGATCTATGATGCATACAGCCTATAAAAGAGAGACTAGTGATTCTCTGTTAAAAGCCTGCAATACGAATGAAGTACTTCCGTATGTTGTAGATTCGACTGGGGCATCAGTTACTGTAAATTCCAGCGTCAGTTTGGTACAGAGATATTGCGACAAACTTCCTCGAGACAAGTAATGTTGTTTTCCTTTCTCATCATAGTGTTGGTCTTGTGTAAACAGTTTCACTGTGCGACTAATACATTTGAATGAAACAACTAATACTATTTTAAAAATACACATGAAATGCACGGTACAACTTGTTTACATAAGACTTTGCCCTCATCTTATTGATGAAATTTCTGGTTGAATATTGTGGGTTTATCACTAGGCTGCTTAAACATCATTTTTTTTTATTGCAGTGACTTCACTCCAAAGCCAAGCTTTGAGTCCTTGATGGAGGGAGATCTGTATAGATGTAAACTTATTCTACCTCCAAATGCAGCTTTTGAGACTACGATTGGTCCCGTAGCTTGCAACTTTCATGTATCTAAACAGCTTGTATGCTTGGAGGCATGTAAGAAGTTGCATCAGATGGGAGCTCTTAGTGATCATCTGCTTCCTTTGAATAAAGAATCGTCTCAAAAGAATTCCACCTTGAACAAAAGAGCATTAACTTCAGGGGCAGGTAAATATGTAAAATTCAATCTGTTCAGTATGTTGTAGGTTCGACACCCTCATACAGTTAGTCTTTGTTCTATGCAATCGAATGACCACTTTTTGTGTTGTATTTCTTATCAATCTTGCATTACTTTGAGAAGTTGTGGACGTCTCTTGTATTATTTGCTTGTCTAAAGTATGGCACTGTGTAGGATCAATAAAGTTGTGGACGGCTCTTGTAATATTTGCATTACTTTGTAATTTACTTCAGTCATTAATGTTTTAGGATTACCTCTAAGACCTCTATTTAGAAAAAAATTGTCTACCCATCTTTCAGAGTTGCTTGGTCAATATTGTTGATCAAATGATATTTTCCTAATTTGGCATGACTGTGTAGTTATCGTGACAATCACTTTCCTAATTTGGAAAACTAAAATTGAATAAAGAAAATAGTCCTTCCTGGTAATTGTATATTTAAATAATATACTCTCGTACCCTTATTTGTTATCTTTTCATGGCTTCTTTATTGTTGCAATGCTTGTAGGAACGACAAGGTTAAAAGAATTACACGCTTCCTTTGGCGTTCACTTCTTGAGTGGAACTTGGGGAGAACTTGAAGATGTTACTTTTTATGCATACAAAATGGACTTCTTTTGTAACATAGCTGAACAGAAGTATTCCAGTTTTGCCCTTCTGTTGGAGAGGAAGTTAGATGATGATGTTGGGAACATTGAAGTGGACTTATACTTGAGAAAGAAGGAAGTTAGAACTTCCGTTTCTTCATGCGGCCAAATACATCTGGCTGCTCAACAGGTTTAGTTCTATGATTAAACCAACAGGAGTAATTCTCCTGTACACCAGTTGTACTGTGCAACTGTAGACAACTAATACTCTTCAGTGAAAACAACTAATACTGACCAACTGATACCTTTTAGCAAAGCAACTAATACCAAATTTAAAATGCACTTGAGTTGCACGATACACTTGGTGCATACAAGACTGATAATACCAAAAGTCTATTTTATCTCACCATTTTCATTCTCTGACAGTGACTATCTCTTCTTCTAACAGGTAGTAAAAGCCAAATGCTTCCAAGAACTGATATTCAATGGCTTGTTTGGGAAACTGTTCCTCAAATCATCAGGAGTCAGGCAATTCTTACTTCAAACAGAGGAATCATTTTGGGATTCGTCAAACATGTATTTACTCTTACCCTTGGAGTCGGAGGATATATCTGCCGAGCCACCTTTGAAGATCAATTGGGCAGGAATTGATTCCTGTGTTTCAACGGTGGAATTTTTGAAGAAGAACGCTAGGTTGAATTCACAGCAGTCTGAAACGATTGACGGGAGTGAAGTAATTAACGATAAATTTAATATTGATATAGCTAGCAATCCACATTTGAAGACCGTTTGGGCAGGAATTGACTACTGTGATTCAACTGTGGAGTTTTTTAAGAGAAATGCTAAGTTGAATTCACAGCTATCTGAAACGATTATTGGAAATTCATCAGCTCGTGTGAGTGATCCAGTTAAGAATAAATTTAATAGTGATATAATTTACATGGCCGACCGATCTACCTCTGTAGAAAGCCTCAAGGAAATGGTGGTTGTAGCCATCCATACTGGCAAAATTTATTCTGTTCTGGATATTGTTGAAAATACGTCTGCTGAAAGCCCTTTTGAAGCGAATGCTGACGAGAGCTATTCATCATATGCTGATTATTTCCTTAAAAAGTGCGTCTTTGTGGACTTATTCTTTCTTTTTCCATTGCTTATTCCGTTGATTTATTTATTTATTTTTTCATTGTCAGGTATGGCTTTGCTTTAAAGCATCCACAACAGCCTTTGTTGCTTCTGAAGCAAAGCCATAATTCACATAATCTTCTTGTAGATTTCAAAAATGCAGGTTAGTCAAGATTTATGCTAGATGCATCAGATGATGGTATGATTTTGTGTTTTGCATAATAGCGTGCATTACTCATATGTTTTCTAAAATTGATTTATTTTTGTGATACACTTATTCTAATATATTAAGCTGTTTCATGCCTGTGAGTCTCATTTCAACTATGATATTAATGTCTCAAGAAACTCTCAAGACGTTTATCTTCAACGAGTCTTGTGAAACCTTACATAATTTATGGCTTGGCTTATTTCCAACTTCGTCTCTTTATGCTATACTTTAAACCAGTCTCCAACATTTCAATTTGGTCACAATTATATTTTCTACTATTCAAGCTTATATTGTTATTTGCAACATTAATTCTGTTGGAATGGGAGTGGCCTAGTATCATTTTTTAATAATATTTTGGAGCTTCTATCCACGTGATCATTCTGTCTTAATTTACCCATTTATTATGTTTCCTATAGAAATGGAAGCTGTCGGTTATAATTTGATCAGCTATTTAAATGCTTTGTGTCACTCGTAAAATTCAAAGAATGTTGTCTAAATTATCAGGTGTTCCATTATCAAAAAAGCGTGGTAATAAAAAGACTGTTGTGGATGAAAAGCCACTATATCGAGCCCACATTCCACCGGAACTTCTAGTTGGCGCTGATATCACAACATATGTCTTGAAGTCATTCTACTTGCTACCCTCAATAATGCACCGTCTCGAGTCTTTGATGTTAGCGAGCCAGCTTAAGGAAGAAATTTCACGTGATACTGGCTATTGCAATATATCAAGCTCATTGGTTTGTACTTTGATTTACTAATTATGATTAATCATATATTTTGCACTTCTGTTTTGAATTGGAGTTTATTTTTGTTCAAATAGATTTTAGAAGCCCTCACTACCCAACGATGCCATGAAAGTTTCTCCATGGAGCGCTTAGAATTACTTGGAGATTCAGTTTTGAAGTATGCTGTGAGTTGCCACCTTTATCTTAAGAATCCAACGAAACATGAAGGACAGTTGTCGTCTAGTCGCTCTAGGATCATTTGCAACTCTACTCTCCATAAACTGGGAACAGACCGCAAGCTGCAGGTGAAATTCAGTTCCTTATTGTTGTACTGTCCTTTATGAATTTTCAACTGCCCCGTTCATTTTCCTTCATCAGGGCTGGCCTTTGGGAGTAAATCTCTTGCTTTTCGAATGGTTGTAGACCTATGTTTTGTAATCATAAAGCTTTATGTACCTACGTCTCTTGTGATATATCCTAACCAAAAACCCGCACACATGCACATATTTTGGTCCATGCAAATATCTAGATGGAAACTCTCTTAATATGGTTTCGACATGCAAAAGAGACCTATAGATGGCCTAGTACGCCATTTAGAAAGTCAAAGTTAAAATTCATTAACTGATTGAGGCGAAGGGGAAAATCTAAAGACTTGGAAAAACAAAACTATTAAAAAGATAAATGTATTTTCAAATATGAATGAGAAAATGTTTCTCGACTAATCGCGAAGGTCAGATATGATACAATAGCCAATCTTACATAGTGGAATGTCCAGTAGTTTTTTTTTAAAGGTAATGATTTCTCGAACCCATAAATGTCCGGGTGTACTGAATGACCTGATGCTGGGATTTTTTTTTTTTTTGAAAAGGTATTAGTTGGTTAGTATTAGCTGTTTTCACTGAACGGTGTTAGTTGTCTTCATTAAACAGTATTAGATGTGCACTATGCATTTATTTGAGTGATCCATTCTGCTCAACAACTTCACGTATCATAAAAGTAATTAATGATGGATTTTACTTATTTACTGCTTCTCTTATTGCCAAAGGAATACGTACAAGACTGTCCATTTGATTCACGCCGATGGACCGCTCCAGGACAGCGTTCAATTTGGCCTTCTCCGTGCAGCCATGGATTGGATACTAGAGAAGTGCCCCTCGAGAGCAGATTTTCCAGTGAAGACATAAAACTAATGCTCGGAAAGACGTGTGATAAAGGACATCGATGGATGGTTTCGAAAACCATATCCGATTGCGTCGAAGCTCTGATTGGTGCATACCATGTGGCTGGTGGATTGCCTGCTGCTGTTAGCTTGATGAAGTGGCTTGGTATAGAGGCTGAAGTCGAACATTTTTTAATAGATGAGGCTATCAGAGTTGCTTCTCTACATTCTTATGCTCCAAAAGCTAAGGATATTGGTGTTTTAGAGTCGAAACTTGCGTATAACTTCTCAACCAAAGGTTTATTGCTAGAGGCAATTACACATGAAGCTGAACCTGAAGAAGGTGTAGGCTATTGTTACCAGGTGGGAACCTTAAAGCTATGATATTTCAATATTTTTTAGTTTTTTGCAAAATGCAACAAAATCTGCTCAAGGATTGCATCTCACTAATATGTTAATTTTTTGAGTTAATTCTCAAGATTCACGACTGATTATTATCATCAACTTCGCTCCTGAAAAAAAAAAAAAAAATTAGAAGTATGATATCATTTTTCCTGTAAACAAATAGGATGCTTGGTTTTGGAGACTTTTCATTAAAAATGCTGTCAACTTTTTAATGTTTGAGGCTACTTAATCTGTGCAGCGGCTTGAGTTTCTGGGCGATGCTGTGCTGGACGTTCTTATAACGTGCCATCTCTATGAGAATCATAGAGATGTTGACCCCGGCGAATTGACAGACTTGCGCTCTGTGTCTGTCAACAATGATAATTTTGCATTGGCTTCCGTTAGGGCGAAACCTCCATCAGCATCTTCAACACAGCTCTCCGTATCTTGAAAACCAGATATATTCATTTGTGGAGTCTGTATCTGGTATGAGTACCACAACCTTATCACCAGATGTTAAAGGTCCTAAGGTGAGTTCTTTAGATTGGTTTACCATTTTTCGTATTGCAATTTTCCTTAAAATTATCGAGTTTAATCACGCTTCTTCGATTAGGTACTCGGTGACTTGGTGGAAAGCATAGCTGGTGCGGTGCTTATCGATTCAAAACTTAACCTGGATGTCGTTTGGAAAGTGTTTAAACCGATATTATCTCCGATTGTGACTCCCGATAAGCTCGATCTTGCTCCTTCGCGTGAATTGACCGAGTTATGCGACTCTCTTGGTTACTTCATCAAAGAAAATTTTACCAAAGAAGGAGATGTAGTGCATGCGGAACTCAAGTTACAGCTAAAAGACGTGCTCTTAGATGGTCGAGGCTCTGGACCTAACAATAAAGCAGCAAAGGGAATGGCAGCTCTTCAATTGTTGGAGGAATTAAAGGTGCATCTCTTCAACTGATTTTGGATAATGATATATGGCCAAGTTTTGTATGCATTCAGGTGCATCGTGCACTCATAGTGCATTTTAGAACCGTGCTACTTGTTATACTGAAATGTGCAACTTGTTTATACTGAAACAGGCAACTATTTTTCCATAATAATAGTTGCACGGTTCAGTGTAAACAAGTTGCATCTTTCAGTATAACAAGTTGCACGGTTCTAAAATGCACCGAGTGCACGGTGCACCTGGATGCACATGAGATCCACTCAACTATATTTTTATTTCTCGTATAATACGAAATGTTAGCATAGAAGTATAGTTTTCTTAACAAAGCTGGTGTGCTTTCGTTGTGATTACAGAAGAGAGAAATAAAATCTTCCAAGCGACGGCTAGTTGAGTCCGATGATGCTGATCCCTCTCGCCCAGATGATAAAAAGAGACGGGGTGAAACTTGTGAATCTGCACCCAAAAGGCATAAGTCAATTCAAGAGACAGATGGAGATGTGCCCAAAGAATGTAGTAAGGCCAACATTCCAGGTATTAACTGTAATCTGTATCGTACATACTCTTTTCAAGATTTGTCGATATATTAAACGAATTCTGAATTTTATTTGGATGATATGTCGGCAGTGGTGACACCCATTGAAATGAAGAAAGGGGGACCTCGAACTTCACTATACTCGCTATGCAAGAAACTGCAATGGCCGCTGCCTGCTTTTGATACAAAGGAGCAAAAATCTAGGTTAGCATACAAATGCATGTAGTATATTGGCCTAATCGCACGAAACCCACCAAACTATCATCAAAATTGTATCTAAACCACGAAACCATTTTTTGTTGCACCGAATTATACAAGAGAAACCACTAGACTAATTTTCTAGGTTAAATTTCTCCCGATTTTTGACATGTGTATCTAAACCACAAAACTATTTTTTGTTGCACTGAATTATACAAACTATCAACTTTACGCAGAGAAACCACTAAACTAATTTTTCAGGTCAAATTTCTCCCGGTTTTTGACACGTGTGTTGCGCATGACCACCTTAAATTTGGTTGGAAAAATTAGTTTAGTGGTTTATATGTAAAAAAAATTGATAGTTTGTATAGTTCAATGCATCTAAAAAATAGCTTGGTGATTTAAGTGCAAACTCAGTGATAGTTTGGTGCATTTAGTGCATTCAGGCATAGTATATATCTATATTAACAGTGTTATTACCTTGCACACCTGCTGACGTGGCAGAAAGATTGGTGCCACATCAGCAGGGGTGTTACGTACATGTGTATATATATTAGTCTGGTGGCTAACAAGAGTTGGTTGATGACAGGACTCCTATAGAGTTTGTCGATGGCACAAAAGGATTTTGTGGTTTTGAGTCGCAGATAAGTTTGACTGTACCCGATTTTGGTCAACTCGAGCTGATGGGAGAGGCGAGAGGAGATAAGAAGAGTTCATTCGATTCTGCTGCACTTTTGATGCTCTATGAACTTGAGAGGCGAGGAAAGATCGTAATAGCCAAGTGAAATTGGTAGTAGGTAGGAACTGACTGGATTGGAGAGACGACGTGAGCAAAGGGTATATAAGGCGAGGCAAGGTTCGTCGTAACTATTTAACTTATTTTATGGTGTTGTTGGAAAGACAATGTTAATGTACAGAGAAGCTTATTTCAGGTAGACGCTAACAATTAGTGAAAGACATATATGAGAATATGTTGATTTGATATCAAGAGTCAAGGTAATCTAGGTGTCAATTTTAGTCCAATGTTTTATTACATTTTCCAATTTTGGTTCTTTTCGAGTCAACTTTAGTCTCTTTTTATGTCCAATTTCAATCGTGTATTTTTTTTTTTCTTTTCAATTTTGGTTCTTTTGGTGTTAATATTTTTGATCGTTTTAGATCGAAATTGAAAAAAGTAAAAACGTATAGAATTAAAATAAACACGGTTCAAGTTATAGAACAATTCTTGATGTTAACTAACTAAGAGAGAAAGTATATTTGCGGCCAAAGCTTCTGGCTTAGCCAGCGATGCAAGAACACTTTATAGTTGGGCTCAGAAGGTTTATCATATCTAACATGAAAATCATAACTCACAACCAATTTCACCTGCACGCCCCAACATTGCAACATACGTGAAGATCCAAAATAAGAAATAAATGTGCAAGGAATAGACAATAGAAAGAAGAAAAACAAAAATAAGAAATAAATGTGCAAGGAATAGACAATAGAAAGAAGAAAAACAATGTTTTGTATGCACCAGATGTATTCACGAAACAACTTGCAAGTTGTTTTCACTGAAACATGCAAATTTTTAGTAAAAACAACTTGCATGTTTAGAAAATACACTTACTTTTGTACAGTACATTTGGTACACAAGAGATAAGCAGCAACACATGTCTATGGTCAAAACCTCGAGCAAGAAGATCTATAAAAATCAGAACTTGAGTCAACCCATCCTAAACTCTTTCACAATCCTATCTCTATGCTCTTGCTTCAAAGCACCTCGAATCGTCATGACCTATTAAAAAAATAATATAAACGAATTAATTTTACATCTCTTTTATAAGCACAAATTTTTAAATGATTTAACGACCTCATGGCCGAGATCCACCAAAGCATTGTGCAACATAAATGCACTATTTCTCGACCGGACAAATACAATCGTTTGCCCTACTTTCTCTCTGAGCTCCAGTATCTGGTCCTTAATAATTGTGACCTTCGAAGGCTAGTCAGGATTACGAACCTTGTATTACTTTAAGCACACTAATGAATATATTTATCTGTTTTTGATACAAAGGTTTTGACTGTGTCATTGAATGTGGCTGAGAATAAAAAGGACCTGGTTGTAAAAAATTCACAACAATTCAAATTAGTTGTCAATTTCGCTAAATCACACCATCCACACAAAAATATAGAGTTAATATCAAGAATTATCCTGTAAATTAGACTGGGGCCAATTTTAGTCCAGTATTTTGCTACTTTTTCAATTTTGATCCTTTTATTATCGATTTTTGTCCTTTTGAACTAAATTAAAAAAACGTAAAAACATACAAGATTAAAATTGAATATAGAAAAGAACCCAAGTAAAACATACTGGAATTTTTTTTAGATCGATTTGTTTTTACTTTCTACAATTTTTAGCCGAAATGACTAAAATGAAAACAACAGAAGAACTCAAAAACCTAATTTAAACGATATGATGAACCTTCACTGAAGCATGGTGGTAGAGAATTTGTGTGTTTTTTTATTTTTTTATTTTTTATTTTTTATTAGTATTCACCCGATTCATGAAATTTAAATACATACAAAAAGTATTTCCGCAGTTGGCACATGAGGAAATTGCAGGAGACATATACGGCTACGACAAAATGTTCAGAGACACATGATGACCAAAAGCAGTGGCGGAGCGAGGAAATTCATCGAGGGGGCCCAAGGCCTCATGTACTGTTCATTCAGACCGTCGATTTATAGTAAGATTTTAGAATCAAGAACTTGTTATACAGAAAAGTGCAATTTATTATTTTTTTCATATTAGTAGTTATACAATTCAACGTAAATAAGTTATATTTTTCAGTATAACAAGTCACACGTTTCCAAAATGCACTACCAGTGCACGGTGCACATGAAAAAAAAGGCACACTTTGAAATTTAAATAAAAAAAATACAATATTTGGGACTTGGATACCAACACATTTGACTTTTAAGGCCACCCTCATACCACTTAGTCACAAAATAAATTAATAATTTATACCATACATTAATATATATATTAAAGTTTCAAAGGCCCCGAAATAAACATGGTAGGCATGAACAGTATCTAGGTACATTTAGAAATAAATGCAAGTGTGAATATGAAAGAATTAGGAGAAAATGTTTTTTGCATCCTCTAACTTTGCCACCTTTTGTGGTAGGTCTCAATTCTCATTGTCTTTTATATTTTAATTTTTGTCCCTGTAATTTATACACTTTCGATATTATGGGCACTTTTGACTTTTGATTTTTAATTTTCATCCGGTAAGTTACACATACCCTCGTTGCCACTTTTTTTGGTTTTGAATCATGCAAGTTACTAGACGAAAATTAAAATTTAAGAGTCAATATGAACAAAAAATTGAAAGTGTGCAAGTTAGTGGACGAAAATAAAAAATTAAAAAGTCACCTAAACCAAAAATGGGTAAAGTTGACGAAAATAATCTTTCCCCCAAAGAATTATTATTCATCTACAAACAATAGATATCAAGCTCTTGATTGTGCTAATTATGGTTACTTGTGCCGTTATGCTTTCCCTCCTTCGAAGTGGAATGTAATTCGACGGCTCTGATGGTATTTATGCCTAGTTCCGCCATTTTTTTCATTAAAACTATAACACAAACTTATAAAAAGTTTCCAACTTTAAAAAATCACAAGAAAATTGATCTATAATGACTGAAGTCCTGTATAATCCGGTCATTATATATTTTGTGGGATAAAAGTTTTAAATTGTATCATGTTATTAAACATTTTTATCTAGAGAAGTTATGATACATAAATTCAGCCAAAAAGTTAGTTATTGGTTATCGAAGAGTGATACTTGTGTGCACCAATTGCACCGCGCGTGTGCATTTGGATACAATTTTAAATTTGACTAACCACACACTAGAACTTGAGTAATTTCAACCTCCATTTCTTTTTCCATTCCCGAACCATGAACCCTGAACCCTGAATTATGAACCCTGAACCCGAACCCTGAACTCGAACCATGAACCCAAACTCGAACCCTGAACCATGAACTCGAATTCAAACCATGAACCATTCGTGTCGGGTTGGGTCGGGTCTCGGTCATTCGGATCCGAGTCTGGTCCGGGTCTTGTTCGAAATTTGAAATATAATTAAAAAAAAAATTTAAATCCAATTGCACCAATTTTAAATTAGTAAATGTGTATGTATTTTCCCTGGGTATCCCTTATGCCTTTATTCTTATATGAAAATTTATTTTACCGATTAAAAAAACCTTAAATTAAGTATGTATTCATGACAAAAACTCCAATTAGCAAGCAAACAAAACAATTCTAGACTTATATTTATTTGTTAGAACTATTGTATGCAACATGTGACATATGGTGACTTAAAAATAGTTTATTGCAACATATAATTTAGTATTTATTACTACATTAGTATATTTTTTCTTATAATTATATATTAAAAAATGTCAATATACATATATTCTTATAAAATATTATTCATATAAATATTTTAGAATATATACAAAGTTACAAATTAATGAGCAACCCTTATTTAGTAAAAATAATTTGGTCTGTGTTCTAGTACTACTCCTATATAAAACCGTCCTATGTGGGAACTGGAAGCTAGCTCATGTTCAGTCAAATTTAAAATATATAAGTCAACCCAGATCAAGTACAACATTCAACATGCATCATGCATGTTTATTGTGGTGCATATATGTACATGGAATATTCACTAATCCAAAAAGCAACTTCAAATTAATACTATAATAATACAAAGGGTTAAAAGTCTTGTATGTCTCATAAAATAATTAATAAGACGCATCCATGCATGTAATATTCAATGGTAAATTGATAATTATTTAATAGGAAAATTGGTTACTAAGTCAAATCAATTACCAAATAATTATGAAATCATCCATCGTTTATTGGCTTACTCGTATAATGAAAACACACAAATCATACTATTTATTATTGCATCCTATGTATATTTATATTGAATTATAATAACATAATATTTATAGTGCTATGCTAGCAACTCTTGAGTGTCACTTTCTAATTATGAAAGCTAAATTAGAGTAACTACTACCTATCTATATATGTAGGATTAATACACATTAATCCATTAATTTATTAATTCTTTTGTAATTTAGTACAATTTTCTAATTATACAATGCATGGGATTGCTAATTAAGTACTACATAACTTCCATCACAAATTTCCATGAAACTTGTTTCATAACTGATATCATTACACTTATAAATTAATATTAATAACATTTAATACTATAATCTTAATTTATAAGTATAATGGTATCAATTGATAAATGTAATGATATTATTAATTTATAAGTGTAATAGTATATAAATTTCATACTATAAATAAGTTTCACCGTACACTTACTCAACTTTCATTTAATTTCAGTTAGTAACAAATATTTTTTTCATATATATAACATATAATCATGGAGTCCAAAATAAAATCATGAACTCTTAACAGTGCTTCCTATCAATTTTTTAATTGTTTCGTCTCGTATAAATAAAATACTAACTAGACGAAACATTATTTTATAACTTGAATCCAACAATTGTAACTATATAGGATCAAATTATAACCGTATTTTTACTAAATTATTATATCTTTTAACTAGCTCCTAGAAATTCCAAAGGAAAGAATGTACATTCCCATTGTCATAACACTCCTCTTCATTCTCATAATCCCTATATTCAAAATTTGGCGGCAAATACACGTCACCGGGCTCCGCGAAAAGCCCGAAATCCGACCCCAAATTCGTCCCGACCCCATTACTATCCACCATCTCCCAAAACGAGCAGTCAACCAAGTCAACGGGCGACCCGTTTTCCGTGTCTCCGCCGCCACCCTGCGGCAGTGCCGCAGGCCGACGGTAACTATTACCATACTCCTGCGCCACAGCCTGAATCTCCGCGGGGGCCAGCGCCTGCCCGCCCGCAATATCGGGCAGGTCATCTGGGAAATTAAACTTGGCGCGGCCCCCGCGGAGACAAAAAAGGGCTGCGTCGAACGCTCGCGCCGCCTTCTCGGCGGTGTCGTAGGAGCCGAGCCATATACGCTCCCGGCTGTTGGGAAGGCGTATCTCGGATACGTACTTCCCCCATTTTCTCAGTCTGACGCCTTTGTACTTCGTTCCGGTCGTCGGAAATTGACCGCTCGCATTTGCGGACGACGATGAACCGGCGGTTTTTTCGATCGTTTTATCCATGGAGCTGCATGAAAGTGAAGAGAGTTTGTTATTATTATTTAGTGTTGTTTGTAAATATAATTTTGGCGGCAGGGTGTGTGTATATATATACATGGGGGAAGCACAGTCCAACTAGTAAAGATTGATAATTGAAATGTCAAAATGGAATGTCTGGCGCGTTGAATCTGGAGGAAATTCAAATAAGTGTCAAAATAGCGTACGGGTGGACGGGAGACTAATACTGATAGGACGAGTTTTGTGAAAATGTTGATATGACTGAAATTATACGCGGTAGGGTCAGCCTAGCTATAATATATATGACGGACTTGTACAACTTTCTATTTTTGTTTTTAAAAAAATTGATGTGAACTCAAATTCAATCGTTAATTCTATTTTTTTAATATTATTGTTATGTATAAAAATTATCACTGTTATTTATAAAAATTAGATAAAGTATAAAGTGAACATGTTTTATATAAAAATCTGTAAAACTGATTAACGGGTGTGACTTATATATATTACTAAAGGGTACTACATCCGTCCCATTCTTTAAGAGTTTCTGACTGTTCATAAGGATTTATTAAAATGATAATAAAGTGATAAAGTGATAAAGTAGAAAGAATTATTTATTAGTATTTTAAAAAGTTTCTCTTAAAGATTGAGACAAAAAAAAAGGCAAGTTTCTCTTAAAGAATGAGACGAAGACAGTATTAGTTATGATAACTGAATGATATGTGTTTTTACTACGTAAATAGTATTACTCATAACACTGAAGGATGTGACTTATATTACAATAGGGGTATTAATTTTTTATAACTTAAGAGTATGATTTATAATACAAAAGAATATTAATCAATTGAAGGGTCGTGTCTGTAAATATGGAACCAATTTTACGATGAACAAGTTACGTAATTTTAAAATTATTACTTTTGTGCACAAAAATTATCACCGTGTTATTTATTTTTAAACAGTGATAGATTTTGTGCACAACAATGATACTTTTTGTGCATAACAATAATAAAGTTCATGCATAAACCCAGTTCGCATGAGTGAAATTTGTTATTTAGAATTAATCCTTTATTTATAAAAATTAATAAATTGAGTAATAAGTAAATGAAGAAGTTAATAAAAATATACATAATTTAAATTAGTTTTGTACTCCGTCTTCACTATGTACTAAGTCAGAATTTATCTCCATGTAATTAATATGCTGCCTTGGATGATTGAAATTATTGAGTTGTAATAAAATAATTTCATTTTACTCATGGTGAACAGGCCAAATGATTTGGAACCTTCATTTTCTCGGACCGCAAGAAGTGAGCATATTTGAACCATTTAGAAGCACAACGATGCTTCATATTATTTAATGCTATGATATAAGTTTATAAGTGACGGAATAAAAGTATAATGATATTATTTGATTAGTGTTATTGTATTAGTTTATAAGTGGAATGATATAAATTCTATACTATGCAACTAATTCATAAATTAGGGGTGAGCACTTTTCGGTACTAATTGAAAAATCGAGCCAATTTGAAATCGGAATAAAAATTTGGTTAACTTAATTTGGTAATCAGTTCGATTTCGATTTGAATTTTAGATTTTTAGATTTTCGATTTTGATTTTTAAGATAAAATTACCGAAAAGACGAACCGAAATAATATATTATATATATATATATATATAATCCTAAATCTAATTAATTTATTCATTTTCTAACAGAACTATATAAGCGTTATATGTTGATTGTTAACTTATGTAGTAGTCTAGTACCATTGAACTTTATGTTTTGGGGCACGTTTTTCGAATTAAATGTACATAGTCAATTTCACATGTGTCGGATTTTTACACGACTCAAATTTCTTATATTGGTTTCATGTCTTTTTCTTGTATAATTATTTTGATAATGATTTTACAGGTTTACTTGGACAAAGGAACACTCGCCAGACAAATTATTACATCATGGGCCAATTTCGTTTTCAACTATATATACTTATATATATTGTGTTCCCCATTTGTACCCAAAATAATTACACCATGGGCCATTTTCTTTTGTGGATAGGCTATCGTCCAACATTACTCAATATCACTTGAATTGATGGACAAAAAATTGTGTGAACCCGAGTTTACGATGAATTCGATTTTTTTAGTATCACTGTTATATGGAAAAATTATCACTATTATACATAAAATTTATTAGTGTTATATATAAAAACTCTCACAGTGAATTTTTTTATACATAATAGTGATAGTTTTTCATATAGACCTGATTTACAGGAGTGCTACTTAGTTAACTCAAACATGAATGTTTCTAAAAGTGGCTTTAAAGAATATAAAGTCCTGAAGTTTATCAACAAATTTAAAATAAAATTTTGGGCTCAGCTCTATGAAAAGCAACACTAACTTTGGTACATGAACAGAGTCCAAATGGACTTAGCAACAAATAAAATGGGCCATGGCCCAATTATTTTTAGAAAAACAAAACTATAAAGGCTGAAATGCAAGTTCATTATAAAATTTTCTCTCCATAACTAATCAATATCATGTGATTTAATTTGCTAATCAAAGTTAAGTCCACAATTTCATTAATTATTTTCACGAAATAAGTAAAAAAGGAGGGATTTGAATCTTTATTACACATAATCACATGCACATTTGGTACAACAAATTAATTAGGGTGTAGATATTTTTTTTTATCGGAAAAAAATGTTAATATCATTTGGAGTACAAGAGGTACTCAAACCCTTATAGGAAATAATAAAAGTACACAAATTCTCATATGAAACTTGTTCTTAGTATGAAACTCATAATTACTCTTATAAACTAGTAACTATCTCAATTTAATGATTTATAAGTAAAATGATATCAATTTATAAATGTAGTGGTATAAATTTCATATTATGAACAAGTTTCAACGAAAACCTAATCATAAAAAAGTAACATAGAGGTAAATAACATGTTATACTTGTACATATAATATGTAATTAATTATTTAATTCCTCTATGGTAGCTAATTATAATATTCTTGTCATATTTCATCGCCATTGATATCAGTATCATTTCTTCTTTTCTTGATGAGATGAATTTCTCCATTTTCATTAACCGCGAACATGTTACAAGGAATCTTCTCTGCGTAGAAGTCTATGTATTTCTTGTCATGATGCCTGAAATTATAGCATAAGGATTAATTTGAAACACATATATAGACTATTAATTAATTAGTTTATTCATGTATGTATGTATATAAGCAAAGTATTATGTGTACCTATCGAATACTACTAAGGTGGCATGAACGCTACTGACATGCCCCATTTCTGTTCTGAACTCCGGAACCACCTGAAAATTCAACATACATATTAGGGACGGAACCACGAATTTTTTAAAGGAAGAAAATAAAATTATAAATATAAAATACATTAAGAAGTTCTTGAAATTCTTGAATTTAGAAAAGGTTCGGAATTTTAGTCTAGTTATAAAATACAAAATTGTCTAAATATTAATTAAATAATCCTCAAGATGATTTATTTTTCACTTTTTTAGTTCTAATTCTAAGGGTGACTTCAACTTCAGAACTTATTGTCATATAATTTGAACTTCCGTCAGAATAAATAAGCATGTGAGGCTCACGTGACCAATATTAAATTGAGGATTTTTAATTTCCTGGCCAATTTGCACTCGGGGAGTACTGTCACAATGTCACCCAAAAAAAGAGAAAACTCAATTGAAAATCTTCAAGTCTAAATTAGTTATGTGATTTTGGGTTGGGTAGCACTTCAATTGAAAATTCTCAATTTTAAATTGGCCACACGAGCCTCCAAGGTGATTTTGGCGAAAATTCAAAATTTCCAAAAAAAAAAAGCCTAAAATTGAAAAAATTAAAAGTTAGTTTAAAAAAAAAAAAAAAAAAAATAAAAAGTTACGGGACTAAAATTAAAATTGTGTAATGTACCTCATATTTTTTGCAAACATCAAGAAGACGTTGAAGTTTTTGGTATTTGAGGTCGTTCTTGAACACATTATTGACCCTGTAATTAAACAGGTCTTCCAAATCCATGCTCCAGATGTCTGACCAAGTCTTTGCAGACACTGCACATAAATATATATAGTATATGCATTTTTTTTCATCAATTTATAATGAAAGAAAAATTGATATGTATATAACTTATGTTGAAAATTGAAATAGGACCCCTTGAAAACCCAACACTAAGCAATTCACAACAAATTAAAAGGTGAGTGTGCATCTATGATAATGAGTCAACTATTATGTCAACTTATGTAGACATAAATTACTCTTGTGAAGTTATACATGCACTACAAGAAAATTGACATTTAATCAGTGATATAATTCATGTCATCATTCGGTTTATAAAAATCAATTTTCTTGTAGTGAAGTAATTTATGTCATGAGTTTGATTTCATGAGAAATTCGACAAAGATTGAGCTCTTTATCATTCCTGATATATAGAGAGCATACTTGACGTTGAATTTTTTATTAAATCGATTCCAACATAAATTATTTGTACTCGGTTACATACTTCACAAAAACTCGATATAAAGTTCAATATAACTAAATGTGTATATACAGAGACGGACCCAGAAATTTTACCGAGGGGGGCCCAATTTATAACATAGTGTAGTTAAATGCACTTTAAAAATTTTATATATTTTCGAAAATTATTTGGACTAAACATCTTTATATTAGCAGAGTCGAATACATTTATATGTATATTGAAAATGTGAATTATACATATTCTTTCTCTATTTTGTTACCCCTTTCTCACCTAAAAATCAACATTTTATTTATAGAGTGTTGATTTTTACAAGGATTAGTAATAGTGGTGTACAATGAACATGATGCACATAATACTTTGTTTAAAGGAGACAGACATTCGTATGAGATAGTTTTATACATGATATAGGGTATAATCTATAACACAAATAATACTCATTCTTCCAAAATATTAGAGCGTTAATACACAATTTATGCTTCGCCTTACTATGAGACTGTCTCATACATGTGTGTCTTAATTATAAGTATATATATATAAGAAATTCAAGTGGGGTCAGGGGGCCCAGTGACCCCCCTGGCTCCAATGCAGGTCCGTTGCTGTGTATATATATATATATATGTGATGCAATTTTGTGTATGGTACACTGCTCAACAGTGTTTTAATATGGTGTACCATATTATTAACGTGTTAATTACTTAGTTATAGCATATGGTACAACATGCTCATGTTACTTAGTTATACCATATATTTAGTTATAGCATGCTCGTGTTACTTAATTATAACATATGATATAATATGTTATACCTGTATCACATGCTATAATTAAATAACACATTAATAAATATGGTACAATATGTTAAAGCACTGTTGAACAGTGTCCAACAGTGTATCATGAAAATAATCGTGTTATGGAGAGAGTATATAGATATAACTTACAAGTAAAGTTGAGCCAAGGTTTGATCCCAAGGAGGGTAATTTTGGAAGAATTTCCAGAGGCAAATCTCCTAAGAACTCATTCAATTAAATCAATAGAAAATTCCTTAAGAGCATCCATCACAATTAGCACACGATTCGGATCGTCTAATGATCCAAAACACTCTTGATCTAAAATCACATCTTCTAATAATGTGGTTTTGTTGATAGCTATAGGAAAGCAGCTAGACATTTTTTTTTGGGGTCAATTTATATTAATATTACCAATCATCTAATTAGATAATTAGTTATTAATTAATGGACATTAAGCGAGTGTATAGTGGGGGATTCGAGCAAAGAGTGGGGAAAGGGGTTTGATTTTTGGTTTGAAATATATAGCAAGACCATTTGATAAGAATGTTTTTGGCATATTATGATGGAAATCCCATAATATTGTTAAAAGTATAAAAATAAATAAACTTAGACTATGCATTGGAGAAAAGTAGGTCAATGCCAAGAATTTTGCTTTGTTTTCTAAGGACAAAACATGGGTTCTATGCTATGAAACAATGGCGTCTTTGTTTATTGCACATTGAATTCCATCTTGTTTAAATTGTGTACTTAATACATAGATGACAATAAAATATTCACAATGAAAAAAGGGATGCTATCTAGTATGAACGTCTCATACATAAAACGAATTAAAATATATTAATAATAAAAAATATATCGATGTAGAAAGAAACGTGAACAATGAAAAACAACATTTTCAATTTTCGTTGATTTTCACTGAAATATCGACAATGAGAAAATTACGAAAAAACTCTCGATGCTTTAATTTCTTAATTTATAAATAATTTAATAAAAATGTTATAGTGTGACTTTTAAATAGTAAAATTCTAACTCTAATAATAAAAATACCTCACATCGGTCAATATGATCCATTTTAAGATCCGTTAAAAAAGGACGTGTTTTGAAACACTTAAAACAATTTTCAAAAGCACTTATTTTCAAAGTTTCCTCCCATAGCTTTTGAAAATGAGTGCTTTTAAAAGTTATTTTAAGTGTTTTAAAATACACCCTAAGTAATAAATATAATTCAATGCTTATATAGGGAGCCCACTTTTATAAAATTGCACTTAATCCTATAAAACCCGGCCCATTGAGAGAGCCTAAAGGCCGAGAATGTCCAATGATAAAAGAAATCGACTTGAACTTTGCTACTCTTGCAAAATAAAAGATTGTTGGATATTAATTATAGTATATATATTAAAATTAAATTAGTTAAATTAAAAACAAGTTGTAAAGTTAAAACCCGGCCATCATACTAATTTTTGGACTACCAATAATTAAAGTCTAACATTAATTAGATATGAAGTTAGTCTTCCTTTTTTCATTTTTTTTAAAGAAAAGAGACGAGAAACCTTCACATCCGCACCATTGACCTCTCTGCCAGATGAATTGTAAATCGATAGGTTCGAGTAGCAAACATATATGGAAGAGAATGAATATAATTCAAATCACCAGCAATATCATACTCTCTAGTCTCTAGTAATCAAAATCCACTTGTAAAATACATAATTAATTAAAGGCAAAAACTTATATAAACTCAAATTCATGTAAACTATTTTTCAAAATATCTGTTATATGCCTAAACACTATTATTGTAGCACATATTAATATCACTATTCAAGTATTTTTAAAAGTGATATGTCGTGTGCATAACAACGACATTCAAAAATAAAAGTTAATGTGAACACAAATTCATAGGAAATCTACTATTAAAACAAAAATATAAATTAACAGTCAACCAAAATGGAATTTTAAGTACGAAGAAGATGACATGACAATTGTACGAGCATGTATCCATTAGATCCTCTAATTTTCTCTCTATAATTCATCATTGTATGCACAACCTACTTATAAAAATATAACATGAATATAACTTTATAATAATTAACTAAGAATCAAACATTGTTTATGAGAATGAGAAGTGAAGAATTTAAATAAAAATCCTCTAATTTGGTTCAAAGATTTGATTGTGTGAAAAAAGAACACAACCAATCTTTTTCAAGCTAACCAATCCCCGTCCATTCCTTCGATTTCTCCAATGTCCATACTGCAATTGAAAAGAAATGATAAATATGAGATTTTGGTATTAGTGTTTCATATTTGATGAATGATGGTAAAATATAACCAAAACTCATTTATTATGTACCATGACGATACAAACTCTCATGTAAAATTTGTTCATATCACGAAACTCATACCATCATATTTATAAATTGATATCGCTACTCTTATAAACTAATACTTATAGCATTTAAATTTATGATCTCAATTTATAAGTGTAATAATATCAATTCATAAGTGCAGTTTTAAATAGTTTGTACATGCAGCAATATAAATTTCATACTGTGAACAAGTTTCACCGTATACCTACTTAATATTCAAAGGGTGATACACACATATTTTTAGAAATGAAATGACATGTTTAAAAAACATTAAACAATATACCATATTATATCAAATAAAAAACTATTTAACCTTTAAACTTATCTACCCTATCCTAGAGAAACAAATTGACAAATATTTCAATTGAAATCGAGAAGAAAATACATTGGTCGATGTAATTTGGCGTGCAAATTTAATTGTAGAGCGAGTCTCGCGTGAAATCATCCTTTAAATAAAAATTAATATTTTAAAAAATTAAAAATTAAAGACATAAATCTCAAACTGACTCATACTTAAATGGAAGAATTGATTTATTAGTATTAAGAAGTGTGAAATTATTTTTTGACCAGTGTTATTTGATACTTACTGTTCCAATCAATAAACAAATGATGTGTGAAAATTAATTCAACAATTGCCAAAAACACAAACTCCCAAGATTTGTTCATATATAAAATTGATATTATAATTAATTACTCTCATAAATTAATATTTATAGCATTTAATTCTATAATATTAATTTATAAATGTAATGATATCAACTGATAAATATTATAATATTAATTTATAAGTATAATAGTATAAATTTTATCGAAACTTAACAATTACTATAACAAAAAAGGTCCGACCGAATTAAATTGATCATTTCCTAAAATAAAAATAAATCAATCTAAATTATCCCTTTGAAATATTTAAATATTGCACTAACTGCCATTGTTTTTTACATTAAAAGATAAAAAAAATTATATACACTCAGGTGCATCGTGTATTTACATTGCATTTTAGAATAATATGTAATTAATTATACTGAAAGATGCAATTTATTTACATTAAACCATGCAACTATTAATATGAAAAAATAGTTAATCGATTCAATGTAAATAAATTGTATCTTTCAATATAACAAGTTGCATAATTTTAAAATACATTACGAATACATAATACATTTAAATGCGTCCGAACTCATTCAAAAAATAATTTTATCTCTCTTTGTCTACATTATTTTATTATTTAACCTTCAATTGAAAACAACTTATACTATTTTTAGTTTGCGTGTAAATAACAAATGTTTAATTAATTCCGAAATGTATGCAATTGCAATACGAAACTAAAATAAGAGGTTACCGTGACGTCGAAAAGTAAATAAAATTTGAGAAAAGAAATCGTACCATGGCAAAGTAAGATCTTGAAAATTGGAAAAATCATGGACATAACCGTCATTTGCATTCAACCACGCCGGAAATTCCATCACCTCATCAAACGGAGACCTCACATCTTCCCCAAACTTGAACTGATCCACCACCACCTCCGCCGTCGACGGCGGCGGAGTCGATGAGGAAGTCGACGGCGAGTAAATCGACGACGAAGGGGTACTACCGGCAATAAAATCTTCAAGATTGAGGTTGAGGCCCAGGGTCTGATCCGGGAGGATAAAATCGTCATTCTCTTCAAAAATCGGCGGCGGTGGCGGCGCAACCGCCCAAGAATAATTATTACTACTATTATTATAAGAATTATTTATGGGTTGGGGTGGACACGTGTAGGGCTTGGATTGCATCTTGTGTTTCATGGATGCGCGGTGGAGCTTTAAGGCGGTGACAATCTCTCTCCTGGCTTCGGCCATGTTGAGAAGCTTCTCTTGGTGAGGCTTTCTTGTGTGGAGACGACGTCGTATTTGTTTTGGCTTTGGGGAGGGTTTTTCTCTCTCTACACTAATTGGTTTCTCTCTCATCATCATGCTTGATGGATAGTGAGGTTCTTCTTGATTGATTTGGTCTGATTTTGATTGTTTTTTCATGGGTTTTTTGGGGATTTATGTGTGGGTTTTGGTTAATTGATTGATTGTTGTAGGGGGGAAGTGTGAAGAGAAAGGGTCATCTTTCTTCCCCACTTTTTGTTAAGGGAGGTTGAAAGAGGGGTGTGAGTTTGGGTGGGGTGGTATATTTATATATAGTTGAAGTTGGGGTTTGTTGCTAATAATTTAATGTTGTTTGGAATTTCCCTGGCAAACAACTAGGTTCTTCCTATTTTACTGCTTTTATCCATTTTAAATTTTTAAAAAAATGTCAATTCAGGGTAAGAAAGATGACAAAACTATTAATTTAAGGCTTAAAAGATTTTTTTTTTCGATTCAAGGCCTAGAAGATAGAAAACTATCGATTAAAGGCCTGAAAGATAAAAACTATCAATTTGAGGCTCACACATTTTAAGGTCATGTTTGACACTTATATTTCATATCCTTATTCATGTTTTTTTTTTTAATTTTTAAGCTTTACGGTTCAGGAGGTTTAGGGTTCATGGTTCAAAGTTTAGGGTTCATCGTTTAGGGTTTAGGGTTTAGTGTGCAGGGTTTAGGGTTTTAGTGTCAAACATGACCTTAAAATTTGTAAGCCTTGAATTGATAGTTTCTATCTTTCGGGCCCTGGATTGATAGTTTTCTATCTTCCAGGCCTTGAATCGATAGAAAAAATCTTCCAGGCCTTAAATTGATAACTTTACCATCTTTCAGACCCTGAATTAATAAAACTACTAAATCTTTTTTATAACAAACATTCATATAAAATATTTCACGGATCAAGAATTTGTAAAATAATCGTGTGTAGTAAGTAGTAAGGCCTCTAGTGAGTTGAGAAGAAATTTCCAGCCAAAGCAGGTTTGAATCACTAATACAGATTTTGGGCTTGGAGAGCTGTTAAAATGACCTTGGAGAGCGGTTATAACAGCTCTCCAAGTAACAACTGTCCAAGCTTGGACAGCTGATAAAAAATCGTTGTCCAAGATATTGCACTTGGACAACAGTTTTTAACCGCATTGTTTGTTAACCACTTAGACAGCGGTTTGTAACCGCTGTCCAAGAATATTCACTTGGACAGCGGTTACAAACCGCTCTCTTACCCCCTTATATATATATATATTAATACACTTGGACAGTGGTTTTTAACAGCTGTCCAATATATTTTTTTTTAAATTTTAATTTATATTTTTAAAATCCTGTTTATATAAAACCAAAATCAAAACTAAAAACCAAATTTTATATATACGCACGTCCAATTAATACCAAAACATCAAATAAATTAATAAACGCATACACATATCATGAAATAAATATCCGTCCAATACAACAAATTAAAACATGCATGAAGTATATCAATACAAATATATATATAAGTAATATGCTACCAAAAGTTATCCCACTCTATCTACAATTATACAAGAATCGATTGTAAAGGTACCCTGTCCAATCCATTTTCCATTTGTTCATTCTTTGTTTGGAGTAAGACTTAACCGGATGATCATAGACAAACTGCAAACAACGATCAATTAATCAATATAGTTATATATATATATTATGATTTTTTATTCAATTAATAATAATTTAAATAAATCGATAAATTGACTTACGTTGTTAGAATCGACGTTTGAGAAACGCATATTATATCTTCAATATAACAGCACACAAAATGTCCACAATGATCGCTATCTCGTTGCCTCGGTACCCGTTGATTAGCAATTATAATCACATATTACAATTATAATTATTTTATATTAATTTAATAACTTAATAAATTAAATTTACCTTAACATTATTCCAGTTCACTTTATTGAAGTTAGCTCTTGAGCCTTGATTAGGAAGGCGACTCCGATACATCGTCATCACACTATTATTATTAGAATTAAAAAATAAAGTTAGATTGAATATGCATAATTTTAATAAGTAAAACAAATCATTATATTATAATATTAAAAATGAACTTACGCTTCCATGTACGAAGTGAGATCAAGCCGATTTGAAGCCAACCCATTCGCAACTGGATCCATAAAATATACACTTAATGTGCTCATATTTATGGTGACCAGCACCTAATGATTCCTATATTATATTAAAAAAATTAAAATTAACTGTAAATTTAGCATATGTGCAAATATCATATATATTATGAATATAAATTTTAACGAAATGTTTATTGTACTCACCCCACATTTGTTGGCCAAAAAATGAGATGATCTCTGTCAGTATAACTCAGCATATGAGAAACTAACCACTCCATGGTCTGTGGCCTATCAGCCATTAAGCAAGACACTTGAGGGGAGACGAAGGAATACATTCCACCTGCTCAAGGATCTCTGGAGAGATATACCTCACCCAAATATCTTTAACCAACATATATATGCTAATTAATATTTAATTTGAAAATTAAACTATATATAGAAAGTAAATACTGAGAATTAATTAGTAAACACATACCTGAGATAAAAGGCTATGCTCGTTGCACTCAACCACTGGTCGTTCACGAGCTATGTATTCTTCAATAGAATTCCGATGAAAGTAAGCATTCATCGGAACTGTGACCATATCGAAATCAGAGGACTCCACTACACTTGCACCGTATGTTGTATGGCGTAGTCGTGATCTAAGTCTCCAGACAATGGATAACCTATTAGTCTGCGACCACCAATAGTGGAGTCCCTCGGTATCTCCCTCTGACTGGCTGCGACACCCTTTGATTTCTGTTTAGGCTTTTGTGGTGTCGGCAGTTTCTACAATCAAATTTGCAACATTATTTAGAACGACAAATAAGATAATAAACTTTAATAACATATATTAAATTTACCTTCATGGCGAGAGAGACCAAGTTGGTCGGTCATTCGATGAAGTGTCCGACAGCTGTTCCGACTGTGACAGCATCATCAATTGGTTTAGGCACTGGTGAATCATCTTCTCCGATTACGAGTACATCGAGCGTGACCTTCACGAAACCAGGAGTGATGGGACTACCATGAATAACTCCATCGGAGTTATTGAGCAACGTTCCTGTAGCCACCAACCGAGTAGGATCCTCCAAATAAAGGAAGCATGGGGTCGATGACTGTTCGAATAAGATATTTAGTTAGAAAATTTTAATATATATACTAGTCTTTAATTAAAATAAATGTGAGACACACCTGATACCCGCGGGACGTCGGTTCGAAGTGCCTCAATAAAATCGTCCCTAGCATTAGTCGAAAATATAGCATCAGCGACACTATTTTCACAGCTTGCACCACTTGAGGACATTCCGTGATGCGACCGTCTCTCGGACCTCATCTGTTCCAACTCTTTAGCCATCTAGGCAACCTGTTCCGAAAGTATACCCACCATATTCATGGCTTGAAAAGCAGGTAACATGGCCAATGATGACTTCGTCACGCCATATCCAACACTCCGTAAGCGGCCGGGATGCTCCTGATGATCTATAGCCCGTCCAAGTAAAACGTATTGCAATGGGCAAGAAAGTCTCCATGATGACATGATAGTCATGCGATTTCAGATTCATCAGTCTCACGCCATCATCTGATACAAGTCTCTGTAGGTTGGACGAATAACCCTCTGGAACTTTCACATCCTTTAGCGTCTGAAGTATCTCTTTTCTCTCATTCTTGGACAAGGTGTGTGCAGCAGGAGGTAAGAACGGTTGACCCCTTTCTCTAGGCACATGTTTTAGTTCTGCTCTTATTCCCATATCAATCATATCCATTCTTGCATTGTAACCATCCTTGGACTTCTTATCAGCTAGGAGAGTATTGAGCAAGCTGACACAAACGTTCTTCTCAACGTGCATTAGATCAATGAAGTATCTAACATACAACTCTTTCCAATAGGGTAATTGAAAGAAAATTGATTCCTTCTTCCAACCGCTAGTGGGGACACTCTTTGCGAAGCTCTTTCCGTACTGTGTGTCGATATTCTTCATCTCATTCAATACATCCGAACCTAATAATAAATGTGGTAATTCACCTGTCTCGATTGTGCCATCGAATGCATCGGCTATTATTCTGTACTTATGCGTTGGGTCCAACCACCTCATATGTCCCATATAAACAGTCTTCCTACAGTGACTCAAGTGAATGTGATGTGTCTTCTTGGTACAACAAGGACATGCATCGCCCCCCTTCACTCTATGTCCAGATAGATTCCCGTAAGCGGGAAAGTCATTGATAGTTCCAAACAGCATGACCTTCAACTTGAAATTCTCCTTTCTACAAGCATCGTACACATCGATACCCTCATCCCACAGTAGCTTCAAGTCCTCTATCAAAGAAGCTAGATATACATCTATGTCGTTACCAGGTTGTTTGGGTCCTGATATCAACATAGACAACATCATGTAAGTGCGCTTCCTGCACAACTCGGGTGAAAGGTTATAAACTAACAGAATCACTGGCCATGTACTGTGGTTGGTACTTTGGATACCGAACGGATTCATTCTGTCAGTTGAGAGTGCAAGACGCAAGTGTCGTGGCTCGTTGCCAAATTTTGGATGCCTGACATCGAATGTCTTCCACTGGGGTGAATCAGCAGGGTGTCTTAGCATTCCATCTTTGATCCTATCATCATGATGTCAAGTTAAATTTCTAGCATCCACAACACAACTATACATTCTCCTGAATCTTGGTATTATTGGAAAGTACCACAACACCTTCGCGGGAGATTTATTTTTCTTATATCGCTTCTCCCCACACTTGGGACATTCATCGAGGTCTGCATACTCCTTCCGAAATAAGATACAATCACCCGGACAAGCATGGATTTTCTGATGTGTTAACCTGATGAACTTGAGCATTTGTTTAGCATCATATGTTCTCTTATGCAGCACATTTCCATCGGGCAATAGACCACTAACTGCTTCCAGTATACTTGTGAAGCACACATCGGACAACTGGTGAGCTGCTTTTAGGTTGAACAATATCAACACAACTGACAATTTTGTTGCCTTCTCACACCCGGGCCACAGTAGTAATCCAGCAGAATCCCTTAACTTCTCTAACATAAAAGGGTGATCTCGCAGATCACTGTCATCCCCACTCGATGTATCAACAGTCGGTACATCATAGAAAATATCCGTATCGACTGTATCTTCAAACCTAAAGTCAGTTCCTAGGTTGCTTGAGCTACATCTATCTCTTGTCTCACCATGAGATGTCCAAACGGTATATGCTTTATCAATACCGTGAATCATCAAGTGGACGAACAATTTTTCTCGACCACTAACAGTTTTTCCATTCATACATTTCCAACAAGGACATGGAATGTACCGATGGTCGGTGCAGTGTCTAATTGCATGATTACAAAACTCTTCCACCCCATTCCTATACTCATCTGATAATCGATCTGCTCGAACCCACTTTCGATTCATATAGAACTAGCTACAGATGCCTACAGATGCCTATAGGAAAGACAATATGAAGACTGTTTCTCAAGACAATGTATCTTAAAGTATTAAACCTAAAAACATACCTAATTATACTTAATCTACATTCATTTTAATTTTCTAATGTATTCTAATGTACCATCATTAATCATCTAATTAAAGAAACACACAAAAATTAATTCAAGCCACGTACTAACAACAATTAATCAAAGCTATTAACAATAATATAATCAAACCAACATTAATCACACACTAACAACAATACTTTTGAATGAAACAACTAATACCTTTGAATGAAACGTCTAATACTTTTTAAAGAAACAACTAATACCTTTGAATGGAACACCTAATATCTTATTATGAAATAACTAATACCTTTGAATGAAATAACTAATACCTATGAATGAAACACCTAATATTTTTTTATGAAACAACTAATATTATCTTTTAATGAAACACCTAATACTTTTAAATGAAACAACTAATACCTTTAAACGAAACAACTAATACTTTTGAGTGAAACAACACACAAATTGACAACCAATTAACCACAATCTAATCAAACAACAATTAATAATCCTAACATATAACAACAATTAAACTAAATTAAACAATCTAATATTCAAACAAACAACAATCAATTAATCAAGCCAATTAACCAATTAATTAATCTAACACTATATATATATATATATATATCCTAACATATATAGATATATATAAATATATATATACACATATATATACACATACATACATATATAAAATATTAAATAAAATAAATTACCTATATATAGGCGGCGGTAGGGGAGGAGGAGGAGGAGGCGTCAGCTGCGGTAGGGAGGAGGAGGAGGAGGCGACGGCGCGGTAGGGAAGGAAGGTGGAGGGCGACGCACGGCGCGGCACAGGAGGAGGAGGAGGAGGAGGAGAAGAGCGATGGTGAGATGGGGAGGAGGAGGAGGAGGACAGGCGACGGGCGACGGCGGCACGAAGGAGGATATATATATATATATGAGGACGAAAATCGCGTGCGGTAATATGCAGAAATAGGGGCTGGAGTTGGGTTTTAATTTCAGGTCTACACTTGGACAACGGTTATGAACCGCTGTCCAAGCTTTAACTTGGACAACGGTTCTTAACCGCTCTCCAATCTCACTTGCACAGCGGTTTTCAACCGCTTTCCAAGTGTAATTCTTGGACAGCGGTTGTAAACCGCTGTCTATGTTTTTTTTTTTTTAATAGAACCGCTCTCCAAGGGACCACTTGGAGAGCTATTCAAAAAAGGGCTGTCCAAGTGGAGCTCTCAAAGCTCAAATGTGTAGTAGTGAATATCATGTAGGACAAATTTTCATTGAAATATCGAAGGCATGAGAGAATTCAGTCTCATCTAAAAGCCGATAATTCCGTCTCATCTAAAAGCTCGAGCTTGTAGAGAGAGTCGGGAATAATCTATTTACTTAATTTCCCTCAACACTCCCCCTCATTTGTGGGCCGAATCATTATCTCTGCACTCTGGAGAGGAGACCCAACAGAGTGGACAATTTAAATGGGTGGAGTGCTTCCACGAGAATCGAACCCACAACTTGGACTCTGATACCATGAGAGAATTCCGTCTCCTCTAAAAGCTCGAGCTTTTAGAGAGGGTCGGAAATAATCTATTTACTTAATAACACAACATACACTAATATTTCATGCATGTAAAATATTTTATTAAGAGTCTCTTTTTTAATTAGATAGATGAGGAGGATCCAAAGTTGATTTTGATATCTTGGTACAACGTGTTATGTTATCCAAGAGTTTTGAGAAGGAAGTATTATCGTGTATATATGTGTCACCTATGACAAATTAACAATACTGCTATATTCAAAAGAATATAAACATCATTTGTATTAAAATTTTCATGTTAGATAGTTCATATATATTAATTTTTTAACACGCTAATTACGTTCACACAAGTATGTAAGTACTAATTAATTTCTTGATTTTGTAATAACAAATCGAACAATGTATGAAACGTACAAAAAACAACTTGGTGTTATCGTGCCGTCCGTAGTTTATTGACCATGTAAATGTAATACAATTTTACTTTTGGTTTCCATGCAATTCAAACTCAGATAAACATAAGCTTGGAACATACCAAAATGGATTGAATTGTGAAAATTGTTTTGCTTGGAAACATACAAGTGGTGTGAAAATCGATTACACAAGAGAAAAAAAAACATTTTAAATATAAAATATTGGTTTAAATATAAAACGTATCAACATATATATATATATAAATATATATTTCAAAATATATATATTTACACAATTTTTTAAAATAACATTATTCCCTTCATTATACGCAATACATTAAGTGAGTCAAATACATCATCAAATTAAAATATTTTATCTCAGTCCATCATCAAAACATTTTAAAGTAACACACATGTGAACCAGGTTTATACATAAACTCTATCACTGTTATGTATAAAAATTATCACTTTTATGCATAAAAAAATTATTATTTAAAAAAATTAAATATTTTTCAGACAATAATAGCTTGTATGCATAACATTAATTATTTTTATATATAACAGTGATTTTTTTTATATAAAACAAAAATACAGAAAAAAATGAACTCACGGTGAACTCGAGTTCACACAAGTTTTTGTTACTATTTTATCTTGTTCATCATCAAATTATATGAGTGAAAATTTGTGTTTAATTATTACATTTGTATATTCACCAATTCAGTTATTCAATAAAGAGATTTTTATTTTATTTTTTTAAATTCAACGAGTAAGGTCATAAGTTGAAGCATCTTAATTTTCAAATAATTGATTTTCCAACATTCAATATATGGCCTTTGAAATTGCACAACGTGATTAGAATCAGTTGATGAAACAACGAACTTGAACCCTTTGCCCTAAATACGACACAAATGCTCCATACTCCACTCTTTTCTCATTGGTTCAATATTCATTTCATTTCATTTTTTATTTTTCTTGCAGACCAACTTCATTTATGTTGCTTTCAACTTCAAAAATTGGGGATTTCAGATCGGGTGTGTGACCAAAAGTGACCAATTTTTTTATCGAAAACGACGTCGTTTTAATTAAATAGGATCAAAATTGGACAAACACAAAATTTATGAGATCAAAATTGGATAATTAAATTTTTTTGGGACCAAAATTGGATTACAGGAAAGTTATGGGACCAAAAAACTTTTTTTCTCAACTTTTTTTTGTCCAAAAAAAATAAAACTATAAACTTTTTTCCTTTCAAAAAAATAAATTATAAACTATTTTAGGGACAAGATATATACGTTGTGAAAGTCAATTTCTGTTACCTTTTTTTTAATAATCAATAGTATGCATGCTTTTGTAATTTTGCGATATTTAAATACAATTTCATACACAAACATATATAGTCTGACACTCTGACCTAAGGTCGATTTTCAAATTAAAATAAGATTTTAATTCAATTCGAGATCATATGTCACGGTAACTTAAAATTAAACTCAACCATAAAATAATTCTGCATCTCTCATGATCGATTTCGAACGCAAGTTGGGAAATGAGTTGTGAAACCAGTCACATCCTTA
Organism: Stenogyne calaminthoides; assembly: GCA_037126765.1. Taxonomy (NCBI): domain Eukaryota; kingdom Viridiplantae; phylum Streptophyta; class Magnoliopsida; order Lamiales; family Lamiaceae; genus Stenogyne; species Stenogyne calaminthoides. The sequence goes on from JBBCBC010000018.1 coordinate 472,874, forward strand.
TTTTAAAATTACATATGTTGTAGAATTTAATATATAACGTATTAGTACTCTAATTATTTTACTATATAATTTGTGAAAGAATTTCGTTTCATCTAAAAGTCTGAACTTGTAGAGAGGTATGAAATTAATTTATTTATTTAATTTTCCTACACGAGACTCATTAAATTAACAATTTGATATAGATAGAGTTGCTTTTCAGCGGAAATTGAATTGAGAACGTGGGTGCGAGCCTGAAGGCTCTCATACCATGAAAGAATTTAATCTCATCTAAAAGTCCGAACTTGCTGAGAGATGTGAAATTAATTTATTTATTTAATTTTTCTAACAATTTGCAATCGTTTTTTTTTAATCCTTGTTATAATATAAGTCACACCCTTCACTTTTATAAGTAACACTCTTTATAGTAAAAAATCACACTTTTTATAGTAAAAAGTCATACTCTTTAATAATATAAATCGCACTTCTTAACCAATTTCAGTTTAAACATTTCACATTGTCTTTTCCACAACTTGACAGCTATTATTCTCCTTTTATATATATATATATATATATATATATATATATATATATATATATATAATATGCAGGAGTGAGCCCCCCCTTTGCAAAATGTGATTGGATTGCAGAGGCGGTGTAAAATGGCTGTATTCAGTTGAACATCCACTGCTAAACCTAATTCAGAAATCGCGCGCTGTGTCACAAATTATCACCCTGTGGCTGTGTATGTCCCTTCAATCATCACACATTCTAAACATAGTATTTTTGCCAACCACTCCTACGGTGCCACTAATTTCTGAAAGAATTTTTTTTTTTTTTTGACGGGAATTTCTGAAAGAATTTTGGGTGGCTGCGTTCTGTTTTGAAAAGTAAGGAAATGAACTTACAGTTTCTGAATTCTGACCGTCTCTTGAATATTTAAATAATAAATTAATAGTATTTATATATATTATATTATATTATTTAATCCGGTTCGGTTATTCGATTTTTTCACCCCTAAAACCGAAAACAAAACCGAATACCGAAATTTTTAAAATTTAAAACCGAAACCGAACACCGAATTAACCAAACCGAATTAATATTTCGGCTCGGTCCGATTCGGTTTTCGGTTATAACCGAATACTGCTCACCCCTATTAATAAAACTTCAAATTTGTAGAGGGCTGAAAATTTAATTCTTTTGTATAATTATATATTACTATTTAATAATATTCTCTCGTATTTGCAGGTTGAATTATTTTTTGGGCTGTTAATTTTATATTGGGAGAAGGAGGAAGTTCAATAAGTGTATAATTTAATCCGTCAACGGTTAATACCATAAAAGAATTCCGAATTATCTAAAAGTTTGAATTTATAGAGAAGTACTGGAGAATTAATCTTTTATATATAGTTCCCTATATAATTTCTTCCATCCATTATGAAAACTAGATTAATGTAAACGAATTTCATCCTATATAAACGTTCGAGTTTATAAAATTATAAAATTAATTTATTTATATAATTTTTTTTTTCTTTTGAGAAGCTACTTATATAATCTTTTAATACTCACCTATTGCATGTGTGTTAAAATTGTTCTACGAGCTGTCAATTCTAGTATGAAAAAAATTAAGGAGACTCAATGCATGTATAACTTAATATAAATAGAGTTGTTATCAGTGAGATTTGAACACGATGTGTTAGGGTGAGAGTCAAATATTCTAATACCATTAAAAAATTACATCTTATTTAAAAATTTGAACGTTGTGCAATATGGATTTAATTCATTTATATATATGTATATATATTAGGAAATTATATACAAAATACTTAATTCATCGTCTCTTTACAAGTTCGAGCTTTTAGATGAGACCAAAAATTTTCATGGTATCAGAGCTTCCAAGCTCGCATTCTCGTCTTGGATTCAACCTCTCTGACAACATAATTAATTCACACCCACTCTACAAGTTCGAGCTCTTAAATGAGACGGAATTCTTTCAATAATGTTTTATGGGTGAACCTAGGTCATACCCCGTTCAAATACATATATGTACCCAATTCAAATACATATATACCTACTAGGGGTGGAGGAAATACCAAAAATACCGGTATACCGCACTTACCGTACCGAAAAATATCGATTTTATCGAAATTTTCGGTACAGTACCATACCGTACCGAAAATTTCGGTACGATAACGGTATGAAAATATAGAAAATTTCGGTTTACCGAAATACCGAAATATTTCGGTATACCTAAATATTTTTGGTATACCGGAAAAATTTCCGGTATACCGGAAAAATATACCGGTATACCGTAATATTTTCGGTATACCGAAAATTTTTCGGTATACCGGTATATATTGAAATTTCGGTACGACAACGGTATGAAATTTTTCGGTATCGAAAATTTCGGTACGGTAACGGTATGACGAGAAAATTTTCGGTATGCCGTACCGTCCACCCCTAATACCTACTGACGAGTCGATTATTTGAAATTTAAATTTGATTCGAATATTTATGAAGCTGAATTCTCAAACTCACTCAATTATTTAAATAAAATGAAATTCCTAACTCGCTTAACAAGTCAAACATATATTATAATATTCCTATTAATTTATAACACTTTATATAAAAGGAGTTTTACCGATTCAAGGCCTGAAAGATGGTAAAACTATCAATTTAAGGTCTGGGAGATTTTTTCTATCGATTGAAGGCCTGGAAGATAGAAAACTATCAATTCAGAGCATGAAAGATAGAAACTATCAATTCGAGGCTTATAAATTTTAAGGTCATGTTTGACACTAAAACCCTAAGCCCTAAACGATGAACCCTAAACCTTGAACCATGAACCCTAAATCCCCCTGAATCGTAAACCCTAAAAATTAAAAAAAACATGAATAAGGATATGAAATATAATTGTCAAACATGGTCTTAAAATGTGTGAGCCTCAAATTGATAGTTTTTATCTTTCAGGCCTTGAATCGATAGTTTTCTATCTTCTAAGCCTTGAATCGATAGAAAAAATCTTTAAGACATTAAATTGATAGTTTTGTAATCTTTCAGGCTCTGAATTGACATTTTCCCATATAAAATTATAAGAAAATTCTTAATATCAAGTTCTATGGGTCAATCTCCAATCAGCCTGTTAGCTAGACCGTAAGTAAATCCACTATCCATTTTGCTAAAACAGACATTCTAACATAAGTTGTTTATTTCTTAAAATGGCAAAGTGTATCGCCACGCTCTTTAACAATTATACACCCTTTAATAAATGTCATTCTATGGTTTTTAAAGGCAAATTAAGAGCATATTTTTTTTCAAAATTAATCTTAATTAATATTATTTAAATATTTTTAATAATAATTATTATTGACTAGAAAAATATACACATAACATTTTTATAGAAAATTTAAAATTATCATATTAAGGGTAAATATGAGATAAAGAGGAAAAATCCCAAACAATATTTATTTTAAAAATATTTTAAAAGACTAAAACGACATCTAATTAAAAAATGGAGGGAGTATTACGCAATTTAATTACACTAATAATCCTTTAAAAAGCAAGTGGGTGTGCTTTTTTTTTTTTTTTCTGAAAACGTTTTGTCAAATTCACTCATGAGAAATAGTTGATAGATGAAAGAGGGTGGGACCCAATTTAAGGGCAGAAAATGAGGGTCAAAATCAATGGCTGTGAATACATGTGGCTTCCACGTGGTCACACACTACGGCCTCCAATCAGAGTATAGCTGCCACGTGGGTGACATCAACATCACTTATTTTCACCACACCTTTATTTTCAAAGTTATGATACAACAAACTTTACAAATTAAAAATGTCACATTAATATAACATATCAAAATTAAGAAATTCCACCCCTCAATCTCAATTCTGTATTCACATTTACTGTTTTCTCGTGCTTTAGCGAACGATTTTTTTTATTAATATTTAAAATAATAAAATAATTTTAAAAAAGACATAATAGAGAAAATATAAATCTATCATATCATTCCTTACAAAAATATTTTATCATTTTAAAAAAATAAACAACTCGCTCCTAAATTACGAGAAAAAAGTAAGTGTGAATAAAGAATTGGAACGGAGCGAGTATTATTTCTCCATATAATACATTGAATTTCAAGTAGACTAAAGATATAAAAAAGGTTTATTTAATACTCACATTAAGTAAATGTAATTTCAAATACAATTTCATTTCATTCCTGTCCTGTTTATGTACATCATAAATTTTTTTCAAAAAGATTACAGAAGCATGCACTATCCATGCACATGCACGATTTAAAACCAAAACACTCAGCACCCCCATCTTCTGTGCTTGGAAAATCGAAGAAAGAAGGCTCTAAAAAGTCGTTGGCGTCGGACGGAACAGTAGTCGATTCTTCTGCTGGACGAGAAGAAGAAGAAGGAGCATTGAAATCAATGTTCTGCTCCGTATCGGTGCTGCACGCAGCAGATACTTGTGCGGGGAAGTCTTGAGTTGCTACCGATGCCGTTCTACTCATTTTTTGTTTATGCTTCTGAAATCATCCACAATGAAATGCAATTAACATCAATCTTTATAGATACCAATATTTGTTTAGTTGAGATCGAAATGAAAAGAGAAACAAAACAAACCTGCAAATGGCTAGAAATTTGCTCTCGTGTCACCGATGGCTCTTTCATCAAGTTTTGTATTAGCTTTGGAGTAGCTTCTGCAAGTGAAATACGATAGAATGAATTAATAATTTATTCCCACGACAATTTAATTAACGATGGATGCCTGTATAGAGAGAAAACTTACTGTCAATGCCGATCTCATCCACAGCTTTCACGAACTTGTTATGAAGTTCAGGGATCCAAATGAGCTTAGGTTTCTTGGCAGAGCTGGAAAAACCACCCGCAATTTCCAAGTCCTTTCTTTTCTTTCCAGAATTCGAACCATCTTCAGAAATCGAACCACCCGTAATAGGGCTATCTTCGAATTGATATTGTATCAGCATTCTTTTCTTGAACACGTGTAGCCATATGAACTGTATGTCCTTCCTTTTTATAGGCTTAACGAGGTAATCACAAGCACCGCATTCAACCCCTTTCATCACCTTGCTCGTTTCTTCATCTCTCGACATTACTAATTTATATCATAAACAAAACAAAAGAACTGGATTAACTACTTAATCACGCAACATTTGTATACATACATGCAAAAAGGAAGAAGAAGAGAGACTCACTTATCACTGGAATTTCAAAGTTGAGACTAATGTATTTAACAAACTCGAAGCCATTCATGTCACTCAGGTTCACATCGGTCATTATAATGTCAAACTTAAATTCCTCGTTTTTGTTTCCAAGCACATAAAGTGCCGCTTCTGCTAAGTTGCACGTTGTTACTGAAATTCACAAAATCCATCAGTTAATTACATATATATATATATACACACACGCACAGCGGAGAGGCATGTCTCAACATAATTCAATAGCAATTTATCAGATGCGTCTAAAATACTTCTACTCGATTGAACATTTACTGCGCACATGGGTTTTAAGAAAAAATTTGTTTATTATTATTAAAAGGGATAAAGTCGCTTTTTGGTGGTGGTTAAATGGTAAAAGTAGTGTTATTTGTGTAAACTAAATGAGATAAAATTAATTTTAGTGTTGAAAAAGTAATGACATTGGGTGTAATATTGAGGTGTTTGATAGGTATAGATAAAAGAGAAAGAGTTGCTTTAGGGATGGAGGGAATATAAATCAAAACGAGTCAAATTTATAACTTTTGACAATACACAAACACACAATCAACTTATGTTTTTGGTGTTAATCCAGATTCCCAAATTAAAAGATTTCAAAGGCAAAATTTAGATTAACTCTGTAAATTCAAAACAATTGTAATTTTGATTACTAGGATCATTAATTCAACAAATTTCAAGTTCACTATCAACAATGTTGCAAGGCATCTCACATTGTAATCAGCATGCATTCAAAATTAAAATAGAAAAACCAGAGAAAGTGATTATTGTACCTTTATAGTTGCAATTTGTAAGCTTTCTTTCAAGACTCCTCAACTCCTTGTTATCACCATTCACAACAAGAACATGAACACCCGCTGGAGAAAACCCAAATGAACCCATCGATTAAAAACTGAATTTTCACTACTTAATTGATTCTCTGTATAATTTTGAGAGAAGAAAGGGAGAATGTATGAGAATGGGTGTTATATTTATAAGGAGACCAGGTAGAGAGAGCTCACCTTTTTACAGTAAAATTGGAGAAACATCGGCGAAAAATGGTGATTTTAACGAAAACCCAAATCGAATTGGGGATTTAACCCATCTGGGCAATGTATGGACTTTGAGGAACAAATTCGAAGCGGAATTGGAGCTCAATTGCAGATTTGGTGTTGCCATTGTCGCTGATTAATTGGTGGGAGAAGAGAAATTACACTCTCAGTCTCTCTTTGAAAATGGTCGACGCCAAATTTCTTGAGATTTAGGATTATGCGTATTATTTTATTAATTTTAGTTTTTTTTTTTTTAATTAATTTCAATTAATTTTTTATTATTTTCAAGATATTAAATACTCCCTCCCTCCGTCCTATTTTTTTTTTTTATTATTCATTTTTGTGAAATACGTAAATTAAGGAAAAATAGGAGATAATAGTATTAAATGATGTAAAGTGAGTTTGATGGAGTGAAATAATAGTATTAAATGGTGTAAAGTGAGTTTGGTGGAGATAAATAATAGTATTAAATAGTATGAATGTTGCTTTATTGCCTTATTTGGAAATTGATAAACAAAATTAGGACGACTATTTATGGAAAGCGGATAATCAAAATCAGGACGGATGGAGTATTAAGCAAATATTTGTGTGCACCCTTTGCATCAATTTAAAATTGGTGTAATTGGATTTTAGGATTTTTTTTTTTAAAATTATATTTCAAATTCTGAACAAGACCCGAATCGGACCCAATCCGGGATCGACCCCATCGACGGGACTCAAAGCAGGTTCATGGTTCGGGGTTGAGATTTAGGGTTCGGGGTTGAGTTCGAGATTCATTTTCATGGTTCGAGAAATAAAAAAAAATATAGAGAGTGAAATTACCCAAATTTTAAGTTGTAATTAATCGAAATTAAAATTGAATCCAATTGCAACCGTGTGCAATTGATTCACACAAATATCACTCTAAATATTAGTGTTGTGTTCGATATAATTATTCAATTTAATCGAACACGTCAAAGGGACACGTGTAATGTTCAACTATTAAAATAACCATGCTCGATGGACAAGTGTGCTCGCCGCTTGCCGACCAAACAAGTTTGTTCGCCAGCTCGCCACTTGTCAACCAAGCGAGCATGCTCGCCAACTAAAGTGAGTTTTGTTCGCTATTCACGAGTTTAACAGTATGTTCGCCACTTTACGAGTAACAATGTATAATCCTGAAGATATGTTGTGCTAATCAGATCGAGCAAAGAAGAAATTTAGATAGCCTGAATTGAATAACCTGAGGGTCGGGATATCTGAACTCAGGAAAGCTGAACTCAGTAAACCTGAGTAACCAAAGGGCTCAGATAACCTGAGGATTCAGACAACCTGAAGACTCAGATATGCTCGATGCACAGATAACCTGAGGGCTCAGATAACCTGAGGACTCGAGATAACTCAAGGCTCGTAAATGCTCGATGAGGACAGTTTTCCAGTATAAAATTGATATGTCCGAAGAGGCGAACAAGACGATCAGTCGAGAAAAGATTGATTTGGACGATCAAAAGAGTGCCTTATAGACAAGCAAACGCAAAGATCAACCAGGAAGACAAAGTTGGAAACGTGGCAGCATCACATGAGTTCTTGCAAAACCCAAAGTCACCAAATTCATGCTTGCAAACCAAATTTCATGCTTGTCAAAGTACTATAAATAGAAGAAAAAAAAGAATAAGCGGCGGGTTCAAAAAAAAAATTCCCAGTGGTGAGGTTCAAAAAAAAATTCGAGCTCACAAAAATCCCTAAAGACTCATATACTTACTCTCCAAATCATCTTTATTTATAGCGATTCATCTTCATGAGATGTATCATGTATTATACGATGTAAAACTCGCAATACTACATCCACGGCTTGAACGCCCCTGAGTAGTCATTTCTCGATTTAATTGGGTCAACAAATTCTGTTATTTCTGATTATATTTTATACATACATATTTTGTTTGTGAGTTGTCATCGAATTAGCCACATAATATTCTCCATATAAAACGACTCGCAACAACTGACGCTAGAAGGAGGGTACCAAAAAACCAACCCATATACAATCTCGTAGTTAGCCGAGGCAGAAAAAAGAAATATAATGTCTCAATCTAGGAATACACAGACAGAGAGGTCGGGACAAAGTCGACCTCACGATCGGAAAGAGGCTCAGCGCAGCCTCACAAAGATCAGACAGTGGAGACCATCAATCTTGAAGATATTGCCAACGATCCGGCGGCCACAACAAAGGCCATCACTTTCTTCTTACGAGCCACGAAAAAAAGAGGGCGAAAAAGAGCCAAGTTAGAAACTCAAGCTGATGATGATCGACGCTCGCGTACACCAGATAGCGAGCAAGTTAAGATAAAAGCTGCACGGAAGTGGGCCAATAAAAAAACAGATGATATGTCGGATGACGAACAGCCTCAAGGGTCCAGACCATCAGTGTTTGGACGTTTGAGACTTTCCGTCAAAGACCGAATCGGCAATTATAGGCGACAGGATCCCGGGAGAGAACAACCGATAAACATGCCCGCTCGCCGGATCCTCATGATCATCGCGATCCCGAACAAAAATCATTTTGGAATAAAATTGTCTATCCATCATCGATTGGGTAGTCAGGGCGACTTGGAAAAGGGGGCTGCCCATCACGAGCATGACCCACTGGGTTCTCATGATGGGACACAGCCCCGATCCAAGTCTGTCAGTTCCACAAAATTTGCGGAAATGCAGAAAGCCATCGAAGGTTCTGAGCCGACGGCGCATGCAACTAAAGGACTCCCTCGGGCGAGCACAATACCTTGCTCGCCACTAACACCGGCGATCATGGCGGCGAAATACAAGAAAGTGGCGAAGATCCGACCACCAATCCCCGATGTTCGATCTTTGAGTCGACCCACATGTCCATCTCGGCAAGAACTCGGACTTTATGATCGCCATACGGGCGTGGCAAACCGACCTTGACGCTAAAGGCCGATCATTCCCCATGACTTTGGGTGATCGAGCACATAGACGGTTCTCTACTTTGCCCGCTGCGTCTATCACATCTTTCGCTCAGTTGGGGTAGAAATTTCTGTCCTATTTTTCATCCATGTGTGCTCTCCCAGCACCAAAACAAAGGTTGGCACATTTTTCCCAACTAAGGGGTGAGTCAGATCGAGCATACATCGAAAGATTTGATAAATGTTTGTGTGATGGGGCTCCAGTTGAAGAGGATGCCAAGATCCTCGCGGTGGTCGGATGACCCTGAATACTGATATGTGGAAAGCCATGCATCAAGATTGGCCGAACACATATTCCGAATTCCGAGAGCGAGCAGCCAAGATCATAGCCATGCAGGATCTGCTCGCCCGATCACGATTGGGTCAGGAAACAACAACAAAGAAAGTTTTTGGAAAAAAAGTGATGAATGAGGGGGGGGTATAAACCCCCAGGGTCTTTCAAACCATTCGAAGAAAGAGCGGAAGCAAACGCCCTACGAAGTCTTCTGGGCGTTTCAGCATAAACAATTTTTAACCAAATCAAAGATCGGGACATGTTGGATAGGCCTCGAAGAATCATAATGGACAAGAATCAGCTTAATGCTTCCAAATATTGTAATTATCACGAGTACATCGGGCATAATACAGAAGATTGTCGCGATTTACTTCGTAAACTTTGGAAGTTATACGAAGAGAATCGTCTTACCCAGTTCCTAAAAAAGCTGGCGAGCAGAGACTCCCGAACAGAAAAAATAGGAGATCGTAGGGGTAAGCGAAAAGCCGAAGAAACATCTGACAGTGATCCCGAAGAATCCCGTACGAGGTCTGAATTACCTAAAAGAGGGCCTCCTACTGTGGGTAGAGGTCGAGAAAGTTAAGAAATCCACATGATACGTCATGACTATGGTCCAGTGGGTGGATGCTATCAGGCACCGACATTATCGAACAGACGAAAGAAGATGGAGATGCGTGCCATGCAAAGCATCCATCAGGTGAAGGTGGCGAGCACATCAGCTAGCACACCACCATCTCACCAAATCATGTTCTCAGAAGACAATCTCGATGGCATAATCACCGCCCACAACGACTCTCTAACCATCAGTGCTCGTCTCCTCGGTTTGAAGGTGCACCGCCTCCTGGTTGATACCGGAGCATATGCGAACATTTTGTTCGTCGACACTCTGCGCCAAATGGAGAAGCAAGTTGGGGACTTGAGTAGCTATATTGAACCATGTGATCACACCATCATGGGTTTCGGGGAATCTGTAACCCGACCCTATGGTATGATCAGGTTAGGAGTCGAGTTAGAATCAACTTTAAATCCGGAGATCCGACGAACTAGAATGCTAGATTTTGTAATCGTCGATGCTCCGTCTACTTATAACGGGTTTCTAGGTCGCCCGTTTATTCAGGAATTTAAAGCCGCTTGTACAACTTATTATTATTGTGTTAAATTTCCAACACAAGATGGAACGGGTAGCGTAAAAGGCGACCAGAAAAAAGCTCGAGATTGTTTGCTGTCATGTGCGCTAGAAAAACAAATTATCGTTAACATGATGGAGCAAACATGGGAGATCGGAGAGTCAAGCCAACAGGCAAATACGTTGCCAAAATATCCTTTGACGAGCACACCTCCATGCTCGAACACAGAATCCGGGATGGTAACTCATGTCCCAGATCTCCCAGATCTAATGAACATTGATCCACCAAGCGAGCTATCGGACCTAGAGCCTCGTGTAGGTTTTGAACCTATGGAGGTAGATGTCGAACACCGGGGGTCGATCGAAGATCCTCGGTGGAATAAAAAAAGAAAGCGAGCAACACCTGTCGAACAACTGGAGTCTATCAATATCGACCCGAACAAACCGGAGTTAGAAGTATTCATTGGTTCGGAATTACCGGAACCTTTCCGAACAGAAGTGATTGCATATCTTCAAGCAAATTTAGATGTGTTCGCTTGGTCGCACGAGGACATGGTTGGCATTGATCCAAAACATGCATGTCACTCCCTCAACCTTGATCCAACACAAACTCCAGTAATCCAGAAACGCAGAAAGTTCAGTCCGGAGAAGTATGCAGCTATGAATAGTGAAATCAAAAAGTTGCTCGACAATAAACTGATTCGAGAAGCAAAATTCCCAAGATGGCTTGCGAACCCTGTGCTCGTCCACAAGTCTAACAGAGCTTGGAGACTATGTATAGATTTCACTGATTTAAACAAGGCATGCCCTAAAGATAATTTTTCGATGCCACATATCGATTATTTGGTCGATAATACAGCAGGCCATGAGCTCATGACCTTCATGGATGCTTTTGCTGGCTATCACCAAATACCCATGCATCCGAACGATCAAAAGAATACGGCATTCTGAAGTGAAAAGAATATGTATTGTTGGCAACGCATGCCATTCGGATTAAAGAATACCGGAGCAAAATATCAACGTTTGGTGAACAAAATATTCGACGAACACATCGGCCAAACAGTTGAGGTGTATATTGATGACATTCTGGTAAAAAGTGAACACAAGGAAGACCACATCACCCACCTCGCACAAACGTTTGATATTCTCAGGGAGTACAACATGAAGCTAAATCCGAAGAAATGCAGCTTTGGGGTTCACTCAGGAAAATTCCTAGGACATATGGTCAGTCAACGGGGGATTGAAGCGAATCCATCAAAGATTCAAGCCATGCTCGACATGCAGGCCCGAAGGAGTGTGAAAGAGGTCCAAAAATTAACCGGACGTTTGGCTTCCGTAAGCCGGTTTATATCACGAACTGGGGACAAATGCAAACCTTTCTTTGATGCATTAAAGAAAGGGAAATTCCAGTGGACAGAGTATTGCCAAAATGCATTCGAGTCATTAAAGCAATACCTTGCAGATACTCAAACATTGTTTAAGCCTGTTCCAGGCGAACAACTTTATCTGTATCTTGCTGCATCCGAGCATGTAATTAGCATTGTGCTCGTTCGGGCAAAGGGGACGACACACTTGCCCGTTTATTATGTAAGCCAAGTGCTCAAAGAAGCCGAGCTCCGGTACCCTCCACTGGAAAAACTTGCATATGCTCTCGTAATGAGTGTTCGAAAATTACGACCATACTTTTTCGATCACTTAGTCGAGGTATTAACTACATTCCCATTGCGACAAGTCCTCCACCGACCAGACACTGCGGACAGATTACTCAAGTGGGCGGTGGAGTTAGGCCAATTTGGCATCACGTTCGCCCCGCGAATAGCAATGAAGGGCGGTATGGCGATTTCATGGTCAAGTTGACATATCCACAAATGCCCGAAAGAGTCATTCGACCAACCATGGCATATGTATGTAGATGGCTCATCAACAAGTTCAAGAGCCGAACAAGCGTGGTTCTCATCAAATTCAACTCGACAAACTTTCACAACAACCATTCGTTTTGATTTCCCGACCACAAATAATGAAGCGAAAGTACTAAGCTTTGATGTTTGGGTTACACATGGCTATGACAATGGGAATTCAGAGGTCGATGATTTCTGATTCTCGGATAATCGTATACCAAGTAACAAAGTAGACGTACGAGGCCGAGGCGAACATATGTCACAATATCAAAGAACTAGCAAAGGGTTGCTTGAACAATTCGAACAAGTTTACATAGAACAATTACCACGATTGGGTAATCGATTCGTTGATGCTTTGGCACACACCGCAACAAGAAGGAAGGAGTGATGAACACGGCGAACATTGTGGTCATCACAACTTGTTCGCCATCAATTCGAGTTATGGTAAGCCCCGTGACAATGAGGCGAGCAAGAAACACGGATGACTCAATTTTAAATTACTTACAAAAAGGATTTCTCCCTGAGAATAAAGCACAAGCTACTCGCCACAGATTACAATCTGCTCGTTATACAATCTTAGACGAGCATTTATACAAAAGAAGTTTCTCACTTCCACTATTGAAGTGTATTACTCCTGAAGAGGGTCATGTAATTCTGGAGCAAATTCATGATGGAGTATGCGGAAACCATACAGGTGGGCTTGTCCTGGCACATAAAATTATCAGACAAGGTTATTACTGGCCGACCATCAAAAAATATTCGCTCGCGCGTGCCATAAGTGCCAGGTACATGCCCCACTTATTCATAGCCCACCTGAAGAACTAGTGTCAGTTTACAGCCCATGGCCATTTGCTAAATGAGGAATCGATTTGATCGGCCCATTTCCTACTGGCACGTCGGGAGTAAAATATGATGTGATTGCCGTTGATTACTATACTAAATGGGCGGAAGCCGAAGTTATTGTTAAAGCCACAGAACAAAGAATGTGGAACTTTGTTTGGAAAAATATCATTTGTCATTTTGGGCTTCCCCAATCATTGGTAACAGATAATGGCAAACAGTTTGATGGAAGTGAATTCCGACAAAATTGTGCTCGCTTGGGCATAAGAAAGCATTACTCAACTCCGTATTATCCCCAGTCAAACGGACAATTTGAAGCCGTTAATAAAATTATCAAGCATACCCTCAAGGCCAGACTTGATAATTCCAAGGGGGGAGGATGGGCTGAAGAGTTGCCCGAAATATTATGGGCTTATCGAACAACTTTCAGAACATCAACTGCGGAAACCCCGTTTGCCCTGACATTTGGTGCGGAAGCTGTTATACCCGTAGAAATCAAGATTCCGAGTCATCGGACAATGACTTTTGGAGAGCACATCAATGACCAGGCGCTCGCCCTGAGTGCAGACCTGTTAGAAGAAAGAAGGACGGAGGCTGATTTCAAGAACGCCATGTACAAAAAGAGATCAGAAAAGTTCTATAACTCCAAAGTCCGAACACGCAGATTCAATGTGGGCGAGCTGGTTTTAAGACGAGCAATGGGGGTGCCAACTGGTGTGTTTGGTCGAGCCTGGGAAGGTCCATTCAGAGTTACAGAACGTTTATTAAACGAGGCTTATGATTTGGAAGACCTGAATGGAGTCCCATTGTCCTACTCGTGGAATGCGTCAAATCTGAAAAAATATTATCAGTAATGACGAGCATAACTGGCCGAGCACACTCAGCCACTCAGGCTAAACGAGCATAACTGACCGAACATAATCAGCTATTCAGCTAAGACGAGCAGGACAATCATGAAGGAAGAACACACCGTGTTCGACACAAATCTTCTAGAAGAAATTCTGGCCAGCACTATTGAAAGATAGAAGATACGTGTCAAAACAAGTTGAGAAGTGGTGGCAACCAAAAAAGGAACGTGTCAATCCTTGAATAAGAACTGGCAAAAAACCGAACAGATGTCAAAAGGAGGAGTTAAAGCCAGAAGGCCAGCACCAACTAGCTATGCCAGCACCTGTTTGGGATAGTACTATAAATAGAGGCATATTGATAGCTGAGGAAAGTAGAGAAAAACAGAGGAAAAAGAACAAAATACTACAGTTATCGGAAGAAAGTTTGTTCGGTATGCCTCCAGACGAAGAATCCAGCACTCGATTCGGCTATCATTCTGCTGAATCGAGCATCTGTCCTAGCTCTTGTCCTAGTACGAGCTTTATACCCCATGAGACACTCCGAGCACAGGTTGGCGCTCGTTACGGACTCAAGATGCTCGGTAGAGTCATGGTTGCCACTCCACGTTACTCGTTGCTTATGCAGTAGTAAATCATTAGTCCCCTACGCATCCCCAAAATCTCCTCCGAAGGGGAGGGATGTCGTGGTATCCGCTCGAAACAACATGCGGATGCTGATGCTCAGGCATCTACTGAAGGGGACAAAATGGTGCGAGCTGAGGATTTTGCTCGCGCCTGATATAGGCGAGCAGGCGTGCTCGCCACATGCTCATGTCCGCAGCTGCCCGCATAATCACAACTTGTCCAGGAGGGACAAACGCTTATGCTGCTGCTGCTTGAGCATGTTACTTAAAGAAGGGTAGACAGGCTGATGCGCCTCGTGCTTGTCAATATCAATTCCACGGACGAGATGAGGCCAGCTCATGTCTATTCAAGACAAGGTTTAAATTCAAAATCATAGTCTGATGTCTATAGTTATGTGTAATATACAGTTTTCTTCAAATGTAAAGGTTGTAATAGAATACAACGTGTTGCAAAAACATTTTTGTTTGTTAAGATTTTCTAGTTAAAGCCTATCAGAGGTTGCACCTAAGTCGGACGACCCGAACAAAGACAAACGAGCTGAAGTCTATGTTCACCTGACGAACCAGTTCGTACCCTGATACCCGCAGCAAAAAGTGAGTAATGGGTACGCAGTCGCAAAAGACGACTCGTACTTACAGATACCCGTAGCAAAAGCGAGTGATGAGTACGAGGTCGCACCTAAATAAGACGACCCGAGTACGAAGTGATCGTGCCTAAATAAGACGATCATGAACCAAGAAAGGGGGGGTTGCATATAAGTTAACTCATCTGGTCGCAGCTAAATAAGACGATCAACCGATTGCACCTCAATAAGACAATAAAAAACGAAAGAAGTCAGGAGGGGACATAGACAAACATAATGTTTGAATTCATTCAGAAGAAAAGAGGCATAAACTAGAAAGCAAGGCAAACATCAAGCAACACAAGTATCAGTCATTCATCAGCAACAACATTCATCCTCAACGATCAGGTTAGAGGAAATTGTTCAATATGCAAATTCAACCATTCAATTTCAAAGTTGTTCGAACAAAAAGAGAAGAAGGCAAAAAATTACACAAGTTCAGAAGAAAATGTTTGAGCAAGAAAGAAGAAGACAAAAATTACACAATAATTGTTCAGCAAAGCAAAAATTACACTAAGGAACAAATTCGTTGTTGGGGGTAGGCGGAAGCGAAGTGTCGAACAAATCATGCCCCATCTGCTCGGCCCCCTCAGGAACAGCTCCTCCAGCATTATCAGGCCTAATCTGCTCGCCAGCACTTTGCTCGACTTCGGGAGGTTCCTTTTGTTCGTCCTGCACCTGAATGAACCCGTGCTTGACTCGGTGAGTCTGGTCGATAGCATTAACAATGTCCGCATCCGAGCCATCTTCCTCATCCAAGATAGGATCATCAATCTAGATCCCTTCAGGATGATGGGAGAAATCACACAGATCGCTCAAATCAGATATCGAAAGGTTGCGATCTGGGGGATTGTCGATCAGGTACTTCTGAAAATGAGATATGAGCGGGGTAATTTGTTCGGCAGTAAGCGTGTGTCGAGCAGACTGGATGACATCGGCAAAGGCACATATGTACAAAAAGTTCGACATAGAATCAACATACTCCTCATTGTGCAACCTTGAATTTTCGAGATCCAAACGAGTGTTGGTCTCTTCAGCAATGATAAGTTGTTGACCAAGCAAATTCTTCTCGCATTCCATGACCTCGATGTCAGTTCGGAGTTTACGAAGCTCGACATTCATTTCATTCTGAACTCTCCTTATGCCTACCACCTCCTCCTGAGCAAGACCTAGCTCCTCCCTCGCCTGGCAAGCCTCTTCCCGAGCTTGGCGAGCATCCTCTTGAGCCTTGCAAGCCTCTGCTTGAGCCGAGGATACCTGTCCCTGAGCCAACCTCAAATCATCTTGAGTTTTGCTCAGCTCGTTCACCTTCTCTTCAAAACTTCTGATGAGAGCCAAGTAGTTGGCATGAAGATTGACGGACTCAGCATAAGCTTTCTCAAGGAGAACCAAAGATTGGCCCTGATGCACTAGGCCAAGTCACATGGTTTCCAAAGGTGTTGGACCCTTGGTGGCCTCTTCAAGCTCAGTAGTCCATGCTCGTATGGGAGTCTCGCATGCCTTCTGAACATGCTCGGGAATGCCAGGAACTTTGCGAACACTTGGTGAGCACTAGTAATTTTTCAATTCTGGCATCAAAGGCGCCAATCTGCTCAACCTACATGTACACCCGAGCAAACAAACATGATAAAGCGACCAAAACCAATGAAAAAAGAAATACTCCAATAAAGTGAACAAAACGTACCTGTTCGCCCGAGCCGGATCCCATCTCAAAAATGATTTATCCTCGGGGGACCGGAGCTGAGGGTTCAAAGGGGTCCAAGTTCGGGGTCTAGCAGGAGGTGGAGAAGATGTACCAACCTCCATTTCAACTATTTGCGCGACCGGACCGACCACGGAGGCGGCCATTCTGATCGCTTCGGCAGTGGGGGTCTCCCCAACAGCATCGATGCTCGTCTGAGCCTGGTCACTTGCCCCCTGCTCGTCAGGTTCCCTCCTTGTTCTTTTTGGCGATGGAGCCTGTTCGCTCTCCCCACTGGCTTGGCGAGCAGGTTGTCCTCTTGGTCGGCTCGACTCAGGGTCGAGATCATTTGCTCGGCTCGCCTTTTTCTCCCTGCTCCCTCCCCTCGATTTGCTTTTTGAGCATCCCTTTCGGCTTGAATTGAGAACAAGCTCTGAGGTCTTTTTGTTCGAGCCATTTCAGTATGCTCGGTGGTACTCACAGCGACAGTGACGGTAGGGAAAGCTATAGACAAAATAGTTCATTATAAAAGAAAGAGAAGTTGCGAACAAAGAGTACAACACATATGCAAATGCAAAAAACAATCCTTACTAGCGGGATTAACAGCAACAAGATGGTGAGGGGGCACGTACAAGCCTCCTTTCTTCCTTTGATCGGCGGTATTCAAAGTTTTCACAGATCGTTCTGAGCGAGGCTCAAGATCGATTTGCCAGATGCTACTAAAATAGCCGTCATTGGTCTCTTTGTCGTCGTCAATTTGGAATTCTGAAAAGGAGAATAAGTTAAAATCGGTTCAAGTTGAAGAGCAAAAGACACAAAAATACTTACTTGGTAAACCCCAAAAACGTGGGGATATCTAGCGAGCATCCGGTTCGCTTCGAAGTCGGGCTCTTCCAATCGCCCCCCAACGAACCGAATTTTTCCTTCCAATCACTAATTTTGTTCGGCACATCCTCAATGATCTTGCACTTAGCATTTGCCTGCATA
The DNA here is from genome assembly GCA_037126765.1 of Stenogyne calaminthoides. Lineage (NCBI taxonomy): Eukaryota > Viridiplantae > Streptophyta > Magnoliopsida > Lamiales > Lamiaceae > Stenogyne > Stenogyne calaminthoides. Next base: position 490,977 of record JBBCBC010000018.1, read on the forward strand.
AACAGCCATCCATGTTTGCCCTTGGGACGGGTCAAATGCACTAGGCGTGAGAGTTCACCGCTTTGTGGGATAATATATGGGCTTTTTTTGCGAACAAAGTCAAAAGCTCATAATCATGTGCCACCCATTCAAACTTCGGTGCGTAATGGTAATGTTCCATTCTACGAGCAAAGAGTGATAGCCGGATGGGAGGGGAATCGAAGACCCGCTTCCATTGTGCCCAAATTCACGGCAACACAACCCTCGGAGGAGGGTCTTTCCGCTCATCGGGACCCGGCGCCTTGAAAAAAGACATCTTCGGAGTTTCATAATTCCTATCTGGTGAGCGAGCATATCAACATCAATTATGCTCGCAATTTTGCTCGTCGGGTACTCATTCTCAACCCTAGTCCTATGAGGTTGTTCGGGCCAATCAAAATTATAGCGAGCATTATACTCACTATATGTTGGGCTATGAGGAAGACCAACAGGGATATCGAGTTCTGTGTTCTGTTCGCCGCCTAACCCTCTGTTCGACTCATCGACATTCACAGCCATCAAGAATTCCTCCCTCACATTATCATCATCCCTATTTACATCAAAACTATTTACAACCCTAGACCTAATTTGGGGTTGGGGCAAAGAATCCTCACTCGAATCATCCAAAAAATCGGTACGGGTTAAATCCCTATCTAATTCATTTAGGGCAGCATCGGAATCGGAGGAAAGAACGGCAAACGACTGCCGAACTTGCCAACGAGACCTTGATCCCGAGGTATTTATCTCCGACGCATTAGCATCGCTACGGGGGATTGTACAGAAAGAGGGGGAGGAGAAACTATGGTGGTCCGATTCTATCGAAGCAGAAAAATTTGAACGAGAAGCCATAATCGGAATTAAAGAGAGTATACAATAGTTACCTAAATGAGATCCTTCGCCGAAATGATAATTCCCTTGCCGGAAGTTTCAGACGCAAAAGAGAGTGAAGACATAGACAGAGAGAAGAGGAAAAGAAAGGAAAGGATTTGAGGCGGCAAAATGAGGTATTTATAGATACCGGGTTTAATTTTGAAAATCCGGCACAGAAGACGAAACGACAATCACTACGGCCCAATCAAATTATAACAGCCGGGGCCCCATGATGAATACAAAGCGACCCGGCTGGGGGGTATTGTTGTGTTCGATATAATTATTCAATTTAATCAAACACGTCAAAGGGACACGTGTAATATTCAACTATTAAAATAACCATGCTCGATGGACAAGTGTGCTCGCCGCTTGCCGACCAAACAAGTTTGTTCGCCAGCTCGCCACTTGTCAACCAAGCGAGCATGCTCGCCAACTAAAGTGAGTTTTGTTCGCTAGCTCGCCGAGCGAACAGGTATGTTCGCCAGCTTACCGAGCAAACAGGTATAATTCTGAAGATATGTTGTGCTAATCAGATCGAGCAAAGAAGAAATTTAGATAGCCTGAATTGAATAACCTGAGGGTCAGGATATTTGAACTTAGGAAAGCTGAACTCAGTAAACCTGAGTAACCAAAGGGCTCAGATAACCTGAGGATTCAAACAACCTGAAGACTCAGATATGCTCGATGCACAGATAACCTGAGGGCTCAGACAACCTGAGGACTCAGATAACCTGAAGGCTCAGAAATGCTCGATGAGGACAGTTTTCCAGTATAAAATTGATATGTCCGAAGAGGCGAACAAGACGATCAGTCGAGCAAAAGATTGATTTGGACGATCAAAAGAGTGCCTTATAGACAAGCAAACGCAAAGATCAACCAGGAAGACGAAGTTGGAAACGTGGCAGCATCACATATGTTCTTGCAAGACCCGAAGTCACCAGCTCATGCTTGCCAAACCAGCTCATGCTTGTCAAAGTACTATAAATAGAAGAAAAAAGAATAAGAGACAGGTTCACAAAAATTTCCCAGAGTGGTGAGGTTCAAAAAAATTCCAGAGCTCACAAAAATCCCTAGCACTCATATACTTACTCTCCAAATCATCTTCATTTATAGCGATTCATCTTCATGAGATGTATCATGTATTGTCCGTGTAAAACTCGCAATACTACATCCCTGGCTTGGAACGCCCTCAGAGTAGTCATTTCTTGACGAACTGGGTCAACAAATTCCTATTTTTACAGTATATTTTACACGTACATATTTTGTTTGTGAGTTGTCATAGAATTAGCCACATATTATTCTCCATATAAAACAACTCGCAACAATTAGCATCACCCTTATTAGTTCCAAAAGGGTTATATGCCCAAATGGAGCTTTAATCAGTCCAATGATGGAACCCAATTACATGTGTATGGCCCAACAAATCAGATTTATTTTCCTATAATATTGAGAAGAATAAAGATTATTTTAATTTTGTTTTTCTCTTTGATCCTTTTATGCTGAAGAAGAAATTTAGACATTTAAGTTTTTTTCCTTACATGATCATGATATAATGTTTAAAACCTACTTATTTTATCTAAACAAAATATAATCAATTCATAGAAAAATTATCTATTTAATTTTATTACAATAGTTTAATAATTTTTTATAAGGTAACATGCAAATTCAATCGGAAAAAATATAAGCACTTGAATTGAACTCATGACTTTATTACTATGCTTATTTATTGCATCAACTTAACCCCCAAACCAGCCTAACCAAATCAACTTATGTTTATGTTTTTAATGTAATGAGAAGTCAAAGGAAAAGTCTCGTACATATATTTCTAAAATACATTATGAGTGCACGGTGCACCCGAGTGCACATGAGATCAACTCTTTTTCGAAACAATCTATTTGATTTTATTACAATAATTTAATGATAATTTTTTTAATAAGGTAAGGTGCAAATTCAACCAAAAAAAAAATATAAGCAAGTGAATTGAACTCATGTCTTTTACAATAATTTAATGATAATTTTTTTAATAAGGTATTGTGCTTGTCTATTGCATCAAACTTAACACCCTTCCAGTCTCACATAATAACGTAATGAGAAGTCAAGAAAAAGTCTCGTGCATATAATTTTACTATTAATTCAAATGCTCAAATTAAAGCATTTCAAATTGCATCTTATAAATTTTTAAAACAACTTATAAAATAATAAAATTTATAAGATATTTAAAATAAGCTTATCAAACGGACTTTTAATCGAAGAGTCGGTTAACGAACTAATATGCATGACAAGAATAATAAATGTATACAAGTTAAGTTAATTAAATTTAAAGTTCGATGAGTAGGTTAATGGACAAATATGCATGACAAGAATAATCAGTTTATACAAGTTAAGTTAATTAAATTTATAAGTGTATATCTCATTTTTCTTGCACTTAACACTTTATATATATATACCTCCATTCATACATGGCCTACCAAATCGACATGCATATTTATTGTTTTTCATATTTCATAACAGCCATATGTTGATTTTTTTTTTTTACTTTGCAACTTCATGGATTTTCCTAATGGTAAGGTCTCATTTTTTTAATGGGTCACTCATATACCCGAGTGCAAGGGCGCCCTTGGTGTCTGGAGACCCACTCTATTTATTTTGATCCTGTGAGTTTTTTAAAATTTGAAATTAGTTCAGAACCGGCTCAATGAGTTACCGAACCGGGTCGCCGCCACATGTGTATTTATTTTTCCTTTATGTAGTTCAATAACTTGCATCGTTTTGAAATTTGTCTCGATTGTTTTGACTTTTTTTAATTTTGATTTTATAAATTTTTTAAAATTTTAGAATTGGTCCAGATATTGACTTGAGCAGATTTTTTTTTTCATTTATTTTTAATGCACCATATGGCATTTTCATATTTCTTTTATGGGTGTTGCCGTGATGGGCTCCTTGGGAACAATTTCATGTATTTGAAGCCTTGAAGCGAAAAGCTATTCCAAACACAAACAGAAACATGCATGTACAATTTTAAACATTTCCGCATCAAAAGATCACAAAGTATTGCATATTGATGTAGCAAGAGACATGAATTAAAGTGAAAAATAGATAAGCAATGTTGTATTGTATCCTAAGATCTGAAAAAAAAAATAGATGATAGCCAAACGAGCTACACGAAGAAATTATTACAACACTAGAATGAAAAGCCAATAGTTTTAAAAATCCCTTTTTCTCAAATTACCTACAAGAATATCAATATGAACATTGTCGCCACTAGTTATTTTGACAAATATCAGACTAAGGCCGAAATAAACAGCATGCCAAAACTCAGGGCTTGGAAGATCAGAGAACAAAGGATCTAAAAAATCTTGGCCGTCGGATGGAACAACGCGCGTGGTGACAGGACTCGATTCTTTTAACAGCACTGGACAAGGAGTACAAGAAGAAGAAGAAGATGGAGCATTGAAATCCAGGTTTTGCCAATCTGTTTTGAGTATAAGTGGGAGAAATTATTAGGTTCGTGTAGGTGACATTAGATGTCACGTATTAGGAACTACACGAGACATGTTGTAGTATACTTAAAAGCAGACTTTGAGTATAAGTGGGAGATTGTTGGGATTATCTTTGGAAAGTATGCTTTTACTTTTGTATAATCAAAACTGAATTTCGGACTTATTTCTTTGAAATAAATTGTTTATCATCGATGCTTTAAATATCATCGAATGTTACATATATTTTCTTTGATAACTGTTCATTAAATACTACGTGTTACATTGTAGTTTATTTAGTGATACCATATCACGAAGATTAAATTCTTGATCCTTGTAACTAAAAGTACACTATTCACGACCTAGATGGAAATGAACAATCAATCGTGAAAGGTTGAAGTGTAAGGCTCGGATTGGCTTGTCTTGACCAAAAGATTACACTAGTGCATGACCGATGAATAGGATAGGACCTGAGGAGGACAAATTCTTTGAGGCCCGAACAAGGAAGAATTAGACCTCGGTGGTTCGTTATTTCTTAATCTTCGTTCCTTAAATAGGATCACGTGTGGTTGGTAACTATTGCTTTGACTTATCATGGGTAGAGAATCAACGAGGTTCAATACTTTTTATCTTGGGCAATATTATTGGTCACATGTGATTGCTAAGATTTAATATGGAGAATCGTGTGCAAAAACGCTTGTTCGATTTGCCCCTTGGGAGGTTCATAAGCTTTATCATACCAAATCTTGCAAGTGGAACTAGTTTCGGTATGGATAATAATGTTGAACCGTTCTTAACCAAGGACAAAAGATATTAATTAATGGAAAGCTATTTGGTGGCTCGAATTAATTAATGGGCTAGATAATCTTAAACACGGGAAATAATAACCGAGAGCCATATTATTTGTAATATGGTTTAAGATGGATAGTGCAATATTAATTATGTAGTGGGATTAATTAATATTTATGGGCTTGAATTATATTGTGGCTCAATATTGATAATTCAAGATCCATTGGAAGGTCCAATCTTAATTCTCCTAAAAGGCCCCTAAGTAGCCCAACATAAAGTCCAATAAGCTGAAAAAAGGTGTTCAAAATAAATATTGTTGCCTTATTTTTCCTAATATTTTGAAAATTATGGATTAAAAGGGAGAAAGATTTTCTTTGAATTTTGTTATGGAATGAAGATATGTATTCTTGGAATACAAGATTATCTCATTAAATTCAAGAAATCTCCGCTTGGTTATCCATATAGCATATTTCGAAATTTTGAGAAAAAAGGGGAAAGAAAAGATTTTCTTGATTTTCTTGAAAAGATATTATGAAAGATATGTATTTCTTGAAATACAAGAATATCTCATAAATTCAAGAAGATCCAAATCTTGGATTCTTGCCCTATTTTTTTTTTGGAAAATATTCCATAAAAAAAAGAGGAGGTGGGATTTTGTGGAATATTATAATTATGGGAAAAAAGAATATAGGAGATATATTCAAGATTTCTTGGAGATCAAGAAAAGATTTTCCCACATTGTTTTTTGCCCTAAAAATTCGACCACCACTCCTCTATAAATAGGGGATGATTCTTTCATTCCCAAGTACAATTCCATGTGCTGGAAAAATTAGTAAATCCACAAAGGTGGTGCAACAAAGTTTTGTTTTCCTTTTTGTTAATTGTTTATGGCGTCCTACCACCGGATAGTCGAGCAAGGATTAAGGGAATACTTGGAAAGTTCTTTTGGTGTGTCTAATCAACAAGACCATTGCCGTTCCAAGGCGTATGTTCACGTAAACTCGTAGAATTTTCTCATGCGTAGGATTTACGTGAATTGATTATATGCATGATTTGTTGTTGGATTATTATTTGAATTAATATAGGATTAATTCATACTAGTAATAATTATAAGAATTAAATTTGTATTTAAATATTTATCCCGAATAGATCCGTGCAACTTATTCCCCAACACGCACTTGGTCAGGAGACCCACTCTATTTTTTTTTTTTTGATCCTATAAGTTTTTTAAAAATTGAAATTAGTTCAGAACCGGCTCAAAGAAAGTTCGAACGGCTGTACTTCGCCACATGTGTATTTATTTTTCCTTTATGTAGTTCAATAACTTGCATCGTTTTGAAATTGGTCTCGATTGTTTTGACTTTTTTTAATTTTGATTTTATAAATTTTTTAAAATTTTAGAATTGGTCCAGATATTGACTTGAGCATTTTTTTTTTTTTTTTTCATTTATTTTTAATGCACCATATGGCATTTTCATATTTCTTTTATGGGTGTTGCCATGATGGGCTCCTTGGGAACAATTTCATGTATTTGAAGCCTTGTTGAAGGCTTGAAGCGAAAAGCTATTCCAAACACAAACAGAAACATGCATGTACAATTTTAAACATTTCCGTATCAAAAGCTCATTTTGTATCTTTCATTTTGATATTCATATGCATCAGCCAAACTATATGTAACTCACAAAGTAGAGAGAAAGAAGATGCTACAAGTTTAAAATATAAATGACAATATAATCTTAATCACAAAGTATTGCATATTGATGTAGCAAGAGACATGAATTAAAGTGAAAAATAGATAAGCAATGTTGTAGATTGTATCCTAGAATGAAAAAAAAGTTTTACCTACTAAGAATATCAATATGAACATTGTCGCCACTAGTTATTTTGACAAATATCAGACCTACTAAGGCCGAAATAAACAGCATGCCAAAACTCAGGGCTTGGAAGATCAGAGAACAAAGGATCTAAAAAATCTTGGCCGTCGGATGGAACAGCGCGCGTGGTGGCAGGACTCGATTCTTCAAATAGCACTGGGCAAGAAGAAGAAGAAGATGGAGCATTGAAATCAAGGTTCTGCTCGTTATTGGTGCTGCACGCAGTAGATACTTGTGCGGGGCAGTTATGTGTTGCTACTGCTGCTATTCTACTCGTTTTTAGTTTATACTTCTGAAATCATTCACAATAAAATGCAATTAACATCAATCTTGATAGATACAAATATTAGTTTAGTTGGGACCAAAATGAACGAGAAACAAACCTGCAAATGGCTAGAAACATTCTCTCTTGTCAGCGATGACTCGTTCATCAAGCCGTGTATTAGCTTTGGAGTAGCTTCTGCAAGTGAAATACGACAGAATGAATTAATAATAGATTCCCACGACAATTTAATTAATGATGGATGGATGGATGGATGGATGGATAGAAAGAAGACTTACTGTCAATGCCGATCTCATCCACAGCTTTCACGAACTTGTTATGAAGTTCAGGGATCCAAATGAGCTTAGGTTTCTTGGCAGAGCTGGAAAAGCCACCCGCAATTTCCAAGTCATTTCTTTTCTTTCTAGAATTCGAACCATCTTCAGAAATCGAACCACCCATAATAAGGCTATCTTCGAATTCATATTGTATCTGCATTCTTTTCTTGAACACGTGTAGCCATATGTACTGTAGGTCCTTCCTTCTTATAGGCTTTACAAGGTAATCACAAGCGCCGCATTCAACCCCTTTCATCACCTTGCTCGTTTCTTCATCTCTCGACATTACTAATTAATATATCATAAACAAACTGGATTAAAACTAACATTTATATACATACATGTAGAGAGGGAAAGAAGAAGAAGAAGACTCACGTATCACTGGAATTTCCAAGTTGAGACTAATATATTTAAGAAACTCGAAGCTATCCACGTCGCCCAGGTTCACATCAGTCATTACAATGTCAAACGTAAACCTCTCGTTTTTATTTCCAAGCATATAAATTGCCTCTGTCGCTGAGTTGCACGACGTTACTGAAACTCACAAAATCCATAAGTTAATTACACACACAACATCGAGAGACTCTCTCAACATAATTCAAAAGCAATTTATAAAACGCGTCTAAATTCTTAACCAAAACGTGTTCTAATGTAGATGAAAAGTCAAGGAAAAGTCCCCAGATTCTCGAATCAAAAAGGATTTCAAAGGCAGAACTTATATAAATTCATGTAAATTCAAAACAATAACAAATTTGCAATCACTAAAAGTTAAATGTCAATGTTTGAAATTTCAAGTTCATAATCGACAATGTTGCAAGGCATCTCACATTGTAATTTGCATGCATTAAAAATAACATAGAAAAAACAGAGAAATTGATTAATGTACCTTTATAGTCACACATTGTAAGCATCCTTTCAACACTCTTCAACTCCTGCATATCATCATCTACAACAAGGACACGAACATCCGTTGGACAAAATTCAAATGAACCCATCGATCAAAAACTGAATTTTCACTATTGAGTTCTCTGTATAATTTTCTAGCGATGAATTTAATTGAAAATACTTGTGAGAAAAGAAAGGAGAATGTATGAGAGTGAGTCTGATATTTATAAGTAGATGATTACGCGGTTTCTAAATATCTATCTTATCTAATATCCTTGATTTTCATAACAGAATGGTGGACATATAAGGAAACAAGAGAGTTCGAGATTGCTTCTTTTTTTTCAAAAATAAAAAAATCACACGAGAGATTAATGTAAAAAAATAAAAAATATCATGAAGTGGGGATCAAGGCGACACCCCTTATCTATTAATTATAGAGATAAGCCCTAAATCAACACGCGCTAGCTAATTTAACCCCAATCGGTCTTTACAAAAAAAACTGAATTTCAAAACACCAGAAATCACCTATAAAAACTGTATTTCTCAACATTTATTGAACAGAGAGAGCTCACCTTGTAGTGATCTGATCACTACTGCTACTGTCATACATATTTTTATGGGTAATTTCTAATAAAATGAAGATATATGAATAAAAGAGAAAAGATAGAGAGATTGAAGGGGGAGGAGTTACAGAGAAATAGAGAGAGAGACAGAGAATGCCGAGAACGGCGATAAGAGGAAGAAGACTGAAATTGTTTCTGCTTACCCATTTCTCTGCAGGATTCCCCTATTTAATCATAGGTGCAACAATACAAACACAAATGGGCTTAAACATAAGATAATAAGGTCCAACAGAAATATCAACTAAATTGGCTAGTCCCTTAATGAAAATAATAATTAACATAAGTCAAATTATATAACCCAACTCATGATCATGACAATACTCCCCCGTTTTTGAGATCCTTGTCCCCAAGGATCTAGGATGATGTTCGCTAAAAAATGAAACAACCAAACGGAAATGGATGGGTTCAGCGGTAGAGAATTGTTTTTCTAGTGCCCCTTTTCGGGTGACCCTCTCAACATCCTCTGGAAGATCTAAATAACCAGGTCCATAGTATACTTCAACATGACCCTTTGTTGTAATGCATCAACTTTCCAAAGAGGTTGATATTGTAATCAAGAGCCAATGCAACTAGCACACACTGGAACTCCCCCGCCAAAAAAAGCATGACAAGAAACACATGGTACAATGCTCCAATGTGGCCCAATTGACTTGCATATAGGTGGTGGATAAAGTAAGTGCTTGAAGAATATGCCAACTTAGTAATGGTGACTCCGGTGTTTTGGCTACACAATCAGCCATCCAAATTACAATGCCAAGATTTGACAATTCACCAAACCATGCCCAATGGAAGTGCGAACCATGCCAATGTATACCCTATTGATTTCTCTTAGCGGTCATCCCGGTCAAGCATCCCCAATGATAAGGGTATCGATAGTTCGAGCATTGCAAAGCAACTACACTTGTAATCTGAGAGCCTCTCCAAAACTCCACAAAGAAGCGCAAAGCGACCTAGTATCAATCATAATCCCCTCATTTTCTATCACAGAGCCCCTAAGCTCCAATTTGATTACAACCATAGAATTTCGGCAGACATCTCTCACTTTGAATGAGCCTTGTCCCCATGGCTCGAGAGTCGGATTTTCGCTGCCTATATTTTTAGTTGCCAACCGCATCCTATCATAATTAAGATAGTACACAAGGAAGAGTGATGAAAAACAGAAGCACTCACTTCAACATCTAACACGTCAACTAAAAAAAATACCACATAACCAATTTCTCCAAGCTTAATGACACCTCTATTTTTTATTATAGAAAACTTCTTCAATTGCCATTAAGAATGGCAAATCATTTTGTCTGTGAGGAGTTGATATGTAAGCATTAACCTCGTCCCTCAATGTCGTCCTTGAGAAACCTTTTCTTGAGTCAGGATACCCAACACCAAATACGTAGATGAACTCTTCAAGTACCAACATAAATTGAAGTATGCATAATGCAACCGTAGCTCCACCAAAAAAGATCAAGGATACTTATCCTATATTGGAAAAATTTGCTGCTAATACTCATAAAGCACTTTCAGAAATTCTATCATCACCTAGCCCGATTTTTCAAAAAAAATTCCATGCACAACCAATTTAGAAAATAAGAGCTCTAGTGAACCCATCACAATAACACCACCCAAAGAAAGAACAATCATATTCACATTTACGCTTTTCCCCAAAGTCACAAAACAACTCAACATCCCAATATGTAATACCACCCCGATATAATTATCCACATAATATGCATCAACTCCTTTACCACTATCACTATCAATAAGCATTTTGAATTCAACATCACAGGGCATTTGCAATTTCTCATAGGCTCTTACTATTGAAATCATAGGGGAGGCCAAAACTCATCAAAGAAGAATTCATAAGAGGGAAGTATTTTTCTTACCTCTTGTTCCATTCCATCAATTTCGGGAACTCGTTTCCGAGCATTTGTCTGAAATTTTTTCCTAGCCTTCTTCACCAAAACTCTCACCATCATCTGTGGCATCTTTAACGGATGAGTATCGCCTAGACCGACGATTTGGTATTGCTCGAGCCCTGTTTCTTCACACCCAAACCCATACTCTTCTTTTACGGTATCCTTCAATGCCACACAACCCTCGATAGTATATCCAACCCAATTCCCATCCCCATTAACACTCCAATTAATCAAACCCATCGCTCATTGAAGACGCTTGATTACTACAATTCCTATTTCCTTCACACTCATGTAATTGAAAAACTCCTTTCCCACATCGGACATACGAATGATTCCATCAAAATTACTACTACAATTTTTCACATTATCACAACTATTATTTTCCACAATCCAAAATCTAGGATGAAACCCACCAAACATAGGAAATATGCATGACAAGAATAATCAGTTTATACAAGTTAAGTTAATTAAATTTATAAGTGTATATCTCATTTTTCTTGCACTTAACACTTATATATATACCTCCATTCATACATGGCCTACCAAATCGACTTATGTTTATGTTTTTAATGTAATGAGAAGTCAAAGGAAAAGTCTAAATACATATATTTCTAAAATACATTATGAGTGCACGGTGCACCCGAAAGTGCACATGAGACCAACTATTTTTTGAAACAATCTATTTGATTTTATTACAATAATTCAATGATAATTTTTTTTAATAAGGTAAGGTGCAAATTCAACAAAAAAAAAAATATAAGCAAGTGAATTGAACTCATGACTTTTAATTATTGTGCTTGTCTATTGCATCAAACTTAACACCCTTCCAGTCTCACATAATAACGTAATGAGAAGTCAAAAAAAGTCTCGTGCATATAATTTTACTATTAATTCAAATGCTCAAATTAAAGCATTTCAAATTGCATCTTATAAATTTTTAAAACAACTTATAAAATAATAAAATTTATAAGATATTTAAAATAAGCTTATCAAACGGACTTTTAATCGAAGAGTTGGTTAACGAACTAATATGCATGACAAGAATAATAAATGTATACAAGTTAAGTTAATTAAATTTAAAGTTCGATGAGTAGGTTAATGGACAAATATGCATGACAAGAATAATCAGTTTATACAAGTTAAGTTAATTAAATTTAGAGTTTTTTGCATTTTTGGTCCCATGAACCACACCATGTTTTCAATCTAGTCCCTCTTGTGACAGAACTAGTCCCACAAGAATTTTAATTTGCAAATGTGGTCCCACAATTTACCAAGTTTGCACATTTGGTCCCAAAATTAAACGGCGCTTGACGGCATCTCGTTAACCGCGAAACGGACACTGTTAAACGTATAATTAATATGTGTTAAACATTAATCTGTCTTAACAAATTAATTGAGTTTTTTGTACTTTTGGTCTCATGAATCACGCCATGTTTTCAATCTAGTCCCACCACTGGCAGAACTAGTCCCACAAGAATTTTAATTTGCAAATGTGGTCCCACAATTTACCAAGTTTGCACATTTGGTCCCAAAATTAAATGGCTCTTGACGGCATCTCGTTAACCGCGAAACGGAAACTGTCAAACGTATAATTAATACTCCCTCCGTCCCAATTTTTAAGAAACTCTTTTCATTTTTTTTTTTAATTTTTTTTTGTCTCAATCTTTAAGGAACATTTCTTAAAATGGATATACTCATTTTATCACTTTATCACATAAAATACTACTCCCTATGTCCTAACTTTGATTGTCCACTTTTTAGGTAGATAGTCGTCCTAATTTTGTTTAGTCATTCCTAATAAGAAAATAAAGCAACTTTCAATTCTATTTAATATTATTATTCCCTCCACCAAATCCACTTTACACCATTTAATACTATTATTTATCTCCACTAAATCCACTTTACACTATTTAATATTATTTATCTCCTACTTTTCTTAATTTTACGTGTCTCATGATTTGCCTATTTGGCCAATCAAAATTAGGATGGAGGAGTAATAACCAACTCTTATTACCCCCAACTACCCATCACTTTATCACATAAAATACTATGAGTACCAAAATAGGACTCACATTAAGATGCAAGAAACTAACCACACCGCTATAGGGTCTTAGATGCAAAAATGATAAGTAGTATAATAAAAATCAGTGGAAAAATCACTCATTTATTCCGTTTTATCTATTTAGCAGATGTGAAAAACTAGGTTTTGGGAAAAAATTGTGGGAAACACTTGATTTTCCCACCAATTTTTATCTAATTTGAATTCAATGGGACTAAAAGTGAAAGTATATTGGCGCCAAAAAACGTGATTAGCTGAAAATTGGCGCCAAAAGAAATGGAGGGAAGAATTTTGGGTTTTTGGAACCTATGGGACCATATGTGCAAGTGGGCTCACGTAAGTTAATTGGTTAATTTTGTGTTAATTATGTTTCATAACTTATGGGACTAAAAATGCAAGTGGTTAAAAGGTGGTTAAGCTTTAATTGAGAATTAATTATGTCCCATAACTTATGGGACCACATTTGCAAGTCAATTTAACGGTTTCCGTCAAGGTGGGACCACATTTGCAAATTAAAATTCTTATGAGACTAGTTCTGTCAGTAGTGGGACTAGATTGAAAACATGGTGTGGTTCATGGGACCAAAAGTGCAAAAAACTCATTAAATTTATAAGTGTATATCTCATTTTTCTTGCACTTAACACTTATATATATACCTCCACCATCAATCACCTCCATTCATACATGGCCTACCAAATCGACATGCATATTTATTGTTTTTCATATTTCATAACAGCCATATGTTGATTTTTTTTTTTTTGCAACTTCATGGATTTTCCTAAATGTAATATGTAGTCGAAATTATTTCTTAACTGTGGGGGGTAAGGGAATAGGTGTCCTTCGGCGTTCAACTACTCATAGTTTTTTGTTGGATTTTCAGGTACGAATATGATACATTAGAACTCAAATCTTCTTGGGTTTCCAAATTATGCAAGATGCTACAAAATATTAAAAAAAAAAAAATCTTAATCACATAGTATTGCATATTGTGGAGCAAGAGATATGAATTAAAATGAAAAATAGTTAAGCGTGTTTTATTGTATCCTACGATCATGAAATCAAAAAATGGATGATGGCCAGATGACAATTTCTTCAACACTAAACGAAGAAATCATTACAACTCTAGGGTGAAAAAACCAATAGTTTTCCACTTTTCTTTCTCAAATTATCTACAAGAATAGCAATATTAACATTGTTGTCACTAATTATTTTGATATATATAGCACATCGCCGAGCATGAACTATTGATGCAACAACAAGACCATTAAAATCGAGCGCGCCAAAATTCTGCTTCTTAATTCCCGGTGCTCCACACCGTAGATATTTATGCGAGAAAATTCACAATTTTTGCTACATATTATGACTTATATTCAGTAAAAAATGTGTTTTTGTGTTAAATTATTAGGTATAAACTTTCTGCTTCTTTCATGTTGATGCTACATTTTAATTTTCTTTTATACATGATGCGAATTGCCTAATGAGATACCTATGTTAGTCCTTAAAGGGACTATAGTGCTGAAATTTGTAAATAGTGAGGACTAATTTCAAAAATAAAAAAAAAATACTAAGGGGCAAAAATTAAAATTGGTACAAGTTGAAGGACAAACAAATTGTACTTATCCTTATTTTTAATAGGGACTAAAGTTTTTTTAGCCCAATAACTTTTGGGCCGTTTTTAATTTGGTCCCCTTTTATATCAAAGGTTATAGTATTGTCACGGTATGTTTTTGATCTTTTTTTTATTTTAGTCCCGAATAATCAACCCGGTTGGTCAATTGGTAAGCATCCCACGTGGAATTTTATTTTCATTTCTCCTTTATTTTTTATCCGTCATGTATATATTTCCTATTTTTATTATTGATTTATTTTTATTCAATTATTTAACAAGGTCGGCACGGTTAGGGTCAGTTAAGGAATACCTTGCACCTAACAAGACGTTAAGGAATAAATAAGCATAACAAATATGGAAGGGAGGAAGTTTGAAAAATACATAACACTAATCATAACCCAGTTAATGTTACTAAGTCCAAATTATGTAGGGAAAACAGAGGTAAAACTTGGGAAAGAAATAATTAACATAAAATTGAAGGATCGATCTAAAATGTAAATGCTGTATTTATAATTTCAGCCAAGAAAATAAGGGGATTTCAGGTTATAGAATTCCTTCTCACTTTTTTTCACTCCGAATAGAGCATAATTGAAGGATGAAGGTGGCGCTGCCACTGGATGGGGCGGCAGGTGGGTTCATGGAGAAGAGTCTTTAAAATGGCCTTAATGGTGATGGGTCTTTTGTTATGACCGAATCCCTAAACCCGACTCGAAAAACCGACCCAACCCGAAACCCTATTAAATAAGTGAATAAAAATAAACAAAAAATAAAAAATAGAAGATACACACACCCTAAAAAATAAAGGAGAAATGAAAAAACATTCCACGTGGCGGTTGACCGGTTATAAAATCGGTTGGTGCCAGTTTTTTTGGACTAAATTCAAAAAATAGGCTAAAAACATCAAATTGGCGATATAAATTACGAAATCTAAAGTACCAATTTTAAAACGATCCAAAATTATTGAGCTACAAAAAATTCAATAATTTTTAATAGAAAGTAAAAAAAAAGTATTATTTAGAGGTCAATTCAAATTATATTTTTTATAGTCCAATAACTTTGCATTGTTTACAAATTGGTTTCAATTGTATTGACTTATTTATTTGGCAAGGTCTCATATACACTTGATGCACGGACTCTAGATCCGTGCACTCACTTTGACCCTACCCATTTTATTGTGGATCCTTATTTTCACTAATGGTAAGGTCTCATTTTTTTTAATGGGTCAGTCATATACCCGAGTGCAGTAAAAAAAAGTGCGCATTCAATTTTTTTTTTAAATTCTGAAATTAGTTCAGAGGAAACGGCTCAAAGAGGTTACTTGGCTGGTGCTTCGCCACATGTGTATTTATTTTTCCTTTATGTAGTTCAATAACTTGCATCGTTTTTGAAATTTGTCTCGATTGTTTTGACTTTTTTTAATTTTGATTTTATAAATTTTTTAAAATTTTAGAATTGGTCTAGATATTGACTTGAGCAGATTTTTTTTTTTCATTTATTTTTAATGCACCATATGGCATTTTCATATTTTTTTTTATGGGTGTTGCCATGATGGGCTCCTTGGGAACAATTTCATGTATTTGAAGCCTTGTTGAAGGCTTGAAGCGAAAAGCTATTCCAAACACAAACAGAAACATGCATGTACAATTTTATATATGATATCTTTCATAGCTTACCACCTCTTATTGATATTCATATGCATCAGCCAAACTATATGTAACTCACAAAGTAGAGAAAAAAGAAGATGCTACAAGTTTAAAATATAAATGACAGTATAATCTTAATCACAAAGTATTGCATATTGATGTAGCAAGAGACATGAATTAAAGTGAAAAATAGATAAGCAATGTTGTATTGTATCCTAAAATTACCTACTAAGAATATCAATATGAACATTGTCGCCACTAGTTATTTTTACAAATATCAGACCTACTAAGGCCGAAATAAACAGCATGCCAAAACTCAGGGCTTGGAAGATCAGAGAACAAAGGATCTAAAAAATCTTGGCCGTCGGATGGAACAGCGCACGTGGTGGCAGGACTCGATTCTTCAAATAGCACTGGGCAAGAAGAAGAAGAAGATGGAGCATTGAAATCAAGGTTCTGCTCGTTATTGGTGCTGCACGCAGTAGATACTTGTGCGGGGGCAGTTATGTGTTGCTACTGCTGCTATTCTACTCGTTTTTAGTTTATACTTCTGAAATCATTCACAATAAAATGCAATTAACATCAATCTTGATAGATACAAATATTAGTTTAGTTGGGACCAAAATGAACGAGAAACAAACCTGCAAATGGCTAGAAACATTCTCTCTTGTCAGCGATGACTCGTTCATCAAGCCGTGTATTAGCTTTGGAGTAGCTTCTGCAAGTGAAATACGACAGAATGAATTAATAATAGATTCCCACGACAATTTAATTATGGATGATGGATGGATGGATGGATGGATGGATGGATGGAAAAGAAGACTTACTGTCAATGCCGATCTCATCCACAGCTTTCACGAACTTGTTATGAAGTTCAGGGATCCAAATGAGCTTAGGTTTCTTGGCAGAGCTGGAAAAGCCACCCGCAATTTCCAAGTCATTTCTTTTCTTTCTAGAATTCGAACCATCTTCAGAAATCGAACCACCCATAATAAGGCTATCTTCGAATTCATATTGTATCTGCATTCTTTTCTTGAACACGTGTAGCCATATGTACCGTAGGTCCTTCCTTCTTATAGGCTTTACAAGGTAATCACAAGCGCCGCATTCAACCCCTTTTCATCACCTTGCTCGTTTCTTCATCTCTCGACATTACTAATTAATATATCATAAACAAACTGGATTAAAACTTATATACATACATGTACAGAGGGAAAGAAGAAGAAGAAGACTCACGTATCACTGGAATTTCCAAGTTGAGACTAATATATTTAAGAAACTCGGTTATCTATCCACGTCTCCCAGGTTCACATCAGTCATTACAATGTCAAACGTAAACCTCTCGTTTTTTATTTCCAAGCATATAAATTGCCTCTGTCGCTGAGTTGCACGACGTTACTGAAACTCACAAATCCATAAGTTAATTACACACACAACATCGAGAGACTCTCTCTCAACATAATTCAAAAAGCAATTTATAAAACGCGTCTAAATTCTTAACCAAAACGTGTTCTAATGTAGATGAAAAGTCAAGGAAAAGTCCCCAGATTCTCGAATCAAAAAGGATTTCAAAGGCAGAATTTATATAAATTCATGTAAATTCAAAACAATAATAAATTTGCAATCACTAAAAGTTAAATGTCAATGTTTGAAATTTCAAGTTCATAATCAACAATGTTGCAAGGCATCTCACATTGTAATTTGCATGCATTAAAAATAACATAGAAAAAACAGAGAAATTGATTAATGTACCTTTATAGTCACACATTGTAAGCATCCTTTCAACACTCTTCAACTCCTGCATATCATCATCTACAACAAGGACACGAACATCCGCTGGACAAAATTCAAATGAACCCATCGATCAAAAACTGAATTTTCACTATTGAATTCTCTGTATAATTTTCTAGCGATGAATTTAATTGAAAATACTTGTGAGAAAAGAAAGGGAGAATGTATGAGAGTGAGTCTGATATTTATAAGTAGATGATTACGCGGTTACTAAATATCTATCTTATCTAATATCCTTGATTTTCATAACAGAATGGTGGACATATAAGGAAACAAGAGAGTTCGAGATTGCTTTTTTTTTTTCAAAAAAAAAAAAAAATCACACGAGAGATTCACTGTAACAGAATCAAAAAATGGATAATGTAAAAAAATAAAAAATATCATGAATTGGGGATCAAGGCGACACCCCTTATCTATTAATTATAGAGATAAGCCCTAAATCAACACGCGCTAGCTAATTTAACCCCAATCGGTCTTTACAAAAAAAATTGAATTTCAAAACACCAGAAATCACCTATAAAAACGGTATTTCTCAACATTTATTGAACAGAGAGAGCTCACCTTTACAGTAAAATGAGCTTTAATGACATTTATAAGAGTAATTATAGGGCACTTATTACTACATTTTCTCAACACATATGCAAATGCAAAAAACAATCCTTACCAGCGGGATTAACAACAACAAGATGGTGAGGGGCATGTACAAGCCTCCTTTCTTCCTTTGATCGGCGGTATTCAAAGTTTTCACAGATTGTTCTGAGCGAGACTCAAGATCGATTTGCCAGATGCTGCTAAAATAGCCGTCATTGGTCTCTTTGTCCGTCGCAGATGGAATTCCTGAAATGGAGAATAAGTTAAAATCAGTTCAAGTTGAAGAGCAAAAGACACAAAAATACTTACGGTAAACCCCAAAATCTGGGGGATATCTAGGCGAAACATCCGGTTCGCTTCAGTCGGGCTCTTCCAATCTCCCCAACGAACGTAATTTTTCCTTCCAATCACTAATTTTGTTCGCACATCCTCAATGATCTTGCACTTAGCATTTGCCCGCATAAACCACCATCCATGTTCGCTCTTTGGGACGGGTCAAATGCACTAGGCGTGAGAGTTCAGCTGTTGTGGGATAATATATGGGCTTCTTTTTTTTTGAACAAAGTCAAGAAGCTCATAATCATGTGCCACCGATTAAACTTCAGGCTGCGTAATGGTAATGTTCCATTCTACGAGCAAGAAGTGATAGCCGGATGGAGTGGGGAATCAAGACCCGCTTCCATTGTGTCCAAATTCACGGCAACACAACCCTCGGTGAGGTTGGTTCCTTTCGCTCATCGAGGACGGCGCCCAGAAAAAAGACATCTTTCGGAGTTTCATAATTCCTATACAGCTGAGCGAGCATATCAACATCAATTATGCTCGCAATTTTGCTCGTCGGGTACTCATTCTCAACCCTAGTCCTATGAGGTTGTTCGGGCCAATCAAAATTATAGCGAGCATTATATTTCGCTTATATGTTGGGCTATGAGGAAGACCAACAGGGATATCGAGTTCTGTGTTATGTTCGCCGCCTAACCCTCTGTTCGACTCATCGACATTCACAGCCATCAAGAATTCCTCCCTCACATTATCATCATCCCTATTTACATCAAAACTATTTACAACCCTAGACCTAATTTGGGGTTGGGGCAAAGAATCCTCACTCGAATCATCCAAAAAAATCGCACGGGGTTAAATCCTATCTAATTCATTTAGGGCAAACATCGGAATCGGAGGAAAGAAACGCAAACGATTTGCCGAACTTGCCAACTAGACCTTGATCCCGGTATTTATCTCCGAACGCATTAAGCGTCGCATCTGGGGATTATATGAAAAAGGGGAGGAGAAACTATGGTGGTCCGATTCTATCGAAGCAGAAGAATTTGAAAGAGAAGCCATAATCGGAATTAAAGAGAGTATACAATAGTTACCTGAATGAGATCCTTCGACGAAATGATAATGCCCTTGCCGGAAGTTTCGGATTTAAGGAGAGTGAAGACAAAGACAAGAGAGAAGAGGAAAAGAAAGGAAAGGATTTGAGGCGGCAAAATGAGGTATTTATAGATACCGGGTTTAATTTTGAAAATCCGGCACAGAAGACGAAACGACAATCACTACGGCCCAATCAAATTGTAACAGCCGGGGCCCCATGATGAATATAAAGCGATCCGACTTGGGGGTATTGTTGTGTTCGATATAATTATTCAATTTAATCGAACACGTCAAAGGGACACGTGTAATATTCAACTATTAAAATAACCATGCTCGATGGACAAGTGTGCTCGACGCCATCGACCAAACAAGTTTGTTCGCCAGCCCGCCACTTGTCAACCAAGCGAGCATGCTCGCCAACTAAAGTGAGTTTTGTTCGCTAGCTCGCCGAGCGAACAGGTATGTTCGCCAGCTTACCGAGCAAACAGGTATAATCCTGAAGATATGTTGTGCTAATCAGATCGAGCAAAGAAGAAATTTAGATAGCCTGAATTGAATAACCTGAGGGTCAGGATATCTGAACTCAGGAAAGCTGAACTCAGTAAACCTGCGTAACCAAAGGGCTCAGATAACCTGAAGGCTCAGATAACCTGAGGATTCAGACAACCTGAAGACTCAGATATGCTCGATGCACAGATAACTCCGAGGGGCTCGGACAACGAGGACTCGAGATAACTGAAAGGCTCGAAATGCTCGATGAGGACAGTTTTCCAGTATAAAATTGATATGTCAGAAGAGGCGAACAAGACGATCAGTCGAGCAAAAGATTGATTTGGACGATCAAAAGAGTACCTTATAGACAAGCAAACGCAAAGATCAACCAGGAAGACGAAGTTGGAAATGTGGCAGCATCACATGAGTTCTTGCAAGACCCGAAGTCACCAGCTCATGCTTGCCAAACCAGCTCATGCTTGTCAAAGTACTATAAATAGAAGAAAAAAGAATAAGAGACAGGTTCACAAAAATTTCCTAGAGTGGTGAGGTTCAAAAAAATTCCAGAGCTCACAAAAATCCCTAGCACTCATATACTTACTCTCCAAATCATCTTCATTTATAGCGATTCATCTTCATGAGATGTATAATGTATTGTACGTGTAAAACTCGCAATACTACATCCCTGGCTTGGAACGCCCCCAGAGTAGTCATTTCTTGACGGTTGGGTCAACAAATTCTGTTATTTACGATTATATTTTACGTACATATTTTATTTGTGAGTTGTCATAGAATTAGCCACATAATATTCTCCATATAAAACAACTCGCAACAATTAGCATCACCCTTATTAGTTCCAAAAGGGTTATATGCCCAAATGGAGCTTTAATCAGTCCAATGATGGAACCCAATTACATGTGTATGGCCCAACAAATCAGATTTATTTTCCTATAATATTGAGAAGAATAAAGATTATTTTAATTTTGTTTTTCTCTTTGATCCTTTTATGCTGAAGAAGAAATTTAGACATTTAAGTTTTTTTCCTTACATGATCATGATATAATGTTTAAAACCTACTTATTTTATCTAAACATAATATAATCAATTCATAGAAAAATTATCTATTTAATTTTATTACAATAGTTTAATAATTTTTTATAAGGTAACATGCAAATTCAATCGGAAAAAATATAAGCACTTGAATTGAACTCATGACTTTATTACTATGCTTATTTATTGCATCAACTTAACCCCCAAACCAGCCAAACCAAATCAACTTATGCTTATGTTTTTAATGTAATGAGAAGTCAAAGGAAAAGTCTCGTACATATATTTCTAAAATACATTATGAGTGCACGGTGCACCCGAGTGCACATGAGACAAGCTCTTTTTCGAAACAATCTATTTGATTTTATTACAATAATTTAATGATAATTTTTTTAATAAGGTAAGGTGCAAATTCAACCAAAAAAAATATAAGCAAGTGAATTGAACTCATGACTTTTACAATAATTTAATGATAATTTTTTTAATAAGGTATTGTGCTTGTCTATTGCATCAAACTTAACACCCTTCCAGTCTCACATAATAACGTAATGAGAAGTCAAGAAAAAGTCTCGTGCATATAATTTTACTATTAATTCAAATGCTCAAATTAAAGCATTTCAAATTGCATCTTATAAATTTTTAAAACAACTTATAAAATAATAAAATTTATAAGATATTTAAAATAAGCTTATCAAACGGACTTTTAATCGAAGAGTCGGTTAACGAACTAATATGCATGACAAGAATAATAAATGTATACAAGTTAAGTTAATTAAATTTAAAGTTCGATGAGTAGGTTAATGGACAAATATGCATGACAAGAATAATCAGTTTATACAAGTTAAGTTAATTAAATTTATAAGTGTATATCTCATTTTTCTTGCACTTAACACTTATATATATATACCTCCATTCATACATGGCCTACCAAATCGACATGCATATTTATTGTTTTTCATATTTCATAACAGCCATATGTTGATTTTTTTTACTTTGCAACTTCATGGATTTTCCTAATGGTAAGGTCTCATTTTTTTTAATGGGTCACTCCATATACCCGAGTGCAAGTGCGCCCTTGGTGTCTGAGACCCACTCTATTTATTTTGATCCTGTGAGTTTTTAAAATTCTGAAATTAGTTAGAACCAGCTCAAAGAAAGTTACCGAACCCAGTCTTCGCCACATGTGTATTTATTTTTCCTTTATGTAGTTCAATAACTTGCATCGTTTTGAAATTTGTCTCGATTGTTTTGACTTTTTTTAATTTTGATTTTATAAATTTTTAAAATTTTAGAATTGGTCCAGATATTGACTTGAGCAGATTTTTTTTTTTCATTTATTTTTAATGCACCATATGGCATTTTCATATTTCTTTTATGTGTGTTGCCGTTATGGGCTCCTGGGGAACAATTTCATGTATTTGAAGCCTTGAAGCGAAAAGCTATTCCAAACACAAACAGAAACATGCATGTACAATTTTAAACATTTCCGCATCAAAAAGATCACAAAGTATTGCATATTGATGTAGCAAGAGACATGAATTAAAGTGAAAAATAGATAAGCAATGTTGTATTGTATCCTAAGATCTGAAAAAAAAAAAAAAAGATGATAGCCAAACGAGCTACACGAAGAAATTATTACAACACTAGAATGAAAAGCCAATAGTTTTCAACTTCTCTTTCTCAAATTACCTACAAGAATATCAATATGAACATTGTCGCCACTAGTTATTTTGACAAATATCAGACTAAGGCCGAAAATAAACAGCATGCCAAAACTCAGGGCTTGGAAGATCAGAGAACAAAGGATCTAAAAAATCTTGGCCGTCGGATGGAACAACGCGCGTGGTGACAGGACTCGATACTTTTAACAGCACTGGACAAGGAGTACAAGAAGAAGAAGAAGATGGAGCATTGAAATCCAGGTTTTGCCAACTGTTTTTTGAGTATAAGTGGGAGAAATTATTAGGTTCGTGTAGGTGACATTAGATGTCACGTATTAGGAACTACACGAGACATGTTGTAGTATACTTAAAAGCAGACTTTGAGTATAAGTGGAGATTGTTGGGATTATACTGGAAAGTATGCTTTTACTTTGTATAATCAAAACTGAATTTCGGACTTATTTACTGAAATAAATTGTTTATCACTGATGCTTTAAATATCATCGAATGTTACATATATTTACTGCATAACTGTTCATTAAATACTACGTGTTACATTGTAGTTTATTTAGTGATACCAGATCACAGAAGATTAAATTAACAGTCCCTTGTAACTAAAAGTACACTATTCACGACCTAGATGGAAATGAACAATCAATCGTGAAAGGTTGAAGTGTAAGGCTCGGATTGGCTTGTCTTGACCAAAAGATTACACTAGTGCATGACTGATGCACTGAATAGGACCTACAGGAGGACAAATTCTTCAGAACTGAACAAGGAAGAATTAGACCTCAGTGGTTCGTTATTTCTTAATCTTCGTTCCTTAAATAGGATCACGTGTGGTTGGTAACTATTGCTTTGACTTATCATGGGTAGAGAATCAACGAGGTTCAATACTTTTTATCTTGGGCAATATTATTGGTCACATGTGATTGCTAAGATTTAATACGGAGAATCGTGTGCAAGTACGCTTGTTCGATTTGCCCCCTTGGGAGGTTCATAAGCTTTATCATACCAAATCTTGCAAGTGGAACTAGTTTCGGTATGGATAATAATGTTGAACCGTTCTTAACCAAGGACAAAAGATATTAATTAATGGAAAGCTATTTTTGGTGGCTCGAATTAATTAATGGGCTAGATAATCTTAAACACGGAAATAATAACCGAGAGCCATATTGATCGTAATATGGTTTAAGATGGATAGTGCAATATTAATTATGTAGTGGGATTAATTAATATTTATGGGCTTGAATTATATTGTGGCTCAATATTGATAATTCAAGATCC
Source organism: Stenogyne calaminthoides (assembly GCA_037126765.1). NCBI lineage: Eukaryota > Viridiplantae > Streptophyta > Magnoliopsida > Lamiales > Lamiaceae > Stenogyne > Stenogyne calaminthoides. The sequence goes on from JBBCBC010000018.1 coordinate 515,576, forward strand.
ATTGGAAGGTCCAATCTTAATTCTCCTAAAGGCCCCCTAAGTAGCCCAACATAAAGTCCAATAACTGAAAAAGGTGTTCAAAATAAATATTGTTGCCTTATTTTTCCTAATATTTTCGAAAATTATGGATTAAAGGGAGAAAGATTTTCTTTGAATTTTGTTATGGAATGAAGATATGTATTCTTGGAATACAAGATTATCTCATTAAATTCAAGAAATCTCCCGCTTGGTTATCCATATAGCATATTTCGAAATTTTGAGAAAAAAGGGGAAAGAAAGATTTTCTTGATTTTCTTGAAAAGATATTATGAAAGATATGTATTTCTTGAAATACAAGAATATCTCATAAATTCAAGAAGATCCAAATCTTGGATTCTTGCCCTATTTTTTGGAAAATATTCCATAAAAAAGAGGAGGTGGGATTTTGTGGAATATTATAATTATGGGAAAAAGAATATAGGAGATATATTCAAGATTTCTTGGAGATCAAGAAAAGATTTTCCACATTGTTTTTGCCCTAAAAAATTGACCACCACTCCTCTATAAATAGGGGATGATTCTTTTCATTCCCAAGTACAATTCCATGTGCTGGAAAAATTAGTAAATCCACAAAGGTGGTGCAACAAAGTTTGTTTTCCTTTTGTTAATTGTTCGCAAGCGTCCTACCACCGGATAGTCGAGCAAGGATTAAGGGAATACTTGGAAAGTTCTTTTGGTGTGTCTAATCAACAAGACCATTGCCGTTCCAAGGCGTATGTTCACGTAAACTCGTAGAATTTTTCTCATGCGAGGATTTACGTGAATTGATTATATGCATGATTTGTTGTTGATTATTATTTGAATTAATATAGGATTAATTCATACTAGTAATAATTATAAGAATTAAATTTGTATTTAAATATTTATCCCGAATAGATCCGTGCAACTTATTCCCCAACACGCACTTGGTGTCATGTGGGAGACCCACTCTATTTTTTTTTTTGATCCTATAAGTTTTTAAAATTTGAAATTAGTTCAGAACGGCTCAAAGAGTTACCCAACTGATACTTTGCCACATGTGTATTTATTTTTCCTTTATGTAGTTCAATAACTTGCATCGTTTTGAAATTGGTCTCGATTGTTTTGACTTTTTTAATTTTGATTTTATAAATTTTTAAAATTTTAGAATTGGTCCAGATATTGACTTGAGCAGATTTTTTTTTTTTTCATTTATTTTTAATGCACCATATGGCATTTTCATATTTCTTTTATGGGTGTTGCCATGATGGGCTCCTTGGGAACAATTTCATGTATTTGAAGCCTTGTTGAAGGCTTGAAGCGAAAAGCTATTCCAAACACAAACAGAAACATGCATGTACAATTTTAAACATTTCCGTATCAAAAGCTCATTTTGTATCTTTCATTTTGATATTCATATGCATCAGCCAAACTATATGTAACTCACAAAGTAGAGAGAAAGAAGATGCTACAAGTTTAAAATATAAATGACAATATAATCTTAATCACAAAGTATTGCATATTGATGTAGCAAGAGACATGAATTAAAGTGAAAAATAGATAAGCAATGTTGTATTGTATCCTAAGATCTGAAAAAAAAAAAAAAATAGATGATAGCCAAACGAGCTACACGAAGAAATTATTACAACACTAGAATGAAAAAACCAATAGTTTTCAACTTCTCTTTCTCAAATTACCTACAAGAATATCAATATGAACATTGTCGCCACTAGTTATTTTGACAAATATCAGACCTACTAAGGCCGAAATAAACAGCATGCCAAAACTCAGGGCTTGGAAGATCAGAGAACAAAGGATCTAAAAATCTTGGCCGTCCGGATGGAACAGCGGCGTGGTGGTGGCAGGACTCGATTCTTCAAATAGCACTGGGCAAGAAGAAGAAGAAGATGGAGCATTGAAATCAAGGTTCTGCTCGTTATTGGTGCTGCACGCAGTAGATACTTGTGCAGGGGCAGTTATGTGTTGCTACTGCTGCTATTCTACTCGTTTTTAGTTTATACTTCTGAAATCATTCACAATAAAATGCAATTAACATCAATCTTGATAGATACAAATATTAGTTTAGTTGGGACCAAAATGAACGAGAAACAAACCTGCAAATGGCTAGAAACATTCTCTCTTGTCAGCGATGACTCGTTCATCAAGCCGTGTATTAGCTTTGGAGTAGCTTCTGCAAGTGAAATACGACAGAATGAATTAATAATAGATTCCTACGACAATTTAATTAATGATGGATGGATGGATGGATGGATGGATAGAAAGAAGACTTACTGTCAATGCCGATCTCATCCACAGCTTTCACGAACTTGTTATGAAGTTCAGGGATCCAAATGAGCTTAGGTTTCTTGGCAGAGCTGGAAAAGCCACCCGCAATTTCCAAGTCATTTCTTTTCTTTCTAGAATTCGAACCATCTTCAGAAATCGAACCACCCATAATAAGGCTATCTTCGAATTCATATTGTATCTGCATTCTTTTCTTGAACACGTGTAGCCATATGTACTGTAGGTCCTTCCTTCTTATAGGCTTTACAAGGTAATCACAAGCGCCACATTCAACCCCTTTCATCACCTTGCTCGTTTCTTCATCTCTCGACATTACTAATTAATATATCATAAACAAACTGGATTAAAACTAACATTTATATACATACATGTAGAGAGGGAAAGAAGAAGAAGAAGACTCACGTATCACTGGAATTTCCAAGTTGAGACTAATATATTTAAGAAACTCGAAGCTATCCCGTCGCCCAGGTTCATCAGTCATTACAATGTCAAACGTAAACCTCTTTTTTTTTATTTCCAAGCATATAAATTGCCTCTGTCGCTGAGTTGCACGGCGTTACTGAAACTCACAAAATCCATAAGTTAATTACACACACAACATCGAGAGACTCTCTCAACATAATTCAAAAGCAATTTATAAAACGCGTCTAAATTCTTAACCAAAACGTGTTCTAATGTAGATGAAAAGTCAAGGAAAAGTCCCCAGATTCTCGAATCAAAGGATTTCAAAGGCAGAACTTATATAAATTCATGTAAATTCAAAACAATAACAAATTTGCAATCACTAAAAGTTAAATGTCAATGTTTGAAATTTCAAGTTCATAATCGACAATGTTGCAAGGCATCTCACATTGTAATTTGCATGCATTAAAAATAACATAGAAAAAACAGAGAAATTGATTAATGTACCTTTATAGTCACACATTGTAAGCATCCTTTCAACACTCTTCAACTCCTGCATATCATCATCTACAACAAGGACACGAACATCCGTTGGACAAAATTCAAATGAACCCATCGATCAAAAACTGAATTTTCACTATTGAGTTCTCTGTATAATTTTCTAGCGATGAATTTAATTGAAAATACTTGTGAGAAAAGAAAGGGAGAATGTATGAGAGTGAGTCTGATATTTATAAGTAGATGATTACGCGGTTTCTAAATATCTATCTTATCTAATATCCTTGATTTTCATAACAGAATGGTGGACATATAAGGAAACAAGAGAGTTCGAGATTGCTTCTTTTTTTTCAAAAATAAAAAAATCACACGAGAGATTAATGTAAAAAAATAAAAAATATCATGAAGTGGGGATCAAGGCGACACCCCTTATCTATTAATTATAGAGATAAGCCCTAAATCAACACGCGCTAGCTAATTTAACCCCAATCGGTCTTTACAAAAAAACTGAATTTCAAAACACCAGAAATCACCTATAAAAACTGTATTTCTCAACATTTATTGAACAGAGAGCTCACCTTGTAGTGATCTGATCACTACTGCTACTGTCATACATATTTTTATGGGTAATTTCTAATAAAATGAAGATATATGAATAAAAGAGAAAAGATAGAGAGATTGAAGGGGAGGAGTTACAGAGAAATAGAGAGAGAGACAGAGAATGCGAGAACGGCGATAAGAGGAAGAAGACTGAAATTGTTTCTGCTTACCCATTTCTCTGCAGGATTCCCCTATTTAATCATAGGTGCAACAATACAAACACAAATGGGCTTAAACATAAGATAATAAGGTCCAATGAAATATCAACTAAATTGGCTAGTCCCTTAATGAAAATAATAATTAACATAAGTCAAATTATATAACCCAACTCATGATCATGACAATACTCCCCGTTTTTTGAGATCCTTGTCCCCAAGGATCTAGGATGATGTTAAGCTAAAAATGAAACGACCAAAGCGGAAATGGATGGGTTATTGATAGAGAATTGTTTTTCTAGTGCCCTTTTCGGGTGACCCTCTCAACATCCTCTCGGAAGATCTAAATAACCAGGTCCATAGTATACTTCAACATGACCCTTTGTTGTAATGCATCAACTTTCCAAAGAGGTTGATATTGTAATCAAGAGCCAATGCAACTAGCACACTGGAAGTCCTGCCGCTTGAAAAGCATGACAAGAAACACATGGTACAATGCTCCAATGTGGCCCAATTGACTTGCATATAGGTGGTGGATAAAAAGTAAGTTGCTTGAAGAATATGCCAACTTAGTAATGGTGACTCCGGTGTTTTGGCTACACAATCAGCCATCAAATTACAATGCCAAGATTTGACAAATTCACCATGCCCAATGGAAGTGCGAACCATGCCAATGTATACCCTATTGATTTCTCACTTAGCGGTCATCCCGATCAAGCATCCCCAATGATAAGGGTATCGATAGTTCGAGCATTAAAGAACTACACTTGTAATACCGAGAGCCTCTCCAAAACTCCACAAAGAAACCGCAAGCGACTTAAGTATCAATCATAATCCCTCATTTTCTATCACAAGAGCCCTAAGCTCCAATTTGATTACAACCATAGAATTTCGGCAGACATCTCTCACTTTGAATGAGCCTTGTCCCCATGGCTCAAAGAGTCGATTTTTATTTGCCTATATTTTTTAGTTGCCAACCGCATCCTATCATAATTAAGATAGTACACAAGGAAGAGTGATGAAACACCGGAAGCACTCACTTCAACATCTAACACGTCAACGAAAAAAAAATACCACATAACCAATTTCTCCAAGCTTAATGACACCTCTATTTTTTATTATAGAAACTTCTTCAATTGCCATTAAGAATGGCAAATCATTTTGTCTGGTGAGGAGTTGATATGTAAGCATTAACCTAAATCCCTCAATGTCGCCCTTGAGAAACCTTTTCTTGAGTCGGGATACCCAACACCAAACACGTAGATGAACTCTTCAAGTACCAACATAAATTGAAGTATGCATAATGCAACCGTAAGCTCCACCAAAAGATGAAGGATACTTATCCTATATTGGAAAAAATTGGCTGCTAATACTCATAAAGCACTCAGAAATTTATCATCACCTAGCTTTGATTTTCAAAAAAATTCCATGCACAACCAATTTAGAAAATAAGAGCTCTAGTGAACCCATCACAATAACACCACCAGCAAAGTAACAATCATATTCACATTTACGCTTTTCCCCAAAGTCACAAAACAACTCAACATCCCAATATGTAATACCACCCCGATATAATTATCCACATAATATGCATCAACTCCTTTACCACTATCACTATCAATAAGCATTTTCGAATTCAACATCACAGCATTTGCAATTTCTCATAGGCTCTTACTATTGAAATCATAGGGGAGGCCAAAACTCATCACCGGAAGAATTCATAAGAGGGAAGTATTTTTCTTACCTCTTGTTCCATTCCATCAATTTCGGGAACTCGTTTAGAGCATTTTCGAAATTTTTCCTAGCCTTCTTCACCAAAACTCTCACCATCCGTGGCATCTTTAACGGATGAGTATCGCCTAGCCCGACGATTTGGTATTGCTCGAGCCTGTTTTCTTCACACCCAAACCCATACTCTTCTTTACGGTATCCTTCAATGCCACACAACCCTCGATAGTATATCCAACCCAATTCCCATCCCCATTAACACTCCAATTAATCAAACCCATCGCTCATGAAGACGCGCCATTACTACAATTCCCTATTTCCTTCACACTCATGTAATTGAAAAACTCCTTTCCCACATCGGACAATGAATGATTCCATCAAAATTACTACTACAATTTTTCACATTATCACAACTATTATTTTCCACAATCCAAAATCTAGGATGAAACCCACCAAACATAGGAAATATGCATGACAAGAATAATCAGTTTATACAAGTTAAGTTAATTAAATTTATAAGTGTATATCTCATTTTTCTTGCACTTAACACTTATATATATACCTCCATTCATACATGGCCTACCAAATCGACTTATGTTTATGTTTTTAATGTAATGAGAAGTCAAAGGAAAAGTCTCGTACATATATTTCTAAAATACATTATGAGTGCACGGTGCGGTGTGCACCGAGTGCACATGAGACCAACTATTTTTTGAAACAATCTATTTGATTTTATTACAATAATTCAATGATAATTTTTTTAATAAGGTAAGGTGCAAATTCAACCAAAAAAAAATATAAGCAAGTGAATTGAACTCATGACTTTTAATTATTGTGCTTGTCTATTGCATCAAACTTAACACCCTTCCAGTCTCACATAATAACGTAATGAGAAGTCAAGAAAAAGTCTCGTGCATATAATTTTACTATTAATTCAAATGCTCAAATTAAAGCATTTCAAATTGCATCTTATAAATTTTTAAAACAACTTATAAAATAATAAAATTTATAAGATATTTAAAATAAGCTTATCAAAGCGGACTTTTAATGAAGAGTTGGTTAACGAACTAATATGCATGACAAGAATAATAAATGTATACAAGTTAAGTTAATTAAATTTAAAGTTCGATGAGTAGGTTAATGGACAAATATGCATGACAAGAATAATCAGTTTATACAAGTTAAGTTAATTAAATTTAGAGTTTTTTGCATTTTGGTCCCATGAACCACACCATGTTTTCAATCTAGTCCCCTACTTGACAGAACTAGTCCCACAAGAATTTTAATTTGCAAATATGGTCCCACAATTTACCAAGTTTGCACATTTGGTCCCAAAATTAAACGGTTGCTTTGACGGCATCTCGTTAATCATGTAAACGGACTTTGTTAAAACGTATAATTAATATGTGTTAAACATTAACTGTCTTAACAAATTAATTGAGTTTTTTGTACTTTTGGTCTCATGAATCACGCCATGTTTTCAATCTAGTCCCACCCTGGCGGAAACTAGTCCCACAAGAATTTTAATTTGCAAATGTGGTCCCACATTTTACCAAGTTTGCACATGTGGTCCCAAAATTAAATGGCTCTTGGACGGCATCTAGATTAAACGCTAAACGAAAATGCATCAAACGATAATTAATACTCCTCCGTCCCAATTTTTAAGAAACTCTTTTCATTTTTTTTCTTATTTTTTTTTTTGTCTCAATCTTTAAGGAACATTTCTTAAAATGGATATACTCATTTTATCACTTTATCACATAAAATACTACTCCCTATGTCCTAACTTTGATTGTCCACTTTAGTAGATAGCAGTCCTAATTTTGTTTGGTCATTCCTAATAAGAAAATAAAGCAACTTTCAATTCTATTTAATATTATTATTCCTCCACCAAATCCACTTTACACCATTTAATACTATTATTTATCTCCACTAAATCCACTTTTACACTATTTAATATTATTTATCTCCTACTTTTCTTAATTTACGTGTCTCTGATGATTTTGCCTATTTGGCCAATCAAAATTAGGATGGGGAGTAATAACCAACTCTTATTACCCCCCAACTACCCATCACTTTATCACATAAAATACTATGAGTACCAAAATAGGACTCACATTAAGATGCAAGAAACTAACCACACCGCTATAGGGTCTTAGATGCAAAAAATGATAAGTAGTATAATAAAAATCGTTGGAAAAATCACTCATTTATTCCGTTTTATCTATTTAGCGGATGTGAAAAACTAGGTTTTGGGAAAAAATTGTGGAAACACTTGATTTTCCCACCAATTTTATCTAATTTGAATTCAATGGGACTAAAAGTGAAAGTATATTGGCGCCTAAAAAAAACATGATTAGCTGAAAATTGGCGTAAAAAAAGAAATGGAGGGAAGAATTTTGGGTTTTTGGAACCTATGGGACCATATGTGCAAGTGGGCTCACGTAAGTTAATTGGTTAATTTTGTGTTAATTATGTTTCATAACTTATGGGACTAAAAATGCAAGTGGTTAAAAAGGTGGTTAAGCTTTTAATTGAGAATTAATTATGTCCCATAACTTATGGGACCACATTTTGAAAGTCAATTTAACGGTTTCCGTCAAGGTGGGACCACATTTGCAAATTAAAATTCTTATGAGACTAGTTACATCAAGAGTGGGACTAGATTGAAAACATGGTGTGGTTCATGGGACCAAAAGTGCAAAAACTCATTAAATTTATAAGTGTATATCTCATTTTTTCTTGCACTTAACACTTATATATATACCTCCACCATCAATCACCTCCATTCATACATGGCCTACCAAATCGACATGCATATTTATTGTTTTTCATATTTCATAACAGCCATATGTTGATTTTTTTACTTTGCAACTTCATGGATTTTCCTAAATGTAATATGTAGTCGAAATTATTTCTTAACTGTGGGGGTAAGGGAATAGGTGTCCTTCGGCGTTCAACTACTCATAGTTTTTTGTTGGATTTTCAGGTACGAATATGATACATTAGAACTCAAATCTTCTTGGGTTTCCAAATTATGCAAGATGCTACAAAATATTAAAAAAAAAAATCTTAATCACATAGTATTGCATATTGTGGAGCAAGAGATATGAATTAAAATGAAAAATAGTTAAGCGTGTTTTATTGTATCCTACGATCATGAAATCAAAAAATGGATGATGGCCAGATGACAATTTCTTCAACACTAAACGAAGAAATCATTACAACTCTAGGGTGAAAAAAACCAATAGTTTTTCCACTTTTCTTTCTCAAATTATCTACAAGAATAGCAATATTAACATTGTTGTCACTAATTATTTTGATATATATAGCACATCGCCGAGCATGAACTATTGATGCAACAACAAGACCATTAAAATCGAGCGCCAAAATTCTGCTTCTTAATTCCGGTGCTCCACACCGTGAGATATTTATCGAGAAAATTCACAATTTTTGCTACATATTATGACTTATATTCAGTAAAAATGTGTTTTTGTGTTAAATTATTAGGTATAAACTTTCTGCTTCTTTCATGTTGATGCTACATTTTAATTTTCTTTTATACATGATGCGAATTGCCTAATGAGATACCTATGTTAGTCCTTAAAGGGACTATAGTGCTGAAATTTGTAAATAGTGAGGACTAATTTCAAAAAAATAAAATACTAAGGGGGCAAAAATTAAAATTGGTACAAGTTGAAGGACAAACAAATTGTACTTATCCTTATTTTTAATAGGGACTAAAGTTTTTTTAGCCCAATAACTTTGGGCCGTTTTAATTTGGTCCCTTTTATATCAAAGGTTATAGTATTGTCACGGTATGTTTGATCTTTTTTTATTTTAGTCCCGAATAATCAACCCGGTTGGTCAATTGGTAAGTAGCCATCACGTGGAATTTTATTTTCATTTCTCCTTTTTTTTTTTATCCGTCATGTATATATTTCCTATTTTTATTATTGATTTATTTTTATTCAATTATTTAACAAAAGGTCGGCACGGTTAGGGTCAGTTAAGGAATACCTTGCACCTAACAAGACGTTAAGGAATAAATAAGCATAACAAATATGGAAGGAGGAAGTTTGAAAAATACATAACACTAATCATAACCCAGTTAATGTTACTAAGTCCAAATTATGTAGGGAAAACAGAGGTAAAACTTGGGAAAGAAATAATTAACATAAAATTGAAGGATCGATCTAAAATGTAAATGCTGTATTTATAATTTCAGCCAAGAAAAAATAAGGATTTCAGGTTATAGAATTCCTTCTCACTTTTTTCACTCCGAATAGAGCATAATTGAAGGATGAAGGTGGCGCTGCCACTGGATGGGGCGGCGGTGGGTTCATGGAGAAGAGTCTTTAAAATGGCCTTAATGGTGATGGGTCTTTTGTTATGACCCGAATCCCTAAACCCGACTCGAAAAACCGACCCAACCCGAAACCCTATTAAATAAGTGAATAAAAAATAAACAAAAATAAAAAATAGAAGATACACACACCCTAAAAAAAATAAAGGAGAAATGAAAAAAAACATTCCACGTGGCGGTTGACGGTTATAAAATCGGTTGGTGCCAGTTTTTTTTTTGGACTAAATTCAAAAATAAGTAACAAACAACGATTGGCGATATAAATTTCGAAATCTAAAGTACCAATTTTAAAACGATCCAAAATTATTGAGCTACAAAAAAATTCAATAATTTTAATAGAAAGTAAAAAGAAAGTATTATTTAGAGGTCAATTCAAATTATATTTTTTATAGTCCAATAACTTTGCATTGTTTACAAATTGGTTTCAATTGTATTGACTTATTTATTTGGCAAGGTCTCATATACACTTGATGCGGACTCTAGATCCGTGCACTCACTTTGACCCTACCCATTTTATTGTGGATCCTTATTTTCACTAATGGTAAGGTCTCATTTTTTTTAATGGGTCAATCATATACCCGAGTGCAGTGCGCATTCAATTTTTTTTTTAAAATTCTGAAATTAGTTCAGAATTGACTCAAAGAAAGTTAATGAATGTCTTCCCACATGTGTATTTATTTTTCCTTTATGTAGTTCAATAACTTGCATCGTTTTGAAATTTGTCTCGATTGTTTTGACTTTTTTTTAATTTTGATTTTATAAATTTTTTAAAATTTTAGAATTGGTCTAGATATTGACTTGAGCAGATTTTTTTTTCATTTATTTTTAATGCACCATATGGCATTTTTCATATTTCTTTTATGGGTGTTGCCATGATGGGCTCCTTGGGAACAATTTCATGTATTTGAAGCCTTGTTGAAGGCTTGAAGCGAAAAAGCTATTCCAAACACAAACAGAAACATGCATGTACAATTTTATATATGATATCTTTCATAGCTTACCACCTCTTATTGATATTCATATGCATCAGCCAAACTATATGTAACTCACAAAGTAGAGAGAAAGAAGATGCTACAAGTTTAAAATATAAATGACAGTATAATCTTAATCACAAAGTATTGCATATTGATGTAGCAAGAGACATGAATTAAAGTGAAAAATAGATAAGCAATGTTGTATTGTATCCTAAAATTACCTACTAAGAATATCAATATGAACATTGTCGCCACTAGTTATTTTTACAAATATCAGACCTACTAAGGCCGAAATAAACAGCATGCCAAAACTCAGGGCTTGGAAGATCAGAGAACAAAAGGATCTAAAAATCTTGGCCGTCGGATGGAACAGCGCACGTGGTGGCAGGACTCGATTCTTCAAATAGCACTGGGCAAGAAGAAGAAGAAGATGGAGCATTGAAATCAAGGTTCTGCTCGTTATTGGTGCTGCACGCAGTAGATACTTGTGCAGGGCAGTTATGTGTTGCTACTGCTGCTATTCTACTCGTTTTTAGTTTATACTTCTGAAATCATTCACAATAAAATGCAATTAACATCAATCTTGATAGATACAAATATTAGTTTAGTTGGGACCAAAATGAACGAGAAACAAACCTGCAAATGGCTAGAAACATTCTCTCTTGTCAGCGATGACTCGTTCATCAAGCCGTGTATTAGCTTTGGAGTAGCTTCTGCAAGTGAAATACGACAGAATGAATTAATAATAGATTCCCACGACAATTTAATTAATGATGGATGGATGGATGGATGGATGGATGGATGGATGGATGGATGGATAAAGAAGACTTACTGTCAATGCCGATCTCATCCACAGCTTTCACGAACTTGTTATGAAGTTCAGGGATCCAAATGAGCTTAGGTTTCTTGGCAGAGCTGGAAAAGCCACCCGCAATTTCCAAGTCATTTCTTTTCTTTCTAGAATTCGAACCATCTTCAGAAATCGAACCACCCATAATAAGGCTATCTTCGAATTCATATTGTATCTGCATTCTTTTCTTGAACACGTGTAGCCATATGTACCGTAGGTCCTTCCTTCTTATAGGCTTTACAAAGGTAATCACAAGCGCCGCATTCAACCCCTTTCATCACCTTGCTCGTTTCTTCATCTCTCGACATTACTAATTAATATATCATAAACAAACTGGATTAAAACTTATATACATACATGTACAGAGGGAAAGAAGAAGAAGAAGACTCACGTATCACTGGAATTTCCAAGTTGAGACTAATATATTTAAGAAACTCGAAGCTATCCACGTCTCCCAGGTTCACATCAGTCATTACAATGTCAAACGTAAACCTCTCGTTTTTTATTTCCAAGCATATAAATTGCCTCTGTCGCTGAGTTGCACGGCGTTACTGAAACTCACAAATCCATAAGTTAATTACACACACAACATCGAGAGACTCTCTCTCAACATAATTCAAAAAGCAATTTATAAAAGCGCGTCTAAATTCTTAACCAAAAACGTGTTCTAATGTAGATGAAAAGTCAAGGAAAAGTCCCCAGATTCTCGAATCAAAGGATTTCAAAAGGCAGAATTTATATAAATTCATGTAAATTCAAAACAATAATAAATTTGCAATCACTAAAAGTTAAATGTCAATGTTTGAAATTTCAAGTTCATAATCAACAATGTTGCAAGGCATCTCACATTGTAATTTGCATGCATTAAAATAACATAGAAAAAACAGAGAAATTGATTAATGTACCTTTATAGTCACACATTGTAAGCATCCTTTCAACACTCTTCAACTCCTGCATATCATCATCTACAACAAGGACACGAACATCCGCTGGACAAAATTCAAATGAACCCATCGATCAAAAACTGAATTTTCACTATTGAATTCTCTGTATAATTTTCTAGCGATGAATTTAATTGAAAATACTTGTGAGAAAAGAAAGGGAGAATGTATGAGAGTGAGTCTGATATTTATAAGTAGATGATTACGCGGTTACTAAATATCTATCTTATCTAATATCCTTGATTTTCATAACAGAATGGTGGACATATAAGGAAACAAGAGAGTTCGAGATTTCTTTTTTTTCAAAAAAAAAAAATCACACGAGAGATTCACTGTAACAGAATCAAAAAATGGATAATGTAAAAAAATAAAAAATATCATGAATTGGGGATCAAGGCGACACCCCTTATCTATTAATTATAGAGATAAGCCCTAAATCAACACGCGCTAGCTAATTTAACCCCAATCGGTCTTTACAAAAAAAATTGAATTTCAAAACACCAGAAATCACCTATAAAACGGTATTTCTCAACATTTATTGAAACAGAGAGCTCACCTTTACAGTAAAATGAGCTTTAATGACATTTATAAGAGTAATTATAGGGCACTTATTACTACATTTTCTCAACACATATGCAAATGCAAAAAAACAATCCTTACCGGCGGGATTAACAACAACAAGATGGTGAGGGGGCATGTACAAGCCTCCTTTCTTCCTTTGATCGGCCGCGGTATTCAAAGTTTTCCGCAGTTGTTCGGCGAGACTCAAGATCGATTTGCCAGATCTTTGCTAAAATAGCCGTCATTGGTCTCTTTGTCCGTCGAGATGGAATTCTGAAATGGAGAATAAGTTAAAATCAGTTCAAGTTGAAGAGCAAAAGACACAAAAATACTTACTTGGTAAACCCCAAAATCTGGGGGGATATCTAGGCGAGCATCCGGTTCGGCTTCAAAGTCGGACTCTTCCAATCTCCCCAACGAACCGTAATTTTTCCTTCCAATCACTAATTTTTGTTCGCACATCCTCAATGATCTTGCACTTAGCATTTGCTGCATAAACTTGACCATCCATGTTCGCTCTTGGGGCCCGGGTCAAATGCACTAGGCGTGAGAGTTCATTTTGCGTCAGGATAATATATGGGCTTCTTTTTGCGAACAAAGTCAAGAAGCTCATAATCATGTGCCACCGATTAAACCCAAGTGCGTAATGGTAATGTTCCATTCTACGAGCAAGCGAGTGATAGCGGATGGAGTGGGAATCAAACCCGCTTCCATTGTGTCCAAATTCACGGCAACACAACCCTCGGGGAGGCTAATGCTTTCGCTCATCGGGACCGGCCGAGAAAAAGACATCTTTCGGGAGTTTCATAATTCCTATATCTGTTGGCGAGCATATCAACATCAATTATGCTTTTAATTTTGCTCATCGGTACTCATTCTCAACCCTAGTCCTATGAGGTTGTTGGGCCAATCAAAATTATAGCGAGCATTATACTGCTATATATGTTGGCTATGAGGAAGACCAACGGGGATATCGAGTTACGTGTTATGTTCGCCGCCCTAACCCTACATTCGACTCATCGACATTCCGTACCATCAAGAATTCCTCCTCACATTATCATCATCCCTATTTACATCAAAACTATTTACAACCCTAGACCTAATTTGGGGTTGGGGCAAAGAATCCTCACTCGAATCATCCAAAAAATCGGTACGGGTTAAATCCCTATCTAATTCATTTAGGCAAAGATCGGAATCGGAGGAAAGAACGGCAAACGTTGCGCAACTTGCCAACGAGACCTTGATCCCGAGGTATTTATCTCGACGCATTAGCGTCCGCTGGGGATTGTCTGAAAAGAGGGGAGGAGAAACTATGGTGGTCCGATTCTATCGGCGTAAGAATTTGAAAGAGAAGCCATAATCGGAATTAAAAGAGTATACAATAGTTATTGAATGAGATCCTTTCTTGAAATGATAATGCCTTTGTTAGGAAGTTTCAGACATAAAAGAAAGAAGACAAAGAAAGAGAGAGAAGAGGAAAAGAAAGGAAAGGATTTGAGTGACAAAATGAGGTATTTATAGATAACGGGGTTTAATTTTGAAAATCCGCACGAACATTTAAACGACAATCACTACGGCCCAATCAAATTGTAACAGTAGGGGCCCCATGATGAATATAAAGCGATCCGACTGGGGGTATTGTTGTGTTCGATATAATTATTCAATTTAATCTAACACGCCAAAGTGACACGGTAATATTCAACTATTAAAATAACCATGCTTTCGATGGATAAGTGTGCTCGACGCCATCAATCAAACAAGTTTGTTCATATTTCGCTAACTTGTCAACCAAGCGAGCATGCTCGCCAACTAAAGTGAGTTTTGTTCAGCTCGCCGAGTTTAACAGTATGTTCGCCACCATACCGGCAAACAAGTATAATCCTCAAGATATGTTGTCTTAATCGGACGAGCAAAGAAGAAATTTAGATACTTTGAATTGAATAACCCGAGGTAATGATATCCGAACTCAGAAAGTTTAACTCAAGAACTCACAGAACCAAAGGGCTCTGTGATAACCTGAAGGCTCCGTGATAACCCGAGGATTCGCATAACCTCAAGACTCGAGATATGCTCGGATGCACGTATGATAACCGAGGGCTCAGACAACCTGAGGACTCAGATAACCTGAAGGCTCAGAAATGCTCGATGAGGACAGTTTTCAAGTATAAAATTGATATGTCAGAAGAGGCGAACAAGACGATCAGTCGAGCAAAAGATTGATTTGGACGATCAAAAGAGTACCTTATAGACAAGCAAACGCAAAGATCAACCAGGAAGACGAAGTTGGAAAGCGTATAAAGATCACATATGTTCTTGCAAGACCAAGTCACCGACTCATGCTTACAAACCAAATTTCATGCTTGTCAAAGTACTATAAATAGAAGAAAAAAGAATAAGAGACAGGTTCACAAAAAATTTCCCAGAGTGGTGAGGTTCAAAAAAATTCCAGAGCTCACAAAAATCCCTAGCACTCATATACTTACTCTCCAAATCATCTTCATTTATAGCGATTCATCTTCATGAGATGTATCATGTATTGTCCGTGTAAAACTCGCAATACTACATCCCTGGCTTGGAACGCCCCCAGAGTAGTCATTTCTTGACGAACTGGGTCAACAAATTCCTGTTATTTACAGTATATTTTACACGTACATATTTTGTTTGTGAGTTGTCATAGAATTAGCCACATATTATTCTCCATATAAAACAACTCGCAACAATTAGCATCACCCTTATTAGTTCCAAAAGGGTTATATGCCCAAATGGAGCTTTAATCAGTCCAATGATGGAACCCAATTACATGTGTATGGCCCAACAAATCAGATTTATTTTCCTATAATATTGAGAAGAATAAAGATTATTTTAATTTTGTTTTTCTCTTTGATCCTTTTATGCTGAAGAAGAAATTTAGACATTTAAGTTTTTTTCCTTACATGATCATGATATAATGTTTAAAACCTACTTATTTTATCTAAACAAAATATAATCAATTCATAGAAAAATTATCTATTTAATTTTATTACAATAGTTTAATAATTTTTTTTATAAGGTAACATGCAAATTCAATCGGAAAAAATATAAGCACTTGAATTGAACTCATGACTTTATTACTATGCTTATTTATTGCATCAACTTAACCCCCAAACCAGCCAAAACCAAATCAACTTATGTTTATGTTTTTAATGTAATGAGAAGTCAAAGGAAAAGTCTCGTACATATATTTCTAAAATACATTATGAGTGCACGGTGCACTTTGAAAGTGCACATGAGACAAACTCTTTTTTGAAACAATCTATTTGATTTTATTACAATAATTTAATGATAATTTTTTTAATAAGGTAAGGTGCAAATTCAACCAAAAAAAAATATAAGCAAGTGAATTGAACTCATGACTTTTACAATAATTTAATGATAATTTTTTAATAAGGTATTGTGCTTGTCTATTGCATCAAACTTAACACCCTTCCAGTCTCACATAATAACGTAATGAGAAGTCAAAAAAAAAGTCTCGTGCATATAATTTTACTATTAATTCAAATGCTCAAATTAAAGCATTTCAAATTGCATCTTATAAATTTTAAAACAACTTATAAAATAATAAAATTTATAAGATATTTAAAATAAGCTTATCAAACGGACTTTTAATCGAAGAGTCGGTTAACGAACTAATATGCATGACAAGAATAATAAATGTATACAAGTTAAGTTAATTAAATTTAAAGTTCGATGA
Organism: Stenogyne calaminthoides; assembly: GCA_037126765.1. Taxonomy (NCBI): domain Eukaryota; kingdom Viridiplantae; phylum Streptophyta; class Magnoliopsida; order Lamiales; family Lamiaceae; genus Stenogyne; species Stenogyne calaminthoides. Next base: position 532,682 of record JBBCBC010000018.1, read on the forward strand.
GTAGGTTAATGGACAAATATGCATGACAAGAATAATCAGTTTATACAAGTTAAGTTAATTAAATTTATAAGTGTATATCTCATTTTTCTTGCACTTAACACTTATATATATATACCTCCATTCATACATGGCCTACCAAATCGACATGCATATTTATTGTTTTTCATATTTCATAACAGCCATATGTTGATTTTTTTACTTTGCAACTTCATGGATTTTCCTAATGGTAAGGTCTCATTTTTTTTTTGGGTCACTCATATACCCGAGTGCAAGGTGCGCCCTTGGTGTCTGGAGACCCACTCTATTTATTTTGATCCTGTGAGTTTTTAAAATTAAAAATTAGTTCAAGGGAACCCGGCTCAAAGAAAGTTAATGAATGATGCTTTTGCCACATGTGTATTTATTTTTCCTTTATGTAGTTCAATAACTTGCATCGTTTTGAAATTTGTCTCGATTGTTTTGACTTTTTTAATTTTGATTTTATAAATTTTTAAAATTTTAGAATTGGTCCAGATATTGACTTGAGCAGATTTTTTTTTTCATTTATTTTTAATGCACCATATGGCATTTTCATATTTCTTTTATGGGTGTTGCCGTGATGGGCTCCTTGGGAACAATTTCATGTATTTGAAGCCTTGAAGCGAAAAGCTATTCCAAACACAAACAGAAACATGCATGTACAATTTTAAACATTTCCGCATCAAAAAGATCACAAAGTATTGCATATTGATGTAGCAAGAGACATGAATTAAAGTGAAAAATAGATAAGCAATGTTGTATTGTATCCTAAGATCTGAAAAAAAAAAAAAAAAAATAGATGATAGCCAAACGAGCTACACGAAGAAATTATTACAACACTAGAATGAAAAGCCAATAGTTTTAAAAATCCCTTTTTCTCAAATTACCTACAAGAATATCAATATGAACATTGTCGCCACTAGTTATTTTGACAAATATCAGACTAAGGCCGAAATAAACAGCATGCCAAAACTCAGGGCTTGGAAGATCAGAGAACAAAGGATCTAAAAATCTTGGCGTCCGGATGGAACAACGGCGTGGTGACAGGACTCGATTCTTTTTAACAGCACTGGACAAAGAGTACAAGAAGAAGAAGAAGATGGAGCATTGAAATCCAGGTTTTGCCAATCTGTTTTGAGTATAAGTGGGAGAAATTATTAGGTTCGTGTAGGTGACATTAGATGTCACGTATTAGGAACTACACGAGACATGTTGTAGTATACTTAAAAGGACTTTGAGTATAAGTGGGAGATTGTTGGGATTATCTTTGGAAAGTATGCTTTTACTTTGTATAATCAAAACTGAATTTCGGACTTATTTCTTTGAAATAAATTGTTTATCACCGATGCTTTAAATATCATCGAATGTTACATATATTTTTGCATAACTTTGTTCATTAAATACTACGTGTTACATTGTAGTTTATTTAGTGATACCATATCACGAAGATTAAATTAACGGTCCTTGTAACTAAAAGTACACTATTCGACCTAGATGGAAATGAACAATCAATCGTGAAAGGTTGAAGTGTAAGGCTCGGATTGGCTTGTCTTGACCAAAAGATTACACTAGTGCATGGTGATGCCTTTGAATAGGACCCTCTGAGGAGGACAAATTCTTGAGCGAACAAGGAAGAATTAGACCTCGGTGGTTCGTTATTTCTTAATCTTCGTTCCTTAAATAGGATCCGTGTGGTTGGTAACTATTGCTTTGACTTATCATGGGTAGAGAATCAGCGAGGTTCAATACTTTTTATCTTGGGCAATATTATTGGTCACATGTGATTGCTAAGATTTAATATGGAGAATCGTGTGCAAATACGTTTGTTGATTTTTTGGGAGGTTCATAAGCTTTATCATACCAAATCTTGCAAGTGGAACTAGTTTCGGTATGGATAATAATGTTGAACCGTTCCTTAACCAAGGACAAAAGATATTAATTAATGGAAAGCTATTTCGGTGGCTCGAATTAATTAATGGGCTGAATAATCTTAAAACGGGAAATAATAACCGAGAGCCATATTGAAACGTAATATGGTTTAAGATGGATAGTGCAATATTAATTATGTAGTGGGATTAATTAATATTTATGGGCTTGAATTATATTGTGGCTCAATATTGATAATTCAAGATCCATTGGAAGGTCAATCTTAATTCTCTAAAAAGGCCCCTAAGTAGCCCAACATAAAGTCCAATAACTGAAAAAGGTGTTCAAAATAAATATTGTTGCCTTATTTTTCCTAATATTTTCGAAAATTATGGATTAAAAGGGGAGAAAGATTTTCTTTGAATTTTGTTATGGAATGAAGATATGTATTCTTGGAATACAAGATTATCTCATTAAATTCAAGAAATCTCCCGCTTGGTTATCCATATAGCATATTTCGAAATTTTGAGAAAAAAGGGGAAAGAAAGATTTTCTTGATTTTCTTGAAAAGATATTATGAAAGATATGTATTTCTTGAAATACAAGAATATCTCATAAATTCAAGAAGATCCAAATCTTGGATTCTTGCCCTATTTTTTTGGAAAATATTCCATAAAAAAGAGGAGGTGGGATTTTGTGGAATATTATAATTATGGGAAAAAGAATATAGGAGATATATTCAAGATTTCTTGGAGATCAAGAAAAGATTTTCCCACATTGTTTTTGCCCTAAAAATTAGACCACCACTCCTCTATAAATAGGGGATGATTCTTTCATTCCCAAGTACAATTCCATGTCTTTGGAAAAATTAGTAAATCCACAAAGGTGGTGCAACAAAGTTTGTTTTCCTTTTTGTTAATTGTTATAGCGTCCTACCACCGGATAGTCGAGCAAGGATTAAGGGAATACTTGGAAAGTTCTTTTGGTGTGTCTAATCAACAAGACCATTGCCGTTCAAGGCGTATGTTCACGTAAACTCAGAGAATTTTCTCATGCAGGGATTTCATTGAATTGATTATATCATGATTTGTTGTTGGATTATTATTTGAATTAATATAGGATTAATTCATACTAGTAATAATTATAAGAATTAAATTTGTATTTAAATATTTATCCGAATAGATCCGTGCAACTTATTCCCCAACACGCACTTGGTGTCGAAGGAGACCCACTCTATTTTTTTGATCCTATAAGTTTTAAAAATTAAAATTAGTTCGGGGAACCCGGCTCGCGCCAGTTACCCAGGCGAAAGGTCGTCTTTGCCACATGTGTATTTATTTTTCCTTTATGTAGTTCAATAACTTGCATCGTTTTGAAATTGGTCTCGATTGTTTTGACTTTTTTTAATTTTGATTTTATAAATTTTTTAAAATTTTAGAATTGGTCCAGATATTGACTTGAGCAGATTTTTTTTTCATTTATTTTTAATGCACCATATGGCATTTTCATATTTCTTTTATGGTGTTGCCATGATGGGCTCCTTGGGAACAATTTCATGTATTTGAAGCCTTGTTGAAGGCTTGAAGCGAAAAGCTATTCCAAACACAAACAGAAACATGCATGTACAATTTTAAACATTTCCGTATCAAAAGCTCATTTTGTATCTTTCATTTTGATATTCATATGCATCAGCCAAACTATATGTAACTCACAAAGTAGAGAAAAGAAGATGCTACAAGTTTAAAATATAAATGACAATATAATCTTAATCACAAAGTATTGCATATTGATGTAGCAAGAGACATGAATTAAAGTGAAAAATAGATAAGCAATGTTGTATTGTATCCTAAGATCTGAAAAAAAATAAAAATAGATGATAGCCAAACGAGCTACACGAAGAAATTATTACAACACTAGAATGAAAAACCAATAGTTTTCAACTTCTCTTTCTCAAATTACCTACAAGAATATCAATATGAACATTGTCGCCACTAGTTATTTTGACAAATATCAGACCTACTAAGGCCGAAATAAACAGCATGCCAAAACTCAGGGCTTGGAAGATCAGAGAACAAAGGATCTAAAAAATCTTGGCCGTCGGATGGAACAGCGCGCGTGGTGGCAGGACTCGATTCTTCAAATAGCACTGGGCAAGAAGAAGAAGAAGATGGAGCATTGAAATCAAGGTTCTGCTCGTTATTGGTGCTGCACGCAGTAGATACTTGTGCAGGGCAGTTATGTGTTGCTACTGCTGCTATTCTACTCGTTTTTAGTTTATACTTCTGAAATCATTCACAATAAAATGCAATTAACATCAATCTTGATAGATACAAATATTAGTTTAGTTGGGACCAAAATGAACGAGAAACAAACCTGCAAATGGCTAGAAACATTCTCTCTTGTCAGCGATGACTCGTTCATCAAGCCGTGTATTAGCTTTGGAGTAGCTTCTGCAAGTGAAATACGACAGAATGAATTAATAATAGATTCACGACAATTTAATTAATGATGGATGGATGGATGGATGGATGGATAGAAAGAAGACTTACTGTCAATGCCGATCTCATCCACAGCTTTTCACGAACTTGTTATGAAGTTCAGGGATCCAAATGAGCTTAGGTTTCTTGGCAGAGCTGGAAAAGCCACCCGCAATTTCCAAGTCATTTCTTTTCTTTCTAGAATTCGAACCATCTTCAGAAATCGAACCACCCATAATAAGGCTATCTTCGAATTCATATTGTATCTGCATTCTTTTCTTGAACACGTGTAGCCATATGTACTGTAGGTCCTTCCTTCTTATAGGCTTTACAAAGGTAATCACCAAGCGCCACATTCAACCCCTTTCATCACCTTGCTCGTTTCTTCATCTCTCGACATTACTAATTAATATATCATAAACAAACTGGATTAAAACTAACATTTATATACATACATGTAGAGAGGGGAAAGAAGAAGAAGAAGACTCACGTATCACTGGAATTTCCAAGTTGAGACTAATATATTTAAGAAACTTCGAAGCTATCCACGTCGCCCAGGTTCTTCACATCAGTCTTTACAATGTCAAACGTAAACCTCTCGTTTTTTATTTCCAAGCATATAAATTGCCTCTGTAAGCTGAGTTGCACGACGTTACTGAAACTCACAAAATCCATAAGTTAATTACACACACAACATCGAGAGACTCTCTCAACATAATTCAAAAAGCAATTTATAAAACGCGTCTAAATTCTTAACCAAAACGTGTTCTAATGTAGATGAAAAGTCAAGGAAAAGTCCCCAGATTCTCGAATCAAAGGATTTCAAAGGCAGAACTTATATAAATTCATGTAAATTCAAAACAATAACAAATTTGCAATCACTAAAAGTTAAATGTCAATGTTTGAAATTTCAAGTTCATAATCGACAATGTTGCAAGGCATCTCACATTGTAATTTGCATGCATTAAAATAACATAGAAAAAAACAGAGAAATTGATTAATGTACCTTTATAGTCACACATTGTAAGCATCCTTTCAACACTCTTCAACTCCTGCATATCATCATCTACAACAAGGACACGAACATCCGTTGGACAAAATTCAAATGAACCCATCGATCAAAAACTGAATTTTCACTATTGAGTTCTCTGTATAATTTTCTAGCGATGAATTTAATTGAAAATACTTGAGAGAAAAGAAAGGGAGAATGTATGAGAGTGAGTCTGATATTTATAAGTAGATGATTACGCGGTTTCTAAATATCTATCTTATCTAATATCCTTGATTTTCATAACAGAATGGTGGACATATAAGGAAACAAGAGAGTTCGAGATTGCTTCTTTTTTTCAAAAAAATAAAAAAATCACACGAGAGATTAATGTAAAAAAATAAAAATATCATGAAGTGGGGATCAAAGGCGACACCCTTATCTATTAATTATAGAGATAAGCCCTAAATCAACACGCGCTAGCTAATTTAACCCCAATCGGTCTTTACAAAAAAAACTGAATTTCAAAACACCAGAAATCACCTATAAAACTGTATTTCTCAACATTTATTGAACAGAGAGAGCTCACCTTGTAGTGATCTGATCACTACTGCTACTGTCATACATATTTTTATGGGTAATTTCTAATAAAATGAAGATATATGAATAAAAGAGAAAAGATAGAGATTGAAGGGGGGAGGAGTTACAGAGAAATAGAGAGAGAGACAGAGAATGCGAGAACGGCGATAAGAGGGAAGAAGACTGAAATTGTTTCTGCTTACCCATTTCTCTGCAGGATTCCCCTATTTAATCATAGGTGCAACAATACAAACACAAATGGGCTTAAACATAAGATAATAAGGTCCAACAGAAATATCAACTAAATTGGCTAGTCCCTTAATGAAAATAATAATTAACATAAGTCAAATTATATAACCCAACTCATGATCATGACAATACTCCCCGTTTTTGAGATCCTTGTCCCCAAGGATCTAGGATGATGTAAGCTAAAAATGAAACAGCCAAACGGAAATGGATGGGTTCAGTGGTAGAGAATTGTTTTTTCTAGTGCCCCTTTTCGGGTGACCTCTCAACATCCTCTGGAAGATCTAAATAACCAGGTCCATAGTATACTTCAACATGACCCTTTGTTGTAATGCATCAACTTTCCAAAGAGGTTGATATTGTAATCAAGAGCCAATGCAACTAGCCTTTTGGAACTCCCCATGAAAAGCATGACAGGGGAAACACATGGTACAATGCTCCAATGTGGCCCAATTGACTTGCATATAGGTGGTGGATAAAAAGTAAGCTGCTTGAAGAATATGCCAACTTAGTAATGGTGACTCCGGTGTTTTGGCTACACAATCACCATCCAAATTACAATGCCAAGATTTGACAATTCTGACCATGCCCAATGGAAGTCACGAACCATGCCAATGTATACCCTATTGATTTCTCCTTAGCAGTCATCCCGATCGAAGCATCCCCAATGATAAGGGTATCGATAGTTCGAGCATTGCAGCAACTACACTTGTATCTGAGAGCCTCTCCAAAACTCCACAAAAAACTGCAATGACCTAGTATCAATCATAATCCCCTCATTTTCTATCACAGAGCCCTAAGCTCCAATTTGATTACAACCATAGAATTTGGCGAGACATCTCTCACTTTGAATGAGCCTTGTCCCCCATGGCTCGAGAGTCGGATTTTCATTTGCCTATATTTTTAGTTGCCAACCGCATCCTATCATAATTAAGATAGTACACAAGGAAGAGTGATGAAACACGAAGCACTCACTTCAACATCTAACACGTCAACGAAAAAATACCACATAACCAATTTCTCCAAGCTTAATGACACCTCTATTTTTTATTATAGAAACTTCTTCAATTGCCATTAAGAATGGCAAATCATTTTGTACGTGAGGAGTTGATATGTAAGCATTAACCTCGTCCCTCAATGTAGATCCTTGAGAAACCTTTTCTTGAGTCGGGATACCCAACACCAAAATCGTAGATGAACTCTTCAAGTACCAACATAAATTGAAGTATGCATAATGCAACCGTAGCTCCACCAAAAGATCAAGGATACTTATCCTATATTGGAAAAATTGGCTGCTAATACTCATAAAGCACTTTCGGGAAATTCTATCATCACCTAGCTTTGATTTTCAAAAAAATTCCATGCACAACCAATTTAGAAAATAAGAGCTCTAGTGAACCCATCAATAACACCACCAGCAAAGTAACAATCATATTCACATTTACGCTTTCCCCAAAGTCACAAAACAACTCAACATCCCAATATGTAATACCACCCACGATATAATTATCCACATAATATGCATCAACTCCTTTACCACTATCACTATCAATAAGCATTTTTGAATTCAACATCAGGCATTTGCAATTTCTCATAGGCTCTTACTATTGAAATCATAAGGGGAGGCCAAAACTCATCACCGAAGAATTCATAAGAGGAAGTATTTTTTCTTACCTCTTGTTCCATTCCATCAATTTCAGGAACTCGTTTTAGAGCATTTGTCTGAAATTTTTCCTAGCCTTCTTCACCAAAACTCTCACCATCTGTGGCATCTTTAACGGATGAGTATCTCCCTAGATTGACGATTTGGTATTGCTCGGAACTGTTTCTTCACACCCAAACCCATACTCTTCTTTACGGTATCCTTCAATGCCACACAACCCTCGATAGTATATCAACCCAATTCCCATCCCCATTAACACTCCAATTAATCAAACCCCCGCCTTGAAGGCGGCCCGATTACTACAATTCCTATTTCCTTCACACTCATGTAATTGAAAAACTCCTTTCCCACATCGGACATCGAATGATTCCATCAAAATTACTACTACAATTTTTCACATTATCACAACTATTATTTTCCACAATCCAAAATCTAGGATGAAACCCACCAAACATAGGAAATATGCATGACAAGAATAATCAGTTTATACAAGTTAAGTTAATTAAATTTATAAGTGTATATCTCATTTTTCTTGCACTTAACATATATATATACCTCCATTCATACATGGCCTACCAAATCGACTTATGTTTATGTTTTTTAATGTAATGAGAAGTCAAAGGAAAAGTCTCTTTACATATATTTCTAAAATACATTATGAGTGCCACGGTGCACCAGTGCACATGAGACCAACTATTTTTTGAAACAATCTATTTGATTTTATTACAATAATTCAATGATAATTTTTTTAATAAGGTAAGGTGCAAATTCAAAAAAAAAAATATAAGCAAGTGAATTGAACTCATGACTTTTAATTATTGTGCTTGTCTATTGCATCAAACTTAACACCCTTCCAGTCTCACATAATAACGTAATGAGAAGTCAAAAAAAGTCTCGTGCATATAATTTTACTATTAATTCAAATGCTCAAATTAAAAGCATTTCAAATTGCATCTTATAAATTTTTTAAAACAACTTATAAAATAATAAAATTTATAAGATATTTAAAATAAGCTTATCAAGCGGACTTTTAATCGAAGAGTTGGTTAACGAACTAATATGCATGACAAGAATAATAAATGTATACAAGTTAAGTTAATTAAATTTAAAAGTTCGATGAGTAGGTTAATGGACAAATATGCATGACAAGAATAATCAGTTTATACAAGTTAAGTTAATTAAATTTAGAGTTTTTTTGCATTTTTGGTCCCATGAACCACACCATGTTTTCAATCTAGTCCCCCTCTTGTGAGAACTAGTCCCACAAAATTTTAATTTGCAAATATGGTCCCACAATTTACCAAGTTTGCACATTTGGTCCCAAAATTAAGCAGTGCTTAGCGGCATCTAGATTAACATGAAAGCGGACAACATTAAGCGTATAATTAATATGTGTTAAACATTAATCTGTCTTAACAAATTAATTGAGTTTTTTGTACTTTTGGTCTCATGAATCACGCCATGTTTTTCAATCTAGTCCCACCTTTGGCGAGAACTAGTCCCACAAAAATTTTAATTTGCAAATGTGGTCCCACAATTTACCAAGTTTGCACATGTGGTCCAAATTAAATGGCTCTTGTGGCATCTCGTTAACATGAAAAGCATCAAGCGTATAATTAATACTCCTCCTAGTCCCAATTTTTAAGAAACTCTTTTCATTTTTTCTTAATTTTTTTTGTCTCAATCTTTAAGGAACATTTCTTAAAATGGATATACTCATTTTATCACTTTATCATAAAAATACTACTCCTATGTCTAACTTTGATTGTCCACTTTTCGGTAGATAGTCGTCCCTAATTTTGTTTGGTCATTCCTAATAAGAAAATAAAAAGCAACTTTCAATTCTATTTAATATTATTATTCCTCCACCAAATCCACTTTACACCATTTAATACTATTATTTATCTCCACTAAATCCACTTTACACTATTTAATATTATTTATCTCCCTACTTTTCTTAATTTACGTGTCTCTGATTTTGCCTATTTGGCCAATCAAAATTAGGATGGAGGAGTAATAACCAACTCTTATTACCCCAACTACCCATCACTTTATCACATAAAATACTATGAGTACCAAAATAGGACTCACATTAAGATGCAAGAAACTAACCACACCGCTATAGGGTCTTAGATGCAAAAAATGATAAGTAGTATAATAAAAATCGATTGGAAAAATCACTCATTTATTCCGTTTTTATCTATTTAGCGAGATGTGAAAAACTAGGTTTTGGGAAAAAATTGTGGAAACACTTGATTTTCCCACCAATTTTTATCTAATTTAATTCAATGGGACTAAAAGTGAAAGTATATATTGGCGCCAAAAAAGCGTGATTAAGTTGAAAATTGGGCGCCAAAAGAAAATGGAGGGAAGAATTTTGGGTTTTTGGAACCTATGGGACCATATGTGCAAGTGGGCTCACGTAAGTTAATTGGTTAATTTTGTGTTAATTATGTTTCACCAACTTATGGGACTAAAAATGCAAGTGGTTAAAAAGGTGGTTAAGCTTTAATTGAGAATTAATTATGTCCCATAACTTATGGGACCACATTGCAAGTCAATTTAACGGTTTCCGTCAAGGTGGGACCACATTTGCAAATTAAAATTCTTATGAGACTAGTTCTGTCAGTAGTGGGACTAGATTGAAAACATGGTGTGGTTCATGGGACCAAAAGTGCAAAAAACTCATTAAATTTATAAGTGTATATCTCATTTTTCTTGCACTTAACACTTATATATATACCTCCACCATCAATCACCTCCATTCATACATGGCCTACCAAATCGACATGCATATTTATTGTTTTTCATATTTCATAACAGCCATATGTTGATTTTTTTACTTTGCAACTTCATGGATTTTCCTAAATGTAATATGTAGTCGAAATTATTTCTTAACTGTGGGGGGTAAGGGAATAGGTGTCCTTCGGCGTTCAACTACTCATAGTTTTTTGTTGGATTTTCAGGTACGAATATGATACATTAGAACTCAAATCTTCTTGGGTTTCCAAATTATGCAAGATGCTACAAAATATTAAAAAAAAAAAATCTTAATCACATAGTATTGCATATTGTGGAGCAAGAGATATGAATTAAAATGAAAAATAGTTAAGCGTGTTTTATTGTATCCTACGATCATGAAATCAAAAAATGGATGATGGCCAGATGACAATTTCTTCAACACTAAACGAAGAAATCATTACAACTCTAGGGTGAAAAAACCAATAGTTTTCCACTTTTCTTTCTCAAATTATCTACAAGAATAGCAATATTAACATTGTTGTCACTAATTATTTTGATATATATAGCACATCGCCCGAGCATGAACTATTGATGCAACAACAAGACCATTAAAATCAAAGGCAAAATTCTGCTTCTTAATTCCCGGTGCTCCACACCGTAGATATTTATCTTGCGAGAAAATTCACAATTTTGCTACATATTATGACTTATATTCAGTAAAAATGTGTTTTTGTGTTAAATTATTAGGTATAAACTTTCTGCTTCTTTCATGTTGATGCTACATTTTAATTTTCTTTTTATACATGATGCGAATTGCCTAATGAGATACCTATGTTAGTCCTTAAAGGGACTATAGTGCTGAAATTTGTAAATAGTGAGGACTAATTTCAAAAAATAAAATACTAAGGGGGCAAAAATTAAAATTGGTACAAGTTGAAGGACAAACAAATTGTACTTATCCTTATTTTTAATAGGGACTAAAGTTTTTAGCCCAATAACTTTGGGATTTTTTAATTTGGTCCCTTTTATATCAGGTTATAGTATTGTCACGGTATGTTTCGATTTTTTTATTTTAGTCGAATAATCAACCCGGTTGGTCAATTGGTAACTTGTCCACGTGGAATTTTATTTTCATTTCTCCTTTATTTTTTATCCGTCATGTATATATTTCCTATTTTTATTATTGATTTATTTTTATTCAATTATTTAACAAAGGTCGGCACAGTTAGGGTCAGTTAAGGAATACCTTGCACCTAACAAGACGTTAAGGAATAAATAAGCATAACAAATATGGAAGGGAGGAAGTTTGAAAAATACATAACACTAATCATAACCCAGTTAATGTTACTAAGTCCAAATTATGTAGGGAAAACAGAGGTAAAACTTGGGAAAGAAATAATTAACATAAAATTGAAGGATCGATCTAAAATGTAAATGCTGTATTTATAATTTCAGCCAAGAAAATAAGGGATTTCAGGTTATAGAATTCCTTCTCACTTTTTTTTCCTCCGAATAGAGCATAATTGAAGGATGAAGGTGGCGCTGCCACTGGATGGGGCGGCGGGTGGGTTCGCGGAGAAGAGTCTTTAAAATGGCCTTAATGGTGATGGGTCTTTTGTTATGACCGAATCCTAAACCCGACTCGAAAAAACCGACCCAACCGAAACCCTATTAAATAAGTGAATAAAAATAAACAAAAAATAAAAAATAGAAGATACACACACCCTAAAAATAAAGGAGAAATGAAAAAAACATTCCCGTGGCGGTTGACCGGTTATAAAATCGGTTGGTGCAGTTTTTTTGGACTAAATTAAAAAAAATATAAAACATCGGTGGCGATATAAATTCGAAATCTAAAGTACCAATTTTAAAAGCGATCCAAAATTATTGAGCTACAAAAAAAATTCAATAATTTTTAATAGAAAGTAAAAAAAAGTATTATTTAGAGGTCAATTCAAATTATATTTTTATAGTCCAATAACTTTGCATTGTTTACAAATTGGTTTCAATTGTATTGACTTATTTATTTGCAAGGTCTCATATACACTTGATGCACGGACTCTAGATCCGTTGCACTCACTTTGACCCTACCCATTTTATTGTGGATCCTTATTTTCACTAATGGTAAGGTCTCATTTTTTTTAATGGGTCGGTCATATACAGGAGTGCGGTGATGGCATTTTTTTTTTTTAAAATTCTGAAATTAGTTAGGGAACCACCAAAGAAAAGTTACGAAGCTGATGTGCTTTACCACATGTGTATTTATTTTTCCTTTATGTAGTTCAATAACTTGCATCGTTTTGAAATTTGTCTCGATTGTTTTGACTTTTTTTAATTTTGATTTTATAAATTTTTTAAAATTTTAGAATTGGTCTAGATATTGACTTGAGCAGATTTTTTTTTCATTTATTTTTAATGCACCATATGGCATTTTCATATTTCTTTTATGGGTGTTGCCATGATGGGCTCCTTAGGAACAATTTCATGTATTTGAAGCCTTGTTGAAGGCTTGAAGCGAAAAGCTATTCCAAACACAAACAGAAACATGCATGTACAATTTTATATATGATATCTTTCATAGCTTACCACCTCTTATTGATATTCATATGCATCAGCCAAACTATATGTAACTCACAAAGTAGAGAAAGAAAGATGCTACAAGTTTAAAATATAAATGACAGTATAATCTTAATCACAAAGTATTGCATATTGATGTAGCAAAGACATGAATTAAAGTGAAAAATAGATAAGCAATGTTGTATTGTATCCTAAAATTACCTACTAAGAATATCAATATGAACATTGTCGCCACTAGTTATTTTTACAAATATCAGACCTACTAAGGCCGAAATAAACAGCATGCCAAAACTCAGGGCTTGGAAGATCAGAGAACAAAGGATCTAAAAAATCTTGGCCGTCGGATGGAACAGCGCTGCGTGGTGGCAGGACTCGATTCTTCAAATAGCACTGGGCAAGAAGAAGAAGAAGATGGAGCATTGAAATCAAGGTTCTGCTCGTTATTGGTGCTGCACGCAGTAGATACTTGTGCAGGGGCAGTTATGTGTTGCTACTGCTGCTATTCTACTCGTTTTTAGTTTATACTTCTGAAATCATTCACAATAAAATGCAATTAACATCAATCTTGATAGATACAAATATTAGTTTAGTTGGGACCAAAATGAACGAGAAACAAACCTGCAAATGGCTAGAAACATTCTCTCTTGTCAGCGATGACTCGTTCATCAAGCCGTGTGTATTAGCTTTGGAGTAGCTTCTGCAAGTGAAATACGACAGAATGAATTAATAATAGATTCCCACGACAATTTAATTAATGATGGATGGATGGATGGATGGATGGATGGATGGATGGATGGATGGATAGAAAGAAGACTTACTGTCAATGCCGATCTCATCCACAGCTTTCTGAACTTGTTATGAAGTTCAGGGATCCAAATGAGCTTAGGTTTCTTGGCAGAGCTGGAAAAAGCCACCCGCAATTTCCAAGTCATTTCTTTTTCTTTCTAGAATTCGAACCATCTTCAGAAATCGAACCACCCATAATAAGGCTATCTTCGAATTCATATTGTATCTGCATTCTTTTCTTGAACACGTGTAGCCATATGTACCGTAGGTCCTTCCTTCTTATAGGCTTTACAAGGTAATCACAAGCGCCGCATTCAACCCCTTTCATCACCTTGCTCGTTTCTTCATCTCTCGACATTACTAATTAATATATCATAAACAAACTGGATTAAAACTTATATACATACATGTACAGAGGGAAAAAGAAGAAGAAGAAGACTCACGTATCACTGGAATTTCCAAGTTGAGACTAATATATTTAAGAAACTCGAAGCTATCCACGTCTCCCAGGTTCACATCAGTCATTACAATGTCAAACGTAAACCTCTCGTTTTTTATTTCCAAGCATATAAATTGCCTCTGTCGCTGAGTTGCACGACGTTACTGAAACTCACAAATCCATAAGTTAATTACACACACAACATCATCGAGAGACTCTCTCTCAACATAATTCAAAAGCAATTTATAAAACGCGTCTAAATTCTTAACCAAAACGTGTTCTAATGTAGATGAAAAGTCAAGGAAAAAGTCCCAGATTCTCGAATCAAAAGGATTTCAAAGGCAGAATTTATATAAATTCATGTAAATTCAAAACAATAATAAATTTGCAATCACTAAAAGTTAAATGTCAATGTTTGAAATTTCAAGTTCATAATCAACAATGTTGCAAGGCATCTCACATTGTAATTTGCATGCATTAAAAATAACATAGAAAAAACAGAGAAATTGATTAATGTACCTTTATAGTCACACATTGTAAGCATCCTTTCAACACTCTTCAACTCCTGCATATCATCATCTACAACAAGGACACGAACATCCGCTGGACAAAATTCAAATGAACCCATCGATCAAAAACTGAATTTTCACTATTGAATTCTCTGTATAATTTTCTAGCGATGAATTTAATTGAAAATACTTGTGAAAAGAAAGGAGAATGTATGAGAGTGAGTCTGATATTTATAAGTAGATGATTACGCGGTTACTAAATATCTATCTTATCTAATATCCTTGATTTTCATAACAGAATGGTGGACATAAAGGAAACAAGAGAGTTCGAGATTGCTTCTTTTTTTTTCAAAAAAAAAAAAATCACACGAGAGATTCACTGTAACAGAATCAAAAATGGATAATGTAAAAAAATAAAAAATATCATGAATTGGGGATCAAGGCGACACCCTTATCTATTAATTATAGAGATAAGCCCTAAATCAACACGCGCTAGCTAATTTAACCCCAATCGGTCTTTACAAAAAAAAAAATTGAATTTCAAAACACCAGAAATCACCTATAAAAACGGTATTTCTCAACATTTATTGAACAGAGAGAGCTCACCTTTACAGTAAAATGAGCTTTAATGACATTTATAAGAGTAATTATAGGGCACTTATTACTACATTTTCTCAACACATATGCAAATGCAAAAACAATCCTTACCAGCGGGATTAACAACAACAAGATGGTGAGGGGCATGTACAAACCTCCTTTCTTCCTTTGATCGGGCGGTATTCAAAGTTTTCACAGATTATTACGGCGAGACTCAAGATCGATTTGCGAGATCTTTGCTAAAATAGCCGTCATTGGTCTCTTTGTCCGTCTTGAGATGGAATTCTGAAATGGAGAATAAGTTAAAAAATCAGTTCAAGTTGAAGAGCAAAAGACACAAAAATACTTGCCGGTAAACCCCCAAAATGTGGGGATATCTAGGCGAGCATCTGGTTCGCTTCCAGAAGTCGGGCTCTTCCAATCTCCCCAACGAACCAGAATTTTTCCTTCCAATCACTAATTTTGTTCGGCACATCCTCAATGATCTTGCACTTAGCATTTGCCTGCATAAACAGCCATCCATGTTCGCTCTTGGGACGGGTCAAATGCACTAGGCGTGAGAGTTCAGCTGCTGTGGGATAATATATGGGCTTCTTTTTGCCGAACAAAGTCAAGAAGCTCATAATCATGTGCCACCGATTCGGCTTCAGCTGCGTAATGGTAATGTTCCATTCTACGAGCAAACGAGTGATAGCCGGATGGAGTGGGAATCGAAGACCCGCTTCCATTGTGTCCAAATTCACGGCAACACAACCCTCAGGAGGCTGGTCTGCTCGCTCATCGGGACCCGGCGCCCAGAAAAAGACATCTTTCGGAGTTTCATAATTCCTATACGGTGGCGAGCATATCAACATCAATTATGCTCGCCCAATTTTGCTCGTCGGTACTCATTCTCAACCCTAGTCCTATGAGGTTGTTGGGCCAATCAAAATTATAGCGAGCATTATACCGCTATATGTTGGGCTATGAGGAAGACCAACAGGGATATCGAGTTACGTGTTATGTTCGCGCGCCTAACCCTCTCCATTCGATTTCATCGACATTCCTGACCATCAAAATTCCTCCTCACATTATCATCATCCCTATTTACATCAAAACTATTTACAACCCTAGACCTAATTTGGGGTTGGGGCAAAAATCCTCACTCGAATCATCCAAAAAAATCAGTGCGGGTTAAATCCTATCTAATTCATTTAGAGGCGACATCGGAATCGGAGGAAAGAAGCGGCAAACGATTGCCGAACTTGCAACGGAGACCTTGATCCGAGGTATTTATCTCAAGCGCATTAAGCGTGCTTCTGAGAGATTATGCGAAAAAGAGGGGAGGAGAAACTATGGTGGTCGATTCTATCGAAGCGGAAGAATTTGAAAAGAAGCCATAATCGGAATTAAAGAGAAAGTATACAATAGTTACTGAATGAGATCCTGGTAGAAATGATAATGCCCTTGCGGAAGTTTGGGCCTTAAAGGAGAGTGAAGACAAAACAGAGAGAAAAGGAAAAGAAAGGAAAGGATTTGAGCTGACAAAATGAGGTATTTATAGATACGGGTTTAATTTTGAAAATCAAGCCAGAAAATTTAAACTTGACAATCCTACGCCCAATCAAATTGTAACAATAGGGGCCCCATGATGAATATAAAAGCGATCCGGGGGGTATTGTTGTGTTCGATATAATTATTCAATTTAATCGAACACGTCAAAAGGGACACGTGTAATATTCAACTATTAAAATAACCATGCTTTCGATGGACAAGTGTGCTTTCGCTTACCGACCAAACAAGTTTGTTCGCCACTTCGCCCTTGTCAACCAAGCGAGCATGCTCGCCAACTAAAGTGAGTTTTGTTAAGCTGGCTTCGCCCGGCGAAACGGTATGTTCGCCAACTTAGAGAGCAAAGCAGTATAATCGAAGATATGTTGTCTTAATCGGTCGAGCAAAGAAGAAATTTAGATGCTTTGAATTGAATAACACGAGGTCGGGATATCGAACTTCGAGAAAGCTGAACTTCGATAAACTGCGTAACAAAGGGCTCGAGATAACTGAAGGCTCGAGATACTTCGAGGATTGAGACAACTCAAGACTTCGGATATGCTCGATGCCTGGCGAGATAACACGAGGGCTCGGACAAACGAGGACTCGAGATAACTGAAAGGCTCGAAATGCTCGATGAGGACCAGTTTTTCGATTATAAAATTGATATGTGGGAAGAGGGCGAACAAAGGCGATCGGTCGAGCAAAAGATTGATTTGGGCGATCAAAAAGTACCTTATAGACAAGCAAGCGCAAAGATCAACCGGAAAGGCGAAGTTGGAAATGTGGCAGCATCACATGAGTTCTTGCAAGACCCGAAGTCACCAGCTCATGCTTGCCAAACCAGCTCATGCTTGTCAAAGTACTATAAATAGAAGAAAAAAGAATAAGAGACAGGTTCACAAAAATTTCCTAGAGTGGTGAGGTTCAAAAAAAAAAAAAAAATTCGAGCTCACAAAAATCCCTAGCACTCATATACTTACTCTCCAAATCATCTTCATTTATAGCGATTCATCTTCATGAGATGTATAATGTATTGTGCGATGTAAAACTCATAATACTACATCCACAGCTTGAAACGCCCCAGAGGAGTAGTCATTTCTTGTAATCGGGTCAACAAATTCTGTTATTTACGATTATATTTTACACGTACATATTTTATTTGTGAGTTGTCATAGAATTAGCCACATAATATTCTCCATATAAAACAACTCACAACAATTAGCATCACCCTTATTAGTTCCAAAAGGGTTATATGCCCAAATGGAGCTTTAATCAGTCCAATGATGGAACCCAATTACATGTGTATGGCCCAACAAATCAGATTTATTTTCCTATAATATTGAGAAGAATAAAGATTATTTTAATTTTGTTTTTCTCTTTGATCCTTTTATGCTGAAGAAGAAATTTAGACATTTAAGTTTTTTTCCTTACATGATCATGATATAATGTTTAAAACCTACTTATTTTATCTAAACATAATATAATCAATTCATAGAAAAATTATCTATTTAATTTTATTACAATAGTTTAATAATTTTTTATAAGGTAACATGCAAATTCAATCGGAAAAAATATAAGCACTTGAATTGAACTCATGACTTTATTACTATGCTTATTTATTGCATCAACTTAAACCCCAAACCAGCCAAACCAAATCAACTTATGCTTATGTTTTTTTAATGTAATGAGAAGTCAAAGGAAAAGTCTCGTACATATATTTCTAAAATACATTATGAGTGCACGGTGCACCCGAGTGCACATGAGACAAGCTCTTTTTCGAAACAATCTATTTGATTTTATTACAATAATTTAATGATAATTTTTTTAATAAGGTAAGGTGCAAATTCAACCAAAAAAATATAAGCAAGTGAATTGAACTCATGACTTTTACAATAATTTAATGATAATTTTTTAATAAGGTATTGTGCTTGTCTATTGCATCAAACTTAACACCCTTCCAGTCTCACATAATAACGTAATGAGAAGTCAAGAAAAAAGTCTCGTGCATATAATTTTACTATTAATTCAAATGCTCAAATTAAAGCATTTCAAATTGCATCTTATAAATTTTTAAAACAACTTATAAAATAATAAAATTTATAAGATATTTAAAATAAGCTTATCAAACGGACTTTTAATCGAAGAGTCGGTTAACGAACTAATATGCATGACAAGAATAATAAATGTATACAAGTTAAGTTAATTAAATTTAAAGTTCGATGAGTAGGTTAATGGACAAATATGCATGACAAGAATAATCAGTTTATACAAGTTAAGTTAATTAAATTTATAAGTGTATATCTCATTTTTCTTGCACTTAACACTTATATATATATACCTCCATTCATACATGGCCTACCAAATCGACATGCATATTTATTGTTTTTCATATTTCATAACAGCCATATGTTGATTTTTTTACTTTGCAACTTCATGGATTTTCCTAATGGTAAGGTCTCATTTTTTTAATGGGTCACTCATATACCCGAGTGCAAGGTCGCCCTTGGTGTCTGAGGAGACCCCTCTATTTATTTTGATCTGTGAGTTTTTAAAATTCTGAAATTAGTTAGGGAACCGGCTCAATGAGTTCCGAACTGATGCTTTACCACATGTGTATTTATTTTTCCTTTATGTAGTTCAATAACTTGCATCGTTTTGAAATTTGTCTCGATTGTTTTGACTTTTTTAATTTTGATTTTATAAATTTTTTAAAATTTTAGAATTGGTCCAGATATTGACTTGAGCAGATTTTTTTTTTTTTTCATTTATTTTTAATGCACCATATGGCATTTTCATATTTCTTTTATGTGTGTTGCCGTGATGGGCTCCTTGGGAACAATTTCATGTATTTGAAGCCTTGAAGCGAAAAAGCTATTCCAAACACAAACAGAAACATGCATGTACAATTTTAAACATTTCCGCATCAAAAGATCACAAAGTATTGCATATTGATGTAGCAAGAGACATGAATTAAAGTGAAAAATAGATAAGCAATGTTGTATTGTATCCTAAGATCTGAAAAAAAAAAAAAAAAAGATGATAGCCAAACGAGCTACACGAAGAAATTATTACAACACTAGAATGAAAAGCCAATAGTTTTCAACTTCTCTTTCTCAAATTACCTACAAGAATATCAATATGAACATTGTCGCCACTAGTTATTTTGACAAATATCAGACTAAGGCCGAAATAAACAGCATGCCAAAACTCAGGGCTTGGAAGATCAGAGAACAAAGGATCTAAAAATCTTGGCCGTCCGGATGGAACAACGCAGCGTGGTGACAGGACTCGATTCTTTTAACAGCACTGGACAAAGTACAAGAAGAAGAAAGAAGATGGAGCATTGAAATCCAGGTTTTGCCAATCTGTTTTTGAGTATAAGTGGGAGAAATTATTAGGTTACGTGTAGGTGACATTAGATGTCACGTATTAGGAACTACGAGACATGTTGTAGTATACTTAAAAGCGGACTTTGAGTATAAGTGGGAGATTGTTG
Organism: Stenogyne calaminthoides; assembly: GCA_037126765.1. Taxonomy (NCBI): domain Eukaryota; kingdom Viridiplantae; phylum Streptophyta; class Magnoliopsida; order Lamiales; family Lamiaceae; genus Stenogyne; species Stenogyne calaminthoides. The sequence goes on from JBBCBC010000018.1 coordinate 553,198, forward strand.
GGATTATCTTTGGAAAGTATGCTTTTACTTTGTATAATCAAAACTGAATTTCGGACTTATTTCTTTGAAATAAATTGTTTATCATCGATGCTTTAAATATCATCGAATGTTACATATATTTCTTTGCATAAGCTGTTCATTAAATACTACGTGTTACATTGTAGTTTATTTAGTGATACCAGATCACAGAAGATTAAATTAACAGTCCCTTGTAACTAAAAGTACACTATTCACGACCTAGATGGAAATGAACAATCAATCGTGAAAGGTTGAAGTGTAAGGCTCGGATTGGCTTGTCTTGACCAAAAGATTACACTAGTGCATGGTGATGCGAATGAATAGGACCTGAGGAGGACAAATTCTTGAGCCCGAACAAGGAAGAATTAGACCTCGGTGGTTCGTTATTTCTTAATCTTCGTTCCTTAAATAGGATCACGTGTGGTTGGTAACTATTGCTTTGACTTATCATGGGTAGAGAATCAGCGAGGTTCAATACTTTTTATCTTGGGCAATATTATTGGTCACATGTGATTGCTAAGATTTAATATGGAGAATCGTGTGCAAGTACGCTTGTTCGATTTGCCCCCTTGGGAGGTTCATAAGCTTTATCATACCAAATCTTGCAAGTGGAACTAGTTTCGGTATGGATAATAATGTTGAACCGTTCCTTAACCAAGGACAAAAGATATTAATTAATGGAAAGCTATTTGGTGGCTCGAATTAATTAATGGGCTAGATAATCTTAAACACGGGAAATAATAAGCGAGAGCCATATTGGTGTAATATGGTTTAAGATGGATAGTGCAATATTAATTATGTAGTGGGATTAATTAATATTTATGGGCTTGAATATATTGTGGCTCAATATTGATAATTCAAGATCCATTGGAAGGTCCAATCTTAATTCTCCTAAAGGCCCCTAAGTAGCCCAACATAAAGTCCAATGGCGAAAAAGGTGTTCAAAATAAATATTGTTGCCTTATTTTTCCTAATATTTTGAAAATTATGGATTAAAAGGGAGAAAGATTTTCTTTGAATTTTGTTATGGAATGAAGATATGTATTCTTGGAATACAAGATTATCTCATTAAATTCAAGAAATCTCCCGCTTGGTTATCCATATAGCATATTTCGAAATTTTGAGAAAAAGGGGAAAGAAAGATTTTCTTGATTTTCTTGAAAAGATATTATGAAAGATATGTATTTCTTGAAATACAAGAATATCTCATAAATTCAAGAAGATCCAAATCTTGGATTCTTGCCCTATTTTTTTCGAAAATATTCCATAAAAAAGAGGAGGTGGGATTTTGTGGAATATTATAATTATGGGAAAAAGAATATAGGAGATATATTCAAGATTTCTTGGAGATCAAGAAAAGATTTTCCCACATTGTTTTTTGCCCTAAAAAATTCGACCACCACTCCTCTATAAATAGGGGATGATTCTTTCATTCCCAAGTACAATTCCATGTGCTGGAAAAATTAGTAAATCCACAAAGGTGGTGCAACAAAGTTTGTTTTCCTTTTGTTAATTGTTCGCAAGCGTCCTACCACCGGATAGTCGAGCAAGGATTAAGGGAATACTTGGAAAGTTCTTTTGGTGTGTCTAATCAACAAGACCATTCTTAGTTCCAAGGCGTATGTTCACGTAAACTCGTAGAATTTTCTCATGCGTAGGATTTCATTGAATTGATTATATGCATGATTTGTTGTTGGATTATTATTTGAATTAATATAGGATTAATTCATACTAGTAATAATTATAAAATTAAATTTGTATTTAAATATTTATCCCGAATAGATCCGTGCAACTTATTCCCCAACACGCACTTGGTGTGGTGAGACCCACTCTATTTTTTTGATCCTATAAGTTTTTAAAATTTGAAATTAGTTCGGGGAACCCGGCTCAATGAGTTACCTAGCCTGATACTTCCGCCACATGTGTATTTATTTTTCCTTTATGTAGTTCAATAACTTGCATCGTTTTGAAATTGGTCTCGATTGTTTTGACTTTTTTTTAATTTTGATTTTATAAATTTTTTAAAATTTTAGAATTGGTCAGATATTGACTTGAGCAGATTTTTTTTTTTTTCATTTATTTTTAATGCACCATATGGCATTTTCATATTTCTTTTATGGGTGTTGCCATGATGGGCTCCTTGGGAACAATTTCATGTATTTGAAGCCTTGTTGAAGGCTTGAAGCGAAAAGCTATTCCAAACACAAACAGAAACATGCATGTACAATTTTAAACATTTCCGTATCAAAAGCTCATTTTGTATCTTTCATTTTGATATTCATATGCATCAGCCAAACTATATGTAACTCACAAAGTAGAGAGAAAGAAGATGCTACAAGTTTAAAATATAAATGACAATATAATCTTAATCACAAAGTATTGCATATTGATGTAGCAAAGAGACATGAATTAAAGTGAAAAATAGATAAGCAATGTTGTATTGTATCCTAAGATCTGAAAAAAAATAAAAATAGATGATAGCCAAACGAGCTACACGAAGAAATTATTACAACACTAGAATGAAAAACCAATAGTTTTCAACTTCTCTTTCTCAAATTACCTACAAGAATATCAATATGAACATTGTCGCCACTAGTTATTTTGACAAATATCAGACCTACTAAGGCCGAAATAAACAGCATGCCAAAACTCAGGGCTTGGAAGATCAGAGAACAAAGGATCTAAAAAAATCTTGGCCGTCCGGATGGAACAGCGCGCGTGGTGGCAGGACTCGATTCTTCAAATAGCACTGGGCAAGAAGAAGAAGAAGATGGAGCATTGAAATCAAGGTTCTGCTCGTTATTGGTGCTGCACGCAGTAGATACTTGTGCGGGGCAGTTATGTGTTGCTACTGCTGCTATTCTACTCGTTTTTAGTTTATACTTCTGAAATCATTCACAATAAAATGCAATTAACATCAATCTTGATAGATACAAATATTAGTTTAGTTGGGACCAAAATGAACGAGAAACAAACCTGCAAATGGCTAGAAACATTCTCTCTTGTCAGCGATGACTCGTTCATCAAGCCGTGTATTAGCTTTGGAGTAGCTTCTGCAAGTGAAATACGACAGAATGAATTAATAATAGATTCCTACGACAATTTAATTAATGATGGATGGATGGATGGATGGATGGATAGAAAGAAGACTTACTGTCAATGCCGATCTCATCCACAGCTTTCACGAACTTGTTATGAAGTTCAGGGATCCAAATGAGCTTAGGTTTCTTGGCAGAGCTGGAAAAGCCACCCGCAATTTCCAAGTCATTTCTTTTCTTTCTAGAATTCGAACCATCTTCAGAAATCGAACCACCCATAATAAGGCTATCTTCGAATTCATATTGTATCTGCATTCTTTTCTTGAACACGTGTAGCCATATGTACTGTAGGTCCTTCCTTCTTATAGGCTTTACAAGGTAATCACAAGCGCCACATTCAACCCCTTTCATCACCTTGCTCGTTTCTTCATCTCTCGACATTACTAATTAATATATCATAAACAAACTGGATTAAAACTAACATTTATATACATACATGTAGAGAGGGAAAGAAGAAGAAGAAGACTCACGTATCACTGGAATTTCCAAGTTGAGACTAATATATTTAAGAAACTTCGAAGCTATCCCGTCGCCCAGGTTCACATCAGTCATTACAATGTCAAACGTAAACCTCTCGTTTTTTTTATTTCCAAGCATATAAATTGCCTCTGTCGCTGAGTTGCAACGGCGTTACTGAAACTCACAAAATCCATAAGTTAATTACACACACAACATCGAGAGACTCTCTCAACATAATTCAAAAGCAATTTATAAAACGCGTCTAAATTCTTAACCAAAACGTGTTCTAATGTAGATGAAAAGTCAAGGAAAAGTCCCCAGATTCTCGAATCAAAAGGATTTCAAAGGCAGAACTTATATAAATTCATGTAAATTCAAAACAATAACAAATTTGCAATCACTAAAAAGTTAAATGTCAATGTTTGAAATTTCAAGTTCATAATCGACAATGTTGCAAGGCATCTCACATTGTAATTTGCATGCATTAAAAATAACATAGAAAAAACAGAGAAATTGATTAATGTACCTTTATAGTCACACATTGTAAGCATCCTTTCAACACTCTTCAACTCCTGCATATCATCATCTACAACAAGGACACGAACATCCGTTGGACAAAATTCAAATGAACCCATCGATCAAAAACTGAATTTTCACTATTGAGTTCTCTGTATAATTTTCTAGCGATGAATTTAATTGAAAATACTTGTGAGAAAAGAAAGGAGAATGTATGAGAGTGAGTCTGATATTTATAAGTAGATGATTACGCGGTTTCTAAATATCTATCTTATCTAATATCCTTGATTTTCATAACAGAATGGTGGACATATAAGGAAACAAGAGAGTTCGAGATTGCTTTTTTTTTTCAAAAAAAAAAAAAAAATCACACGAGAGATTAATGTAAAAAATAAAAAATATCATGAAGTGGGGATCAAGGCGACACCCTTATCTATTAATTATAGAGATAAGCCCTAAATCAACACGCGCTAGCTAATTTAACCCCAATCGGTCTTTACAAAAAAACTGAATTTCAAAACACCAGAAATCACCTATAAAAACTGTATTTCTCAACATTTATTGAACAGAGAGAGCTCACCTTGTAGTGATCTGATCACTACTGCTACTGTCATACATATTTTTATGGGTAATTTCTAATAAAATGAAGATATATGAATAAAAGAGAAAAGATAGAGAGATTGAGGGGGAGGAGTTACAGAGAAATAGAGAGAGAGACAGAGAATGCCGAGAACGGCGATAAGAGGAAGAAGACTGAAATTGTTTCTGCTTACCCATTTCTCTGCAGGATTCCCCTATTTAATCATAGGTGCAACAATACAAACACAAATGGGCTTAAACATAAGATAATAAGGTCCAACAGAAATATCAACTAAATTGGCTAGTCCCTTAATGAAAATAATAATTAACATAAGTCAAATTATATAACCCAACTCATGATCATGACAATACTCCCCGTTTTTTGAGATCCTTGTCCCCAAGGATCTAGGATGATGTTAAGCTAAAAAAATGAAACGACCAAACGGAAATGGATGGGTTCAGCGGTAGAGAATTGTTTTTCTAGTGCCCCTTTTCGGGTGACCCTCTCAACATCCTCCGGAAGATCTAAATAACCAGGTCCATAGTATACTTCAACATGACCCTTTGTTGTAATGCATCAACTTTCCAAAGAGGTTGATATTGTAATCAAGAGCCAATGCAACTAGCTTTTTTGGAACTCCCCGCCGAAAAGCATGACAAGAAACACATGGTACAATGCTCCAATGTGGCCCAATTGACTTGCATATAGGTGGTGGATAAAAAGTAAAGTTGCTTGAAGAATATGCCAACTTAGTAATGGTGACTCAAAGTGTTTTGGCTACACAATCAACCATCAAATTACAATGCCAAGATTTGACAATTCACCCATGCCCAATGGAAGTGCGAACCATGCCAATGTATACCCTATTGATTTCTCACTTAAGCGGTCATCGGTCAAGCATCCCCAATGATAAGGGTATCGATAGTTCGAGCATTGCAAAGAACTACACTTGTAATAACTGAGAGCCTCTCCAAAACTCCACAAAAGAAACCGCAAAGCGACCTAGTATCAATCATAATCCCCTCATTTTCTATCACAGAGCCCCTAAGCTCCAATTTGATTACAACCATAGAATTTCGGCAGACATCTCTCACTTTGAATGAGCCTTGTCCCCATGGCTCGAGAGTCGGATTTTTCATTTTGCCTATATTTTTAGTTGCCAACCGCATCCTATCATAATTAAGATAGTACACAAGGAAGAGTGATGAAACACCAGAAGCACTCACTTCAACATCTAACACGTCAACGAAAAATACCACATAACCAATTTCTCCAAGCTTAATGACACCTCTATTTTTTTATTATAGAAAACTTCTTCAATTGCCATTAAGAATGGCAAATCATTTTGTCTGTGAGGAGTTGATATGTAAGCATTAACCTCGTCCCTCAATGTCGTCCTTGAGAAACCTTTTCTTGAGTCAGGATACCCAACACCAAATACGTAGATGAACTCTTCAAGTACCAACATAAATTGAAGTATGCATAATGCAACCGTAGCTCCACCAAAAGACTGAAGGATACTTATCCTATATTGGAAAAATTGGCTGCTAATACTCATAAAGCACTCAGAAATTCTATCATCACCTAGCCTGATTTTCAAAAAAATTCCATGCACAACCAATTTAGAAAATAAGAGCTCTAGTGAACCCATCACAATAACACCACCAGCAGTAACAATCATATTCACATTTACGCTTTCCCCAAAGTCACAAAACAACTCAACATCCCAATATGTAATACCACCCCTGATATAATTATCCACATAATATGCATCAACTCCTTTACCACTATCACTATCAATAAGCATTTTCGAATTCAACATCACAGGCATTTGCAATTTCTCATAGGCTCTTACTATTGAAATCATAGGGGGAGGCCAAAACTCATCACCGAAGAATTCATAAGAGGGAAGTATTTTTCTTACCTCTTGTTCCATTCCATCAATTTAGGGAACTCGTTTAGAGAGCATTTGTCTGAAATTTTTCCTAGCCTTCTTCACCAAAACTCTCACCATCTGTGGCATCTTTAACGGATGAGTATCGGCTAGGCCCGACGATTTGGTATTGCTCGAGCCCTGTTTCTTCACACCCAAACCCATACTCTTCTTTACGGTATCCTTCAATGCCACACAACCCTCGATAGTATATCCAACCCAATTCCCATCCCCATTAACACTCCAATTAATCAAACCCATCGCCATTGAAAGGCGCCTCATTACTACAATTCCCTATTTCCTTCACACTCATGTAATTGAAAAACTCCTTTCCCACATCAGACATACGAATGATTCCATCAAAATTACTACTACAATTTTTCACATTATCACAACTATTATTTTCCACAATCCAAAATCTAGGATGAAACCCACCAAACATAGGAAATATGCATGACAAGAATAATCAGTTTATACAAGTTAAGTTAATTAAATTTATAAGTGTATATCTCATTTTTCTTGCACTTAACACTTATATATATACCTCCATTCATACATGGCCTACCAAATCGACTTATGTTTATGTTTTTAATGTAATGAGAAGTCAAAGGAAAAGTCTCGTACATATATTTCTAAAATACATTATGAGTGCACGGTGCACCCGAAAGTGCACATGAGACCAACTATTTTTCAAACAATCTATTTGATTTTATTACAATAATTCAATGATAATTTTTTTTTAATAAGGTAAGGTGCAAATTCAACCAAAAAAAAAATATAAGCAAGTGAATTGAACTCATGACTTTTAATTATTGTGCTTGTCTATTGCATCAAACTTAACACCCTTCCAGTCTCACATAATAACGTAATGAGAAGTCAAGAAAAAGTCTCGTGCATATAATTTTACTATTAATTCAAATGCTCAAATTAAAGCATTTCAAATTGCATCTTATAAATTTTAAAACAACTTATAAAATAATAAAATTTATAAGATATTTAAAATAAGCTTATCAAACGGACTTTTAATCGAAGAGTTGGTTAACGAACTAATATGCATGACAAGAATAATAAATGTATACAAGTTAAGTTAATTAAATTTAAAGTTCGATGAGTAGGTTAATGGACAAATATGCATGACAAGAATAATCAGTTTATACAAGTTAAGTTAATTAAATTTAGAGTTTTTTGCATTTTTGGTCCCATGAACCACACCATGTTTTCAATCTAGTCCCACTCTTGTGTAAGAACTAGTCCCACAAGAATTTTAATTTGCAAATATGGTCCCACAATTTACCAAGTTTGCACATTTGGTCCCAAAATTAAACGGCGCTTGACGGCATCTCGTTAACCGCGAAACGGACACTGTTAAACGTATAATTAATATGTGTTAAACATTAATCTGTCTTAACAAATTAATTGAGTTTTTTTATACTTTTGGTCTCATGAATCACGCCATGTTTTCAATCTAGTCCCACCCTTTGGCCAGAACTAGTCCCACAAGAATTTTAATTTGCAAATGTGGTCCCACAATTTACCAAGTTTGCACATGTGGTCCCAAAATTAAATGGCTCTTGACGGCATCTCGTTAACCGCGAAACGGAAACTGTCAAACGTATAATTAATACTCCCTCCGTCCCAATTTTTAAGAAACTCTTTTCATTTTTTTCTTAATTTTTTTTTGTCTCAATCTTTAAGGAACATTTCTTAAAATGGATATACTCATTTTATCACTTTATCACATAAAATACTACTCCCTATGTCCTAACTTTGATTGTCCACTTTCGGTAGATAGCCGTCCTAATTTTGTTTGGTCATTCCTAATAAGAAAATAAAGCAACTTTCAATTCTATTTAATATTATTATTCCCTCCACCAAATCCACTTTACACCATTTAATACTATTATTTATCTCCACTAAATCCACTTTACACTATTTAATATTATTTATCTCCTACTTTTCTTAATTTCTGTGTCTACAGTATTTGCCTATTTGGCCAATCAAAATTAGGATGGAGGGAGTAATAACCAACTCTTATTACCCCCAACTACCCATCACTTTATCACATAAAATACTATGAGTACCAAAATAGGACTCACATTAAGATGCAAGAAACTAACCACACACGCTATAGGGTCTTAGATGCAAAAAAATGATAAGTAGTATAATAAAAATCAGTGGAAAAATCACTCATTTATTCCGTTTTATCTATTTAGCAGATGTGAAAAACTAGGTTTTGGGAAAAAATTGTGGGAAACACTTGATTTTCCCACCAATTTTTATCTAATTTGAATTCAATGGGACTAAAAGTGAAAGTATATTGGCGCCAAAAAACGTGATAAGTGAAAATTGGCGCCAAAAAGAAATGGAGGGAAGAATTTTGGGTTTTTGGAACCTATGGGACCATATGTGCAAGTGGGCTCACGTAAGTTAATTGGTTAATTTTGTGTTAATTATGTTTCATAACTTATGGGACTAAAAATGCAAGTGGTTAAAAGGTGGTTAAGCTTTAATTGAGAATTAATTATGTCCCATAACTTATGGGACCACATTTGCAAGTCAATTTAACGGTTTCCGTCAAGGTGGGACCACATTTGCAAATTAAAATTCTTATGAGACTAGTTCTGTCAGTAGTGGGACTAGATTGAAAACATGGTGTGGTTCATGGGACCAAAAGTGCAAAAAACTCATTAAATTTATAAGTGTATATCTCATTTTTCTTGCACTTAACACTTATATATATACCTCCACCATCAATCACCTCCATTCATACATGGCCTACCAAATCGACATGCATATTTATTGTTTTTCATATTTCATAACAGCCATATGTTGATTTTTTTACTTTGCAACTTCATGGATTTTCCTAAATGTAATATGTAGTCGAAATTATTTCTTAACTGTGGGGGGTAAGGGAATAGGTGTCCTTCGGCGTTCAACTACTCATAGTTTTTTGTTGGATTTTCAGGTACGAATATGATACATTAGAACTCAAATCTTCTTGGGTTTCCAAATTATGCAAGATGCTACAAAATATTAAAAAAAAAAAAATCTTAATCACATAGTATTGCATATTGTGGAGCAAGAGATATGAATTAAAATGAAAAATAGTTAAGCGTGTTTTATTGTATCCTACGATCATGAAATCAAAAAATGGATGATGGCCAGATGACAATTTCTTCAACACTAAACGAAGAAATCATTACAACTCTAGGGTGAAAAAACCAATAGTTTTCCACTTTTCTTTCTCAAATTATCTACAAGAATAGCAATATTAACATTGTTGTCACTAATTATTTTGATATATATAGCACATCGCCGAGCATGAACTATTGATGCAACAACAAGACCATTAAAATCGGCCAAAATTCTGCTTCTTAATTCCCGGTGCTCCACACCGTAGATATTTATCTTGAGAAAATTCACAATTTTTGCTACATATTATGACTTATATTCAGTAAAAAATGTGTTTTTGTGTTAAATTATTAGGTATAAACTTTCTGCTTCTTTCATGTTGATGCTACATTTTAATTTTCTTTTATACATGATGCGAATTGCCTAATGAGATACCTATGTTAGTCCTTAAAGGGACTATAGTGCTGAAATTTGTAAATAGTGAGGACTAATTTCAAAAATAAAATACTAAGGGGGCAAAAATTAAAATTGGTACAAGTTGAAGGACAAACAAATTGTACTTATCCTTATTTTTAATAGGGACTAAAGTTTTTTAGCCCAATAACTTTGGGCCGTTTTTAATTTGGTCCCGCACATATCAGGTTATAGTATTGTCACGGTATGTTTCGATCTTTTTTTATTTTAGTCCCGAATAATCAACCCGGTTGGTCAATTGGTAAAGCATCCACGTGGAATTTTATTTTCATTTCTCCTTTATTTTTTATCCGTCATGTATATATTTCCTATTTTTATTATTGATTTATTTTTATTCAATTATTTAACAAGGTCGGCACGGTTAGGGTCAGTTAAGGAATACCTTGCACCTAACAAGACGTTAAGGAATAAATAAGCATAACAAATATGGAAGGGAGGAAGTTTGAAAAATACATAACACTAATCATAACCCAGTTAATGTTACTAAGTCCAAATTATGTAGGGAAAACAGAGGTAAAACTTGGGAAAGAAATAATTAACATAAAATTGAAGGATCGATCTAAAATGTAAATGCTGTATTTATAATTTCAGCCAAGAAAATAAGGGGATTTCAGGTTATAGAATTCCTTCTCACTTTTTTTCACTCCGAATAGAGCATAATTGAAGGATGAAGGTGGCGCTGCCACTGGATGGGGCGGCGGGTGGGTTCGCGGAGAAGAGTCTTTAAAATGGCCTTAATGGTGATGGGTCTTTTGTTATGACCCGAATCCCTAAACCCGACTCGAAAAACCGACCCAACCCGAAACCCTATTAAATAAGTGAATAAAAATAAACAAAAAATAAAAAATAGAAGATACACACACCCTAAAAAATAAAGGAGAAATGAAAAAACATTCCACGTGGCGGTTGACGGTTATAAAATCGGTTGGTGCCAGTTTTTTTGGACTAAATTCAAAAAATAGGCGAAACATACAGTGGCGATATAAATTCTGAAATCTAAAGTACCAATTTTAAAACGATCCAAAATTATTGAGCTACAAAAAATTCAATAATTTTTAATAGAAAGTAAAAGAAAGTATTATTTAGAGGTCAATTCAAATTATATTTTTTATAGTCCAATAACTTTGCATTGTTTACAAATTGGTTTCAATTGTATTGACTTATTTATTTGGCAAGGTCTCATATACACTTGATGCACGGACTCTAGATCCGTGCACTCACTTTGACCCTACCCATTTTATTGTGGATCCTTATTTTCACTAATGGTAAGGTCTCATTTTTTAATGGGTCACTATATACCCGAGTGCACGTAAAAAGCATTCAATTTTTTTTTTTAAAATTTGAAATTAGTTCAGAACCGGCTCCAAAGAAAGTTACCGGCTGGGGTCGCCGCCACATGTGTATTTATTTTTCCTTTATGTAGTTCAATAACTTGCATCGTTTTGAAATTTGTCTCGATTGTTTTGACTTTTTTTTTAATTTTGATTTTATAAATTTTTTAAAATTTTAGAATTGGTCTAGATATTGACTTGAGCAGATTTTTTTTTTTCATTTATTTTTAATGCACCATATGGCATTTTCATATTTCTTTTATGGGTGTTGCCATGATGGGCTCCTTGGGAACAATTTCATGTATTTGAAGCCTTGTTGAAGGCTTGAAGCGAAAAGCTATTCCAAACACAAACAGAAACATGCATGTACAATTTTATATATGATATCTTTCATAGCTTACCACCTCTTATTGATATTCATATGCATCAGCCAAACTATATGTAACTCACAAAGTAGAGAGAAAGAAGATGCTACAAGTTTAAAATATAAATGACAGTATAATCTTAATCACAAAGTATTGCATATTGATGTAGCAAGAGACATGAATTAAAGTGAAAAATAGATAAGCAATGTTGTATTGTATCCTAAAATTACCTACTAAGAATATCAATATGAACATTGTCGCCACTAGTTATTTTTACAAATATCAGACCTACTAAGGCCGAAATAAACAGCATGCCAAAACTCAGGGCTTGGAAGATCAGAGAACAAAGGATCTAAAAAATCTTGGCCGTCGGATGGAACAGCGCACGTGGTGGCAGGACTCGATTCTTCAAATAGCACTGGGCAAGAAGAAGAAGAAGATGGAGCATTGAAATCAAGGTTCTGCTCGTTATTGGTGCTGCACGCAGTAGATACTTGTGTTGGGGGCAGTTATGTGTTGCTACTGCTGCTATTCTACTCGTTTTTAGTTTATACTTCTGAAATCATTCACAATAAAATGCAATTAACATCAATCTTGATAGATACAAATATTAGTTTAGTTGGGACCAAAATGAACGAGAAACAAACCTGCAAATGGCTAGAAACATTCTCTCTTGTCAGCGATGACTCGTTCATCAAGCCGTGTATTAGCTTTGGAGTAGCTTCTGCAAGTGAAATACGACAGAATGAATTAATAATAGATTCCCACGACAATTTAATTAATGATGGATGGATGGATGGATGGATGGATGGATGGATGGATGGATAGAAAGAAGACTTACTGTCAATGCCGATCTCATCCACAGCTTTCACGAACTTGTTATGAAGTTCAGGGATCCAAATGAGCTTAGGTTTCTTGGCAGAGCTGGAAAAGCCACCCGCAATTTCCAAGTCATTTCTTTTCTTTCTAGAATTCGAACCATCTTCAGAAATCGAACCACCCATAATAAGGCTATCTTCGAATTCATATTGTATCTGCATTCTTTTCTTGAACACGTGTAGCCATATGTACCGTAGGTCCTTCCTTCTTATAGGCTTTACAAGGTAATCACAAGCGCCGCATTCAACCCCTTTCATCACCTTGCTCGTTTCTTCATCTCTCGACATTACTAATTAATATATCATAAACAAACTGGATTAAAACTTATATACATACATGTACAGAGGGAAAGAAGAAGAAGAAGACTCACGTATCACTGGAATTTCCAAGTTGAGACTAATATATTTAAGAAACTCGAAGCTATCCACGTCTCCCAGGTTCACATCAGTCATTACAATGTCAAACGTAAACCTCTCGTTTTATTTCCAAGCATATAAATTGCCTCTGTCGCTGAGTTGCACGACGTTACTGAAACTCACAAATCCATAAGTTAATTACACACACAACATCGAGAGACTCTCTCTCAACATAATTCAAAAGCAATTTATAAAACGCGTCTAAATTCTTAACCAAAACGTGTTCTAATGTAGATGAAAAGTCAAGGAAAAGTCCCCAGATTCTCGAATCAAAGGATTTCAAAGGCAGAATTTATATAAATTCATGTAAATTCAAAACAATAATAAATTTGCAATCACTAAAAGTTAAATGTCAATGTTTGAAATTTCAAGTTCATAATCAACAATGTTGCAAGGCATCTCACATTGTAATTTGCATGCATTAAAAATAACATAGAAAAAACAGAGAAATTGATTAATGTACCTTTATAGTCACACATTGTAAGCATCCTTTCAACACTCTTCAACTCCTGCATATCATCATCTACAACAAGGACACGAACATCCGCTGGACAAAATTCAAATGAACCCATCGATCAAAAACTGAATTTTCACTATTGAATTCTCTGTATAATTTTCTAGCGATGAATTTAATTGAAAATACTTGTGAGAAAAGAAAGGGAGAATGTATGAGAGTGAGTCTGATATTTATAAGTAGATGATTACGCGGTTACTAAATATCTATCTTATCTAATATCCTTGATTTTCATAACAGAATGGTGGACATATAAGGAAACAAGAGAGTTCGAGATTGCTTCTTTTTTTTCAAAAATAAAAAAATCACACGAGAGATTCACTGTAACAGAATCAAAAAATGGATAATGTAAAAAAATAAAAAATATCATGAATTGGGGATCAAGGCGACACCCCTTATCTATTAATTATAGAGATAAGCCCTAAATCAACACGCGCTAGCTAATTTAACCCCAATCGGTCTTTACAAAAAAAATTGAATTTCAAAACACCAGAAATCACCTATAAAAACGGTATTTCTCAACATTTATTGAACAGAGAGAGCTCACCTTTACAGTAAAATGAGCTTTAATGACATTTATAAGAGTAATTATAGGGCACTTATTACTACATTTTCTCAACACATATGCAAATGCAAAAAACAATCCTTACCAGCGGGATTAACAACAACAAGATGGTGAGGGGGCATGTACAAGCCTCCTTTCTTCCTTTGATCGGCGGTATTCAAAGTTTTCACAGATTGTTCTGAGCGAGACTCAAGATCGATTTGCCAGATGCTGCTAAAATAGCCGTCATTGGTCTCTTTGTCCGTCGCAGATGGAATTCCTGAAATGGAGAATAAGTTAAAATCAGTTCAAGTTGAAGAGCAAAAGACACAAAAATACTTACTTCGGTAAACCCCAAAATCTGTGGGGATATCTAGGCGAGCATCTGGTTCGCTTCCAGAAGTCGGGCTCTTCCAATCTCCCCCAACGAACCAGAATTTTTCCTTCCAATCACTAATTTTGTTCGGCACATCCTCAATGATCTTGCACTTAGCATTTGCCTGCATAAACAGCCATCCATGTTCGCTCTTGGGACGGGTCAAATGCACTAGGCGTGAGAGTTCAGCTGCTGTGGGATAATATATGGGCTTCTTTTTGCCGAACAAAGTCAAGAAGCTCATAATCATGTGCCACCGATTCGGCTTCAGCTGCGTAATGGTAATGTTCCATTCTACGAGCAAACGAGTGATAGCCGGATGGAGTGGGAATCAAGACCCGCTTCCATTGTGTCCAAATTCACGGCAACACAACCCTCAGGAGGCTGGTCTGCTCGCTCATCGGGACCCGGCGCCCAGAAAAAGACATCTTCGAGTTTCATAATTCCTATACAGCTGGCGAGCATATCAACATCAATTATGCTCGCAATTTTGCTCGTCGGGTACTCATTCTCAACCCTAGTCCTATGAGGTTGTTCGGGCCAATCAAAATTATAGCGAGCATTATACTCGCTATATGTTGGGCTATGAGGAAGACCAACAGGGATATCGAGTTCTGTGTTATGTTCGCCGCCTAACCCTCTGTTCGACTCATCGACATTCACAGCCATCAAGAATTCCTCCCTCACATTATCATCATCCCTATTTACATCAAAACTATTTACAACCCTAGACCTAATTTGGGGTTGGGGCAAAGAATCCTCACTCGAATCATCCAAAAAATCGGTACGGGTTAAATCCCTATCTAATTCATTTAGGGCAGCATCGGAATCGGAGGAAAGAACGGCAAACGACTGCCGAACTTGCCAACGAGACCTTGATCCCGAGGTATTTATCTCCGACGCATTAGCGTCGCTACGGGGGATTGTACAGAAAGAGGGGGAGGAGAAACTATGGTGGTCCGATTCTATCGAAGCAGAAGAATTTGAAAGAGAAGCCATAATCGGAATTAAAGAGAGTATACAATAGTTACCTGAATGAGATCCTTCGCCGAAATGATAATGCCCTTGCCGGAGTTTTTAGATTTAAAGGAGAGTGAAGACAAAAAGAGAGAGAAGAGGAAAAGAAAGGAAAGGATTTGAGGCGGCAAAATGAGGTATTTATAGATACCGGGTTTAATTTTGAAAATCCGGCACAGAAGACGAAACGACAATCACTACGGCCCAATCAAATTGTAACAGCCGGGGCCCCATGATGAATATAAAGCGATCCGACTGGGGGGTATTGTTGTGTTCGATATAATTATTCAATTTAATCGAACACGTCAAAGGGACACGTGTAATATTCAACTATTAAAATAACCATGCTCGATGGACAAGTGTGCTCGACGCCATCGACCAAACAAGTTTGTTCGCCAGCCCGCCACTTGTCAACCAAGCGAGCATGCTCGCCAACTAAAGTGAGTTTTGTTCGCTAGCTCGCCGAGTTTAACAGTATGTTCGCCAAACTTTACCGAGAGCAAAACGGTATAATCCTCAAGATATGTTGTGCTAATCGGACGAGCAAAGAAGAAATTTAGATAGCTTTGAATTGAATAACCTGAGGGTCAGGATATCTGAACTCAGGAAAGCTGAACTCAGTAAACCTGCGTAACCAAAGGGCTCAGATAACCTGAAGGCTCAGATAACCTGAGGATTCAGACAACCTGAAGACTCAGATATGCTCGATGCACAGATAACCTGAGGGCTCAGACAACCTGAGGACTCAGATAACCTGAAGGCTCAGAAATGCTCGATGAGGACAGTTTTCCAGTATAAAATTGATATGTCGAAGAGGCTAACAAGACGATCGATCGAGCAAAAGATTGATTTGGACGATCAAAAGAGTACCTTATAGACAAGCAAACGCAAAGATCAACCAGGAAGACGAAGTTGGAAATGTGGCAGCATCACATGAGTTCTTGCAAGACCCGAAGTCACCAGCTCATGCTTGCCAAACCAGCTCATGCTTGTCAAAGTACTATAAATAGAAGAAAAAAGAATAAGAGACAGGTTCACAAAAATTTCCTAGAGTGGTGAGGTTCAAAAAAATTCCAGAGCTCACAAAAATCCCTAGCACTCATATACTTACTCTCCAAATCATCTTCATTTATAGCGATTCATCTTCATGAGATGTATAATGTATTGTACGTGTAAAACTCGCAATACTACATCCCTGGCTTGGAACGCCCCCAGAGTAGTCATTTCTTGACGAACTGGGTCAACAAATTCCTGTTATTTACAGTATATTTTACACGTACATATTTTATTTGTGAGTTGTCATAGAATTAGCCACATAATATTCTCCATATAAAACAACTCGCAACAATTAGCATCACCCTTATTAGTTCCAAAAGGGTTATATGCCCAAATGGAGCTTTAATCAGTCCAATGATGGAACCCAATTACATGTGTATGGCCCAACAAATCAGATTTATTTTCCTATAATATTGAGAAGAATAAAGATTATTTTAATTTTGTTTTTCTCTTTGATCCTTTTATGCTGAAGAAGAAATTTAGACATTTAAGTTTTTTTCCTTACATGATCATGATATAATGTTTAAAACCTACTTATTTTATCTAAACAAAATATAATCAATTCATAGAAAAATTATCTATTTAATTTTATTACAATAGTTTAATAATTTTTTATAAGGTAACATGCAAATTCAATCGGAAAAAATATAAGCACTTGAATTGAACTCATGACTTTATTACTATGCTTATTTATTGCATCAACTTAACCCCCAAACCAGCCAAACCAAATCAACTTATGTTTATGTTTTTAATGTAATGAGAAGTCAAAGGAAAAGTCTCGTACATATATTTCTAAAATACATTATGAGTGCACGGTGCACCCGAGTGCACATGAGACAAGCTCTTTTTCGAAACAATCTATTTGATTTTATTACAATAATTTAATGATAATTTTTTTAATAAGGTAAGGTGCAAATTCAACCAAAAAAAATATAAGCAAGTGAATTGAACTCATGACTTTTACAATAATTTAATGATAATTTTTTTAATAAGGTATTGTGCTTGTCTATTGCATCAAACTTAACACCCTTCCAGTCTCACATAATAACGTAATGAGAAGTCAAGAAAAAGTCTCGTGCATATAATTTTACTATTAATTCAAATGCTCAAATTAAAGCATTTCAAATTGCATCTTATAAATTTTTAAAACAACTTATAAAATAATAAAATTTATAAGATATTTAAAATAAGCTTATCAAACGGACTTTTAATCGAAGAGTCGGTTAACGAACTAATATGCATGACAAGAATAATAAATGTATACAAGTTAAGTTAATTAAATTTAAAGTTCGATGAGTAGGTTAATGGACAAATATGCATGACAAGAATAATCAGTTTATACAAGTTAAGTTAATTAAATTTATAAGTGTATATCTCATTTTTCTTGCACTTAACACTTATATATATATACCTCCATTCATACATGGCCTACCAAATCGACATGCATATTTATTGTTTTTCATATTTCATAACAGCCATATGTTGATTTTTTTACTTTGCAACTTCATGGATTTTCCTAATGGTAAGGTCTCATTTTTTTAATGGGTCACTCATATACCCGAGTGCAAGGTGCGCCCTTGGTGTACAGGAGACCCACTCTATTTATTTTGATCCTGTGAGTTTTTTAAAATTTGAAATTAGTTCAGAACCAGCTCCAAAAAAGTTACCGAACCGGTACCGCCACATGTGTATTTATTTTTCCTTTATGTAGTTCAATAACTTGCATCGTTTTGAAATTTGTCTCGATTGTTTTGACTTTTTTTAATTTTGATTTTATAAATTTTTTAAAATTTTAGAATTGGTCCAGATATTGACTTGAGCAGATTTTTTTTTTCATTTATTTTTAATGCACCATATGGCATTTTCATATTTCTTTTATGTGTGTTGCCGTGATGGGCTCCTTTGGGAACAATTTCATGTATTTGAAGCCTTGAAGCGAAAAGCTATTCCAAACACAAACAGAAACATGCATGTACAATTTTAAACATTTCCGCATCAAAAGATCACAAAGTATTGCATATTGATGTAGCAAGAGACATGAATTAAAGTGAAAAATAGATAAGCAATGTTGTATTGTATCCTAAGATCTGAAAAAAAAAAAAAAAAAAAAAAAGATGATAGCCAAACGAGCTACACGAAGAAATTATTACAACACTAGAATGAAAAGCCAATAGTTTTCAACTTCTCTTTTTCTCAAATTACCTACAAGAATATCAATATGAACATTGTCGCCACTAGTTATTTTGACAAATATCAGACTAAGGCCGAAATAAACAGCATGCCAAAACTCAGGGCTTGGAAGATCAGAGAACAAAGGATCTAAAAAATCTTGGCCGTCGGATGGAACAACGCTGGCGTGGTGACAGGACTCGATTCTTTTAACAGCACTGGACAAGGAGTACAAGAAGAAGAAGAAGATGGAGCATTGAAATCCAGGTTTTGCCAATCTGTTTTTGAGTATAAGTGGGAGAAATTATTAGGTTCGTGTAGGTGACATTAGATGTCACGTATTAGGAACTACACGAGACATGTTGTAGTATACTTAAAAGCAGACTTTGAGTATAAGTGGGAGATTGTTGGGATTATCTTTGGAAAGTATGCTTTTACTTTGTATAATCAAAACTGAATTTCGGACTTATTTCTTTGAAATAAATTGTTTATCACTGATGCTTTAAATATCATCGAATGTTACATATATTTCTTCGCATAACTGTTCATTAAATACTACGTGTTACATTGTAGTTTATTTAGTGATACCATATCACAGAAGATTAAATTAACAGTCCCTTGTAACTAAAAGTACACTATTCACGACCTAGATGGAAATGAACAATCAATCGTGAAAGGTTGAAGTGTAAGGCTCGGATTGGCTTGTCTTGACCAAAAGATTACACTAGTGCATGACTGATGCACTGAATAGGACCTACAGGAGGACAAATTCTTCAGAACTGAACAAGGAAGAATTAGACCTCAGTGGTTCGTTATTTCTTAATCTTCGTTCCTTAAATAGGATCACGTGTGGTTGGTAACTATTGCTTTGACTTATCATGGGTAGAGAATCAACGAGGTTCAATACTTTTTATCTTGGGCAATATTATTGGTCACATGTGATTGCTAAGATTTAATATGGAGAATCGTGTGCAAGTACGCTTGTTCGATTTGCCCCCTTGGGAGGTTCATAAGCTTTATCATACCAAATCTTGCAAGTGGAACTAGTTTCCGGTATGGATAATAATGTTGAACCGTTCCTTAACCAAGGACAAAAGATATTAATTAATGGAAAGCTATTTCAGTGGCTCGAATTAATTAATGGGCTAGATAATCTTAAACACGGGAAATAATAACCGAGAGCCATATTGACTGTAATATGGTTTAAGATGGATAGTGCAATATTAATTATGTAGTGGGATTAATTAATATTTATGGGCTTGAATTATATTGTGGCTCAATATTGATAATTCAAGATCCATTGGAAGGTCCAATCTTAATTCTCCTAAAGGCCCCCTAAGTAGCCCAACATAAAGTCCAATAACTGAAAAAGGTGTTCAAAATAAATATTGTTGCCTTATTTTTCCTAATATTTTCGAAAATTATGGATTAAAAGGGGAGAAAGATTTTCTTTGAATTTTGTTATGGAATGAAGATATGTATTCTTGGAATACAAGATTATCTCATTAAATTCAAGAAATCTCCCGCTTGGTTATCCATATAGCATATTTCGAAATTTTGAGAAAAAAGGGGAAAGAAAGATTTTCTTGATTTTCTTGAAAAGATATTATGAAAGATATGTATTTCTTGAAATACAAGAATATCTCATAAATTCAAGAAGATCCAAATCTTGGATTCTTGCCCTATTTTTTTGGAAAATATTCCATAAAAAAGAGGAGGTGGGATTTTGTGGAATATTATAATTATGGGAAAAAAAAGAATATAGGAGATATATTCAAGATTTCTTGGAGATCAAGAAAAGATTTTCCCACATTGTTTTTTTGCCCTAAAAAATTCGACCACCACTCCTCTATAAATAGGGGATGATTCTTTCATTCCCAAGTACAATTCCATGTGCTGGAAAAATTAGTAAATCCACAAAGGTGGTGCAACAAAGTTTGTTTTCCTTTTGTTAATTGTTCGCAAGCGTCCTACCACCGGATAGTCGAGCAAGGATTAAGGGAATACTTGGAAAGTTCTTTTGGTGTGTCTAATCAACAAGACCATTGCCGTTCCAAGACGTATGTTCACGTAAACTCGTAGAATTTTCTCATCGCGAGGATTTACGTGAATTGATTATATGCATGATTTGTTGTTGGATTATTATTTGAATTAATATAGGATTAATTCATACTAGTAATAATTATAAGAATTAAATTTGTATTTAAATATTTATCCCGAATAGATCCGTGCAACTTATTCCCCAACACGCACTTGGTGTACAGGAGACCCACTCTATTTTTTTTGATCCTATAAGTTTTTTAAAATTCTGAAATTAGTTCAGGAACCAGCTCCAGCAGGTTACCGAACTGGTCGCCTGCCACATGTGTATTTATTTTTCCTTTATGTAGTTCAATAACTTGCATCGTTTTGAAATTGGTCTCGATTGTTTTGACTTTTTTTAATTTTGATTTTATAAATTTTTTAAAATTTTAGAATTGGTCCAGATATTGACTTGAGCAGATTTTTTTTTCATTTATTTTTAATGCACCATATGGCATTTTCATATTTCTTTTATGGGTGTTGCCATGATGGGCTCCTTGGGAACAATTTCATGTATTTGAAGCCTTGTTGAAGGCTTGAAGCGAAAAGCTATTCCAAACACAAACAGAAACATGCATGTACAATTTTAAACATTTCCGTATCAAAAGCTCATTTTGTATCTTTCATTTTGATATTCATATGCATCAGCCAAACTATATGTAACTCACAAAGTAGAGAGAAAGAAGATGCTACAAGTTTAAAATATAAATGACAATATAATCTTAATCACAAAGTATTGCATATTGATGTAGCAAGAGACATGAATTAAAGTGAAAAATAGATAAGCAATGTTGTATTGTATCCTAAGATCTGAAAAAAAATAAAAATAGATGATAGCCAAACGAGCTACACGAAGAAATTATTACAACACTAGAATGAAAAACCAATAGTTTTTCAACTTCTCTTTCTCAAATTACCTACAAGAATATCAATATGAACATTGTCGCCACTAGTTATTTTGACAAATATCAGACCTACTAAGGCCGAAATAAACAGCATGCCAAAACTCAGGGCTTGGAAGATCAGAGAACAAAGGATCTAAAAAATCTTGGCCGTCGGATGGAACAGCGCGCGTGGTGGCAGGACTCGATTCTTCAAATAGCACTGGGCAAGAAGAAGAAGAAGATGGAGCATTGAAATCAAGGTTCTGCTCGTTATTGGTGCTGCACGCAGTAGATACTTGTGCGGGGCAGTTATGTGTTGCTACTGCTGCTATTCTACTCGTTTTTAGTTTATACTTCTGAAATCATTCACAATAAAATGCAATTAACATCAATCTTGATAGATACAAATATTAGTTTAGTTGGGACCAAAATGAACGAGAAACAAACCTGCAAATGGCTAGAAACATTCTCTCTTGTCAGCGATGACTCGTTCATCAAGCCGTGTATTAGCTTTGGAGTAGCTTCTGCAAGTGAAATACGACAGAATGAATTAATAATAGATTCCCACGACAATTTAATTAATGATGGATGGATGGATGGATGGATGGATAGAAAGAAGACTTACTGTCAATGCCGATCTCATCCACAGCTTTCACGAACTTGTTATGAAGTTCAGGGATCCAAATGAGCTTAGGTTTCTTGGCAGAGCTGGAAAAGCCACCCGCAATTTCCAAGTCATTTCTTTTCTTTCTAGAATTCGAACCATCTTCAGAAATCGAACCACCCATAATAAGGCTATCTTCGAATTCATATTGTATCTGCATTCTTTTCTTGAACACGTGTAGCCATATGTACTGTAGGTCCTTCCTTCTTATAGGCTTTACAAGGTAATCACAAGCGCCACATTCAACCCCTTTCATCACCTTGCTCGTTTCTTCATCTCTCGACATTACTAATTAATATATCATAAACAAACTGGATTAAAACTAACATTTATATACATACATGTAGAGAGGGAAAGAAGAAGAAGAAGACTCACGTATCACTGGAATTTCCAAGTTGAGACTAATATATTTAAGAAACTCGGTTATCCCGTCGCCCAGGTTCACATCAGTCATTACAATGTCAAACGTAAACCTCTCGTTTTTATTTCCAAGCATATAAATTGCCTCTGTCGCTGAGTTGCACGACGTTACTGAAACTCACAAAATCCATAAGTTAATTACACACACAACATCGAGAGACTCTCTCAACATAATTCAAAAAAAGCAATTTATAAAAACGCGTCTAAATTCTTAACCAAAACGTGTTCTAATGTAGATGAAAAGTCAAGGAAAAGTCCCCAGATTCTCGAATCAAAGGATTTCAAAGGCAGAACTTATATAAATTCATGTAAATTCAAAACAATAACAAATTTGCAATCACTAAAAGTTAAATGTCAATGTTTGAAATTTCAAGTTCATAATCGACAATGTTGCAAGGCATCTCACATTGTAATTTGCATGCATTAAAATAACATAAAAAAACAGAGAAATTGATTAATGTACCTTTATAGTCACACATTGTAAGCATCCTTTCAACACTCTTCAACTCCTGCATATCATCATCTACAACAAGGACACGAACATCCGTTGGACAAAATTCAAATGAACCCATCGATCAAAAAACTGAATTTTCACTATTGAGTTCTCTGTATAATTTTCTAGCGATGAATTTAATTGAAAATACTTGTGAGAAAAGAAAAGGAGAATGTATGAGAGTGAGTCTGATATTTATAAGTAGATGATTACGCGGTTTCTAAATATCTATCTTATCTAATATCCTTGATTTTCATAACAGAATGGTGGACATATAAGGAAACAAGAGAGTTCGAGATTGCTTCTTTTTTTTCAAAAATAAAAAAATCACACGAGAGATTAATGTAAAAAAATTAAAAAATATCATGAAGTGGGGATCAAGGCGACACCCCTTATCTATTAATTATAGAGATAAGCCCTAAATCAACACGCGCTAGCTAATTTAACCCCAATCGGTCTTTACAAAAAAAACTGAATTTCAAAACACCAGAAATCACCTATAAAAACTGTATTTCTCAACATTTATTGAACAGAGAGAGCTCACCTTGTAGTGATCTGATCACTACTGCTACTGTCATACATATTTTTATGGGTAATTTCTAATAAAATGAAGATATATGAATAAAAGAGAAAAGATAGAGAGATTGAAGGGGGAGGAGTTACAGAGAAATAGAGAGAGAGACAGAGAATGCCGAGAACGGCGATAAGAGGAAGAAGACTGAAATTGTTTCTGCTTACCCATTTCTCTGCAGGATTCCCCTATTTAATCATAGGTGCAACAATACAAACACAAATGGGCTTAAACATAAGATAATAAGGTCCAACAGAAATATCAACTAAATTGGCTAGTCCCTTAATGAAAATAATAATTAACATAAGTCAAATTATATAACCCAACTCATGATCATGACAATACTCCCCCGTTTTTGAGATCCTTGTCCCCAAGGATCTAGGATGATGTTCGCTAAAAAATGAAACAGCCAAACGGAAATGGATGGGTTCAGCGGTAGAGAATTGTTTTTCTAGTGCCCCTTTTCGGGTGACCCTCTCAACATCCTCTGGAAGATCTAAATAACCAGGTCCATAGTATACTTCAACATGACCACTGTTGTAATGCATCAACTTTCCAAAGAGGTTGATATTGTAATCAAGAGCCAATGCAACTAGCACACCTGGAACTCCTGCCGCGAAAAGCATGACAAGAAACACATGGTACAATGCTCCAATGTGGCCCAATTGACTTGCATATAGGTGGTGGATAAAGAAGTAAGCTGCTTGAAGAATATGCCAACTTAGTAATGGTGACTCCAGTGTTTTGGCTACACAATCAGCCATCCAAATTACAATGCCAAGATTTGACAATTCACCAGCCATGCCCAATGGAAGTGCGAACCATGCCAATGTATACCCTATTGATTTCTCACTTAAGCAGTCATCCCAGTCAAGCATCCCCAATGATAAGGGTATCGATAGTTCGAGCATTGCAGCAACTACACTTGTAATACCGAGAGCCTCTCCAAAACTCCACAAAGAAACGCAAGCAGCCTAGTATCAATCATAATCCCCTCATTTTCTATCACAGAGCCCCTAAGCTCCAATTTGATTACAACCATAGAATTTTGCAGACATCTCTCACTTTGAATGAGCCTTGTCCCCATGGCTCGAGAGTCGGATTTTCATTTGCCTATATTTTTTAGTTGCCAACCGCATCCTATCATAATTAAGATAGTACACAAGGAAGAGTGATGAAACACCAGAAGCACTCACTTCAACATCTAACACGTCAACGAAAAATACCACATAACCAATTTCTCCAAGCTTAATGACACCTCTATTTTTTATTATAGAAACTTCTTCAATTGCCATTAAGAATGGCAAATCATTTTGTCTGTGAGGAGTTGATATGTAAGCATTAACCTCGTCCCTCAATGTCGTCCTTGAGAAACCTTTTCTTGAGTCAGGATACCCAACACCAAATACGTAGATGAACTCTTCAAGTACCAACATAAATTGAAGTATGCATAATGCAACCGTAGCTCCACCAAAAGACTGAAGGATACTTATCCTATATTGGAAAAATTGGCTGCTAATACTCATAAAGCACTCAGAAATTCTATCATCACCTAGCCTGATTTTCAAAAAAATTCCATGCACAACCAATTTAGAAAATAAGAGCTCTAGTGAACCCATCACAATAACACCACCAGCAGAAAGAACAATCATATTCACATTTACGCTTTCCCCAAAGTCACAAAACAACTCAACATCCCAATATGTAATACCACCCCTGATATAATTATCCACATAATATGCATCAACTCCTTTACCACTATCACTATCAATAAGCATTTTCGAATTCAACATCACAGGCATTTGCAATTTCTCATAGGCTCTTACTATTGAAATCATAGGGGAGGCCAAAACTCATCATCACCGAAGAATTCATAAGAGGGAAGTATTTTTCTTACCTCTTGTTCCATTCCATCAATTTAGTGAACTCGTTTCCGAGCATTTTGTACGTAATTTTTCCTAGCCTTCTTCACCAAAACTCTCACCATCTGTGGCATCTTTAACGGATGAGTATCAGCTAGACTGACGATTTGGTATTGCTCTGGAGCCTGTTTCTTCACACCCAAACCCATACTCTTCTTTACGGTATCCTTCAATGCCACACAACCCTCGATAGTATATCCAACCCAATTCCCATCCCCATTAACACTCCAATTAATCAAACCCATCGCCATGAAGACGCCGGTTACTACAATTCCCTATTTCCTTCACACTCATGTAATTGAAAAACTCCTTTCCCACATCAGACATACGAATGATTCCATCAAAATTACTACTACAATTTTTCACATTATCACAACTATTATTTTCCACAATCCAAAATCTAGGATGAAACCCACCAAACATAGGAAATATGCATGACAAGAATAATCAGTTTATACAAGTTAAGTTAATTAAATTTATAAGTGTATATCTCATTTTTCTTGCACTTAACACTTATATATATACCTCCATTCATACATGGCCTACCAAATCGACTTATGTTTATGTTTTTAATGTAATGAGAAGTCAAAGGAAAAGTCTCGTACATATATTTCTAAAATACATTATGAGTGCACGGTGCACCCGAAAGTGCACATGAGACCAACTATTTTTTGAAACAATCTATTTGATTTTATTACAATAATTCAATGATAATTTTTTTAATAAGGTAAGGTGCAAATTCAACAAAAAAAAAATATAAGCAAGTGAATTGAACTCATGACTTTTAATTATTGTGCTTGTCTATTGCATCAAACTTAACACCCTTCCAGTCTCACATAATAACGTAATGAGAAGTCAAGAAAAAGTCTCGTGCATATAATTTTACTATTAATTCAAATGCTCAAATTAAAGCATTTCAAATTGCATCTTATAAATTTTTAAAACAACTTATAAAATAATAAAATTTATAAGATATTTAAAATAAGCTTATCAAACGGACTTTTAATCGAAGAGTTGGTTAACGAACTAATATGCATGACAAGAATAATAAATGTATACAAGTTAAGTTAATTAAATTTAAAGTTCGATGAGTAGGTTAATGGACAAATATGCATGACAAGAATAATCAGTTTATACAAGTTAAGTTAATTAAATTTAGAGTTTTTTGCATTTTTGGTCCCATGAACCACACCATGTTTTCAATCTAGTCCCACTACTGACAGAACTAGTCCCACAAGAATTTTAATTTGCAAATATGGTCCCACAATTTACCAAGTTTGCACATTTGGTCCCAAAATTAAACGGCGCTTGACGGCATCTCGTTAACCGCGAAACGGACACTGTTAAACGTATAATTAATATGTGTTAAACATTAATCTGTCTTAACAAATTAATTGAGTTTTTTGTACTTTTGGTCTCATGAATCACGCCATGTTTTCAATCTAGTCCCACCACTGGCAGAACTAGTCCCACAAGAATTTTAATTTGCAAATGTGGTCCCACAATTTACCAAGTTTGCACATGTGGTCCCAAAATTAAATGGCTCTTGACGGCATCTCGTTAACATCTAAACGGAAACTGTCAAACGTATAATTAATACTCCCTCCGTCCCAATTTTTAAGAAACTCTTTTCATTTTTTTCTTAATTTTTTTTTGTCTCAATCTTTAAGGAACATTTCTTAAAATGGATATACTCATTTTATCACTTTATCACATAAAATACTACTCCCTATGTCCTAACTTTGATTGTCCACTTTCGGTAGATAGCCGTCCTAATTTTGTTTGGTCATTCCTAATAAGAAAATAAAGCAACTTTCAATTCTATTTAATATTATTATTCCCTCCACCAAATCCACTTTACACCATTTAATACTATTATTTATCTCCACTAAATCCACTTTACACTATTTAATATTATTTATCTCCTACTTTTCTTAATTTCTGTGTCTACAGTATTTGCCTATTTGGCCAATCAAAATTAGGATGGAGGGAGTAATAACCAACTCTTATTACCCCCAACTACCCATCACTTTATCACATAAAATACTATGAGTACCAAAATAGGACTCACATTAAGATGCAAGAAACTAACCACACCGCTATAGGGTCTTAGATGCAAAAATGATAAGTAGTATAATAAAAATCAGTGGAAAAATCACTCATTTATTCCGTTTTATCTATTTAGCAGATGTGAAAAACTAGGTTTTGGGAAAAAATTGTGGGAAACACTTGATTTTCCCACCAATTTTTATCTAATTTGAATTCAATGGGACTAAAAGTGAAAGTATATTGGCGTAAAAAAACGTGATTAGCTAAAAAATTGGCCAAAAAGAAATGGAGGGAAGAATTTTTGGGTTTTGGAACCTATGGGACCATATGTGCAAGTGGGCTCACGTAAGTTAATTGGTTAATTTTGTGTTAATTATGTTTCATAACTTATGGGACTAAAAATGCAAGTGGTTAAAAGGTGGTTAAGCTTTAATTGAGAATTAATTATGTCCCATAACTTATGGGACCACATTTTGCAAGTCAATTTAACGGTTTCCGTCAAGGTGGGACCACATTTGCAAATTAAAATTCTTATGAGACTAGTTACATCACAAGAGTGGGACTAGATTGAAAAACATGGTGTGGTTCATGGGACCAAAAGTGCAAAAAACTCATTAAATTTATAAGTGTATATCTCATTTTTCTTGCACTTAACACTTATATATATACCTCCACCATCAATCACCTCCATTCATACATGGCCTACCAAATCGACATGCATATTTATTGTTTTTCATATTTCATAACAGCCATATGTTGATTTTTTTACTTTGCAACTTCATGGATTTTCCTAAATGTAATATGTAGTCGAAATTATTTCTTAACTGTGGGGGGTAAGGGAATAGGTGTCCTTCGGCGTTCAACTACTCATAGTTTTTTGTTGGATTTTCAGGTACGAATATGATACATTAGAACTCAAATCTTCTTGGGTTTCCAAATTATGCAAGATGCTACAAAATATTAAAAAAAAAAAATCTTAATCACATAGTATTGCATATTGTGGAGCAAGAGATATGAATTAAAATGAAAAATAGTTAAGCGTGTTTTATTGTATCCTACGATCATGAAATCAAAAAATGGATGATGGCCAGATGACAATTTCTTCAACACTAAACGAAGAAATCATTACAACTCTAGGGGAAAAAAACCAATAGTTTTCCACTTTTCTTTCTCAAATTATCTACAAGAATAGCAATATTAACATTGTTGTCACTAATTATTTTGATATATATAGCACATCGCCGAGCATGAACTATTGATGCAACAACAAGACCATTAAAATCGAGCGCCAAAATTCTGCTTCTTAATTCCCGGTGCTCCACACCGTAGATATTTATCTTGAGAAAATTCACAATTTTTGCTACATATTATGACTTATATTCAGTAAAAAATGTGTTTTTGTGTTAAATTATTAGGTATAAACTTTCTGCTTCTTTCATGTTGATGCTACATTTTAATTTTCTTTTTATACATGATGCGAATTGCCTAATGAGATACCTATGTTAGTCCTTAAAGGGACTATAGTGCTGAAATTTGTAAATAGTGAGGACTAATTTCAAAAATAAAATACTAAGGGGCAAAAATTAAAATTGGTACAAGTTGAAGGACAAACAAATTGTACTTATCCTTATTTTTAATAGGGACTAAAGTTTTTTAGCCCAATAACTTTGGGCCGCTTTTTTAATTTGGTCCCTTTTATATCAAGGTTATAGTATTGTCACGGTATGTTTCGATCTTTTTTATTTTAGTCCCGAATAATCAACCGGTTGGTCAATTGGTAACTGTCCACGTGGAATTTTATTTTCATTTCTCCTTTATTTTTTATCCGTCATGTATATATTTCCTATTTTTATTATTGATTTATTTTTATTCAATTATTTAACAAGGTCGGCACGGTTAGGGTCAGTTAAGGAATACCTTGCACCTAACAAGACGTTAAGGAATAAATAAGCATAACAAATATGGAAGGGAGGAAGTTTGAAAAATACATAACACTAATCATAACCCAGTTAATGTTACTAAGTCCAAATTATGTAGGGAAAACAGAGGTAAAACTTGGGAAAGAAATAATTAACATAAAATTGAAGGATCGATCTAAAATGTAAATGCTGTATTTATAATTTCAGCCAAGAAAATAAGGGGATTTCAGGTTATAGAATTCCTTCTCACTTTTTTTCACTCCGAATAGAGCATAATTGAAGGATGAAGGTGGCGCTGCCACTGGATGGGGGGCGGCGGGTGGGTTCATGGAGAAGAGTCTTTAAAATGGCCTTAATGGTGATGGGTCTTTTGTTATGACCCGAATCCCTAAACCCGACTCGAAAAACCGACCCAACCCGAAACCCTATTAAATAAGTGAATAAAAATAAACAAAAAATAAAAAATAGAAGATACACACACCCTAAAAAATAAAGGAGAAATGAAAAAACATTCCACGTGGCGGTTGACCGGTTATAAAATCGGTTGGTGCCAGTTTTTTTTGGACTAAATTCAAAAATAAAAAAAAACATACGTTGGCGATATAAATTTGAAATCTAAAGTACCAATTTTAAAACGATCCAAAATTATTGAGCTACAAAAAATTCAATAATTTTTAATAGAAAGTAAAAAAGAAAGTATTATTTAGAGGTCAATTCAAATTATATTTTTTATAGTCCAATAACTTTGCATTGTTTACAAATTGGTTTCAATTGTATTGACTTATTTATTTGGCAAGGTCTCATATACACTTGATGCACGGACTCTAGATCCGTGCACTCACTTTGACCCTACCCATTTTATTGTGGATCCTTATTTTCACTAATGGTAAGGTCTCATTTTTTTAATAATGGGTCATATATACCCGAAAGTGTGTGCAGTCGCGCATTCAATTTTTTTTAAAATTTGAAATTAGTTCAGAACCGGCTCAAAGAAAGTTACCGAACTGATGTACTCCGCCACATGTGTATTTATTTTTCCTTTATGTAGTTCAATAACTTGCATCGTTTTGAAATTTGTCTCGATTGTTTTGACTTTTTTAATTTTGATTTTATAAATTTTTAAAATTTTAGAATTGGTCTAGATATTGACTTGAGCAGATTTTTTTTTCATTTATTTTTAATGCACCATATGGCATTTTCATATTTCTTTTTTATGGGTGTTGCCATGATGGGCTCCTTGGGAACAATTTCATGTATTTGAAGCCTTGTTGAAGGCTTGAAGCGAAAAGCTATTCCAAACACAAACAGAAACATGCATGTACAATTTTATATATGATATCTTTCATAGCTTACCACCTCTTATTGATATTCATATGCATCAGCCAAACTATATGTAACTCACAAAGTAGAGAGAAAGAAGATGCTACAAGTTTAAAATATAAATGACAGTATAATCTTAATCACAAAGTATTGCATATTGATGTAGCAAGAGACATGAATTAAAGTGAAAAATAGATAAGCAATGTTGTATTGTATCCTAAAATTACCTACTAAGAATATCAATATGAACATTGTCGCCACTAGTTATTTTTACAAATATCAGACCTACTAAGGCCGAAATAAACAGCATGCCAAAACTCAGGGCTTGGAAGATCAGAGAACAAAGGATCTAAAAAATCTTGGCCGTCGGATGGAACAGCGCACGTGGTGGCAGGACTCGATTCTTCAAATAGCACTGGGCAAGAAGAAGAAGAAGATGGAGCATTGAAATCAAGGTTCTGCTCGTTATTGGTGCTGCACGCAGTAGATACTTGTGCGGGGCAGTTATGTGTTGCTACTGCTGCTATTCTACTCGTTTTTAGTTTATACTTCTGAAATCATTCACAATAAAATGCAATTAACATCAATCTTGATAGATACAAATATTAGTTTAGTTGGGACCAAAATGAACGAGAAACAAACCTGCAAATGGCTAGAAACATTCTCTCTTGTCAGCGATGACTCGTTCATCAAGCCGTGTATTAGCTTTGGAGTAGCTTCTGCAAGTGAAATACGACAGAATGAATTAATAATAGATTCCCACGACAATTTAATTAATGATGGATGGATGGATGGATGGATGGATGGATGGATGGATGGATAGAAAGAAGACTTACTGTCAATGCCGATCTCATCCACAGCTTTCACGAACTTGTTATGAAGTTCAGGGATCCAAATGAGCTTAGGTTTCTTGGCAGAGCTGGAAAAGCCACCCGCAATTTCCAAGTCATTTCTTTTCTTTCTAGAATTCGAACCATCTTCAGAAATCGAACCACCCATAATAAGGCTATCTTCGAATTCATATTGTATCTGCATTCTTTTCTTGAACACGTGTAGCCATATGTACCGTAGGTCCTTCCTTCTTATAGGCTTTACAAGGTAATCACAAGCGCCGCATTCAACCCCTTTCATCACCTTGCTCGTTTCTTCATCTCTCGACATTACTAATTAATATATCATAAACAAACTGGATTAAAACTTATATACATACATGTACAGAGGGAAAGAAGAAGAAGAAGACTCACGTATCACTGGAATTTCCAAGTTGAGACTAATATATTTAAGAAACTCGAAGCTATCCACGTCTCCCAGGTTCACATCAGTCATTACAATGTCAAACGTAAACCTCTCGTTTTTATTTCCAAGCATATAAATTGCCTCTGTCGCTGAGTTGCACGACGTTACTGAAACTCACAAATCCATAAGTTAATTACACACACAACATCGAGAGACTCTCTCTCAACATAATTCAAAAGCAATTTATAAAAACGCGTCTAAATTCTTAACCAAAACGTGTTCTAATGTAGATGAAAAGTCAAGGAAAAGTCCCCAGATTCTCGAATCAAAGGATTTCAAAGGCAGAATTTATATAAATTCATGTAAATTCAAAACAATAATAAATTTGCAATCACTAAAAGTTAAATGTCAATGTTTGAAATTTCAAGTTCATAATCAACAATGTTGCAAGGCATCTCACATTGTAATTTGCATGCATTAAAAATAACATAGAAAAAACAGAGAAATTGATTAATGTACCTTTATAGTCACACATTGTAAGCATCCTTTCAACACTCTTCAACTCCTGCATATCATCATCTACAACAAGGACACGAACATCCGCTGGACAAAATTCAAATGAACCCATCGATCAAAAACTGAATTTTCACTATTGAATTCTCTGTATAATTTTCTAGCGATGAATTTAATTGAAAATACTTGTGAGAAAAGAAAGGGAGAATGTATGAGAGTGAGTCTGATATTTATAAGTAGATGATTACGCGGTTACTAAATATCTATCTTATCTAATATCCTTGATTTTCATAACAGAATGGTGGACATATAAGGAAACAAGAGAGTTCGAGATTGCTTCTTTTTTTTCAAAAATAAAAAAATCACACGAGAGATTCACTGTAACAGAATCAAAAAATGGATAATGTAAAAAAA
The DNA here is from genome assembly GCA_037126765.1 of Stenogyne calaminthoides. Classification (NCBI taxonomy): domain Eukaryota; kingdom Viridiplantae; phylum Streptophyta; class Magnoliopsida; order Lamiales; family Lamiaceae; genus Stenogyne; species Stenogyne calaminthoides. Next base: position 586,562 of record JBBCBC010000018.1, read on the forward strand.
TAAAAAATATCATGAATTGGGGATCAAGGCGACACCCCTTATCTATTAATTATAGAGATAAGCCCTAAATCAACACGCGCTAGCTAATTTAACCCCAATCGGTCTTTACAAAAAAAATTGAATTTCAAAACACCAGAAATCACCTATAAAAACGGTATTTCTCAACATTTATTGAACAGAGAGAGCTCACCTTTACAGTAAAATGAGCTTTAATGACATTTATAAGAGTAATTATAGGGCACTTATTACTACATTTTCTCAACACATATGCAAATGCAAAAAACAATCCTTACCAGCGGGATTAACAACAACAAGATGGTGAGGGGGCATGTACAAGCCTCCTTTCTTCCTTTGATCGGCGGTATTCAAAGTTTTCACAGATTGTTCTGAGCGAGACTCAAGATCGATTTGCCAGATGCTGCTAAAATAGCCGTCATTGGTCTCTTTGTCCGTCGCAGATGGAATTCCTGAAATGGAGAATAAGTTAAAATCAGTTCAAGTTGAAGAGCAAAAGACACAAAAATACTTACTTCGGTAAACCCCAAAATCTGTGGGGATATCTAGGCGAGCATCTGGTTCGCTTCGTAAGTCGGGCTCTTCCAATCTCCCCCAACGAACCAGAATTTTTCCTTCCAATCACTAATTTTGTTCGGCACATCCTCAATGATCTTGCACTTAGCATTTGCCTGCATAAACAGCCATCCATGTTCGCTCTTGGGACGGGTCAAATGCACTAGGCGTGAGAGTTCAGCTGCTGTGGGATAATATATGGGCTTCTTTTTTTGCGAACAAAGTCAAGAAGCTCATAATCATGTGCCACCCATTCGGCTTCAGCTGCGTAATGGTAATGTTCCATTCTACGAGCAAACGAGTGATAGCCGGATGGAGTGGGAATCGAAGACCCGCTTCCATTGTGTCCAAATTCACGGCAACACAACCCTCAGGAGGCTAGTCTGCTCGCTCATCGGGACCCGGCGCCCAGAAAAAGACATCTTTCGGAGTTTCATAATTCCTATACAGCTGAGCGAGCATATCAACATCAATTATGCTCGCAATTTTGCTCGTCGGGTACTCATTCTCAACCCTAGTCCTATGAGGTTGTTCGGGCCAATCAAAATTATAGCGAGCATTATACTCGCTATATGTTGGGCTATGAGGAAGACCAACGGGGATATCGAAGTTACGGTTATGTTCGCCGCCTAACCCCTCATTTCGACTCATCGACATTCACAGCCATCAAGAATTCCTCCCTCACATTATCATCATCCCTATTTACATCAAAACTATTTACAACCCTAGACCTAATTTGGGGTTGGGGCAAAGAATCCTCACTCGAATCATCCAAAAAATCGGTACGGGTTAAATCCCTATCTAATTCATTTAGGGCAAAGATCGAATCGGAGGAAAGAACGGCAAAAGCATTGCCGAACTTGCCAACGAGACCTTGATCCCGAGGTATTTATCTCCGACGCATTAGCGTCGCTACGGGGGATTGTACAGAAAGAGGGGGAGGAGAAACTATGGTGGTCCGATTCTATCGAAGCAGAAGAATTTGAAAGAGAAGCCATAATCGGAATTAAAGAGAGTATACAATAGTTACCTGAATGAGATCCTTCGCCGAAATGATAATGCCCTTGCCGGAAGTTTCAGACGCAAAGGAGAGTGAAGACAAAGACAGAGAGAAGAGGAAAAGAAAGGAAAGGATTTGAGGCGGCAAAATGAGGTATTTATAGATACCGGGTTTAATTTTGAAAATCCGGCACAGAAGACGAAACGACAATCACTACGGCCCAATCAAATTGTAACAGCCGGGGCCCCATGATGAATATAAAGCGATCCGACTGGGGGGTATTGTTGTGTTCGATATAATTATTCAATTTAATCGAACACGTCAAAGGGACACGTGTAATATTCAACTATTAAAATAACCATGCTCGATGGACAAGTGTGCTCGACGCTTACCGACCAAACAAGTTTGTTCGCCAGCTCGCCACTTGTCAACCAAGCGAGCATGCTCGCCAACTAAAGTGAGTTTTGTTCGCTAGCTCGCCGAGCGAACAGGTATGTTCGCCAGCTTACCGAGCAAACAGGTATAATCCTGAAGATATGTTGTGCTAATCAGATCGAGCAAAGAAGAAATTTAGATAGCCTGAATTGAATAACCTGAGGGTCAGGATATCTGAACTCAGGAAAGCTGAACTCAGTAAACCTGCGTAACCAAAGGGCTCAGATAACCTGAAGGCTCAGATAACCTGAGGATTCAGACAACCTGAAGACTCAGATATGCTCGATGCACAGATAACCTGAGGGCTCAGACAACCTGAGGACTCAGATAACCTGAAGGCTCAGAAATGCTCGATGAGGACAGTTTTCCAGTATAAAATTGATATGTCAGAAGAGGCGAACAAGACGATCAGTCGAGCAAAAGATTGATTTGGACGATCAAAAGAGTACCTTATAGACAAGCAAACGCAAAGATCAACCAGGAAGACGAAGTTGGAAATGTGGCAGCATCACATGAGTTCTTGCAAGACCCGAAGTCACCAGCTCATGCTTGCCAAACCAGCTCATGCTTGTCAAAGTACTATAAATAGAAGAAAAAAGAATAAGAGACAGGTTCACAAAAATTTCCCAGAGTGGTGAGGTTCAAAAAAATTCCAGAGCTCACAAAAATCCCTAGCACTCATATACTTACTCTCCAAATCATCTTCATTTATAGCGATTCATCTTCATGAGATGTATAATGTATTGTACGCGTGTAAAACTCGCAATACTACATCCCCGCTTGAACGCCCCAGAGTAGTCATTTCTTGATTTAACCGGGTCAACAAATTCTGTTATTCTGAGTATATTTTACACGTACATATATTTTATTTGTGAGTTGTCATAGAATTAGCCACATAATATTCTCCATATAAAACAACAACTCGCAACAATTAGCATCACCCTTATTAGTTCCAAAAGGGTTATATGCCCAAATGGAGCTTTAATCAGTCCAATGATGGAACCCAATTACATGTGTATGGCCCAACAAATCAGATTTATTTTCCTATAATATTGAGAAGAATAAAGATTATTTTAATTTTGTTTTTCTCTTTGATCCTTTTATGCTGAAGAAGAAATTTAGACATTTAGTTTTTTTTTTCCTTACATGATCATGATATAATGTTTAAAACCTACTTATTTTATCTAAACATAATATAATCAATTCATAGAAAAATTATCTATTTAATTTTATTACAATAGTTTAATAATTTTTTATAAGGTAACATGCAAATTCAATCGGAAAAAATATAAGCACTTGAATTGAACTCATGACTTTATTACTATGCTTATTTATTGCATCAACTTAACCCCCAAACCAGCCAAACCAAATCAACTTATGCTTATGTTTTTAATGTAATGAGAAGTCAAAGGAAAAGTCTCGTACATATATTTCTAAAATACATTATGAGTGCACGGTGCACCCGAGTGCACATGAGACAAGCTCTTTTTCGAAACAATCTATTTGATTTTATTACAATAATTTAATGATATTTTTTTAATAAGGTAAGGTGCAAATTCAACCAAAAAAAATATAAGCAAGTGAATTGAACTCATGACTTTTACAATAATTTAATGATAATTTTTTTAATAAGGTATTGTGCTTGTCTATTGCATCAAACTTAACACCCTTCCAGTCTCACATAATAACGTAATGAGAAGTCAAGAAAAAGTCTCGTGCATATAATTTTACTATTAATTCAAATGCTCAAATTAAAGCATTTCAAATTGCATCTTATAAATTTTTAAAACAACTTATAAAATAATAAAATTTATAAGATATTTAAAATAAGCTTATCAAACGGACTTTTAATCGAAGAGTCGGTTAACGAACTAATATGCATGACAAGAATAATAAATGTATACAAGTTAAGTTAATTAAATTTAAAGTTCGATGAGTAGGTTAATGGACAAATATGCATGACAAGAATAATCAGTTTATACAAGTTAAGTTAATTAAATTTATAAGTGTATATCTCATTTTTCTTGCACTTAACACTTATATATATATACCTCCATTCATACATGGCCTACCAAATCGACATGCATATTTATTGTTTTTCATATTTCATAACAGCCATATGTTGATTTTTTTTACTTTGCAACTTCATGGATTTTCCTAATGGTAAGGTCTCATTTTTTTAATGGGTCACTCATATACCCCCGAGTGCAAGGTGCGCCCTTGTGTGTCTGAGGAGACCCACTCTATTTATTTTGATCCTGTGAGTTTTTTAAAATTTGAAATTAGTTCAGAACCCGGCTCCAAAGAAAGTTACCGAACCTGGTACTTTACCACATGTGTATTTATTTTTCCTTTATGTAGTTCAATAACTTGCATCGTTTTGAAATTTGTCTCGATTGTTTTGACTTTTTTTAATTTTGATTTTATAAATTTTTTAAAATTTTAGAATTGGTCCAGATATTGACTTGAGCAGATTTTTTTTTTCATTTATTTTTAATGCACCATATGGCATTTTCATATTTCTTTTATGTGTGTTGCCGTGATGGGCTCCTTGGGAACAATTTCATGTATTTGAAGCCTTGAAGCGAAAAGCTATTCCAAACACAAACAGAAACATGCATGTACAATTTTAAACATTTCCGCATCAAAAGATCACAAAGTATTGCATATTGATGTAGCAAGAGACATGAATTAAAGTGAAAAATAGATAAGCAATGTTGTATTGTATCCTAAGATCTGAAAAAAAAAAAAAAAGATGATAGCCAAACGAGCTACACGAAGAAATTATTACAACACTAGAATGAAAAGCCAATAGTTTTCAACTTCTCTTTTTCTCAAATTACCTACAAGAATATCAATATGAACATTGTCGCCACTAGTTATTTTGACAAATATCAGACTAAGGCCGAAATAAACAGCATGCCAAAACTCAGGGCTTGGAAGATCAGAGAACAAAGGATCTAAAAAATCTTGGCCGTCGGATGGAACAACGCGCGTGGTGACAGGACTCGATACTTTTAACAGCACTGGACAAGGAGTACAAGAAGAAGAAGAAGATGGAGCATTGAAATCCAGGTTTTGCCAATCTGTTTTGAGTATAAGTGGGAGAAATTATTAGGTTCGTGTAGGTGACATTAGATGTCACGTATTAGGAACTACACGAGACATGTTGTAGTATACTTAAAAGCAGACTTTGAGTATAAGTGGGAGATTGTTGGGATTATACTGGAAAGTATGCTTTTACTTTGTATAATCAAAACTGAATTTCGGACTTATTTACTGAAATAAATTGTTTATCACTGATGCTTTAAATATCATCGAATGTTACATATATTTACTGCATAACTGTTCATTAAATACTACGTGTTACATTGTAGTTTATTTAGTGATACCAGATCACAGAAGATTAAATTAACAGTCCCTTGTAACTAAAAGTACACTATTCACGACCTAGATGGAAATGAACAATCAATCGTGAAAGGTTGAAGTGTAAGGCTCGGATTGGCTTGTCTTGACCAAAAGATTACACTAGTGCATGATGATGGCACTGAATAGGACCTACAGGAGGACAAATTCTTCAGAACTGAACAAGGAAGAATTAGACCTCAGTGGTTCGTTATTTCTTAATCTTCGTTCCTTAAATAGGATCACGTGTGGTTGGTAACTATTGCTTTGACTTATCATGGGTAGAGAATCAACGAGGTTCAATACTTTTTATCTTGGGCAATATTATTGGTCACATGTGATTGCTAAGATTTAATATGGAGAATCGTGTGCAAGTACGCTTGTTCGATTTGCCCCCTTGGGAGGTTCATAAGCTTTATCATACCAAATCTTGCAAGTGGAACTAGTTTCCGGTATGGATAATAATGTTGAACCGTTCCTTAACCAAGGACAAAAGATATTAATTAATGGAAAGCTATTTCAGTGGCTCGAATTAATTAATGGGCTAGATAATCTTAAACACGGGAAATAATAACCGAGAGCCATATTGGTGTAATATGGTTTAAGATGGATAGTGCAATATTAATTATGTAGTGGGATTAATTAATATTTATGGGCTTGAATTATATTGTGGCTCAATATTGATAATTCAAGATCCATTGGAAGGTCCAATCTTAATTCTCCTAAAGGCCCCCTAAGTAGCCCAACATAAAGTCCAATAACTGAAAAAGGTGTTCAAAATAAATATTGTTGCCTTATTTTTCCTAATATTTTCGAAAATTATGGATTAAAAGGGGAGAAAGATTTTCTTTGAATTTTGTTATGGAATGAAGATATGTATTCTTGGAATACAAGATTATCTCATTAAATTCAAGAAATCTCCCGCTTGGTTATCCATATAGCATATTTCGAAATTTTGAGAAAAAAGGGGAAAGAAAGATTTTCTTGATTTTCTTGAAAAGATATTATGAAAGATATGTATTTCTTGAAATACAAGAATATCTCATAAATTCAAGAAGATCCAAATCTTGGATTCTTGCCCTATTTTTTTGGAAAATATTCCATAAAAAAGAGGAGGTGGGATTTTGTGGAATATTATAATTATGGGAAAAAGAATATAGGAGATATATTCAAGATTTCTTGGAGATCAAGAAAAGATTTTCCCACATTGTTTTTGCCCTAAAAATTCGACCACCACTCCTCTATAAATAGGGGATGATTCTTTCATTCCCAAGTACAATTCCATGTGCTGGAAAAATTAGTAAATCCACAAAGGTGGTGCAACAAAGTTTGTTTTCCTTTTGTTAATTGTTCGCAAGCGTCCTACCACCGGATAGTCGAGCAAGGATTAAGGGAATACTTGGAAAGTTCTTTTGGTGTGTCTAATCAACAAGACCATTGCCGTTCCAAGACGTATGTTCACGTAAACTCGTAGAGAATTTTCTCATCGTAGGATTTACGTGAATTGATTATATGCATGATTTGTTGTTGGATTATTTATTTGAATTAATATAGGATTAATTCATGCTAGTAATAATTATAAGAATTAAATTTGTATTTAAATATTTATCCCGAATAGATCCGTGCAACTTATTCCCCAACACGCACTTGGTTGGTGTGGGAGACCCACTCTTTTTTTTTGATCCTATAAGTTTTTTAAAATTCTGAAATTAGTTCAGAACCCGGCTCAAAGAAAGTTACCGAACCTGGTACGCCTGCCACATGTGTATTTATTTTTCCTTTATGTAGTTCAATAACTTGCATCGTTTTGAAATTGGTCTCGATTGTTTTGACATTTTTTAATTTTGATTTTATAAATTTTTTAAAATTTTAGAATTGGTCCAGATATTGACTTGAGCAGATTTTTTTTTCATTTATTTTTAATGCACCATATGGCATTTTCATATTTATTTTTTATGGGTGTTGCCATGATGGGCTCCTTGGGAACAATTTCATGTATTTGAAGCCTTGTTGAAGGCTTGAAGCGAAAAGCTATTCCAAACACAAACAGAAACATGCATGTACAATTTTAAACATTTCCGTATCAAAAGCTCATTTTGTATCTTTCATTTTGATATTCATATGCATCAGCCAAACTATATGTAACTCACAAAGTAGAGAGAAAGAAGATGCTACAAGTTTAAAATATAAATGACAATATAATCTTAATCACAAAGTATTGCATATTGATGTAGCAAGAGACATGAATTAAAGTGAAAAATAGATAAGCAATGTTGTATTGTATCCTAAGATCTGAAAAAAAAATAAAAATAGATGATAGCCAAACGAGCTACACGAAGAAATTATTACAACACTAGAATGAAAAACCAATAGTTTTCAACTTCTCTTTCTCAAATTACCTACAAGAATATCAATATGAACATTGTCGCCACTAGTTATTTTGACAAATATCAGACCTACTAAGGCCGAAATAAACAGCATGCCAAAACTCAGGGCTTGGAAGATCAGAGAACAAAGGATCTAAAAAATCTTGGCCGTCGGATGGAAACAGCGTGGTGGCAGGACTCGATTCTTCAAATAGCACTGGGCAAGAAGAAGAAGAAGATGGAGCATTGAAATCAAGGTTCTGCTCGTTATTGGTGCTGCACGCAGTAGATACTTGTGCGGGGCAGTTATGTGTTGCTACTGCTGCTATTCTACTCGTTTTTAGTTTATACTTCTGAAATCATTCACAATAAAATGCAATTAACATCAATCTTGATAGATACAAATATTAGTTTAGTTGGGACCAAAATGAACGAGAAACAAACCTGCAAATGGCTAGAAACATTCTCTCTTGTCAGCGATGACTCGTTCATCAAGCCGTGTATTAGCTTTGGAGTAGCTTCTGCAAGTGAAATACGACAGAATGAATTAATAATAGATTCACGACAATTTAATTAATGATGGATGGATGGATGGATGGATGGATAGAAAGAAGACTTACTGTCAATGCCGATCTCATCCACAGCTTTCACGAACTTGTTATGAAGTTCAGGGATCCAAATGAGCTTAGGTTTCTTGGCAGAGCTGGAAAAGCCACCCGCAATTTCCAAGTCATTTCTTTTCTTTCTAGAATTCGAACCATCTTCAGAAATCGAACCACCCATAATAAGGCTATCTTCGAATTCATATTGTATCTGCATTCTTTTCTTGAACACGTGTAGCCATATGTACTGTAGGTCCTTCCTTCTTATAGGCTTTACAAGGTAATCACAAGCGCCACATTCAACCCCTTTCATCACCTTGCTCGTTTCTTCATCTCTCGACATTACTAATTAATATATCATAAACAAACTGGATTAAAACTAACATTTATATACATACATGTAGAGGAAAAAGAAGAAGAAGAAGACTCACGTATCACTGGAATTTCCAAGTTGAGACTAATATATTTAAGAAACTCGGTTATCCACGTCGCCCAGGTTCACATCAGTCATTACAATGTCAAACGTAAACCTCTCGTTTTTTATTTCCAAGCATATAAATTGCCTCTGTCGCTGAGTTGCACGACGTTACTGAAACTCACAAAATCCATAAGTTAATTACACACACAACATCGAGAGACTCTCTCAACATAATTCAAAAGCAATTTATAAAACGCGTCTAAATTCTTAACCAAAACGTGTTCTAATGTAGATGAAAAGTCAAGGAAAAGTCCCCAGATTCTCGAATCAAAGGATTTCAAAGGCAGAACTTATATAAATTCATGTAAATTCAAAACAATAACAAATTTGCAATCACTAAAAGTTAAATGTCAATGTTTGAAATTTCAAGTTCATAATCGACAATGTTGCAAGGCATCTCACATTGTAATTTGCATGCATTAAAAAAAATAACATAGAAAAAACAGAGAAATTGATTAATGTACCTTTATAGTCACACATTGTAAGCATCCTTTCAACACTCTTCAACTCCTGCATATCATCATCTACAACAAGGACACGAACATCCGTTGGACAAAATTCAAATGAACCCATCGATCAAAAAACTGAATTTTCACTATTGAGTTCTCTGTATAATTTTCTAGCGATGAATTTAATTGAAAATACTTGTGAGAAAAGAAAGGAGAATGTATGAGAGTGAGTCTGATATTTATAAGTAGATGATTACGCGGTTTCTAAATATCTATCTTATCTAATATCCTTGATTTTCATAACAGAATGGTGGACATATAAGGAAACAAGAGAGTTCGAGATTGCTTCTTTTTTTTCAAAAATAAAAAAATCACACGAGAGATTAATGTAAAAAAATAAAAAATATCATGAAGTGGGGATCAAGGCGACACCCCTTATCTATTAATTATAGAGATAAGCCCTAAATCAACACGCGCTAGCTAATTTAACCCCAATCGGTCTTTACAAAAAAAACTGAATTTCAAAACACCAGAAATCACCTATAAAAACTGTATTTCTCAACATTTATTGAACAGAGAGAGCTCACCTTGTAGTGATCTGATCACTACTGCTACTGTCATACATATTTTTATGGGTAATTTCTAATAAAATGAAGATATATGAATAAAAGAGAAAAGATAGAGAGATTGAAGGGGGAGGAGTTACAGAGAAATAGAGAGAGAGACAGAGAATGCCGAGAACGGCGATAAGAGGAAGAAGACTGAAATTGTTTCTGCTTACCCATTTCTCTGCAGGATTCCCCTATTTAATCATAGGTGCAACAATACAAACACAAATGGGCTTAAACATAAGATAATAAGGTCCAACAGAAATATCAACTAAATTGGCTAGTCCCTTAATGAAAATAATAATTAACATAAGTCAAATTATATAACCCAACTCATGATCATGACAATACTCCCCCGTTTTTGAGATCCTTGTCCCCAAGGATCTAGGATGATGTTCGCTAAAAAATGAAACAGCCAAACGGAAATGGATGGGTTCAGCGGTAGAGAATTGTTTTTCTAGTGCCCCTTTTCGGGTGACCCTCTCAACATCCTCTGGAAGATCTAAATAACCAGGTCCATAGTATACTTCAACATGACCACTGTTGTAATGCATCAACTTTCCAAAGAGGTTGATATTGTAATCAAGAGCCAATGCAACTAGCACACCTGGAACTCCCGCCCATGAAAAAGCATGACAAGAAACACATGGTACAATGCTCCAATGTGGCCCAATTGACTTGCATATAGGTGGTGGATAAAAAGTAAGCTGCTTGAAGAATATGCCAACTTAGTAATGGTGACTCCAGTGTTTTGGCTACACAATCAGCCATCCAAATTACAATGCCAAGATTTGACAATTCACCAGCCATGCCCAATGGAAGTGCGAACCATGCCAATGTATACCCTATTGATTTCTCACTTAAGCAGTCATCCCAGTCAAGCATCCCCAATGATAAGGGTATCGATAGTTCGAGCATTGCAAAGAACTACACTTGTAATACCGAGAGCCTCTCCAAAACTCCACAAAGAAACTGCAAGCAGCCTAGTATCAATCATAATCCCCTCATTTTCTATCACAGAGCCCCTAAGCTCCAATTTGATTACAACCATAGAATTTCGGCAGACATCTCTCACTTTGAATGAGCCTTGTCCCCATGGCTCGAGAGTCGGATTTTCGCTGCCTATATTTTTAGTTGCCAACCGCATCCTATCATAATTAAGATAGTACACAAGGAAGAGTGATGAAACACCAGAAGCACTCACTTCAACATCTAACACGTCAACGAAAAATACCACATAACCAATTTCTCCAAGCTTAATGACACCTCTATTTTTTATTATAGAAACTTCTTCAATTGCCATTAAGAATGGCAAATCATTTTGTCTGTGAGGAGTTGATATGTAAGCATTAACCTCGTCCCTCAATGTCGTCCTTGAGAAACCTTTTCTTGAGTCAGGATACCCAACACCAAATCACGAGATGAACTCTTCAAGTACCAACATAAATTGAAGTATGCATAATGCAACCGTAGCTCCACCAAAAGACTGAAGGATACTTATCCTATATTGGAAAAATTGGCTGCTAATACTCATAAAGCACTCAGAAATTCTATCATCACCTAGCCTGATTTTCAAAAAAATTCCATGCACAACCAATTTAGAAAATAAGAGCTCTAGTGAACCCATCACAATAACACCACCAGCAGTAACAATCATATTCACATTTACGCTTTCCCCAAAGTCACAAAACAACTCAACATCCCAATATGTAATACCACCCCTGATATAATTATCCACATAATATGCATCAACTCCTTTACCACTATCACTATCAATAAGCATTTTCGAATTCAACATCACAGGCATTTGCAATTTCTCATAGGCTCTTACTATTGAAATCATAGGGGGAGGCCAAAACTCATCACCGAAGAATTCATAAGAGGGAAGTATTTTTCTTACCTCTTGTTCCATTCCATCAATTTCAGGAACTCGTTTCCGAGCATTTGTACAGAATTTTTCCTAGCCTTCTTCACCAAAACTCTCACCATCTGTGGCATCTTTAACGGATGAGTATCAGCTAGACTGACGATTTGGTATTGCTCTGGAGCCTGTTTCTTCACACCCAAACCCATACTCTTCTTTACGGTATCCTTCAATGCCACACAACCCTCGATAGTATATCCAACCCAATTCCCATCCCCATTAACACTCCAATTAATCAAACCCATCGCTACTGAAGACGCCCAGTTACTACAATTCCCTATTTCCTTCACACTCATGTAATTGAAAAACTCCTTTCCCACATCAGACATACGAATGATTCCATCAAAATTACTACTACAATTTTTCACATTATCACAACTATTATTTTCCACAATCCAAAATCTAGGATGAAACCCACCAAACATAGGAAATATGCATGACAAGAATAATCAGTTTATACAAGTTAAGTTAATTAAATTTAGAGTTTTTTGCATTTTTGGTCCCATGAACCACACCATGTTTTCAATCTAGTCCCACTACTGACAGAACTAGTCCCACAAGAATTTTAATTTGCAAATATGGTCCCACAATTTACCAAGTTTGCACATTTGGTCCCAAAATTAAACGGCGCTTGACGGCATCTCGTTAACCGCGAAACGGACACTGTTAAACGTATAATTAATATGTGTTAAACATTAATCTGTCTTAACAAATTAATTGAGTTTTTTGTACTTTTGGTCTCATGAATCACGCCATGTTTTCAATCTAGTCCCACCACTGGCAGAACTAGTCCCACAAGAATTTTAATTTGCAAATGTGGTCCCACAATTTACCAAGTTTGCACATGTGGTCCCAAAATTAAATGGCTCTTGACGGCATCTCGTTAACCGCGAAACGGAAACTGTCAAACGTATAATTAATACTCCCTCCGTCCCAATTTTTAAGAAACTCTTTTCATTTTTTTCTTAATTTTTTTTTTGTCTCAATCTTTAAGGAACATTTCTTAAAATGGATATACTCATTTTATCACTTTATCACATAAAATACTACTCCCTATGTCCTAACTTTGATTGTCCACTTTCGGTAGATAGCCGTCCTAATTTTGTTTGGTCATTCCTAATAAGAAAATAAAGCAACTTTCAATTCTATTTAATATTATTATTCCCTCCACCAAATCCACTTTACACCATTTAATACTATTATTTATCTCCACTAAATCCACTTTACACTATTTAATATTATTTATCTCCTACTTTTCTTAATTTCTGTGTCTACAGTATTTGCCTATTTGGCCAATCAAAATTAGGATGGAGGGAGTAATAACCAACTCTTATTACCCCCAACTACCCATCACTTTATCACATAAAATACTATGAGTACCAAAATAGGACTCACATTAAGATGCAAGAAACTAACCACACCGCTATAGGGTCTTAGATGCAAAAATGATAAGTAGTATAATAAAAATCAGTGGAAAAATCACTCATTTATTCCGTTTTATCTATTTAGCAGATGTGAAAAACTAGGTTTTGGGAAAAAATTGTGGGAAACACTTGATTTTCCCACCAATTTTTATCTAATTTGAATTCAATGGGACTAAAAGTGAAAGTATATTGGCGCCAAAAAACGTGATTAGCTGAAAATTGGCGCCAAAAGAAATGGAGGGAAGAATTTTGGGTTTTTGGAACCTATGGGACCATATGTGCAAGTGGGCTCACGTAAGTTAATTGGTTAATTTTGTGTTAATTATGTTTCATAACTTATGGGACTAAAAATGCAAGTGGTTAAAAGGTGGTTAAGCTTTAATTGAGAATTAATTATGTCCCATAACTTATGGGACCACATTTGCAAGTCAATTTAACGGTTTCCGTCAAGGTGGGACCACATTTGCAAATTAAAATTCTTATGAGACTAGTAGTTCATCACAAGTGGGACTAGATTGAAAACATGGTGTGGTTCATGGGACCAAAAGTGCAAAAAACTCATTAAATTTATAAGTGTATATCTCATTTTTCTTGCACTTAACACTTATATATATACCTCCACCATCAATCACCTCCATTCATACATGGCCTACCAAATCGACATGCATATTTATTGTTTTTCATATTTCATAACAGCCATATGTTGATTTTTTTACTTTGCAACTTCATGGATTTTCCTAAATGTAATATGTAGTCGAAATTATTTCTTAACTGTGGGGGGTAAGGGAATAGGTGTCCTTCGGCGTTCAACTACTCATAGTTTTTTGTTGGATTTTCAGGTACGAATATGATACATTAGAACTCAAATCTTCTTGGGTTTCCAAATTATGCAAGATGCTACAAAATATTAAAAAAAAAAAAAAAAATCTTAATCACATAGTATTGCATATTGTGGAGCAAGAGATATGAATTAAAATGAAAAATAGTTAAGCGTGTTTTATTGTATCCTACGATCATGAAATCAAAAAAATGGATGATGGCCAGATGACAATTTCTTCAACACTAAACGAAGAAATCATTACAACTCTAGGGTGAAAAAAAACCAATAGTTTTCCACTTTTCTTTCTCAAATTATCTACAAGAATAGCAATATTAACATTGTTGTCACTAATTATTTTGATATATATAGCACATCGCCGAGCATGAACTATTGATGCAACAACAAGACCATTAAAATCGAGCGCGCCAAAATTCTGCTTCTTAATTCCCGGTGCTCCACACCGTAGAGATTTTTATTGAGAAAATTCACAATTTTTGCTACATATTATGACTTATATTCAGTAAAAAATGTGTTTTTGTGTTAAATTATTAGGTATAAACTTTCTGCTTCTTTCATGTTGATGCTACATTTTAATTTTCTTTTATACATGATGCGAATTGCCTAATGAGATACCTATGTTAGTCCTTAAAGGGACTATAGTGCTGAAATTTGTAAATAGTGAGGACTAATTTCAAAAATAAAATACTAAGGGGGCAAAAATTAAAATTGGTACAAGTTGAAGGACAAACAAATTGTACTTATCCTTATTTTTAATAGGGACTAAAGTTTTTTAGCCCAATAACTTTAAATTTTTTAATTTGGTCCCGCACATATCAGGTTATAGTATTGTCACGGTATGTTTCGATCTTTTTTTATTTTAGTCCCGAATAATCAACCCGGTTGGTCAATTGGTAACTGTCCACGTGGAATTTTATTTTCATTTCTCCTTTATTTTTTATCCGTCATGTATATATTTCCTATTTTTATTATTGATTTATTTTTATTCAATTATTTAACAAGGTCGGCACGGTTAGGGTCAGTTAAGGAATACCTTGCACCTAACAAGACGTTAAGGAATAAATAAGCATAACAAATATGGAAGGGAGGAAGTTTGAAAAATACATAACACTAATCATAACCCAGTTAATGTTACTAAGTCCAAATTATGTAGGGAAAACAGAGGTAAAACTTGGGAAAGAAATAATTAACATAAAATTGAAGGATCGATCTAAAATGTAAATGCTGTATTTATAATTTCAGCCAAGAAAATAAGGGGATTTCAGGTTATAGAATTCCTTCTCACTTTTTTTCACTCCGAATAGAGCATAATTGAAGGATGAAGGTGGCGCTGCCACTGGATGGGGCGGCGGGTGGGTTCGCGGAGAAGAGTCTTTAAAATGGCCTTAATGGTGATGGGTCTTTTGTTATGACCCGAATCCCTAAACCCGACTCGAAAAACCGACCCAACCCGAAACCCTATTAAATAAGTGAATAAAAATAAACAAAAAATAAAAAATAGAAGATACACACACCCTAAAAAATAAAGGAGAAATGAAAAAACATTCCACGTGGCGGTTGACCGGTTATAAAATCGGTTGGTGCCAGTTTTTTTGGACTAAATTCAAAAATAGGCGAAACATACAGTGGCGATATAAATTCTGAAATCTAAAGTACCAATTTTAAAACGATCCAAAATTATTGAGCTACAAAAAATTCAATAATTTTTAATAGAAAGTAAAAGAAAGTATTATTTAGAGGTCAATTCAAATTATATTTTTTATAGTCCAATAACTTTGCATTGTTTACAAATTGGTTTCAATTGTATTGACTTATTTATTTGGCAAGGTCTCATATACACTTGATGCACGGACTCTAGATCCGTGCACTCACTTTGACCCTACCCATTTTATTGTGGATCCTTATTTTCACTAATGGTAAGGTCTCATTTTTTTAATGGGTCAGTCATATACCCGAGTGCACGGTGCGCATTCAATTTTTTTTTAAAATTCTGAAATTAGTTCAGGAACCAGCTCCAGCAGGTTACCGAACTGGTCGCCTGCCACATGTGTATTTATTTTTCCTTTATGTAGTTCAATAACTTGCATCGTTTTGAAATTTGTCTCGATTGTTTTGACTTTTTTTAATTTTGATTTTATAAATTTTTTAAAATTTTAGAATTGGTCTAGATATTGACTTGAGCAGATTTTTTTTTCATTTATTTTTAATGCACCATATGGCATTTTCATATTTCTTTTATGGGTGTTGCCATGATGGGCTCCTTGGGAACAATTTCATGTATTTGAAGCCTTGTTGAAGGCTTGAAGCGAAAAGCTATTCCAAACACAAACAGAAACATGCATGTACAATTTTATATATGATATCTTTCATAGCTTACCACCTCTTATTGATATTCATATGCATCAGCCAAACTATATGTAACTCACAAAGTAGAGAGAAAGAAGATGCTACAAGTTTAAAATATAAATGACAGTATAATCTTAATCACAAAGTATTGCATATTGATGTAGCAAGAGACATGAATTAAAGTGAAAAATAGATAAGCAATGTTGTATTGTATCCTAAAATTACCTACTAAGAATATCAATATGAACATTGTCGCCACTAGTTATTTTTACAAATATCAGACCTACTAAGGCCGAAATAAACAGCATGCCAAAACTCAGGGCTTGGAAGATCAGAGAACAAAGGATCTAAAAAATCTTGGCCGTCGGATGGAACAGCGCCGCGTGGTGGCAGGACTCGATTCTTCAAATAGCACTGGGCAAGAAGAAGAAGAAGATGGAGCATTGAAATCAAGGTTCTGCTCGTTATTGGTGCTGCACGCAGTAGATACTTGTGTGGGGGCAGTTATGTGTTGCTACTGCTGCTATTCTACTCGTTTTTAGTTTATACTTCTGAAATCATTCACAATAAAATGCAATTAACATCAATCTTGATAGATACAAATATTAGTTTAGTTGGGACCAAAATGAACGAGAAACAAACCTGCAAATGGCTAGAAACATTCTCTCTTGTCAGCGATGACTCGTTCATCAAGCCGTGTATTAGCTTTGGAGTAGCTTCTGCAAGTGAAATACGACAGAATGAATTAATAATAGATTCCCACGACAATTATTAATTAATGATGGATGGATGGATGGATGGATGGATGGATGGATGGATGGATAGAAAGAAGACTTACTGTCAATGCCGATCTCATCCACAGCTTTCACGAACTTGTTATGAAGTTCAGGGATCCAAATGAGCTTAGG
This sequence comes from Stenogyne calaminthoides, assembly GCA_037126765.1. NCBI lineage: Eukaryota > Viridiplantae > Streptophyta > Magnoliopsida > Lamiales > Lamiaceae > Stenogyne > Stenogyne calaminthoides. Next base: position 603,915 of record JBBCBC010000018.1, read on the forward strand.
TTTCTTGGCAGAGCTGGAAAAGCCACCCGCAATTTCCAAGTCATTTCTTTTCTTTCTAGAATTCGAACCATCTTCAGAAATCGAACCACCCATAATAAGGCTATCTTCGAATTCATATTGTATCTGCATTCTTTTCTTGAACACGTGTAGCCATATGTACCGTAGGTCCTTCCTTCTTATAGGCTTTACAAGGTAATCACAAGCGCCGCATTCAACCCCTTTCATCACCTTGCTCGTTTCTTCATCTCTCGACATTACTAATTAATATATCATAAACAAACTGGATTAAAACTTATATACATACATGTACAGAGGGAAAGAAGAAGAAGAAGACTCACGTATCACTGGAATTTCCAAGTTGAGACTAATATATTTAAGAAACTCGAAGCTATCCACGTCTCCCAGGTTCACATCAGTCATTACAATGTCAAACGTAAACCTCTCGTTTTTATTTCCAAGCATATAAATTGCCTCTGTCGCTGAGTTGCACGACGTTACTGAAACTCACAAATCCATAAGTTAATTACACACACAACATCGAGAGACTCTCTCTCAACATAATTCAAAAGCAATTTATAAAAACGCGTCTAAATTCTTAACCAAAACGTGTTCTAATGTAGATGAAAAGTCAAGGAAAAGTCCCCAGATTCTCGAATCAAAAAAGGATTTCAAAGGCAGAATTTATATAAATTCATGTAAATTCAAAACAATAATAAATTTGCAATCACTAAAAGTTAAATGTCAATGTTTGAAATTTCAAGTTCATAATCAACAATGTTGCAAGGCATCTCACATTGTAATTTGCATGCATTAAAAATAACATAGAAAAAACAGAGAAATTGATTAATGTACCTTTATAGTCACACATTGTAAGCATCCTTTCAACACTCTTCAACTCCTGCATATCATCATCTACAACAAGGACACGAACATCCGCTGGACAAAATTCAAATGAACCCATCGATCAAAAAAAAAAACTGAATTTTCACTATTGAATTCTCTGTATAATTTTCTAGCGATGAATTTAATTGAAAATACTTGTGAGAAAAGAAAGGAGAATGTATGAGAGTGAGTCTGATATTTATAAGTAGATGATTACGCGGTTACTAAATATCTATCTTATCTAATATCCTTGATTTTCATAACAGAATGGTGGACATATAAGGAAACAAGAGAGTTCGAGATTGCTTCTTTTTTTTCAAAAATAAAAAAATCACACGAGAGATTCACTGTAACAGAATCAAAAAATGGATAATGTAAAAAAATAAAAAATATCATGAATTGGGGATCAAGGCGACACCCTTATCTATTAATTATAGAGATAAGCCCTAAATCAACACGCGCTAGCTAATTTAACCCCAATCGGTCTTTACAAAAAAAATTGAATTTCAAAACACCAGAAATCACCTATAAAAACGGTATTTCTCAACATTTATTGAACAGAGAGAGCTCACCTTTACAGTAAAATGAGCTTTAATGACATTTATAAGAGTAATTATAGGGCACTTATTACTACATTTTCTCAACACATATGCAAATGCAAAAAACAATCCTTACCAGCGGGATTAACAACAACAAGATGGTGAGGGGGCATGTACAAGCCTCCTTTCTTCCTTTGATCGGCGGTATTCAAAGTTTTCACAGATTGTTCTGAGCGAGACTCAAGATCGATTTGCCAGATGCTGCTAAAATAGCCGTCATTGGTCTCTTTGTCCGTCGCAGATGGAATTCCTGAAATGGAGAATAAGTTAAAATCAGTTCAAGCTGAAGAGCAAAAGACACAAAAATACTTACTTCGTTAAACCCCAAAATCTGTGGGGATATCTAGGCGAGCATCTGGTTCGCTTCCAGAAGTCGGGCTCTTCCAATCTCCCCCAACGAACCAGAATTTTTCCTTCCAATCACTAATTTTGTTCGGCACATCCTCAATGATCTTGCACTTAGCATTTGCCTGCATAAACAGCCATCCATGTTCGCTCTTGGGACGGGTCAAATGCACTAGGCGTGAGAGTTCAGCTGTTGTGGGATAATATATGGGCTTTTTTTTTGCGAACAAAGTCAAGAAGCTCATAATCATGTGCCACCGATTCGGCTTCAATTTGCGTAATGGTAATGTTCCATTCTACGAGCAAACGAAAGTGATAGCGGATGGAGTGGGAATCAAGACCCGCTTCCATTGTGTCCAAATTCACGGCAACACAACCCTCGGGGAGGCTAGTCGCTTTCGCTCATCGGGACCCGGCGCCCAGAAAAAGACATCTTTCGGAGTTTCATAATTCCTATACAGCTGAGCGAGCATATCAACATCAATTATGCTCGCAATTTTGCTCGTCGGGTACTCATTCTCAACCCTAGTCCTATGAGGTTGTTCGGGCCAATCAAAATTATAGCGAGCATTATACTGCGCTATATGTTGGGCTATGAGGAAGACCAACAGGGGATATCGAAGTTACGTGTTATGTTCGCCGCCTAACCCTCTGTTCGACTCATCGACATTCACAGCCATCAAGAATTCCTCCCTCACATTATCATCATCCCTATTTACATCAAAACTATTTACAACCCTAGACCTAATTTGGGGTTGGGGCAAAGAATCCTCACTCGAATCATCCAAAAAATCGGTACGGGTTAAATCCCTATCTAATTCATTTAGGGCAGCATCGGAATCGGAGGAAAGAACGGCAAACGACTGCCGAACTTGCCAACGAGACCTTGATCCCGAGGTATTTATCTCCGACGCATTAGCGTCGCTACGGGGGATTGTACAGAAAGAGGGGGAGGAGAAACTATGGTGGTCCGATTCTATCGAAGCAGAAGAATTTGAAAGAGAAGCCATAATCGGAATTAAAGAGAGTATACAATAGTTACCTGAATGAGATCCTTCGCCGAAATGATAATGCCCTTGCCGGAAGTTTCAGACGCAAAGGAGAGTGAAGACAAAGACAGAGAGAAGAGGAAAAGAAAGGAAAGGATTTGAGGCGGCAAAATGAGGTATTTATAGATACCGGGTTTAATTTTGAAAATCCGGCACAGAAGACGAAACGACAATCACTACGGCCCAATCAAATTGTAACAGCCGGGGCCCCATGATGAATATAAAGCGATCCGACTGGGGGGTATTGTTGTGTTCGATATAATTATTCAATTTAATCGAACACGCCAAAGGACACGTGTAATATTCAACTATTAAAATAACCATGCTCGATGGACAAGTGTGCTCGACGCTCACCGACCAAACAAGTTTGTTCGCCAGCTCGCCACTTGTCAACCAAGCGAGCATGCTCGCCAACTAAAGTGAGTTTTGTTCGCTAGCTCGCCGAGCGAACAGGTATGTTCGCCAGCTTACCGAGCAAACAGGTATAATCCTGAAGATATGTTGTGCTAATCAGATCGAGCAAAGAAGAAATTTAGATAGCCTGAATTGAATAACCTGAGGGTCAGGATATCTGAACTCAGAAAATTGAACTCAAGAAACTGAACGTAACCAAAGGGCTCAGATAACCTGAAGGCTCAGATAACCTGAGGATTCAGACAACCTGAAGACTCAGATATGCTCGATGCACAGATAACCTGAGGGCTCAGACAACCTGAGGACTCAGATAACCTGAAGGCTCAGAAATGCTCGATGAGGACAGTTTTCCAGTATAAAATTGATATGTCAGAAGAGGCGAACAAGACGATCAGTCGAGCAAAAGATTGATTTGGACGATCAAAAGAGTACCTTATAGACAAGCAAACGCAAAGATCAACCAGGAAGACGAAGTTGGAAATGTGGCAGCATCACATGAGTTCTTGCAAGACCCGAAGTCACCAGCTCATGCTTGCCAAACCAGCTCATGCTTGTCAAAGTACTATAAATAGAAGAAAAAAAGAATAAGAGACGTGTTCACAAAAAATTTCCTAGAGTGGTGAGGTTCAAAAAAATTCCAGAGCTCACAAAAATCCCTAGCACTCATATACTTACTCTCCAAATCATCTTCATTTATAGCGATTCATCTTCATGAGATGTATAATGTATTGTACGTGTAAAACTCGCAATACTACATCCCTGGCTTGGAACGCCCCCAGAGTAGTCATTTCTTGACGAACTGGGTCAACAAATTCCTGTTATTTACAGTATATTTTACACGTACATATTTTATTTGTGAGTTGTCATAGAATTAGCCACATAATATTCTCCATATAAAACAACTCGCAACAATTAGCATCACCCTTATTAGTTCCAAAAGGGTTATATGCCCAAATGGAGCTTTAATCAGTCCAATGATGGAACCCAATTACATGTGTATGGCCCAACAAATCAGATTTATTTTCCTATAATATTGAGAAGAATAAAGATTATTTTAATTTTGTTTTTCTCTTTGATCCTTTTATGCTGAAGAAGAAATTTAGACATTTAAGTTTTTTTCCTTACATGATCATGATATAATGTTTAAAACCTACTTATTTTATCTAAACATAATATAATCAATTCATAGAAAAATTATCTATTTAATTTTATTACAATAGTTTAATAATTTTTTATAAGGTAACATGCAAATTCAATCGGAAAAAATATAAGCACTTGAATTGAACTCATGACTTTATTACTATGCTTATTTATTGCATCAACTTAACCCCCAAACCAGCCAAACCAAATCAACTTATGCTTTATGTTTTTAATGTAATGAGAAGTCAAAGGAAAAGTCTCGTACATATATTTCTAAAATACATTATGAGTGCACGGTGCACCCGAAAGTGCACATGAGACAAACTCTTTTTGAAACAATCTATTTGATTTTATTACAATAATTTAATGATAATTTTTTAATAAGGTAAGGTGCAAATTCAACCAAAAAAAAAAAATATAAGCAAGTGAATTGAACTCATGACTTTTACAATAATTTAATGATAATTTTTTTAATAAGGTATTGTGCTTGTCTATTGCATCAAACTTAACACCCTTCCAGTCTCACATAATAACGTAATGAGAAGTCAAGAAAAAGTCTCGTGCATATAATTTTACTATTAATTCAAATGCTCAAATTAAAGCATTTCAAATTGCATCTTATAAATTTTTAAAACAACTTATAAAATAATAAAATTTATAAGATATTTAAAATAAGCTTATCAAACGGACTTTTAATCGAAGAGTCGGTTAACGAACTAATATGCATGACAAGAATAATAAATGTATACAAGTTAAGTTAATTAAATTTAAAGTTCGATGAGTAGGTTAATGGACAAATATGCATGACAAGAATAATCAGTTTATACAAGTTAAGTTAATTAAATTTATAAGTGTATATCTCATTTTTCTTGCACTTAACACTTATATATATATACCTCCATTCATACATGGCCTACCAAATCGACATGCATATTTATTGTTTTTCATATTTCATAACAGCCATATGTTGATTTTTTTACTTTGCAACTTCATGGATTTTCCTAATGGTAAGGTCTCATTTTTTTAATGGGTCACTCATATACCCGAGTGCAAGGTGCGCCCTTGGTGTACAGGAGACCCACTCTATTTATTTTGATCCTGTGAGTTTTTTAAAATTCTGAAATTAGTTCAGGAACCAGCTCCAGCAGGTTACCGAACTGGTCGACTGCCACATGTGTATTTATTTTTCCTTTATGTAGTTCAATAACTTGCATCGTTTTGAAATTTGTCTCGATTGTTTTGACTTTTTTTAATTTTGATTTTATAAATTTTTTAAAATTTTAGAATTGGTCCAGATATTGACTTGAGCAGATTTTTTTTTTCATTTATTTTTAATGCACCATATGGCATTTTCATATTTCTTTATGGGTGTTGCCGTGATGGGCTCCTTGGGAACAATTTCATGTATTTGAAGCCTTGAAGCGAAAAGCTATTCCAAACACAAACAGAAACATGCATGTACAATTTTAAACATTTCCGCATCAAAAGATCACAAAGTATTGCATATTGATGTAGCAAGAGACATGAATTAAAGTGAAAAATAGATAAGCAATGTTGTATTGTATCCTAAGATCTGAAAAAAAATAAAAATAGATGATAGCCAAACGAGCTACACGAAGAAATTATTACAACACTAGAATGAAAAACCAATAGTTTTCAACTTCTCTTTCTCAAATTACCTACAAGAATATCAATATGAACATTGTCGCCACTAGTTATTTTGACAAATATCAGACCTACTAAGGCCGAAATAAACAGCATGCCAAAACTCAGGGCTTGGAAGATCAGAGAACAAAGGATCTAAAAAATCTTGGGCGTCCGGATGGAACAGCGCGCGTGGTGGCAGGACTCGATTCTTCAAATAGCACTGGGCAAGAAGAAGAAGAAGATGGAGCATTGAAATCAAGGTTCTGCTCGTTATTGGTGCTGCACGCAGTAGATACTTGTGCGGGGCAGTTATGTGTTGCTACTGCTGCTATTCTACTCGTTTTTAGTTTATACTTCTGAAATCATTCACAATAAAATGCAATTAACATCAATCTTGATAGATACAAATATTAGTTTAGTTGGGACCAAAATGAACGAGAAACAAACCTGCAAATGGCTAGAAACATTCTCTCTTGTCAGCGATGACTCGTTCATCAAGCCGTGTATTAGCTTTGGAGTAGCTTCTGCAAGTGAAATACGACAGAATGAATTAATAATAGATTCCCACGACAATTTAATTAATGATGGATGGATGGATGGATGGATGGATAGAAAGAAGACTTACTGTCAATGCCGATCTCATCCACAGCTTTCACGAACTTGTTATGAAGTTCAGGGATCCAAATGAGCTTAGGTTTCTTGGCAGAGCTGGAAAAAGCCACCCGCAATTTCAAGTCATTTCTTTTCTTTCTAGAATTCGAACCATCTTCAGAAATCGAACCACCCATAATAAGGCTATCTTCGAATTCATATTGTATCTGCATTCTTTTCTTGAACACGTGTAGCCATATGTACTGTAGGTCCTTCCTTCTTATAGGCTTTACAAGGTAATCACAAGCGCCACATTCAACCCCTTTCATCACCTTGCTCGTTTCTTCATCTCTCGACATTACTAATTAATATATCATAAACAAACTGGATTAAAACTAACATTTATATACATACATGTAGAGAGGGAAAGAAGAAGAAGAAGACTCACGTATCACTGGAATTTCCAAGTTGAGACTAATATATTTAAGAAACTCGAAGCTATCCACGTCGCCCAGGTTCACATCAGTCATTACAATGTCAAACGTAAACCTCTCGTTTTTATTTCCAAGCATATAAATTGCCTCTGTCGCTGAGTTGCACGACGTTACTGAAACTCACAAAATCCATAAGTTAATTACACACACAACATCGAGAGACTCTCTCAACATAATTCAAAAGCAATTTATAAAAACGCGTCTAAATTCTTAACCAAAACGTGTTCTAATGTAGATGAAAAGTCAAGGAAAAGTCCCCAGATTCTCGAATCAAAAGGATTTCAAAGGCAGAACTTATATAAATTCATGTAAATTCAAAACAATAACAAATTTGCAATCACTAAAAGTTAAATGTCAATGTTTGAAATTTCAAGTTCATAATCGACAATGTTGCAAGGCATCTCACATTGTAATTTGCATGCATTAAAAATAACATAGAAAAAAACAGAGAAATTGATTAATGTACCTTTATAGTCACACATTGTAAGCATCCTTTCAACACTCTTCAACTCCTGCATATCATCATCTACAACAAGGACACGAACATCCGTTGGACAAAATTCAAATGAACCCATCGATCAAAAACTGAATTTTCACTATTGAGTTCTCTGTATAATTTTCTAGCGATGAATTTAATTGAAAATACTTGTGAGAAAAGAAAGGGAGAATGTATGAGAGTGAGTCTGATATTTATAAGTAGATGATTACGCGGTTTCTAAATATCTATCTTATCTAATATCCTTGATTTTCATAACAGAATGGTGGACATATAAGGAAACAAGAGAGTTCGAGATTGCTTCTTTTTTTTCAAAAAAAAAAAAAAAAAATCACACGAGAGAAAAATGTAAAAAAATAAAAAATATCATGAAGTGGGGATCAAGGCGACACCCCTTATCTATTAATTATAGAGATAAGCCCTAAATCAACACGCGCTAGCTAATTTAACCCCAATCGGTCTTTACAAAAAAAACTGAATTTCAAAACACCAGAAATCACCTATAAAAACTGTATTTCTCAACATTTATTGAACAGAGAGAGCTCACCTTGTAGTGATCTGATCACTACTGCTACTGTCATACATATTTTTATGGGTAATTTCTAATAAAATGAAGATATATGAATAAAAGAGAAAAGATAGAGAGATTGAAGGGGGAGGAGTTACAGAGAAATAGAGAGAGAGACAGAGAATGCCGAGAACGGCGATAAGAGGAAGAAGACTGAAATTGTTTCTGCTTACCCATTTCTCTGCAGGATTCCCCTATTTAATCATAGGTGCAACAATACAAACACAAATGGGCTTAAACATAAGATAATAAGGTCCAAATGAAATATCAACTAAATTGGCTAGTCCCTTAATGAAAATAATAATTAACATAAGTCAAATTATATAACCCAACTCATGATCATGACAATACTCCCCGTTTTTGAGATCCTTGTCCCCAAGGATCTAGGATGATGTAAGCTAAAAAATGAAACAGCCAAACGGAAATGGATGGGTTCAAATTGGTAGAGAATTGTTTTTTTCTAGTGCCCCTTTTCGGGTGACCCTCTCAACATCCTCTGGAAGATCTAAATAACCAGGTCCATAGTATACTTCAACATGACCTTTGTTGTAATGCATCAACTTTCCAAAGAGGTTGATATTGTAATCAAGAGCCAATGCAACTAGCACTTTTTGGAACTCCCGCCATGAAAAAGCATGACAAGAAACACATGGTACAATGCTCCAATGTGGCCCAATTGACTTGCATATAGGTGGTGGATAAAGAAGTAAGCTGCTTGAAGAATATGCCAACTTAGTAATGGTGACTCAAAGTGTTTTGGCTACACAATCAGCCATCCAAATTACAATGCCAAGATTTGACAATTCACCACCATGCCCAATGGAAGTGCGAACCATGCCAATGTATACCCTATTGATTTCTCACTTAGCAAATCATCCGGTCAAGCATCCCCAATGATAAGGGTATCGATAGTTCGAGCATTGCAAAGAACTACACTTGTAATACTGAGAGCCTCTCCAAAACTCCACAAAAAGAAAGCGCAAGCAGACCTAGTATCAATCATAATCCCCTCATTTTCTATCACAGAGCCCCTAAGCTCCAATTTGATTACAACCATAGAATTTCGTGGACATCTCTCACTTTGAATGAGCCTTGTCCCCATGGCTCGAGAGTCGGATTTTCATTTGCCTATATTTTTTAGTTGCCAACCGCATCCTATCATAATTAAGATAGTACACAAGGAAGAGTGATGAAACACCGAAGCACTCACTTCAACATCTAACACGTCAACGAAAAAATACCACATAACCAATTTCTCCAAGCTTAATGACACCTCTATTTTTTATTATAGAAACTTCTTCAATTGCCATTAAGAATGGCAAATCATTTTGTCTGTGAGGAGTTGATATGTAAGCATTAACCTCGTCCCTCAATGTCGTCCTTGAGAAACCTTTTCTTGAGTCAGGATACCCAACACCAAATCGAGATGAACTCTTCAAGTACCAACATAAATTGAAGTATGCATAATGCAAACCGTAGCTCCACCAAAAATGAAGGATACTTATCCTATATTGGAAAAATTGGCTGCTAATACTCATAAAGCACTCAGAAATTCTATCATCACCTAGCCTGATTTTCAAAAAAAATTCCATGCACAACCAATTTAGAAAATAAGAGCTCTAGTGAACCCATCACAATAACACCACCAAAGAAGAACAATCATATTCACATTTACGCTTTCCCCAAAGTCACAAAACAACTCAACATCCCAATATGTAATACCACCCCTGATATAATTATCCACATAATATGCATCAACTCCTTTACCACTATCACTATCAATAAGCATTTTCGAATTCAACATCACAGGCATTTGCAATTTCTCATAGGCTCTTACTATTGAAATCATAGGGGAGGCCAAAACTCATCACCGAAGAATTCATAAGAGGGAAGTATTTTTCTTACCTCTTGTTCCATTCCATCAATTTCGGGAACTCGTTTAGAGCATTTGTCTGAAATTTTTCCTAGCCTTCTTCACCAAAACTCTCACCATCTGTGGCATCTTTAACGGATGAGTATCGCCTAGACCCGACGATTTGGTATTGCTCGAGCCCTGTTTCTTCACACCCAAACCCATACTCTTCTTTTTACGGTATCCTTCAATGCCACACAACCCTCGATAGTATATCCAACCCAATTCCCATCCCCATTAACACTCCAATTAATCAAACCCCATCGCCATGAAGACGCCCGCCATTACTACAATTCCCTATTTCCTTCACACTCATGTAATTGAAAAACTCCTTTCCCACATCAGACATACGAATGATTCCATCAAAATTACTACTACAATTTTTCACATTATCACAACTATTATTTTCCACAATCCAAAATCTAGGATGAAACCCACCAAACATAGGAAATATGCATGACAAGAATAATCAGTTTATACAAGTTAAGTTAATTAAATTTATAAGTGTATATCTCATTTTTCTTGCACTTAACACTTATATATATACCTCCATTCATACATGGCCTACCAAATCGACTTATGTTTATGTTTTTAATGTAATGAGAAGTCAAAGGAAAAGTCTCGTACATATATTTCTAAAATACATTATGAGTGCACGGTGCACCGAAAGTGCACATGAGACCAACTATTTTTGAAACAATCTATTTGATTTTATTACAATAATTCAATGATAATTTTTTAATAAGGTAAGGTGCAAATTCAACCAAAAAAAAATATAAGCAAGTGAATTGAACTCATGACTTTTAATTATTGTGCTTGTCTATTGCATCAAACTTAACACCCTTCCAGTCTCACATAATAACGTAATGAGAAGTCAAGAAAAAAGTCTCGTGCATATAATTTTACTATTAATTCAAATGCTCAAATTAAAGCATTTCAAATTGCATCTTATAAATTTTTAAAACAACTTATAAAATAATAAAATTTATAAGATATTTAAAATAAGCTTATCAAACGGACTTTTAATCGAAGAGTTGGTTAACGAACTAATATGCATGACAAGAATAATAAATGTATACAAGTTAAGTTAATTAAATTTAAAGTTCGATGAGTAGGTTAATGGACAAATATGCATGACAAGAATAATCAGTTTATACAAGTTAAGTTAATTAAATTTAGAGTTTTTTGCATTTTTGGTCCCATGAACCACACCATGTTTTCAATCTAGTCCCACTCTTGAGAACTAGTCCCACAAGAATTTTAATTTGCAAATATGGTCCCACAATTTACCAAGTTTGCACATTTGGTCCCAAAATTAAACGGCGCTTGGCGGCATCTAGATTAACATGAAAACGGACCTTCATTAAACGTATAATTAATATGTGTTAAACATTAATCTGTCTTAACAAATTAATTGAGTTTTTTGTACTTTTGGTCTCATGAATCACGCCATGTTTTCAATCTAGTCCCACCACCACCGGAGAACTAGTCCCACAAGAATTTTAATTTGCAAATGTGGTCCCACAATTTACCAAGTTTGCACATGTGGTCCCAAAATTAAATGGCTCTTGACGGCATCTCGTTAACATGAAACGGAGGCTCATCAAACGTATAATTAATACTCCCTCCGTCCCAATTTTTAAGAAACTCTTTTCATTTTTTTCTTAATTTTTTTTTGTCTCAATCTTTAAGGAACATTTCTTAAAATGGATATACTCATTTTATCACTTTATCACATAAAATACTACTCCCTATGTCCTAACTTTGATTGTCCACTTTTAGGTGAATAGCCGTCCTAATTTTGTTTGGTCATTCCTAATAAGAAAATAAAGCAACTTTCAATTCTATTTAATATTATTATTCCCTCCACCAAATCCACTTTACACCATTTAATACTATTATTTATCTCCACTAAATCCACTTTACACTATTTAATATTATTTATCTCCTACTTTTCTTAATTTCTGTGTCTACAGTATTTGCCTATTTGGCCAATCAAAATTAGGATGGAGGGAGTAATAACCAACTCTTATTACCCCCAACTACCCATCACTTTATCACATAAAATACTATGAGTACCAAAATAGGACTCACATTAAGATGCAAGAAACTAACCACACCGCTATAGGGTCTTAGATGCAAAAATGATAAGTAGTATAATAAAAATCAGTGGAAAAATCACTCATTTATTCCGTTTTATCTATTTAGCAGATGTGAAAAACTAGGTTTTGGGAAAAAATTGTGGGAAACACTTGATTTTTCCCACCAATTTTTATCTAATTTGAATTCAATGGGACTAAAAGTGAAAGTATATTGGCGTAAAAAAAACGTGATTAGTGAAAATTGGCGCCAAAAAAGAAATGGAGGGAAGAATTTTGGGTTTTTGGAACCTATGGGACCATATGTGCAAGTGGGCTCACGTAAGTTAATTGGTTAATTTTGTGTTAATTATGTTTCATAACTTATGGGACTAAAAATGCAAGTGGTTAAAAGGTGGTTAAGCTTTAATTGAGAATTAATTATGTCCCATAACTTATGGGACCACATTTGCAAGTCAATTTAACGGTTTCCGTCAAGGTGGGACCACATTTGCAAATTAAAATTCTTATGAGACTAGTTCTGTCAGTAGTGGGACTAGATTGAAAACATGGTGTGGTTCATGGGACCAAAAGTGCAAAAAAACTCATTAAATTTATAAGTGTATATCTCATTTTTCTTGCACTTAACACTTATATATATACCTCCACCATCAATCACCTCCATTCATACATGGCCTACCAAATCGACATGCATATTTATTGTTTTTCATATTTCATAACAGCCATATGTTGATTTTTTTACTTTGCAACTTCATGGATTTTCCTAAATGTAATATGTAGTCGAAATTATTTCTTAACTGTGGGGGGTAAGGGAATAGGTGTCCTTCGGCGTTCAACTACTCATAGTTTTTTGTTGGATTTTCAGGTACGAATATGATACATTAGAACTCAAATCTTCTTGGGTTTCCAAATTATGCAAGATGCTACAAAATATTAAAAAAAAAAAAATCTTAATCACATAGTATTGCATATTGTGGAGCAAGAGATATGAATTAAAATGAAAAATAGTTAAGCGTGTTTTATTGTATCCTACGATCATGAAAAAAAAAATGGATGATGGCCAGATGACAATTTCTTCAACACTAAACGAAGAAATCATTACAACTCTAGGGTGAAAAAACCAATAGTTTTCCACTTTTCTTTCTCAAATTATCTACAAGAATAGCAATATTAACATTGTTGTCACTAATTATTTTGATATATATAGCACATCGCCGAGCATGAACTATTGATGCAACAACAAGACCATTAAAATCGGCGCCAAAATTCTGCTTCTTAATTCCCGGTGCTCCACACCGTAGATATTTATCTTGAGAAAATTCACAATTTTTGCTACATATTATGACTTATATTCAGTAAAAAATGTGTTTTTGTGTTAAATTATTAGGTATAAACTTTCTGCTTCTTTCATGTTGATGCTACATTTTAATTTTCTTTTTATACATGATGCGAATTGCCTAATGAGATACCTATGTTAGTCCTTAAAGGGACTATAGTGCTGAAATTTGTAAATAGTGAGGACTAATTTCAAAAATAAAATACTAAGGGGCAAAAATTAAAATTGGTACAAGTTGAAGGACAAACAAATTGTACTTATCCTTATTTTTAATAGGGACTAAGTTTTTTAGCCCAATAACTTTGGGCGTTTTTAATTTGGTCCTTTTTATATCAAAGTTATAGTATTGTCACGGTATGTTTCGATCTTTTTTTATTTTAGTCCCGAATAATCAACCCGGTTGGTCAATTGGTAACTGTCCACGTGGAATTTTATTTTCATTTCTCCTTTATTTTTTATCCGTCATGTATATATTTCCTATTTTTATTATTGATTTATTTTTATTCAATTATTTAACAAGGTCGGCACGGTTAGGGTCAGTTAAGGAATACCTTGCACCTAACAAGACGTTAAGGAATAAATAAGCATAACAAATATGGAAGGGAGGAAGTTTGAAAAATACATAACACTAATCATAACCCAGTTAATGTTACTAAGTCCAAATTATGTAGGGAAAACAGAGGTAAAACTTGGGAAAGAAATAATTAACATAAAATTGAAGGATCGATCTAAAATGTAAATGCTGTATTTATAATTTCAGCCAAGAAAATAAGGGGATTTCAGGTTATAGAATTCCTTCTCTTTTTTTTTTCACTCCGAATAGAGCATAATTGAAGGATGAAGGTGGCGCTGCCACTGGATGGGGCGGCGGGTGGGTTCGCGGAGAAGAGTCTTTAAAATGGCCTTAATGGTGATGGGTCTTTTGTTATGACCCGAATCCCTAAACCCGACTCGAAAAACCGACCCAACCCGAAACCCTATTAAATAAGTGAATAAAAATAAACAAAAAATAAAAAATAGAAGATACACACACCCTAAAAAATAAAGGAGAAATGAAAAAACATTCCACGTGGCGGTTGACCGGTTATAAAATCGGTTGGTGCCAGTTTTTTTGGACTAAATTCAAAAATAGGCGAAACATACAGTGGCGATATAAATTCTGAAATCTAAAGTACCAATTTTAAAACGATCCAAAATTATTGAGCTACAAAAAATTCAATAATTTTTAATAGAAAGTAAAAGAAAGTATTATTTAGAGGTCAATTCAAATTATATTTTTTATAGTCCAATAACTTTGCATTGTTTACAAATTGGTTTCAATTGTATTGACTTATTTATTTGGCAAGGTCTCATATACACTTGATGCACGGACTCTAGATCCGTGCACTCACTTTGACCCTACCCATTTTATTGTGGATCCTTATTTTCACTAATGGTAAGGTCTCATTTTTTTAATGGGTCAGTCATATACCCGAGTGCACGGTGCGCATTCATTTTTTTTTTTAAAATTAAAATTAGTTCAGAACCGGCTCAAAGAAAGTTACCGAACTGGTCGCCTGCCACATGTGTATTTATTTTTCCTTTATGTAGTTCAATAACTTGCATCGTTTTGAAATTTGTCTCGATTGTTTTGACTTTTTTTAATTTTGATTTTATAAATTTTTTAAAATTTTAGAATTGGTCTAGATATTGACTTGAGCAGATTTTTTTTTCATTTATTTTTAATGCACCATATGGCATTTTCATATTTCTTTTATGGGTGTTGCCATGATGGGCTCCTTGGGAACAATTTCATGTATTTGAAGCCTTGTTGAAGGCTTGAAGCGAAAAGCTATTCCAAACACAAACAGAAACATGCATGTACAATTTTATATATGATATCTTTCATAGCTTACCACCTCTTATTGATATTCATATGCATCAGCCAAACTATATGTAACTCACAAAGTAGAGAGAAAGAAGATGCTACAAGTTTAAAATATAAATGACAGTATAATCTTAATCACAAAGTATTGCATATTGATGTAGCAAGAGACATGAATTAAAGTGAAAAATAGATAAGCAATGTTGTATTGTATCCTAAAATTACCTACTAAGAATATCAATATGAACATTGTCGCCACTAGTTATTTTTACAAATATCAGACCTACTAAGGCCGAAATAAACAGCATGCCAAAACTCAGGGCTTGGAAGATCAGAGAACAAAGGATCTAAAAAATCTTGGCCGTCCGGATGGAACAGCGCGCGTGGTGGCAGGACTCGATTCTTCAAATAGCACTGGGCAAGAAGAAGAAGAAGATGGAGCATTGAAATCAAGGTTCTGCTCGTTATTGGTGCTGCACGCAGTAGATACTTGTGCGGGGCAGTTATGTGTTGCTACTGCTGCTATTCTACTCGTTTTTAGTTTATACTTCTGAAATCATTCACAATAAAATGCAATTAACATCAATCTTGATAGATACAAATATTAGTTTAGTTGGGACCAAAATGAACGAGAAACAAACCTGCAAATGGCTAGAAACATTCTCTCTTGTCAGCGATGACTCGTTCATCAAGCCGTGTATTAGCTTTGGAGTAGCTTCTGCAAGTGAAATACGACAGAATGAATTAATAATAGATTCCCACGACAATTTAATTAATGATGGATGGATGGATGGATGGATGGATGGATGGATGGATAGAAAGAAGACTTACTGTCAATGCCGATCTCATCCACAGCTTTCACGAACTTGTTATGAAGTTCAGGGATCCAAATGAGCTTAGGTTTCTTGGCAGAGCTGGAAAAGCCACCCGCAATTTCCAAGTCATTTCTTTTCTTTCTAGAATTCGAACCATCTTCAGAAATCGAACCACCCATAATAAGGCTATCTTCGAATTCATATTGTATCTGCATTCTTTTCTTGAACACGTGTAGCCATATGTACCGTAGGTCCTTCCTTCTTATAGGCTTTACAAGGTAATCACAAGCGCCGCATTCAACCCCTTTCATCACCTTGCTCGTTTCTTCATCTCTCGACATTACTAATTAATATATCATAAACAAACTGGATTAAAACTTATATACATACATGTACAGAGGGAAAGAAGAAGAAGAAGACTCACGTATCACTGGAATTTCCAAGTTGAGACTAATATATTTAAGAAACTCGAAGCTATCCACGTCTCCCAGGTTCACATCAGTCATTACAATGTCAAACGTAAACCTCTCGTTTTTATTTCCAAGCATATAAATTGCCTCTGTCGCTGAGTTGCACGACGTTACTGAAACTCACAAATCCATAAGTTAATTACACACACAACATCGAGAGACTCTCTCTCAACATAATTCAAAAGCAATTTATAAAACGCGTCTAAATTCTTAACCAAAACGTGTTCTAATGTAGATGAAAAGTCAAGGAAAAGTCCCCAGATTCTCGAATCAAAGGATTTCAAAGGCAGAATTTATATAAATTCATGTAAATTCAAAACAATAATAAATTTGCAATCACTAAAAGTTAAATGTCAATGTTTGAAATTTCAAGTTCATAATCAACAATGTTGCAAGGCATCTCACATTGTAATTTGCATGCATTAAAAATAACATAGAAAAAACAGAGAAATTGATTAATGTACCTTTATAGTCACACATTGTAAGCATCCTTTCAACACTCTTCAACTCCTGCATATCATCATCTACAACAAGGACACGAACATCCGCTGGACAAAATTCAAATGAACCCATCGATCAAAAACTGAATTTTCACTATTGAATTCTCTGTATAATTTTCTAGCGATGAATTTAATTGAAAATACTTGTGAGAAAAGAAAGGGAGAATGTATGAGAGTGAGTCTGATATTTATAAGTAGATGATTACGCGGTTACTAAATATCTATCTTATCTAATATCCTTGATTTTCATAACAGAATGGTGGACATATAAGGAAACAAGAGAGTTCGAGATTGCTTCTTTTTTTTCAAAAATAAAAAAATCACACGAGAGATTCACTGTAACAGAATCAAAAAATGGATAATGTAAAAAAATAAAAAATATCATGAATTGGGGATCAAGGCGACACCCCTTATCTATTAATTATAGAGATAAGCCCTAAATCAACACGCGCTAGCTAATTTAACCCCAATCGGTCTTTACAAAAAAAATTGAATTTCAAAACACCAGAAATCACCTATAAAAACGGTATTTCTCAACATTTATTGAACAGAGAGAGCTCACCTTTACAGTAAAATGAGCTTTAATGACATTTATAAGAGTAATTATAGGGCACTTATTACTACATTTTCTCAACACATATGCAAATGCAAAAAACAATCCTTACCAGCGGGATTAACAACAACAAGATGGTGAGGGGGCATGTACAAGCCTCCTTTCTTCCTTTGATCGGCGGTATTCAAAGTTTTCACAAATTATTCTAAGCGAGACTCAAGATCGATTTGCCAGATGCTGCTAAAATAACCGTCATTGGTCTCTTTGTCCGTCGCAGCTGGAATTCCTGAAATGGAGAATAAGTTAAAATCAGTTCAAGTTGAAGAGCAAAAGACACAAAAATACTTACTTCGGTAAACCCCAAAATCTGTGGGGATATCTAGGCGAGCATCTGGTTCGCTTCCAGAAGTCGGGCTCTTCCAATCTCCCCCAACGAACCAGAATTTTTCCTTCCAATCACTAATTTTGTTCGGCACATCCTCAATGATCTTGCACTTAGCATTTGCCTGCATAAACAGCCATCCATGTTCGCTCTTGGGACGGGTCAAATGCACTAGGCGTGAGAGTTAAATTTCTTTGTGGGATAATATATGGGCTTCTTTTTGCGAACAAAGTCAAGAAGCTCATAATCATGTGCCACCGATTAAAACCAATTTGCGTAATGGTAATGTTCCATTCTCACGAGCAAGCAGTGATAGCGGATGGAGTGGGAATCGAAGACCCGCTTCCATTGTGTCCAAATTCACGGCAACACAACCCTCGGGAGGCTGGTATGCTCGCTCATCGGGACCGCCCAGAAAAAGACATCTTTCGGGGTTTCATAATTCCTATACTGGTGGCGAGCATATCAACATCAATTATGCTCGCGCAATTTTGCTCGTCGGTACTCATTCTCAACCCTAGTCCTATGAGGTTGTTGGGCCAATCAAAATTATAGCGAGCATTATACTCGCTATATGTTGGGCTATGAGGAAGACCAACGAGGGATATCGAGTTACGTGTTATGTTCGCCGCCTAACCCTACATTCGACTCATCGACATTCACGACCATCAAGAATTCCTCCCTCACATTATCATCATCCCTATTTACATCAAAACTATTTACAACCCTAGACCTAATTTGGGGTTGGGGCAAAGAATCCTCACTCGAATCATCCAAAAAATCGGTGCGGGTTAAATCCTATCTAATTCATTTAGCTAAGCATCGAATCGGAGGAAAGAACGGGCAAACAAACATTTGCCGAACTTGCCAACGAGACCTTGATCGAGGTATTTATTTATCTCCGACGCATTAAGCGTCGCCCACGGGGATTGTATGCGAAAGAGGGGAGGAGAAACTATGGTGGTCCGATTCTATCGAAGCGTAAGAATTTGAAAGAGAAGCCATAATCGGAATTAAAGAGAGTATACAATAGTTACTTGAATGAGATCCTTCGCCGAAATGATAATGCCCTTGCCGGAAGTTTCAGACGCAAAGGAGAGTGAAGACAAAGACAGAGAGAAGAGGAAAAGAAAGGAAAGGATTTGAGGCGGCAAAATGAGGTATTTATAGATACGGGTTTAATTTTTGAAAATCCGCACGTAAATTTAAACGACAATCACTACGGCCCAATCAAATTGTAGGTAGGGGCCCCATGATGAATATAAAGCGATCCGACTGGGGGGTATTGTTGTGTTCGATATAATTATTCAATTTAATCGAACACGTCAAAGGGACACGTGTAATATTCAACTATTAAAATAACCATGCTCGATGGACAAGTGTGCTCGACGCTTACCGACCAAACAAGTTTGTTCGCCAGCTCGCCACTTGTCAACCAATGAGCATGCTCGCCAACTAAAGTGAGTTTTGTTAAGCTAGCTTTTCCCGAGTTAACAGGTATGTTCGCCAAAACCACCGAGCAAACAGGTATAATCCTGAAGATATGTTGTGCTAATCAGATCGAGCAAAGAAGAAATTTAGATAGCCTGAATTGAATAACCTGAGGGTCAGGATATCTGAACTTCAGAAATTTGAACTCGATAAACTGCGTAACCAAAGGGCCCCGATAACCCTGAAGGCTCGGATAACCGGAGGATTCGAAAAACCTAAAGACTCGGATATGCTCGATCACAGATAACCTGAGGGCTCAGACAACCTGAGGACTCGAGATAACTGAAAGGCTCGAAATGCTCGATGAGGGCCAGTTTTCCAGTATAAAATTGATATGTCAGAAGAGGCGAACAAGACGATCAGTCGAGCAAAAGATTGATTTGGACGATCAAAAGAGTACCTTATAGACAAGCAAACGCAAAGATCAACCAGGAAGACGAAGTTGGAAATGTGGCAGCATCACATGAGTTCTTGCAAGACCCGAAGTCACCAGCTCATGCTTGCCAAAACCAGCTCATGCTTGTCAAAGTACTATAAAAGAAGAAAAAAAAATAATAAAGAGCAGGTTCACAAAAATTTCCTAGAGTGGTGAGGTTCAAAAAAATTCCAGAGCTCACAAAAATCCCTAGCACTCATATACTTACTCTCCAAATCATCTTCATTTATAGCGATTCATCTTCATGAGATGTATAATGTATTGTACGTGTAAAACTCGCAATACTACATCCCTGGCTTGGAACGCCCCCAGAGTAGTCATTTCTTGATTTGTTGGGTCAACAAATTCTGTTATTTACACGGTATATTTTACACGCACATATATTTTATTTGTGAGTTGTCATAGAATTAGCCACATAATATTCTCCATATAAAACAACTCGCAACAATTAGCATCACCCTTATTAGTTCCAAAAGGGTTATATGCCCAAATGGAGCTTTAATCAGTCCAATGATGGAACCCAATTACATGTGTATGGCCCAACAAATCAGATTTATTTTCCTATAATATTGAG
The DNA here is from genome assembly GCA_037126765.1 of Stenogyne calaminthoides. Classification (NCBI taxonomy): domain Eukaryota; kingdom Viridiplantae; phylum Streptophyta; class Magnoliopsida; order Lamiales; family Lamiaceae; genus Stenogyne; species Stenogyne calaminthoides. The sequence continues at coordinate 624,572 of JBBCBC010000018.1, forward strand.
AAGAATAAAGATTATTTTAATTTTGTTTTTCTCTTTGATCCTTTTATGCTGAAGAAGAAATTTAGACATTTAAGTTTTTTTCCTTACATGATCATGATATAATGTTTAAAACCTACTTATTTTATCTAAACATAATATAATCAATTCATAGAAAAATTATCTATTTAATTTTATTACAATAGTTTAATAATTTTTATAAGGTAACATGCAAATTCAATCGGAAAAAATATAAGCACTTGAATTGAACTCATGACTTTATTACTATGCTTATTTATTGCATCAACTTAACCCCAAACCAGCCAAACCAAATCAACTTATGCTTATGTTTTTAATGTAATGAGAAGTCAAAGGAAAAGTCTCGTACATATATTTCTAAAATACATTATGAGTGCACGGTGCACCCGAAAGTGCACATGAGACAAGCTTTTTTGAAACAATCTATTTGATTTTATTACAATAATTTAATGATAATTTTTTAATAAGGTAAGGTGCAAATTCAACCAAAAAAAATATAAGCAAGTGAATTGAACTCATGACTTTTACAATAATTTAATGATAATTTTTTTAATAAGGTATTGTGCTTGTCTATTGCATCAAACTTAACACCCTTCCAGTCTCACATAATAACGTAATGAGAAGTCAAGAAAAAGTCTCGTGCATATAATTTTACTATTAATTCAAATGCTCAAATTAAAGCATTTCAAATTGCATCTTATAAATTTTTAAAACAACTTATAAAATAATAAAATTTATAAGATATTTAAAATAAGCTTATCAAACGGACTTTTAATCGAAGAGTCGGGTTAACGAACTAATATGCATGACAAGAATAATAAATGTATACAAGTTAAGTTAATTAAATTTAAAGTTCGATGAGTAGGTTAATGGACAAATATGCATGACAAGAATAATCAGTTTATACAAGTTAAGTTAATTAAATTTATAAGTGTATATCTCATTTTTCTTGCACTTAACACTTATATATATATACCTCCATTCATACATGGCCTACCAAATCGACATGCATATTTATTGTTTTTCATATTTCATAACAGCCATATGTTTTTTTTTTTACTTTTGCAACTTCATGGATTTTCCTAATGGTAAGGTCTCATTTTTTTAATGGGTCACTCATATACCCGAGTGCAAGGTGCGCCCTTGGTGTCAGGAGACCCACTCTATTTATTTTGATCTGTGAGTTTTTTAAAATTCTGAAATTAGTTCAGGAACCGGCTCAAGAAAGTTACCGAACTGGTACTTTACCACATGTGTATTTATTTTTCCTTTATGTAGTTCAATAACTTGCATCGTTTTGAAATTTGTCTCGATTGTTTTGACTTTTTTTAATTTTGATTTTATAAATTTTTTAAAATTTTAGAATTGGTCCAGATATTGACTTGAGCAGATTTTTTTTTTCATTTATTTTTAATGCACCATATGGCATTTTCATATTTCTTTTATGTGTGTTGCCGTGATGGGCTCCTTGGGAACAATTTCATGTATTTGAAGCCTTGAAGCGAAAAGCTATTCCAAACACAAACAGAAACATGCATGTACAATTTTAAACATTTCCGCATCAAAAGATCACAAAGTATTGCATATTGATGTAGCAAGAGACATGAATTAAAGTGAAAAATAGATAAGCAATGTTGTATTGTATCCTAAGATCTGAAAAAAAAAAAAAAAGATGATAGCCAAACGAGCTACACGAAGAAATTATTACAACACTAGAATGAAAAGCCAATAGTTTTCAACTTCTCTTTCTCAAATTACCTACAAGAATATCAATATGAACATTGTCGCCACTAGTTATTTTGACAAATATCAGACTAAGGCCGAAATAAACAGCATGCCAAAACTCAGGGCTTGGAAGATCAGAGAACAAAGGATCTAAAAAATCTTGGCCGTCGGATGGAACAACGCGCGTGGTGACAGGACTCGATACTTTTAACAGCACTGGACAAGGAGTACAAGAAGAAGAAGAAGATGGAGCATTGAAATCCAGGTTTTGCCAATCTGTTTTGAGTATAAGTGGGAGAAATTATTAGGTTCGTGTAGGTGACATTAGATGTCACGTATTAGGAACTACACGAGACATGTTGTAGTATACTTAAAAGCAGACTTTGAGTATAAGTGGGAGATTGTTGGGATTATACTGGAAAGTATGCTTTTACTTTGTATAATCAAAACTGAATTTCGGACTTATTTACTGAAATAAATTGTTTATCACTGATGCTTTAAATATCATCGAATGCTACATATATTTACTGCATAACTGTTCATTAAATACTACGTGTTACATTGTAGTTTATTTAGTGATACCAGATCACAGAAGATTAAATTAACAGTCCCTTGTAAATAAAAGTACACTATTCACGACCTAGATGGAAATGAACAATCAATCGTGAAAGGTTGAAGTGTAAGGCTCGGATTGGCTTGTCTTGACCAAAAGATTACACTAGTGCATGACTGATGCACTGAATAGGACCTACAGGAGGACAAATTCTTCAGAACTGAACAAGGAAGAATTAGACCTCAGTGGTTCGTTATTTCTTAATCTTCGTTCCTTAAATAGGATCACGTGTGGTTGGTAACTATTGCTTTGACTTATCATGGGTAGAGAATCAACGAGGTTCAATACTTTTTATCTTGGGCAATATTATTGGTCACATGTGATTGCTAAGATTTAATACGGAGAATCGTGTGCAAAACGCTTGTTCGATTTGCCCCCTTGGGAGGTTCATAAGCTTTATCATACCAAATCTTGCAAGTGGAACTAGTTTCGGTATGGATAATAATGTTGAACCGTTCCTTAACCAAGGACAAAAGATATTAATTAATGGAAAGCTATTTCGGTGGCTCGAATTAATTAATGGGCTAGATAATCTTAAACACGGGAAATAATAACCGAGAGCCATATTGACTGTAATATGGTTTAAGATGGATAGTGCAATATTAATTATGTAGTGGGATTAATTAATATTTATGGGCTTGAATTATATTGTGGCTCAATATTGATAATTCAAGATCCATTGGAAGGTCCAATCTTAATTCTCCTAAAGGCCCCTAAGTAGCCCAACATAAAGTCCAATAACTAAAAAAGGTGTTCAAAATAAATATTGTTGCCTTATTTTTCCTAATATTTTCGAAAATTATGGATTAAAAGGGGAGAAAGATTTTCTTTGAATTTTGTTATGGAATGAAGATATGTATTCTTGGAATACAAGATTATCTCATTAAATTCAAGAAATCTCCCGCTTGGTTATCCATATAGCATATTTCGAAATTTTGAGAAAAAAGGGGAAAGAAAGATTTTCTTGATTTTCTTGAAAAGATATTATGAAAGATATGTATTTCTTGAAATACAAGAATATCTCATAAATTCAAGAAGATCCAAATCTTGGATTCTTGCCCTATTTTTTTGGAAAATATTCCATAAAAAAGAGGAGGTGGGATTTTGTGGAATATTATAATTATGGGAAAAAGAATATAGGAGATATATTCAAGATTTCTTGGAGATCAAGAAAAGATTTTCCCACATTGTTTTTGCCTTAAAAATTCGACCACCACTCCTCTATAAAAAGGGGATGATTCTTTCATTCCCAAGTACAATTCCATGTCTTTGGAAAAATTAGTAAATCCACAAAGGTGGTGCAACAAAGTTTGTTTTCCTTTTGTTAATTGTTAAGGCGTCCTACCCGGATAGTCGAGCAAGGATTAAGGGAATACTTGGAAAGTTCTTTTGGTGTGTCTAATCAACAAGACCATTGCCGGTTCCAAGGCGTATGTTCACGTAAACTCGTAGAATTTTCTCATGCGTAGGATTTCGTGAATTGATTATATGCATGATTTGTTGTTGGATTATTATTTGAATTAATATAGGATTAATTCATACTAGTAATAATTATAAGAATTAAATTTGTATTTAAATATTTATCCCGAATAGATCCGTGCAACTTATTCCCCAACACGCACTTGGTGTCACGAGGAGACCCACTCTATTTTTTTTTTTGATCCTATAAGTTTTTTAAAATTTGAAATTAGTTCAGAACCGGCTCAATGAGTTACCGAGGGTCTTTACCACATGTGTATTTATTTTTCCTTTATGTAGTTCAATAACTTGCATCGTTTTGAAATTGGTCTCGATTGTTTTGACTTTTTTAATTTTGATTTTATAAATTTTTAAAATAAAATTTTAGAATTGGTCCAGATATTGACTTGAGCAGATTTTTTTTTCATTTATTTTTAATGCACCATATGGCATTTTCATATTTCTTTTATGGGTGTTGCCATGATGGGCTCCTTGGGAACAATTTCATGTATTTGAAGCCTTGTTGAAGGCTTGAAGCGAAAAAGCTATTCCAAACACAAACAGAAACATGCATGTACAATTTTAAACATTTCCGTATCAAAAGCTCATTTTGTATCTTTCATTTTGATATTCATATGCATCAGCCAAACTATATGTAACTCACAAAGTAGAGAGAAAGAAGATGCTACAAGTTTAAAATATAAATGACAATATAATCTTAATCACAAAGTATTGCATATTGATGTAGCAAGAGACATGAATTAAAGTGAAAAATAGATAAGCAATGTTGTATTGTATCCTAAGATCTGAAAAAAAATAAAAATAGATGATAGCCAAACGAGCTACACGAAGAAATTATTACAACACTAGAATGAAAAACCAATAGTTTTCAACTTCTCTTTCTCAAATTACCTACAAGAATATCAATATGAACATTGTCGCCACTAGTTATTTTGACAAATATCAGACCTACTAAGGCCGAAATAAACAGCATGCCAAAACTCAGGGCTTGGAAGATCAGAGAACAAAGGATCTAAAAAATCTTGGCCGCCGGATGGAACAGCGTGGTGGCAGGACTCGATTCTTCAAATAGCACTGGGCAAGAAGAAGAAGAAGATGGAGCATTGAAATCAAGGTTCTGCTCGTTATTGGTGCTGCACGCAGTAGATACTTGTGCAGGGGGCAGTTATGTGTTGCTACTGCTGCTATTCTACTCGTTTTAGTTTATACTTCTGAAATCATTCACAATAAAATGCAATTAACATCAATCTTGATAGATACAAATATTAGTTTAGTTGGGACCAAAATGAACGAGAAACAAACCTGCAAATGGCTAGAAACATTCTCTCTTGTCAGCGATGACTCGTTCATCAAGCCGTGTATTAGCTTTGGAGTAGCTTCTGCAAGTGAAATACGACAGAATGAATTAATAATAGATTCCCACGACAATTTAATTAATGATGGATGGATGGATGGATGGATGGATAGAAAGAAGACTTACTGTCAATGCCGATCTCATCCACAGCTTTCACGAACTTGTTATGAAGTTCAGGGATCCAAATGAGCTTAGGTTTCTTGGCAGAGCTGGAAAAAGCCACCCGCAATTTCCAAGTCATTTCTTTTCTTTCTAGAATTCGAACCATCTTCAGAAATCGAACCACCCATAATAAGGCTATCTTCGAATTCATATTGTATCTGCATTCTTTTCTTGAACACGTGTAGCCATATGTACTGTAGGTCCTTCCTTCTTATAGGCTTTACAAGGTAATCACAAGCGCCACATTCAACCCCTTTCATCACCTTGCTCGTTTCTTCATCTCTCGACATTACTAATTAATATATCATAAACAAACTGGATTAAAACTAACATTTATATACATACATGTAGAGAGGGAAAGAAGAAGAAGAAGACTCACGTATCACTGGAATTTCCAAGTTGAGACTAATATATTTAAGAAACCGAAGCTATCCACGTCGCCCAGGTTCACATCAGTCATTACAATGTCAAACGTAAACCTCTCGTTTTTATTTCCAAGCATATAAATTGCCTCTGTCGCTGAGTTGCACGACGTTACTGAAACTCACAAAATCCATAAGTTAATTACACACACAACATCGAGAGACTCTCTCAACATAATTCAAAAGCAATTTATAAAACGCGTCTAAATTCTTAACCAAAACGTGTTCTAATGTAGATGAAAAGTCAAGGAAAAGTCCCCAGATTCTCGAATCAAAGGATTTCAAAGGCAGAACTTATATAAATTCATGTAAATTCAAAACAATAACAAATTTGCAATCACTAAAAGTTAAATGTCAATGTTTGAAATTTCAAGTTCATAATCGACAATGTTGCAAGGCATCTCACATTGTAATTTGCATGCATTAAAAATAACATAGAAAAAAACAGAGAAATTGATTAATGTACCTTTATAGTCACACATTGTAAGCATCCTTTCAACACTCTTCAACTCCTGCATATCATCATCTACAACAAGGACACGAACATCCGTTGGACAAAATTCAAATGAACCCATCGATCAAAAACTGAATTTTCACTATTGAGTTCTCTGTATAATTTTCTAGCGATGAATTTAATTGAAAATACTTGTGAGAAAAGAAAGGGAGAATGTATGAGAGTGAGTCTGATATTTATAAGTAGATGATTACGCGGTTTCTAAATATCTATCTTATCTAATATCCTTGATTTTCATAACAGAATGGTGGACATATAAGGAAACAAGAGAGTTCGAGATTGCTTTCTTTTTTTCAAAATAAAAAAAATCACACGAGAGATTAATGTAAAAAAATAAAAAATATCATGAAGTGGGGATCAAGGCGACACCCCTTATCTATTAATTATAGAGATAAGCCCTAAATCAACACGCGCTAGCTAATTTAACCCCAATCGGTCTTTACAAAAAAAACTGAATTTCAAAACACCAGAAATCACCTATAAAAACTGTATTTCTCAACATTTATTGAACAGAGAGAGCTCACCTTGTAGTGATCTGATCACTACTGCTACTGTCATACATATTTTTATGGGTAATTTCTAATAAAATGAAGATATATGAATAAAAGAGAAAAGATAGAGATTGAAGGGGGAGGAGTTACAGAGAAATAGAGAGAGAGACAGAGAATGCCGAGAAACGGCGATAAGAGGAAGAAGACTGAAATTGTTTCTGCTTACCCATTTCTCTGCAGGATTCCCCTATTTAATCATAGGTGCAACAATACAAACACAAATGGGCTTAAACATAAGATAATAAGGTCCAACGAAATATCAACTAAATTGGCTAGTCCCTTAATGAAAATAATAATTAACATAAGTCAAATTATATAACCCAACTCATGATCATGACAATACTCCCCGTTTTTGAGATCCTTGTCCCCAAGGATCTAGGATGATGTTCGCTAAAAAAATGAAACAGCCAAGCGGAAATGGATGGGTTCAGCGGTAGAGAATTGTTTTTCTAGTGCCCTTTTCGGGTGACCCTCTCAACATCCTCCGGAAGATCTAAATAACCAGGTCCATAGTATACTTCAACATGACCCATTTGTTGTAATGCATCAACTTTCCAAAGAGGTTGATATTGTAATCAAGAGCCAATGCAACTAGCACACTGGAACTCCCGCCGCGAAAAGCATGACAGAAACACATGGTACAATGCTCCAATGTGGCCCAATTGACTTGCATATAGGTGGTGGATAAAAAAGTAAGTCGCTTGAAGAATATGCCAACTTAGTAATGGTGACTCGGTGTTTTGGCTACACAATCAGCCATCCAAATTACAATGCCAAGATTTGACAATTCACCAGCCATGCCCAATGGAAGTGCGAACCATGCCAATGTATACCCTATTGATTTCTCACTTAAGCAGTCATCTCAGTCAAGCATCCCCAATGATAAGGGTATCGATAGTTCGAGCATTGCAAAAGCAACTACACTTGTAATCTGAGAGCCTCTCCAAAACTCCACAAAAAGCGCAAGCAGACCTAGTATCAATCATAATCCCCTCATTTTCTATCACAGAGCCCCTAAGCTCCAATTTGATTACAACCATAGAATTTCGGCAGACATCTCTCACTTTGAATGAGCCTTGTCCCCATGGCTCGAGAGTCGGATTTTCGTTGCCTATATTTTTAGTTGCCAACCGCATCCTATCATAATTAAGATAGTACACAAGGAAGAGTGATGAAACACCAGAAGCACTCACTTCAACATCTAACACGTCAACGAAAAATACCACATAACCAATTTCTCCAAGCTTAATGACACCTCTATTTTTTATTATAGAAACTTCTTCAATTGCCATTAAGAATGGCAAATCATTTTGTCTGTGAGGAGTTGATATGTAAGCATTAACCTCGTCCCTCAATGTCGTCCTTGAGAAACCTTTTCTTGAGTCAGGATACCCAACACCAAATACGTAGATGAACTCTTCAAGTACCAACATAAATTGAAGTATGCATAATGCAAACCATAGCTCCACCAAAAGATGAAGGATACTTATCCTATATTGGAAAAATTGGCTGCTAATACTCATAAAGCACTCAGAAATTCTATCATCACCTAGCCTGATTTTCAAAAAAATTCCATGCACAACCAATTTAGAAAATAAGAGCTCTAGTGAACCCATCACAATAACACCACCAGCAGTAACAATCATATTCACATTTACGCTTTCCCCAAAGTCACAAAACAACTCAACATCCCAATATGTAATACCACCCCTGATATAATTATCCACATAATATGCATCAACTCCTTTACCACTATCACTATCAATAAGCATTTTCGAATTCAACATCACAGGCATTTGCAATTTCTCATAGGCTCTTACTATTGAAATCATAGGGGGAGGCCAAAACTCATCACCGAAGAATTCATAAGAGGGAAGTATTTTTCTTACCTCTTGTTCCATTCCATCAATTTCGGATAGAACTCGTTTAGAGCATTTGTCTGAAATTTTTCCTAGCCTTCTTCACCAAAAACTCTCACCATCTGTGGCATCTTTAACGGATGAGTATCGGCTAGGCCGACGATTTGGTATTGCTTTCGGAGCCCTGTTTCTTCACACCCAAACCCATACTCTTCTTTTTACGGTATCCTTCAATGCCACACAACCCTCGATAGTATATCCAACCCAATTCCCATCCCCATTAACACTCCAATTAATCAAACCCATCGCCATTGAAGACGCCTAACATTACTACAATTCCCTATTTCCTTCACACTCATGTAATTGAAAAAACTCCTTTCCCACATCGGACATACGAATGATTCCATCAAAATTACTACTACAATTTTTCACATTATCACAACTATTATTTTCCACAATCCAAAATCTAGGATGAAACCCACCAAACATAGGAAATATGCATGACAAGAATAATCAGTTTATACAAGTTAAGTTAATTAAATTTATAAGTGTATATCTCATTTTTCTTGCACTTAACACTTATATATATACCTCCATTCATACATGGCCTACCAAATCGACTTATGTTTATGTTTTTAATGTAATGAGAAGTCAAAGGAAAAGTCTCGTACATATATTTCTAAAATACATTATGAGTGCACGGTGCACCCGAAGTGCACATGAGACCAACTATTTTTGAAACAATCTATTTGATTTTATTACAATAATTCAATGATAATTTTTTTAATAAGGTAAGGTGCAAATTCAACCAAAAAAAAATATAAGCAAGTGAATTGAACTCATGACTTTTAATTATTGTGCTTGTCTATTGCATCAAACTTAACACCCTTCCAGTCTCACATAATAACGTAATGAGAAGTCAAGAAAAAGTCTCGTGCATATAATTTTACTATTAATTCAAATGCTCAAATTAAAGCATTTCAAATTGCATCTTATAAATTTTTAAAACAACTTATAAAATAATAAAATTTATAAGATATTTAAAATAAGCTTATCAAACGGACTTTTAATCGAAGAGTTGGTTAACGAACTAATATGCATGACAAGAATAATAAATGTATACAAGTTAAGTTAATTAAATTTAAAGTTCGATGAGTAGGTTAATGGACAAATATGCATGACAAGAATAATCAGTTTATACAAGTTAAGTTAATTAAATTTAGAGTTTTTTGCACTTTTGGTCCCATGAACCACACCATGTTTTCAATCTAGTCCCCTCTTGACAGAACTAGTCCCACAAGAATTTTAATTTGCAAATATGGTCCCACAATTTACCAAGTTTGCACATTTGGTCCCAAAATTAAACGGGCGCTTTGCGGCATCTCGATTAACCGCTGAAAACGGACACTGTTAAACGTATAATTAATATGTGTTAAACATTAATCTGTCTTAACAAATTAATTGAGTTTTTTGTACTTTTGGTCTCATGAATCACGCCATGTTTTCAATCTAGTCCCACCACTGGCAGAACTAGTCCCACAAGAATTTTAATTTGCAAATGTGGTCCCACAATTTACCAAGTTTGCACATGTGGTCCCAAAATTAAATGGCTCTTGACGGCATCTCGTTAACCGTGAAACGGAAACTGTCAAACGTATAATTAATACTCCCTCCGTCCCAATTTTTAAGAAACTCTTTTCATTTTTTTCTTAATTTTTTTTTTGTTTCAATCTTTAAGGAACATTTCTTAAAATGGATATACTCATTTTATCACTTTATCACATAAAATACTACTCCCTATGTCCTAACTTTGATTGTCCACTTTAGGCAGAATGGTAGTCCTAATTTTGTTTGGTCATTCCTAATAAGAAAATAAAGCAACTTTCAATTCTATTTAATATTATTATTCCCTCCACCAAATCCACTTTACACCATTTAATACTATTATTTATCTCCACTAAATCCACTTTACACTATTTAATATTATTTATCTCCTACTTTTCTTAATTTACGTGTCTCTGATTTGCCTATTTGGCCAATCAAAATTAGGATGGAGGAGTAATAACCAACTCTTATTACCCCCAACTACCCATCACTTTATCACATAAAATACTATGAGTACCAAAATAGGACTCACATTAAGATGCAAGAAACTAACCACACCGCTATAGGGTCTTAGATGCAAAAATGATAAGTAGTATAATAAAAATCGATTGGAAAAATCACTCATTTATTCCGTTTTATCTATTTAGCAGATGTGAAAAACTAGGTTTTTGGGAAAAAATTGTGGGAAACACTTGATTTTTTCCCACCAATTTTTATCTAATTTAATTCAATGGGACTAAAAGTGAAAGTATATTGGGCCTAAAAAAAACGTGATTAGCTGAAAATTGGCGCCAAAAGAAATGGAGGGAAGAATTTTGGGTTTTTGGAACCTATGGGACCATATGTGCAAGTGGGCTCACGTAAGTTAATTGGTTAATTTTGTGTTAATTATGTTTCATAACTTATGGGACTAAAAATGCAAGTGGTTAAAAGGTGGTTAAGCTTTAATTGAGAATTAATTATGTCCCATAACTTATGGGACCACATTTCAAAGTCAATTTAACGGTTTCCGTCAAGGTGGGACCACATTTGCAAATTAAAATTCTTATGGGACTAGTTCTGTCAGTAGTGGGACTAGATTGAAAACATGGTGTGGTTCATGGGACCAAAAGTGCAAAAAACTCATTAAATTTATAAGTGTATATCTCATTTTTCTTGCACTTAACACTTATATATATACCTCCACCATCAATCACCTCCATTCATACATGGCCTACCAAATCGACATGCATATTTATTGTTTTTCATATTTCATAACAGCCATATGTTGATTTTTTTTACTTTTTGCAACTTCATGGATTTTCCTAAATGTAATATGTAGTCGAAATTATTTCTTAACTGTGGGGAGTAAGGGAATCGGTGTCCTTCGGCGTTCAACTACTCATAGTTTTTTGTTGGATTTTCAGGTACGAATATGATACATTAGAACTCAAATCTTCTTGGGTTTCCAAATTATGCAAGATGCTACAAAATATTAAAAAAAAAAAAATCTTAATCACATAGTATTGCATATTGTGGAGCAAGAGATATGAATTAAAATGAAAAATAGTTAAGCGTGTTTTATTGTATCCTACGATCATGAAATCAAAAAATGGATGATGGCCAGATGACAATTTCTTCAACACTAAACGAAGAAATCATTACAACTCTAGGGTGAAAAAAACCAATAGTTTTTCCACTTTTCTTTCTCAAATTATCTACAAGAATAGCAATATTAACATTGTTGTCACTAATTATTTTGATATATATAGCACACATGCCCGAGCATGAACTATTGATGCAACAACAAGACCATTAAAATCGAGCGCCAAAATTCTGCTTCTTAATTCCCGGTGCTCCACACCGTAGATATTTATCTTGAGAGAAAATTCACAATTTTGCTACATATTATGACTTATATTCAGTAAAAAATGTGTTTTTGTGTTAAATTATTAGGTATAAACTTTCTGCTTCTTTCATGTTGATGCTACATTTTAATTTTCTTTTATACATGATGCGAATTGCCTAATGAGATACCTATGTTAGTCCTTAAAGGGACTATAGTGCTGAAATTTGTAAATAGTGAGGACTAATTTCAAAAATAAAATACTAAGGGGCAAAAATTAAAATTGGTACAAGTTGAAGGACAAACAAATTGTACTTATCCTTATTTTTAATAGGGACTAAAGTTTTTTAGCCCAATAACTTTGGGCCGTTTTTAATTTGGTCCCGCACATATCAGGTTATAGTATTGTCACGGTATGTTTCGATCTTTTTTTATTTTAGTCCCGAATAATCAACCCGGTTGGTCAATTGGTAACTGTCCACGTGGAATTTTATTTTCATTTCTCCTTTATTTTTTATCCGTCATGTATATATTTCCTATTTTTATTATTGATTTATTTTTATTCAATTATTTAACAAGGTCGGCACGGTTAGGGTCAGTTAAGGAATACCTTGCACCTAACAAGACGTTAAGGAATAAATAAGCATAACAAATATGGAAGGGAGGAAGTTTGAAAAATACATAACACTAATCATAACCCAGTTAATGTTACTAAGTCCAAATTATGTAGGGAAAACAGAGGTAAAACTTGGGAAAGAAATAATTAACATAAAATTGAAGGATCGATCTAAAATGTAAATGCTGTATTTATAATTTCAGCCAAGAAAATAAGGGGATTTCAGGTTATAGAATTCCTTCTCACTTTTTTTCACTCGAATAGAGCATAATTGAAGGATGAAGGTGGCGCTGCCACTGGATGGGGCGGCGGGTGGGTTCATGGAGAAGAGTCTTTAAAATGGCCTTAATGGTGATGGGTCTTTTTGTTATGACCCGAATCCCTAAACCCGACTTCAAAAAAACCGACCCAACCCGAAACCCTATTAAATAAGTGAATAAAAATAAACAAAAAATAAAAAAATAGAAGATACACACACCTAAAAAATAAAGGAGAAATGAAAAAAACATTCCACGTGGCGGTTGACCGGTTATAAAATCGGTTGGTGCCAGTTTTTTGGACTAAATTCAAAAAAATAAACTAAACATGGCGGCGATATAAATTACGAAATCTAAAGTACCAATTTTAAAACGATCCAAAATTATTGAGCTACAAAAAATTCAATAATTTTTAATAGAAAGTAAAAGAAAGTATTATTTAGAGGTCAATTCAAATTATATTTTTTATAGTCCAATAACTTTGCATTGTTTACAAATTGGTTTCAATTGTATTGACTTATTTATTTGGCAAGGTCTCATATACACTTGATGCACGGACTCTAGATCCGTGCACTCACTTTGACCCTACCCATTTTATTGTGGATCCTTATTTTCACTAATGGTAAGGTCTCATTTTTTTAATGGGTCAGTCATATACCCGAGTGCACGGTGCGCATTCAATTTTTTTTTTTAAAATTACGAAATTAGTTCGGGGAACCCGACTCCAAAGAAATTACCAGAACCTGATGCTTTACCACATGTGTATTTATTTTTCCTTTATGTAGTTCAATAACTTGCATCGTTTTGAAATTTGTCTCGATTGTTTTGACTTTTTTTAATTTTGATTTTATAAATTTTTTAAAATTTTAGAATTGGTCTAGATATTGACTTGAGCAGATTTTTTTTTCATTTATTTTTAATGCACCATATGGCATTTTCATATTTCTTTTATGGGTGTTGCCATGATGGGCTCCTTGGGAACAATTTCATGTATTTGAAGCCTTGTTGAAGGCTTGAAGCGAAAAGCTATTCCAAACACAAACAGAAACATGCATGTACAATTTTATATTTGATATCTTTCATAGCTTACCACCTCTTATTGATATTCATATGCATCAGCCATATGTAACTCACAAAGTAGAGAGAAAGAAGATGCTACAAGTTTAAAATATAAATGACAATATAATCTTAATCACAAAGTATTGCATATTGATGTAGCAAGAGACATGAATTAAAGTGAAAAATAGATAAGCAATGTTGTATTGTATCCTAAAATTACCTACTAAGAATATCAATATGAACATTGTCGCCACTAGTTATTTTTTACAAATATCAGACCTACTAAGGCCGAAATAAACAGCATGCCAAAACTCAGGGCTTGGAAGATCAGAGAACAAAGGATCTAAAAAATCTTGGCCGTCGGATGGAACAGCGCGCGTGGTGGCAGGACTCGATTCTTCAAATAGCACTGGGCAAGAAGAAGAAGAAGATGGAGCATTGAAATCAAGGTTCTGCTCGTTATTGGTGCTGCACGCAGTAGATACTTCTTGGGGCAGTTATGTGTTGCTACTGCTGCTATTCTACTCGTTTTAGTTTATACTTCTGAAATCATTCACAATAAAATGCAATTAACATCAATCTTGATAGATACAAATATTAGTTTAGTTGGGACCAAAATGAACGAGAAACAAACCTGCAAATGGCTAGAAACATTCTCTCTTGTCAGCGATGACTCGTTCATCAAGCCGTGTATTAGCTTTGGAGTAGCTTCTGCAAGTGAAATACGACAGAATGAATTAATAATAGATTCCCACGACAATTTAATTAATGATGGATGGATGGATGGATGGATGGATGGATGGATGGATAGAAAGAAGACTTACTGTCAATGCCGATCTCATCCACAGCTTTCACGAACTTGTTATGAAGTTCAGGGATCCAAATGAGCTTAGGTTTCTTGGCAGAGCTGGAAAAGCCACCCGCAATTTCAAGTCATTTCTTTTCTTTCTAGAATTCGAACCATCTTCAGAAATCGAACCACCCATAATAAGGCTATCTTCGAATTCATATTGTATCTGCATTCTTTTCTTGAACACGTGTAGCCATATGTACCGTAGGTCCTTCCTTCTTATAGGCTTTACAAGGTAATCACAAGCGCCGCATTCAACCCCTTTCATCACCTTGCTCGTTTCTTCATCTCTCGACATTACTAATTAATATATCATAAACAAACTGGATTAAAACTTATATACATACATGTACAGAGGAAAGAAGAAGAAGAAGACTCACGTATCACTGGAATTTCCAAGTTGAGACTAATATATTTAAAAACTCGAAGCTATCCACGTCTCCCAGGTTCACATCAGTCATTACAATGTCAAACGTAAACCTCTCGTTTTTATTTCCAAGCATATAAATTGCCTCTGTCGCTGAGTTGCACGACGTTACTGAAACTCACAAATCCATAAGTTAATTACACACACAACATCGAGAGACTCTCTCTCAACATAATTCAAAAGCAATTTATAAAACGCGTCTAAATTCTTAACCAAAACGTGTTCTAATGTAGATGAAAAGTCAAGGAAAAGTCCCCAGATTCTCGAATCAAAAGGATTTCAAAAGGCAGAATTTATATAAATTCATGTAAATTCAAAACAATAATAAATTTGCAATCACTAAAAGTTAAATGTCAATGTTTGAAATTTCAAGTTCATAATCAACAATGTTGCAAGGCATCTCACATTGTAATTTGCATGCATTAAAAATAACATAGAAAAAACAGAGAAATTGATTAATGTACCTTTATAGTCACACATTGTAAGCATCCTTTCAACACTCTTCAACTCCTGCATATCATCATCTACAACAAGGACACGAACATCCGCTGGACAAAATTCAAATGAACCCATCGATCAAAAACTGAATTTTTCACTATTGAATTCTCTGTATAATTTTCTAGCGATGAATTTAATTGAAAATACTTGTGAGAAAAGAAAGGAGAATGTATGAGAGTGAGTCTGATATTTATAAGTAGATGATTACGCGGTTACTAAATATCTATCTTATCTAATATCCTTGATTTTCATAACAGAATGGTGGACATATAAAGGAAACAAGAGAGTTCGAGATTGCTTCTTTTTTTTCAAAAAAAAAAAAATCACACGAGAGATTCACTGTAACAGAATCAAAAATGGATAATGTAAAAAATAAAAAAATATCATGAATTGGGGATCAAGGCGACACCCTTATCTATTAATTATAGAGATAAGCCCTAAATCAACACGCGCTAGCTAATTTAACCCCAATCGGTCTTTACAAAAAAATTGAATTTCAAAACACCAGAAATCACCTATAAAAACGGTATTTCTCAACATTTATTGAACAGAGAGAGCTCACCTTTACAGTAAAATGAGCTTTAATGACATTTATAAGAGTAATTATAGGGCACTTATTACTACATTTTCTCAACACATATGCAAATGCAAAAAACAATCCTTACCAGTAAGGATTAACAACAACAAGATGGTGAGGGGCATGTACAAGCCTCCTTTCTTCCTTTGATCGGCGGTATTCAAAGTTTTCACAGATTGTTACGAGCGAGACTCAAGATCGATTTGCCAGATGCTGCTAAAATAGCCGTCATTGGTCTCTTTGTCCGTCGCAGCTGGAATTCCTGAAATGGAGAATAAGTTAAAATCAGTTCAAGTTGAAGAGCAAAAGACACAAAAATACTTACTTCGGTAAACCCCAAAATCTGTGGGGATATCTAGGCGAGCATCTGGTTCGGCTTCTTAAGTCGGGCTCTTCCAATCTCCCCAACTAACGAATTTTTCCTTCCAATCACTAATTTTGTTGGCACATCCTCAATGATCTTGCACTTAGCATTTGCCCGCATAAATGACCATCCATGTTCGCTCTTGGGGCCGGGTCAAATGCACTAGGCGTGAGAGTTCAAATTTCTTTGTGGGATAATATATGGGCTTCTTTTTGCCGAACAAAGTCAAGAAGCTCATAATCATGTGCCACCGATTCGGCTTCAGCTGCGTAATGGTAATGTTCCATTCTACGAGCAAACGAGTGATAGCCGGATGGAGTGGGAATCGAAGACCCGCTTCCATTGTGTCCAAATTCACGGCAACACAACCCTCGGGAGGCTAGTGCGCTTTCGCTCATCGGGACCCGCCGAGAAAAAAGACATCTTCGGAGTTTCATAATTCCTATCTGGTGAGCGAGCATATCAACATCAATTATGCTCGCAATTTTGCTCGTCGGTACTCATTCTCAACCCTAGTCCTATGAGGTTGTTCGGGCCAATCAAAATTATAGCGAGCATTATACTACGCTATATGTTGGGCTATGAGGAAGACCAACGGGGATATCGAGTTACGTGTTATGTTCGGCCGCCTAACCCTCTGTTTCGACTCATCGACATTCACGACCATCAAGAATTCCTCCCTCACATTATCATCATCCCTATTTACATCAAAACTATTTACAACCCTAGACCTAATTTGGGGTTGGGGCAAAAGAATCCTCACTCGAATCATCCAAAAAATCGATGCGGGTTAAATCCTATCTAATTCATTTTAGGCAAAGATCGGAATCGGAGGAAAGAACGGCAAATTTGCCCGAACATATGAGACCTTGATCCCGAGGTATTTATCTCCGACGCATTAAGCGTCGCCTTCTGGGGATTATGCTGAGAAAGGGGAGGAGAAACTATGGTGGTCCGATTCTATCGAAGCGAAGAATTTGAAAGAGAAGCCATAATCGAATTAAAGAGAGTATACAATAGTTACTGAATGAGATCCTTCACGAAATGATAATGCCGAGAGGAAGTTTTCAGACGCAAAGGAGAGTGAAGACAAAGACAGAGAGAAGAGGAAAAGAAAGGAAAGGATTTGAGGCGGCAAAATGAGGTATTTATAGATACCGGGTTTAATTTTGAAAATCCGGCACAGAAGACGAAACGACAATCACTACGGCCCAATCAAATTGTAACAGCCGGGGCCCCATGATGAATATAAAGCGATCCCGGGGGGGGTATTGTTGTGTTCGATATAATTATTCAATTTAATCGAACACGTCAAAGGGACACGTGTAATATTCAACTATTAAAATAACCATGCTCGATGGACAAGTGTGCTCGACGCTTACCGACCAAACAAGTTTGTTCGCCAGCCCGCCACTTGTCAACCAAGCGAGCAGCATGCTCGCCAACTAAAGTGAGTTTTGTTCATTGCTTCGCCGAAATAAACGGTATGTTCGCCACGAACCGAAAGCAAACAGGTATAATCTGAAGATATGTTGTGCTAATCGGATCGAAAGCAAAGAAGAAATTTAGATACTTTGAATTGAATAACTTCGAGGGTCAGGATATTCGAACTTCAGAAAGCCGAACTTCGGTAAACTGCAGAACTAAAGGGCTCAGATAACCTGAAGGCTCAGATAACCTGAGGATTCAGACAACCTGAAGACTCAGATATGCTCGATGCACGATAACCTGAGGGCTCGGACAACCCCGAGGACTCGGATAACTGAAAGGCTCGAAATGCTCGATGAGGACAGTTTTCCAGTATAAAATTGATATGTCAGAAGAGGCGAACAAGACGATCAGTCGAGCAAAAGATTGATTTGGACGATCAAAAGAGTACCTTATAGACAAGCAAACGCAAAGATCAACCAGGAAGACGAAGTTGGAAATGTGGCAGCATCACATGAGTTCTTGCAAGACCCGAAGTCACCAGCTCATGCTTGCCAAACCAGCTCATGCTTGTCAAAGTACTATAAATAGAAGAAAAAAGAATAAGAGACAGGTTCACAAAAATTTCCTAGAGTGGTGAGGTTCAAAAAAATTCCAGAGCTCACAAAAATCCCTAGCACTCATATACTTACTCTCCAAATCATCTTCATTTATAGCGATTCATCTTCATGAGATGTATAATGTATTGTACGATGTAAAAACTCGCAATACTACATCCCCGCTTGAACGCCCCAGAGTAGTCATTTCTTGATTTAACTGGGTCAACAAATTCAATTATTTCTGATTATATTTTACACGTACATATTTTATTTGTGAGTTGTCATAGAATTAGCCACATAATATTCTCCATATAAAACAACTTCAAGAACAATTAGCATCACCCTTATTAGTTCCAAAAGGGTTATATGCCCAAATGGAGCTTTAATCAGTCCAATGATGGAACCCAATTACATGTGTATGGCCCAACAAATCAGATTTATTTTCCTATAATATTGAGAAGAATAAAGATTATTTTAATTTTGTTTTTCTCTTTGATCCTTTTATGCTGAAGAAGAAATTTAGACATTTAAGTTTTTTTCCTTACATGATCATGATATAATGTTTAAAACCTACTTATTTTATCTAAACAAAATATAATCAATTCATAGAAAAATTATCTATTTAATTTTATTACAATAGTTTAATAATTTTTTATAAGGTAAATTGCAAATTCAATCGGAAAAAATATAAGCACTTGAATTGAACTCATGACTTTATTACTATGCTTATTTATTGCATCAACTTAACCCCCAAACCAGCCAAACCAAATCAACTTATGCTTATGTTTTTAATGTAATGAGAAGTCAAAGGAAAAGTCTCGTACATATATTTCTAAAATACATTATGAGTGCACGGTGCACCTGAGTGCACATGAGACCAACTCTTTTTCGAAACAATCTATTTGATTTTATTACAATAATTTAATGATAATTTTTTTAATAAGGTAAGGTGCAAATTCAACCAAAAAAAATATAAGCAAGTGAATTGAACTCATGACTTTTACAATAATTTAATGATAATTTTTTTAATAAGGTATTGTGCTTGTCTATTGCATCAAACTTAACACCCTTCCAGTCTCACATAATAACGTAATGAGAAGTCAAGAAAAAGTCTCGTGCATATAATTTTACTATTAATTCAAATGCTCAAATTAAAGCATTTCAAATTGCATCTTATAAATTTTTAAAACAACTTATAAAATAATAAAATTTATAAGATATTTAAAATAAGCTTATCAAACGGACTTTTAATCGAAGAGTCGGTTAACGAACTAATATGCATGACAAGAATAATAAATGTATACAAGTTAAGTTAATTAAATTTAAAGTTCGATGAGTAGGTTAATGGACAAATATGCATGACAAGAATAATCAGTTTATACAAGTTAAGTTAATTAAATTTATAAGTGTATATCTCATTTTTCTTGCACTTAACACTTATATATATATACCTCCATTCATACATGGCCTACCAAATCGACATGCATATTTATTGTTTTTCATATTTCATAACAGCCATATGTTGATTTTTTTACTTTGCAACTTCATGGATTTTCCTAATGGTAAGGTCTCATTTTTTTAATGGGTCACTCATATACCCGAGTGCAAGGTGCGCCCTTGGTGTACAGGAGACCCACTCTATTTATTTTGATCCTGTGAGTTTTTTAAAATTCTGAAATTAGTTCAGGAACCAGCTCCAGCAGGTTACCGAACTGGTCGCCTGCCACATGTGTATTTATTTTTCCTTTATGTAGTTCAATAACTTGCATCGTTTTGAAATTTGTCTCGATTGTTTTGACTTTTTTTAATTTTGATTTTATAAATTTTTTAAAATTTTAGAATTGGTCCAGATATTGACTTGAGCAGATTTTTTTTTTCATTTATTTTTAATGCACCATATGGCATTTTCATATTTCTTTTATGTGTGTTGCCGTGATGGGCTCCTTGGGAACAATTTCATGTATTTGAAGCCTTGAAGCGAAAAGCTATTCCAAACACAAACAGAAACATGCATGTACAATTTTAAACATTTCCGCATCAAAAGATCACAAAGTATTGCATATTGATGTAGCAAGAGACATGAATTAAAGTGAAAAATAGATAAGCAATGTTGTATTGTATCCTAAGATCTGAAAAAAAAAAAAAAAGATGATAGCCAAACGAGCTACACGAAGAAATTATTACAACACTAGAATGAAAAGCCAATAGTTTTCAACTTCTCTTTCTCAAATTACCTACAAGAATATCAATATGAACATTGTCGCCACTAGTTATTTTGACAAATATCAGACTAAGGCCGAAATAAACAGCATGCCAAAACTCAGGGCTTGGAAGATCAGAGAACAAAGGATCTAAAAAATCTTGGCCGCCGGATGGAACAACGCGGCGTGGTGACAGGACTCGATACTTTTAACACGACCTTTGGACAAGGAGTACAAGAAGAAGAAGAAGATGGAGCATTGAAATCCAGGTTTTGCCAAACTGCTTTTTGAGTATAAGTGGGAGAAATTATTAGGTTCGTGTAGGTGACATTAGATGTCACGTATTAGGAACTACGAGACATGTTGTAGTATACTTAAAAGCGGACTTTGAGTATAAGTGGGAGATTGTTGGGATTATTTGGAAAGTATGCTTTTACTTTGTATAATCAAAACTGAATTTCGGACTTATTTCTTGAAATAAATTGTTTATCATCGATGCTTTAAATATCATCGAATGTTACATATATTTCTTTGCATAATCTGTTCATTAAATACTACGTGTTACATTGTAGTTTATTTAGTGATACCAGATCACAGAAGATTAAATTAACAGTCCCTTGTAAATAAAAGTACACTATTCACGACCTAGATGGAAATGAACAATCAATCGTGAAAGGTTGAAGTGTAAGGCTCGGATTGGCTTGTCTTCTTGAAAAAGATTACACTAGTGCATGACCGATGCCTTTGAATAGGACCTAGGGGAGGACAAATTCTTGAGGCCCGAACAAGGAAGAATTAGACCTCGGTGGTTCGTTATTTCTTAATCTTCGTTCTTAAATAGGATCACGTGTGGTTGGTAACTATTGCTTTGACTTATCATGGGTAGAGAATCAACGAGGTTCAATACTTTTTATCTTGGGCAATATTATTGGTCACATGTGATTGCTAAGATTTAATATGGAGAATCGTGTGCAAGTACGCTTGTTCGATTTGCCCCCTTGGGAGGTTCATAAGCTTTATCATACCAAATCTTGCAAGTGGAACTAGTTTCCGGTATGGATAATAATGTTGAACCGTTCCTTAACCAAGGACAAAAGATATTAATTAATGGAAAGCTATTTCGGTGGCTCGAATTAATTAATGGGCTAGATAATCTTAAAACACGGAAATAATAACCGAGAGCCATATTGGTCGTAATATGGTTTAAGATGGATAGTGCAATATTAATTATGTAGTGGGATTAATTAATATTTATGGGCTTGAATTATATTGTGGCTCAATATTGATAATTCAAGATCCATTGGAAGGTCCAATCTTAATTCTCCTAAAGGCCCCCTAAGTAGCCCAACATAAAGTCCAATAACTGAAAAAGGTGTTCAAAATAAATATTGTTGCCTTATTTTTCCTAATATTTTCGAAAATTATGGATTAAAAGGGGAGAAAGATTTTCTTTGAATTTTGTTATGGAATGAAGATATGTATTCTTGGAATACAAGATTATCTCATTAAATTCAAGAAATCTCCCGCTTGGTTATCCATATAGCATATTTCGAAATTTTGAGAAAAAAGGGGAAAGAAAGATTTTCTTGATTTTCTTGAAAAGATATTATGAAAGATATGTATTTCTTGAAATACAAGAATATCTCATAAATTCAAGAAGATCCAAATCTTGGATTCTTGCCCTATTTTTTTGGAAAATATTCCATAAAAAAGAGGAGGTGGGATTTTGTGGAATATTATAATTATGGGAAAAAGAATATAGGAGATATATTCAAGATTTCTTGGAGATCAAGAAAAGATTTTCCCACATTGTTTTTGCCCTAAAAATTCGACCACCACTCCTCTATAAATAGGGGATGATTCTTTCATTCCCAAGTACAATTCCATGTGCTGGAAAAATTAGTAAATCCACAAAGGTGGTGCAACAAAGTTTGTTTTCCTTTTGTTAATTGTTCGCAAGCGTCCTACCACCGGATAGTCGAGCAAGGATTAAGGGAATACTTGGAAAGTTCTTTTGGTGTGTCTAATCAACAAGACCATTGCCGTTCCAAGACGTATGTTCACGTAAACTCGTAGAATTTTCTCATGCGTAGGATTTACGTGAATTGATTATATGCATGATTTGTTGTTGGATTATTATTTGAATTAATATAGGATTAATTCATACTAGTAATAATTATAAGAATTAAATTTGTATTTAAATATTTATCCCGAATAGATCCGTGCAACTTATTCCCCAACACGCACTTGGTGTATACGGAGACCCACTCTATTTTTTTGATCCTATAAGTTTTTAAAATTAGAAATTAGTTAGGGAACCGGCTCAAAGAGAGTTACCCGAACCTGTCGCCGCCACATGTGTATTTATTTTTCCTTTATGTAGTTCAATAACTTGCATCGTTTTGAAATTGGTCTCGATTGTTTTGACTTTTTTTAATTTTGATTTTATAAATTTTTTAAAATTTTAGAATTGGTCCAGATATTGACTTGAGCAGATTTTTTTTTCATTTATTTTTAATGCACCATATGGCATTTTCATATTTCTTTTATGGGTGTTGCCATGATGGGCTCCTTGGGGAACAATTTCATGTATTTGAAGCCTTGTTGAAGGCTTGAAGAAAAGCTATTCCAAACACAAACAGAAACATGCATGTACAATTTTAAACATTTCCGTATCAAAAGCTCATTTTGTATCTTTCATTTTGATATTCATATGCATCAGCCAAACTATATGTAACTCACAAAGTAGAGAGAAAGAAGATGCTACAAGTTTAAAATATAAATGACAATATAATCTTAATCACAAAGTATTGCATATTGATGTAGCAAGAGACATGAATTAAAGTGAAAAATAGATAAGCAATGTTGTATTGTATCCTAAGATCTGAAAAAAAAAAAAAAAATAGATGATAGCCAAACGAGCTACACGAAGAAATTATTACAACACTAGAATGAAAAACCAATAGTTTTTCAACTTCTCTTTCTCAAATTACCTACAAGAATATCAATATGAACATTGTCGCCACTAGTTATTTTGACAAATATCAGACCTACTAAGGCCGAAATAAACAGCATGCCAAAACTCAGGGCTTGGAAGATCAGAGAACAAAGGATCTAAAAAATCTTGGCCGTCGGATGGAACAACGGCGTGGTGGCAGGACTCGATTCTTCAAATAGCACTGGGCAAGAAGAAGAAGAAGATGGAGCATTGAAATCAAGGTTCTGCTCGTTATTGGTGCTGCACGCAGTAGATACTTGTGCAGGGGCAGTTATGTGTTGCTACTGCTGCTATTCTACTCGTTTTTAGTTTATACTTCTGAAATCATTCACAATAAAATGCAATTAACATCAATCTTGATAGATACAAATATTAGTTTAGTTGGGACCAAAATGAACGAGAAACAAACCTGCAAATGGCTAGAAACATTCTCTCTTGTCAGCGATGACTCGTTCATCAAGCCGTGTATTAGCTTTGGAGTAGCTTCTGCAAGTGAAATACGACAGAATGAATTAATAATAGATTCCCACGACAATTTAATTAATGATGGATGGATGGATGGATGGATGGATGGATAGAAAGAAGACTTACTGTCAATGCCGATCTCATCCACAGCTTTCACGAACTTGTTATGAAGTTCAGGGATCCAAATGAGCTTAGGTTTCTTGGCAGAGCTGGAAAAGCCACCCGCAATTTCCAAGTCATTTCTTTTCTTTCTAGAATTCGAACCATCTTCAGAAATCGAACCACCCATAATAAGGCTATCTTCGAATTCATATTGTATCTGCATTCTTTTCTTGAACACGTGTAGCCATATGTACTGTAGGTCCTTCCTTCTTATAGGCTTTACAAGGTAATCACAAGCGCCACATTCAACCCCTTTCATCACCTTGCTCGTTTCTTCATCTCTCGACATTACTAATTAATATATCATAAACAAACTGGATTAAAACTAACATTTATATACATACATGTAGAGAGGGAAAGAAGAAGAAGAAGACTCACGTATCACTGGAATTTCCAAGTTGAGACTAATATATTTAAAAAACTCGGTTATCCACGTCGCCCAGGTTCACATCAGTCATTACAATGTCAAACGTAAACCTCTCGTTTTTTATTTCCAAGCATATAAATTGCCTCTGTCGCTGAGTTGCACGACGTTACTGAAACTCACAAAATCCATAAGTTAATTACACACACAACATCGAGAGACTCTCTCAACATAATTCAAAAAGCAATTTATAAAACGCGTCTAAATTCTTAACCAAAACGTGTTCTAATGTAGATGAAAAGTCAAGGAAAAGTCCCCAGATTCTCGAATCAAAAGGATTTTCAAAGGCAGAACTTATATAAATTCATGTAAATTCAAAACAATAACAAATTTGCAATCACTAAAAAGTTAAATGTCAATGTTTGAAATTTCAAGTTCATAATCGACAATGTTGCAAGGCATCTCACATTGTAATTTGCATGCATTAAAAATAACATAGAAAAAACAGAGAAATTGATTAATGTACCTTTATAGTCACACATTGTAAGCATCCTTTCAACACTCTTCAACTCCTGCATATCATCATCTACAACAAGGACACGAACATCCGTTGGACAAAATTCAAATGAACCCATCGATCAAAAACTGAATTTTCACTATTGAGTTCTCTGTATAATTTTCTAGCGATGAATTTAATTGAAAATACTTGTGAGAAAAGAAAGGGAGAATGTATGAGAGTGAGTCTGATATTTATAAGTAGATGATTACGCGGTTACTAAATATCTATCTTATCTAATATCCTTGATTTTCATAACAGAATGGTGGACATATAAGGAAACAAGAGAGTTCGAGATTGCTTCTTTTTTTTCAAAAATAAAAAAATCACACGAGAGATTCACTGTAACAGAATCAAAAAATGGATAATGTAAAAAAATAAAAAATATCATGAAGTGGGGATCAAGGCGACACCCCTTATCTATTAATTATAGAGATAAGCCCTAAATCAACACGCGCTAGCTAATTTAACCCCAATCGGTCTTTACAAAAAAAACTGAATTTCAAAACACCAGAAATCACCTATAAAAACTGTATTTCTCAACATTTATTGAACAGAGAGAGCTCACCTTGTAGTGATCTGATCACTACTGCTACTGTCATACATATTTTTATGGGTAATTTCTAATAAAATGAAGATATATGAATAAAAGAGAAAAGATAGAGAGATTGAAGGGGGAGGAGTTACAGAGAAATAGAGAGAGAGACAGAGAATGCCGAGAACGGCGATAAGAGGAAGAAGACTGAAATTGTTTCTGCTTACCCATTTCTCTGCAGGATTCCCCTATTTAATCATAGGTGCAACAATACAAACACAAATGGGCTTAAACATAAGATAATAAGGTCCAACAGAAATATCAACTAAATTGGCTAGTCCCTTAATGAAAATAATAATTAACATAAGTCAAATTATATAACCCAACTCATGATCATGACAATACTCCCCCGTTTTTGAGATCCTTGTCCCCAAGGATCTAGGATGATGTTAAGCTAAAAAATGAAACAGCCAAACGGAAATGGATGGGTTATTGGTAGAGAATTGTTTTTCTAGTGCCCTTTTCGGGTGACCCTCTCAACATCCTCTGGAAGATCTAAATAACCAGGTCCATAGTATACTTCAACATGACCTTTGTTGTAATGCATCAACTTTCCAAAGAGGTTGATATTGTAATCAAGAGCCAATGCAACTAGCACACTGGAACTCCGCCGAAAAAGCATGACAAGAAACACATGGTACAATGCTCCAATGTGGCCCAATTGACTTGCATATAGGTGGTGGATAAAGAAGTAAGCTGCTTGAAGAATATGCCAACTTAGTAATGGTGACTCCAGTGTTTTGGCTACACAATCAGCCATCCAAATTACAATGCCAAGATTTGACAATTCACCAGCCATGCCCAATGGAAGTGCGAACCATGCCAATGTATACCCTATTGATTTCTCACTTAAGCAGTCATCCCAGTCAAGCATCCCCAATGATAAGGGTATCGATAGTTCGAGCATTGCAGCAACTACACTTGTAATACCGAGAGCCTCTCCAAAACTCCACAAAAGAAACCGCAAGCGACCTAGTATCAATCATAATCCCCTCATTTTCTATCCAGAGCCCTAAGCTCCAATTTGATTACAACCATAGAATTTCGGCAGACATCTCTCACTTTGAATGAGCCTTGTCCCCATGGCTCGAGAGTCGGATTTTCGCTGCCTATATTTTTAGTTGCCAACCGCATCCTATCATAATTAAGATAGTACACAAGGAAGAGTGATGAAACACCAGAAGCACTCACTTCAACATCTAACACGTCAACGAAAAATACCACATAACCAATTTCTCCAAGCTTAATGACACCTCTATTTTTTATTATAGAAACTTCTTCAATTGCCATTAAGAATGGCAAATCATTTTGTACGTGAGGAGTTGATATGTAAGCATTAACCTCGTCCCTCAATGTCGTCCTTGAGAAACCTTTTCTTGAGTCGGGATACCCAACACCAAATCGAGATGAACTCTTCAAGTACCAACATAAATTGAAGTATGCATAATGCAAACCGTAGCTCCACCAAAAGATCAAGGATACTTATCCTATATTGGAAAAATTGGCTGCTAATACTCATAAAGCACTTTCGGAAATTCTATCATCACCTAGCCCGATTTTCAAAAAAATTCCATGCACAACCAATTTAGAAAATAAGAGCTCTAGTGAACCCATCACAATAACACCACCAGCAAAGAACAATCATATTCACATTTACGCTTTCCCCAAAGTCACAAAACAACTCAACATCCCAATATGTAATACCACCCCGATATAATTATCCACATAATATGCATCAACTCCTTTACCACTATCACTATCAATAAGCATTTTCGAATTCAACATCACGGGCATTTGCAATTTCTCATAGGCTCTTTACTATTGAAAATCATAGGGGAGGCCAAAACTCATCACCGAAGAATTCATAAGAGGGAAGTATTTTTCTTACCTCTTGTTCCATTCCATCAATTTCAGAACTCGTTTCCGAGCATTTGTCTGAAATTTTTCCTAGCCTTCTTCACCAAAACTCTCTCACCATCTGTGGCATCTTTAACGGATGAGTATCAGCCTAGATCGACGATTTGGTATTGCTCGAGCCCTTCTTTCTTCACACCCAAACCCATACTCTTCTTTTACGGTATCCTTCAATGCCACACAACCCTCGATAGTATATCCAACCCAATTCCCATCCCCATTAACACTCCAATTAATCAAACCCATCGCTCATCGAAGACGCCGATTACTACAATTCCCTATTTCCTTCACACTCATGTAATTGAAAAACTCCTTTCCCACATCGGACATACGAATGATTCCATCAAAATTACTACTACAATTTTTTCACATTATCACAACTATTATTTTCCACAATCCAAAATCTAGGATGAAACCCACCAAACATAGGAAATATGCATGACAAGAATAATCAGTTTATACAAGTTAAGTTAATTAAATTTATAAGTGTATATCTCATTTTTCTTGCACTTAACACTTATATATATACCTCCATTCATACATGGCCTACCAAATCGACTTATGTTTATGTTTTTAATGTAATGAGAAGTCAAAGGAAAAGTCTCGTACATATATTTCTAAAATACATTATGAGTGCACGGTGCACGGTGAAAGTGCACATGAGACCAACTATTTTTTTGAAACAATCTATTTGATTTTATTACAATAATTCAATGATAATTTTTTAATAAGGTAAGGTGCAAATTCAACCAAAAAAAATATAAGCAAGTGAATTGAACTCATGACTTTTAATTATTGTGCTTGTCTATTGCATCAAACTTAACACCCTTCCAGTCTCACATAATAACGTAATGAGAAGTCAAGAAAAAGTCTCGTGCATATAATTTTACTATTAATTCAAATGCTCAAATTAAAGCATTTCAAATTGCATCTTATAAATTTTTAAAACAACTTATAAAATAATAAAATTTATAAGATATTTAAAATAAGCTTATCAAACGGACTTTTAATCGAAGAGTTGGTTAACTAACTAATATGCATGACAAGAATAATAAATGTATACAAGTTAAGTTAATTAAATTTAAAGTTCGATGAGTAGGTTAATGGACAAATATGCATGACAAGAATAATCAGTTTATACAAGTTAAGTTAATTAAATTTAGAGTTTTTTGCATTTTTGGTCCCATGAACCACACCATGTTTTCAATCTAGTCCCACTAATGAGTAACTAGTCCCACAAGAATTTTAATTTGCAAATATGGTCCCACAATTTACCAAGTTTGCACATTTGGTCCCCAAAATTAAACGGGCTTTTGACGGCATCTCGTTAACATGAAAACGGACACTGTTAAACGATAATTAATATGTGTTAAACATTAATCTGTCTTAACAAATTAATTGAGTTTTTTTTGTACTTTTTGGTCTCATGAATCACGCCATGTTTTCAATCTAGTCCCACCACTGGCAGAACTAGTCCCACAAGAATTTTAATTTGCAAATGTGGTCCCACAATTTACCAAGTTTGCACATGTGGTCCCAAAATTAAATGGCTCTTGGCGGCATCTCGTTAACATGAAAACGGAAATGTCAAACGTATAATTAATACTCCCTCCGTCCCAATTTTTAAGAAACTCTTTTCATTTTTTTCTTAATTTTTTTTGTCTCAATCTTTAAGGAACATTTCTTAAAATGGATATACTCACTTTATCACTTTATCACATAAAATACTACTCCCTATGTCCTAACTTTGATTGTCCACTTTCCATAGATAGTCGTCCTAATTTTGTTTGGTCATTCCTAAAAAGAAAATAAAGCAACTTTCAATTCTATTTAATATTATTATCCCCTCCACCAAATCCACTTTACACCATTTAATACTATTATTTATCTCCACTAAATCCACTTTACACTATTTAATATTATTTATCTCCTACTTTTCTTAATTTCTGTGTCTACAGTATTTGCCTATTTGGCCAATCAAAATTAGGATGGAGGGAGTAATAACCAACTCTTATTACCCCCAACGACCCATCACTTTATCACATAAAATACTATGAGTACCAAAATAGGACTCACATTAAGATGCAAGAAACTAACCACACGCTATAGGGTCTTAGATGCAAAAATGATAAGTAGTATAATAAAAATCAGTGGAAAAATCACTCATTTATTCCGTTTTATCTATTTAGCAGATGTGAAAAACTAGGTTTTGGGAAAAAATTGTGGGAAACACTTGATTTTCCCACCAATTTTTATCTAATTTGAATTCAATGGGACTAAAAGTGAAAGTATATTGGCGCCAAAAAACGCGTGATTAGTCAAAAATTGGCGCCAAAAGAAATGGAGGGAAGAATTTTGGGTTTTTGGAACCTATGGGACCATATGTGCAAGTGGGCTCACGTAAGTTAATTGGTTAATTTTGTGTTAATTATGTTTCATAACTTATGGGACTAAAAATGCAAGTGGTTAAAAGGTGGTTAAGCTTTTAATTGAGAATTAATTATGTCCCATAACTTATGGGGACCACATTTGCAAGTCAATTTAACGGTTTCCGTCAAGGTGGGACCACATTTGCAAATTAAAATTTTTATGAGACTAGTTCATCAAGAGTGGACTAGATTGAAAACATGGTGTGTGGTTCATGGGACCAAAAGTGCAAAAAACTCATTAAATTTATAAGTGTATATCTCATTTTTCTTGCACTTAACACTTATATATATACCTCCACCATCAATCACCTCCATTCATACATGGCCTACCAAATCGACATGCATATTTATTGTTTTTCATATTTCATAACAGCCATATGTTGATTTTTTTTACTTTTGCAACTTCATGGATTTTCCTAAATGTAATATGTAGTCGAAATTATTTCTTAACTGTGGGGGTAAGGGAATAGGTGTCCTTCGGCGTTCAACTACTCATAGTTTTTTGTTGGATTTTCAGGTACGAATATGATACATTAGAACTCAAATCTTGTTGGGTTTCCAAATTATGCAAGATGCTACAAAATATTAAAAAAAAAAAAAAATCTTAATCACATAGTATTGCATATTGTGGAGCAAGAGATATGAATTAAAATGAAAAATAGTTAAGCGTGTTTTATTGTATCCTACGATCATGAAATCAAAAAATGGATGATGGCCAGATGACAATTTCTTCAACACTAAACGAAGAAATCATTACAACTCTAGGGTGAAAAAACCAATAGTTTTCCACTTTTCTTTCTCAAATTATCTACAAGAATAGCAATATTAACATTGTTGTCACTAATTATTTTGATATATATAGCACATCGCCGAGCATGAACTATTGATGCAACAACAAGACCATTAAAATCGAGCGCGCCAAAATTCTGCTTCTTAATTCCCGGTGCTCCACACCGTAGATATTTATGCGAGAAAATTCACAATTTTTGCTACATATTATGACTTATATTCAGTAAAAAATGTGTTTTTGTGTTAAATTATTAGGTATAAACTTTCTGCTTCTTTCATGTTGATGCTACATTTTAATTTTCTTTTATACATGATGCGAATTGCCTAATGAGATACCTATGTTAGTCCTTAAAGGGACTATAGTGCTGAAATTTGTAAATAGTGAGGACTAATTTCAAAAATAAAATACTAAGGGGGCAAAAATTAAAATTGGTACAAGTTGAAGGACAAACAAATTGTACTTATCCTTATTTTTAATAGGGACTAAAGTTTTTTAGCCCAATAACTTTGGGCCGTTTTTAATTTGGTCCCGCACATATCAGGTTATAGTATTGTCACGGTATGTTTCGATCTTTTTTTATTTTAGTCCCGAATAATCAACCCGGTTGGTCAATTGGTAACTGTCCACGTGGAATTTTATTTTCATTTCTCCTTTATTTTTTATCCGTCATGTATATATTTCCTATTTTTATTATTGATTTATTTTTATTCAATTATTTAACAAGGTCGGCACGGTTAGGGTCAGTTAAGGAATACCTTGCACCTAACAAGACGTTAAGGAATAAATAAGCATAACAAATATGGAAGGGAGGAAGTTTGAAAAATACATAACACTAATCATAACCCAGTTAATGTTACTAAGTCCAAATTATGTAGGGAAAACAGAGGTAAAACTTGGGAAAGAAATAATTAACATAAAATTGAAGGATCGATCTAAAATGTAAATGCTGTATTTATAATTTCAGCCAAGAAAATAAGGGATTTCAGGTTATAGAATTCCTTCTCACTTTTTTCACTCGAATAGAGCATAATTGAAGGATGAAGGTGGCGCTGCCACTGGATGGGGCGGCGGGTGGGTTCATGGAGAAGAGTCTTTAAAATGGCCTTAATGGTGATGGGTCTTTTGTTATGACCCGAATCCCTAAAACCCGACTAAAAAAAACCGACCCAACC
Organism: Stenogyne calaminthoides; assembly: GCA_037126765.1. Lineage (NCBI taxonomy): Eukaryota > Viridiplantae > Streptophyta > Magnoliopsida > Lamiales > Lamiaceae > Stenogyne > Stenogyne calaminthoides. The sequence continues at coordinate 657,017 of JBBCBC010000018.1, forward strand.
CGAAACCCTATTAAATAAGTGAATAAAAATAAACAAAAAAAAAAAAAATAGAAGATACACACCCTAAAAAATAAAGGAGAAATGAAAAAACATTCCACGTGGCGGTTGACCGGTTATAAAATCGGTTGGTGCCAGTTTTTTTGGACTAAATTCAAAAATAGGCTAAAACATACAAATGGCGATATAAATTTCAAATCTAAAGTACCAATTTTAAAAGCGATCCAAAATTATTGAGCTACAAAAATTCAATAATTTTTAATAGAAAGTAAAAAAGAAAGTATTATTTAGAGGTCAATTCAAATTATATTTTTTTATAGTCCAATAACTTTGCATTGTTTACAAATTGGTTTCAATTGTATTGACTTATTTATTTGGCAAGGTCTCATATACACTTGATGCACGGACTCTAGATCCGTGCACTCACTTTGACCCTACCCATTTTATTGTGGATCCTTATTTTCACTAATGGTAAGGTCTCATTTTTTTAATGGGGAGTCATATACCCGAGTGCACGGTGCGCATTCAATTTTTTTAAAATTAAAATTAGTTCAGAACCGGCAAAGAAAGTTACCAAAAACCTGGGTACCGCCACATGTGTATTTATTTTTCCTTTATGTAGTTCAATAACTTGCATCGTTTTGAAATTTGTCTCGATTGTTTTGACTTTTTTTAATTTTGATTTTATAAATTTTTTAAAATTTTAGAATTGGTCTAGATATTGACTTGAGCAGATTTTTTTTTCATTTATTTTTAATGCACCATATGGCATTTTCATATTTCTTTTATGGGTGTTGCCATGATGGGCTCCTTGGGAACAATTTCATGTATTTGAAGCCTTGTTGAAGGCTTGAAGCGAAAAGCTATTCCAAACACAAACAGAAACATGCATGTACAATTTTAAACATTTCCGTATCAAAAGCTCATTTTGTATCTTTCATTTTGATATTCATATGCATCAGCCAAACTATATGTAACTCACAAAGTAGAGAGAAAGAAGATGCTACAAGTTTAAAATATAAATGACAATATAATCTTAATCACAAAGTATTGCATATTGATGTAGCAAGAGACATGAATTAAAGTGAAAAATAGATAAGCAATGTTGTATTGTATCCTAAGATCTGAAAAAAAATAAAAAATAGATGATAGCCAAACGAGCTACACGAAGAAATTATTACAACACTAGAATGAAAAACCAATAGTTTTCAACTTCTCTTTCTCAAATTACCTACAAGAATATCAATATGAACATTGTCGCCACTAGTTATTTTGACAAATATCAGACCTACTAAGGCCGAAATAAACAGCATGCCAAAACTCAGGGCTTGGAAGATCAGAGAACAAAGGATCTAAAAAATATTGGCCGTCGGATGGAACAGCGCGCGTGGTGGCAGGACTCGATTCTTCAAATAGCACTGGGCAAGAAGAAGAAGAAGATGGAGCATTTAAATCAAGGTTCTGCTCGTTATTGGTGCTGCACGCAGTAGATACTTGTGCGGGGCAGTTATGTGTTGCTACTGCTGCTATTCTACTCGTTTTTAGTTTATACTTCTGAAATCATTCACAATAAAATGCAATTAACATCAATCTTGATAGATACAAATATTAGTTTAGTTGGGACCAAAATGAACGAGAAACAAACCTGCAAATGGCTAGAAACATTCTCTCTTGTCAGCAATGACTCGTTCATCAAGCCGTGTATTAGCTTTGGAGTAGCTTCTGCAAGTGAAATACGACAGAATGAATTAATAATAGATTCCCACGACAATTTAATTAATGATGGATGGATGGATGGATGGATGGATAGAAAGAAGACTTACTGTCAATGCCGATCTCATCCACAGCTTTCACGAACTTGTTATGAAGTTCAGGGATCCAAATGAGCTTAGGTTTCTTGGCAGAGCTGGAAAAAGCCACCCGCAATTTCCAAGTCATTTCTTTTCTTTCTAGAATTCGAACCATCTTCAGAAATCGAACCACCCATAATAAGGCTATCTTCGAATTCATATTGTATCTGCATTCTTTTCTTGAACACGTGTAGCCATATGTACTGTAGGTCCTTCCTTCTTATAGGCTTTACAAGGTAATCACAAGCGCCACATTCAACCCCTTTCATCACCTTGCTCGTTTCTTCATCTCTCGACATTACTAATTAATATATCATAAACAAACTGGATTAAAACTAACATTTATATACATACATGTAGAGAGGGAAAGAAGAAGAAGAAGACTCACGTATCACTGGAATTTCCAAGTTGAGACTAATATATTTAAGAAACTCGGTTATCCACGTCGCCCAGGTTCACATCAGTCATTACAATGTCAAACGTAAACCTCTCGTTTTTTATTTCCAAGCATATAAATTGCCTCTGTCGCTGAGTTGCACGAGCGTTACTGAAACTCACAAAATCCATAAGTTAATTACACACACAACATCGAGAGACTCTCTCAACATAATTCAAAAGCAATTTATAAAACGCGTCTAAATTCTTAACCAAAACGTGTTCTAATGTAGATGAAAAGTCAAGGAAAAGTCCCCAGATTCTCGAATCAAAGGATTTCAAAGGCAGAACTTATATAAATTCATGTAAATTCAAAACAATAACAAATTTGCAATCACTAAAAGTTAAATGTCAATGTTTGAAATTTCAAGTTCATAATCAACAATGTTGCAAGGCATCTCACATTGTAATTTGCATGCATTAAAAATAACATAGAAAAAACAGAGAAATTGATTAATGTACCTTTATAGTCACACATTGTAAGCATCCTTTCAACACTCTTCAACTCCTGTATATCATCATCTACAACAAGGACACGAACATCCGCTGGACAAAATTCAAATGAACCCATCGATCAAAAACTGAATTTTCACTATTGAATTCTCTGTATAATTTTCTAGCGATGAATTTAATTGAAAATACTTGTGAGAAAAGAAAGGGAGAATGTATGAGAGTGAGTCTGATATTTATAAGTAGATGATTACGCGGTTACTAAATATCTATCTTATCTAATATCCTTGATTTTCATAACAGAATGGTGGACATATAAGGAAACAAGAGAGTTCGAGATTGCGAGAGATTCACTGTAACAGAATCAAAAAATGTAAAAAAATAAAAAAATATCATGAATTGGGGATCAAGGCGACACCCCTTATCTATTAATTATAGAGATAAGCCCTAAATCAACACGCGCTAGCTAATTTAACCCCAATCGGTCTTTACAAAAAAAATTGAATTTCAAAACACCAGAAATCACCTATAAAAACGGTATTTCTCAACATTTATTGAACAGAGAGAGCTCACCTTGTAGTGATCTGATCACTACTGCTACTGTCATACATATTTTTATGGGTAATTTCTGATAACACGAAGATATATGAATAAAAGAGAAAAGATAGAGAGATTGAAGGGGGAGGAGTTACAGAGAAATAGAGAGAGACAGAGAATGCCGAGAACGGCGATAAGAGGAAGAAGACTGAAATTGTTTCTGCTTACCCATTTCTCTGCAGGATTCCCCTATTTAATCATAGGTGCAACAATACAAACACAAATGGACATAAACATAAGATAATAAGGTCCAACAGAAATATCAACTAAATGGGCTAGTCCCTTAATGAAAATAATAATTAACATAAGTCCAACTATATAACCCAACTCATGATCATGACAATACTCCCCCGTTTTTGAGATCCTTGTCCCCAAGGATCTAGGATGATGTTCGCTAAAAAATGAAAAACACCAAACGGAAATGGATGGGTTCAAGTGATAGAGAATTGTTTTTCTAGTGCCCCTTTCGGGTGACCCTCTCAACATCCTCTGGAGGATATAAATAACCAGCTCCATAGTATACTTCAACATGACCACTGTTGTAATGCATCAAATTTCCAAAGAGGTTGATATTGTAATCAAGAGCCAATGCAACTAGCACACCTGGAACTCCTGCCGCGAAAAGCATGACAAGAAACACATGGTACAATGCTCCAATGTTGCCCAATTGACTTGCATATAGGTGGTGGATAAAAAGTAAGCTGCTTGAAGAATATGCCAACTTAGTAATGGTGACTCCAAAGTGTTTTGGCTACACAATCAGCCATCCAAATTACAATGCCAAGATTTGACAATTCTGACCATGCCCAATGGAAGTCACGAACCATGCCAATGTATACCCTGTTGATTTCTCATAGCCAAGGATCATCCCGATCAAGCATCCCCAATGATAAGGGTATTGATAGTTGAGCATTGCAAAGCAACTACACTTGTAATCCGAGAGCCTCTCCAAAACTCCACAAAGAAACCGCAATGACCTAGTATCAATCATAATCCCCTCATTTTCTATCCAGAGCCCCTAATCTCCAATTTGATTACAACCATAGAATTTACAGACATCTCTCACTTTGAATGAGCCTTGTCCCCATGGCTCGAGAGTCGAATTTTCGCCTGCCTATTTTTTTTAGTTGCCAACCGCATCCTATCATAATTAAGATAGTACACAAGGAAGAGTGATGAAACACCGAAGCACTCACTTCAACATCTAACACGTCAAACTAAAAAAATACCACATAATCAATTTCTCCAAGCTTAATGACACCTCTATTTTTTATTATAGAAACTTCTTCAATTGCCATTAAGAATGGCAAATCATTTTGTCGTGAGGAGTTGATATGTAAGCATTAACCTCGTCCCTCAATGTCGTCCTTGAGAAACCTTTTCTTGAGTCAGGATACCCAACACCAAATACGTAGATGAACTCTTCAAGTACCAACATAAATTGAAGTATGCATAATGCAACCATAGCTCCACCAAAAGACTGAAGGATACTTATCCTATATTGGAAAAATTGGCTGCTAATACTCATAAAGCACTTTCGAGAAATTCTATCATCACCTAGCCCGATTTTCAATAAAATTCCATGCATGACCAATTTAGAAAATAAGAGCTCTAGTGAACCCATCACAATAACACCACCAAAGAAGAACAATCATATTCACATTTACGCTTTCCCCCAAAGTCACAAAACAACTCAACATCCCAATATGTAATACCACCCCTGATATAATTTTCCACATAATATGCATCAACCCCTTTACCACTATCACTATCAATAAGCATTTTCGAATTCAACATCACAGGCATTTGCAATTTCTCATAGGCTCTTACTATTGAAATCATAGGGGGAGGCCAAAACTCATCACCGAAGAATTCATAAGAGGGAAGTAATTTTCTTACCTCTTATTCCATTCCATCAATTTCAGGAACTCGTTTAGGGCATTTGTCTGAAATTTTTCCTAGCCTTCTTTACCAAAACTCTCACCATCATCGTGGCATCTTTAACGGATGAGTATCAGCTAGACTAACGATTTGGTATTGCTCGAACTGTTTCTTCACACCCAAACCCATACTCTTCTTCACGGTATCCTTCAATGCCACACAACCCTCGATAGTATATCCAACCCAATCCCCATCCCCATTAACACTCCAATTAATCAAACCCATCGCTACTAAAGACGTCCAGTTACTACAATTCCCTATTTCCTTCACACTCATGTAATTGAAAAACTCCTTTCCCACATCAGACATACGAATGATTCCATCAAAATTACTACTACAATTTTTCACATTATCACAACTATTATTTTCCACAATCCAAAATCTAGGATGAAACCCACCAAACATAGGAAATTCAATCTTCAGTAAAGGGTTTACGATCCGCATACCTTCACCGAATCAAATCCTCGAGTAAATTGAGCCATCTCGGTAGCGTTTTTTTAACTTCGATCGAGCTCGAATCTATCGCGACATATGATTCCATCTCATAGGTCTTGATGCTCTCAAGGTGAGTATCTCGAATCCTCGTGATAGCGATCGCATGGCGTCATTGCCGTGTTCGCCGCACACCAACTCCAAATATTTGGAACCAACTTCGTTTCCCAATTGACCGATTAATATGAACAACCGCACCAGTGCCCTGCTTCTCCAAATTCTGGTGTAGATCTACAACTCCATTTCGTCGTTGATTATGTAGCAGCACATTCTCTAGCATTTTGGCAATCTGATCCAGCTAGTTGTTTACTTTCTCAAAATTTGCTTCTAATTTAGAATCGAATCTGTATGATCGCCAAATCGAGGCGACGAGAATCGTTGGCTCGATACCAATGGTGTATCAATTGTAGTGATCCGATCCTCATCTTTCTTCATCATATATATTTTTATGGGTAATTTTCGATAACATGAAGATATATGAATAAAAGAGAAAAGATAGAGATTGAAGGGGAGGAGTTACAGAGAAAATAGAGAGAGCGAGAGAATGCCGAGAACGCGATAAGAGGAAGAAGACTGAAATTGTTTCTGTTTACCCATTTCTCTGCAGGATTCCCCTATTTAATCATAGGTGCAACAATACAAACGCAAATGGGCTTAAACATAAGATAATAAGGCCCAACAGAAATATCAACTAAATGGACTAGTCCCTTAATGAAAATAATAATTAACATAAGTCCAACTATATAGACCAACTCATGATTATGACACACAATTACAGTAAAATGGGAGAAACAGAGGCGAAAACTGGAGATTTTAACGAAAACCCAAATCGAATTGGGGATAAGATAACCCATCTCGTGAAATCTTATACTACACTTTCTAAACTGCCAATTTCAATTTATTTATTCGCTGTACAATATATAGTGTCTATAAATACATTTTTAAGTGTCGTAATAATTATCATTTTTAATTATTTTCATCACTAATAAATTCCATAATTAATAAAAATATAGTAAATTAATATTATTTCCTCAAATAAAAAATAAAAATTAAATTGGATCAATTAAAAATTATAATATTAATTAATATGTACACTTACAAATATTGTAAACTGAAAATAGTAAATTCTAAATGATAGAACTTTATCTAAAGCCTCTATTACACCATCAGAAATCACAGAAGTTGCCTTCACTAATATACAACCTCATGAAATGTGTCATTTAACTGGAAAGTTTGTTGGAGGAAAATTGGTGAGAAACACGTATAAAATGAGCTCCATAAAACATAATTAAGAGACAAGCCTCTTTTTGTTGAATTTGTCGTAAAGTTGAGTAGATATGGAGGAAGACGATGTTGCCCTTTTGAACTCAAACAAATGCGACCATGTTTTCTCTCTTACATGACATCGTGTTCAACTTCCAGGCTTTGTATCGAGCATCAAATGAAACAAGTCTGCACAAGAAAAAGTGTTTGAACATAAAAAATTCACATTTCTTAAAATTGTTGAAGGAACTTGTTACATATTATGGAGTGTCTATGGGGAGATGAAATTAGAGCAGACAAATCAACTTAGAGATAATACTGCAAGAAAATCTAGAGCGACACCTCTTAATAACACTCTTACCATAAGGAATAAACTGATATCACATCAGTTGCAAATACTGATAAGAATAACATCCATGAATTAAAAGTTCCATACTTATAACACTTCAGATAAACCTATTGGCTTGGACATTGACATGGTTTAGAGCTAGGGGGTTCACAACATCACCATTAGAGATGAACCCAATTGCTTCACTTTGCCATTCAGTATCAAAGAACACATCGTCTTCTCACATTTATTTCAAGTTAGGGGAAAAAATAAGCTTTTTGGAGCCATGCCAACATAAAGCTACTACATAGGAACAAATTGGTACCTGGAAAAACTAGATCAGTTGGCTCAGATAACTGAAGTTCGCCAATGACTGAGTCTGAACGAACATGCACATATCTGGAAGAGACATAAAACATTCACTAAATTAAATTCAGTCACCAACAAACAACATATCCAGAATGATCAAAGTTTAATGCAGAAAAGCATACCAAAAAGGATACACAAGCACACCAATACTTAAATTTTGAAAAAGAATCGTTTAATCTCACAATTTATAATAGGACCCTAGTTTTAAACACCCTTCCCAGATACATGAATTAAGCGTACAAAGACTTATCCCAAATTTCATGCGCAAAACCTCCATAACAAAGAATTTTATCCGTAATAGTCATACATACTTCAGAAGTAGAACAAACATTTTAGGTTGTAGAATAGTGTAGTTTTAGGTTATGGGAATTCAATGTAGCAAAAGACTAGTTTTTAGTACATTACTTTTATAGTGTTTAAAATTAATGTAGTATTAGACCTTTTTTTCTTGTAGTGTGTCTGATGTAGTCATTGGAGTTCATCTATCTTATTGACGTGTAAATATTTAAAAAATATATATATATATATATATCACAATTTAAAGTAAATTAGATTTTGATTTTAGGTTTAGATTTTAGATTATATATATATATATATAACACTAGTTCTACTCGATTGAACATTTATCAAGACATGGGTTTTAAGAAAAAAATTGTTTATTATTATTAAAAGGGATAAAGTCGCTTTTTTTGGTGGGGGGGTTAAATGGTAAAAAGTAGTGTTATTTGTGTAAACTAAATGAGATAAAATTAACTTTAGTGTTGAAAAAGTAATGACATTGGGTGTAATATTGAGGTGTTTGATAGGTATAGATAAAAGAGAAAGAGTTGCTTTTAGGGATGGAGGAATATAAATCAAAACGAGTCAAATTTATAACTTTTGACAATACACAAACACACAATCAACTTATGTTTTTTGGTGTTAATCCATATTCCCAAATTAAAAAGATTTCAAAGGCAAAAATTTAGATTAACTCTGTAAATTCAAAACAATTGTAATTTTGATTACTAGGATCATTAATTCAACAAATTTCAAGTTCACTATCAACAATGTTGCAAGGCATCTCACATTGTAATCAGCATGCATTCAAAATTAAAATAGAAAAACCAGAGAAAGTGATTATTGTACCTTTATAGTTGCAATTTGTAAGCTTTCTTTCAAGACTCCTCAACTCCTTGTTATCACCATTCACAACAAGAACATGAACACTCGCTGGAGAAAACCCAAATGAACCCATCGATTAAAAACTGAATTTTCACTACTTAATTGATTCTCTGTATAATTTTGAGAGAAGAAAGGGAGAATGTATGAGAATGGGTGTTATATTTATAAGGAGACCAGGTAGAGAGAGCTCACCTTTTTACAGTAAAATTGGAGAAACATCGGCGAAAAATGGTGATTTTAACGAAAACCCAAATCGAATTGGGGATTTAACCCATCTGGGCAATGTATGGACTTTGACGAACAAATTCGAAGCGGAATTGGAGCTCAATTGCAGATTTGGTGTTGCCATGTCGCTGATTAATTGGTGGGAGAAGAGAAATTACACTCTCCGTCTCTCTTTGAAAATGGTCGACGCCAAATTTCTTGAGATTTAGGATTATGCGTATTATTTTATTAATTTTAGTTTTTTATTATTATTTTTATTAATTTCTATTAATTTTTTATTATTTTCAAGATATTAAATACTCTCTCCCTCCGTCCTATCTTTTTTATTATCCATTTCTTGAGACCGGAAATTAAGGAAAAATATGAGATAATAGTATTAAATGATGTAAAGTGAGTTTAATGGAGTGAAATAATAGTATTAAATGGTGTAAAGTGAGTTTGGTGGAGAGAAATAATAGTATTAAATAGTATGAATGTTGTTTTATTGCCTTATTTGGAAATTGATAAACAAAATTAGGACGACTATTTATGGAAAGCGGATAATCAAAATCAGGACGGATGAAGTATTAAGCAAATATTTGTGTGCACCCTTTGCATCAATTTAGAATTGGTGTAATTGGATTTTAGGATTTTTTAAATTATATTTCAAATTCTGAACAAGACCGAATCAGGACCTAATCGGGATGACCCATCGACCCGGACCCCAAAGCGGTTCGGGGTTGAGATTTAGGGTTCAGGGTTCGAGTTCAGGATTCATTTTTCATGGTTCGAGAAATAAAAAAAAATATAGAGAGTGAAATTACCCAAATTTTAAGTTGTAATTGATCGAAATTAAAATTGAACCCAATTGCAACCGTGTGCAATTGATTCACACAAATATCACTCTAAATATTAGTGTTGTGTTCGATATAATTATTCAATTTAATCGAACACGTCAAAGGGACACGTGTAATATTCAACTATTAAAATAACCATGCTCGATGGACAAGTGTGCTAACCATGGCTTGCCGACCAAACAAGTTTGTTCGCCCACCGCCACTTGTCAACCAAGAAGCATGCTTTCACGACTTTTAAAGTGAGTTTTTGTTAAGCTGGCTCGCCGAAATGAATGTATGTTCGCCACTTACCCGGAGCAAGCGGGGTATAATCCTCAAGATATGTTGTGCTAATCGGATCGAGCAAAAGACATTTAGATATTCGAAGATTGAATAACGGAGGGTCGGGGATATCCGAACTCAGAAAATTCAACTCGATGAAAACCGTAACGAAAGGGCTCGGATAACTCGAGATTCAGACAACCGAAGATTCGGATATGCTCGATCATAGATAACCCGAGGACTCGAGATAACACGAAGGCTCGTAAATGCTCGATGAGGGCGGTTTTCGATTATAAAATTGATATGTCAGAAGAGGCGAACAAGACGATCGATCGAGCAAAAAGATTGATTTGGACGATCAAAAGAGTGCCTTATAGACAAGCAAACGCAAAGATCAACCAGAAACAAAGTTGGAAACATTAAGCAAAGATCACATGAGTTCTTGTAAGACCCGAAGTCACCGGCTCATGCTTGCCAAACCATTTCATGCTTGTCAAAGTACTATAAATAGAAGAAAAAAAAGAATAAGAGACCGTGTTCACAAAAATTTCCCAGTGGTGAGGTTCAAAAAAATTCCATAGCTCACAAAAAATCCCAAAGCACTCATATACTTACTCTCCAAATCATCTTCATTTATAGTGATTCATCTTCATGAGATGTATCATGTATTGAATGTAAAACTCGCAATACTACATCCCCGGCTTTGAGCGCTTAAGAGTAGTCATTTCTTTTAATGGGTCAACAAATTTCTGTTATTTCTGATATATTTTACACGCACATATTTTGTTTGTGAGTTGTCATCGAATTAGCCACATAATATTCTCCATATAAAACGATTTCGCAACAATTTGGTATTTAGAAGGTGGGTACCAAAAAACCAACCCATACACAATCGTAGTTATGGAGGCAGAAAAAATATATATAATGCCTCAATCTAGGAATACCGCAGACAGAGAGGTCGGGACAAAGTCGACCTCTCACGATCGGAAAAAGAGGCTCGTATGACCTCACAAAGATCGAACGATGGAGACCATCAATCTTGAAGATATTGCCAACGATCCGGCGGCCCACAACAAAGGCCATCACTTTCTTTTCGACGAGCCGCGAAGAGGGAAAAAAAGCCAAGTTAAAAACTCAAGATGATGATGATCGATTCGCGTACACCGGATAACGAGCAAGTTAAGATAAAAGTTTGCGAAGTGGGCCAATAAAAAAGCAGATGATATGTCGGATGTGAAGCGACCTCAAGGGTCCGGACCATCGGCGTTTGGATGTTTGAGAATTTCCATCAAAGACCGAATCGGCAATTATAAAGCGACGGGATCCGGGAGAGAACAACCGATAAACATGCCCGCTCGCCGGATCCTCATGATCATCCGCATCCCGAACAAAAATCGTTTGGAATAAAATTGTCTATCCATCATCGATTGGGTAGTCAGGACGTGCTGGAAGGGGACGCCTATCACGCGAGCATGACCCATTGGGCCCTCATGATGGGACACAACCCCGATCCAAGTCTCTGTCGATTCCACAAAATTTGCGAATCGCAGAAAGCCATCGAAGGTTCTGCCGACCGACGTCTAAAACTAAAGGACTCCTCGTAGAGCACAATACCTTGCTTTCGCCCCATCAACAGAAAGCGATCATGGCGGCGAAACAAGAGAAAGTGGCGAAGATCCGACCACCAATCCCGTATGTTCGATCTTCGAAGTCGACCCCATGTCCATCTCAAAAGAAATACTCGGACTTTATGATCGCCATGGAAACCCAATCGACGCCGACGCAATGATCATTCCCCATGACTTTTGGGTGATCGAGCACATAGAGCGGTTCTCTACTTTGCCCATTGCGTCTATCACATCTTTCGCTCGATTGGGCATAAATTCTGTCTATTTTTCATCCATGTGTGCTCGCCAAAGACCAAAACAAAGGTTAAAACATTTTTCCCCAACTAAGGGTGAGTCGGATCGAGCATACATCGAAAGATTTGATAAATGTTTGTGTGATGGGGCCGCAGTTGAAGAGGATGCCAAGATCCTTGCGGTAGTCGGAGGCCTGACCCTGAATACTGATATGTGGAAAGCCATGCATCAAGATTGGCCGAACACATATTCCGAATTCCGAGAGCGAGCAGCCAAGATCATAGCCGTCGCAGATTCGCCACCCAATCACGATTGGGTCAAAAAACAACAACAAAGAAAGTTTTTGAAAAAAAAAGTGATGAATGAGGGGGGGGTATAAACCCCCAGGGTCTTTCAAACCATTCGAAGAAAGAGCGGAAGCAAACGCCCTACGAAGTCTTCTGGGAGTTTCAGAAGAAACAATTTTTAACCAAATCAAAGATCGGGACATGTTGGATAGGCCTCGAAGAATCATAATGAACAAGAATCAGCTTAATGCTTCCAAATATTGTAATTATCACGAGTACATCGGGCATAATGCAGAAGATTGTCGCAATTTACATCGTCAACTTTGGAAGTTATCGAAGAGAATCGCCTTACCCGGTTCTTAAAAAGCCACGCGCAGCGAGACTCTAACGTAAAAAAAATAGAGATCGTAGGGTGTTTAAAAGTCGAAGAAAACATCGACAAATGATCCCAAGAATCCCGTAAGAGGTCCGAATTACTAAAAAGAGGCCTCCCATCGTGGGTAGAGGTCGAAAGTCAAGAAATCCACATGATACGCCCCGACTATGGTCCATGGGTGGATGCTATCAGCACCCAAACACTATCGAATGCATTTAAAAGAAGATGGAGACGCGTGCCATGCAAAGCATCCATCGTGAAGAAGGTGGCGAGCACATCACCAAAGCACACCACCCTCTCACCAAATCATATTCTCGGGAAGACGATCTCGATGGCATAATCACCGCCCACAATGACTCTCTAACCATCGGTTTCGTCTCCTCGGTTTGAAGGTGCGCCTCCCGGTTGATATCGGAGCATATGAGAACATTTTGTTCGTCGACACTCGCGCTAAAATGGAGAGGCAAGTTGGGGACTTGAGTAGCTATATTGAACCATGTGATCACACCATCATGGGTTTCGGGGAATCAGAATCCACCCTATGGTATGATCAAGGTTAGGAGTCGAAGTTAGAATCAACTTTAAATCGGAGATCCCATTTAACTAGAATGCTAGATTTTGTAATCGTCGATGTTCGTTTACTTATAACGGGTTTCTAGGTCACCCGCTTATTCAGAATTTTGGGTCACTTTCAGATAACTTATTATTATTGTGTTAAATTTCCAACACAAGATGGAACGGGTAGCGTAAAAGCTGACGAAAAAAGTTTCGAGATTGTTTGTCATCATGTGCGCTAAAAAACAAAATATTTTTAACATGATGGAGCAAACATGGGAGATCGGAGAGTCAAGCCAACAGTAAACACGTTGCCAAAATATCCTTGACCAGCACACCTCCATGCGCGAACACGTAATCCGGGATGGTAACTCGCGTCCCGGATCTCCCGGATCTAATGAACATTGATCCCACCAAGCGAGCCATCGGACCCAGAGCCTCGTGTAGGTTTTGAACCTATGGAGGTAGATGTTAACACCGGGGTCGATCGAAGATCCTCGGTGGAAGCAAAAAGAAAGCGAGCAACACCGTTTAACAACCGGAGTCTATCAATATCGACCAACAAACCGAAGAGTTAGAAGTATTCATTGGTTCTAATTAACGGAACCTTAGGAACATAAGTGATCAGATATCTTCAAGCAAATTTAGATGTGTTCGCTGGTCGCACGAGGACATGGTTGGCATTGATCCAAAACATGCATGTCACTCCCTCAACCTTGATCCAACACAAACCCAAAGAATCCGTAAACCTCGTAAAGTTCATCGAGAAGATGCACTATGAATAGTGAAATCAAAAAAGTTGCTCGACAATAAACTAATTCGAGAAGCAAAATGCCCAAGATGGCTGCGAACCCGTGCTCGCCCACAAGTCTAACGGATCTTGGAGACTATGTATAGATTTCATCGATTTAAACAAGGCATGCCCTAAAGATAATTTCCGATGCCACATATCGATTATTTGGTCGATAATACAAATGTCTACGAGCTCATGACCTTCATGGATGCTTTGCCGGCTATCACCAAATACCCACGCATCCGGACGATCAAAATAATACTAAAGATTCTACAAAATAAAAGAATATGTATTGTTGGCAACGCATGCCATTCTTGGATTAAAGAATGCGGAGCAACATATCAACGTTTGGTGAACAAAAATATTCGGCGAACACATCGTTTAACAGTTGAGGGTGTATATTGATGACATTGTGGTAAAAAGTGAACACAAGGAAGACCACATCACCCACCTCACACAAACGTTTGATATTCTCATGGAGTACAACATGAAGCTAAACCAAGAAATGCGAAATTGGGGTTCACTCAGAAAATTCCTAGGACATATGGTCGGTCGCGGGGGATTAGTTTAACCCATCAAAGATTCAAGCCATGCTCGACATGCAGCCCTCGTGAGTGTGAAAGAGGTCTAAAAAATTAACCGGACGTTTGGCATCAAGAAGTCGGTTTATATCACGGGCCCGGGGACAAATGCAAACCTTTCTTTGATGCATTAAAGAAAGGAAATTCGATGGGCAGTATTGCTAAAATGCATTAGTCATTAAAAGAATACCTTGCGATCTATCAAACATTGTCTAAGCCCGTTCCAAAGTAACAACTTTATCTGTATCTTGCTGCATCCGAGCATGCAATTAGCGCCAGTGCTCGTTCGGGTAAAAGGGCGACACACTTGCTCGGTTTATTATGTAAGCCAAGTGCTCCAGTTAGCGGGAAGCTCGTTACCCTTTTTCCGAAAAACTTGCATATATGTTTCAGAATGAGTGTTAAAATTACGATCATACTTTTTCGGGATCACTTTCGATCGAGGTATTAACTACATTCCCATTGCGCACAAGTCCTCCACCGACCGCATTAATCAAGGGATTACTTCAAGTGGCGGTGGAGTTAAGGCGGTTTGGCATCACGCGTTCGCCTGAAGCGACAAGAATGGGGGCCAGTTATGGCCGATTTCATGGTCGAGTTGACATATCCACAAATGCCCGGAAAAGATTGCCGACCAACCATGGCATATGTATGTAGATGGCTCATCAACAAGTTCAAGAAGAGCAGAAAGTGGTTCTCATCAAATTTCAACTCGACAAACTTTCACAACAACCATTCGTTTTGATTTCACCCCAAATAATGAAGCCGAAAGTACGAAGCTTTGATCGCCGGGTTACACATGGCTATGACAATGGGAATTAGAGGTCGATGATTTACAAATGATTCTCAAATAATTGTATACCAAGTAATGTGATTTCTACGAGGTCTGAGGCTAACAAATGTCACAATATCAAAGAATCAAAGAAAGGAGTTTTTGAACACGAACAAGTTTACATAGAACAATTACCACGACAGTAATTGTCACGATGCTCTTGGCACGCCCGGGCAACAAAGCCATAGAAGGAGTGATGAACACGATGAACATTGTGGTCATCACAACTTGTTCGCCATCAATTCCTCAGAGTTATGGTCGCCCACGTGACAAAGTAGCAAGAAACCCGATGACTCCAATTTTAAATTACTTACAAAAAAGGATTTTCTCCGAGAATAAAGCACAAGCTACGCCACAGATTACAATCGCTCATTATACAATCTTAGGCGAAAGCATTTATACAAAAGAAGTTTTCACTTCCACTATTGAAGTGTATTACTCAAGAGGGTCATGCACTCGAGCAAATTCATGATGGAGTATCACGGAAACCATATGTGGGCTTGTCCCGCACATAAAATTATCGACAAGGTTATTCATCGGTCGACCATAAAAATATTCGCTCACAGATGCCGCTGCGGCTAAATTGCCGGTACATGCCCCACTTATTCATAGCCCACCGAAGAACTAGTGTCGGGCATAAATTTATGGCCATTTGCTAAATGGGGAATCGATTTGATCGCCCATTTCTACCGCACGCCGAGAGTAAAATATGATGTGGTTGCCATTGATTACTATACTAAAATGGGTGGAAGCCGGGTTATTGTTAAAGCCACCGAACAAAGAATGTGGAACTTTGTTTGGAAAAATATCATTTGTCATTTTGGGCTTCCCCAATCATTGGTAACGGATAATGGCAAACAGTTCGATGGAAGTGAATTCGGACAAAATTGTGCTCATTTGGGGCATAAAAAGATTACTCAACTCAGATATCCCCTATCAAATGGACAATTTGAAGCCGATTAATAAAATTATCACATACCCTCAAGGCCGGACTTGATAATTCGAGGGGGAGGATGAAATTTCAAGAGTTGCCCGATATATTATGGGCTTATCGAACAACTTTCGTAACATCAATCGCGAAAACCAGATTTGCTTCGGCATTTGGTGCGGAAAATTATACCCCAGAAATCAAGATTCCGAGTCATCGGAAAATGACTTTTTGAGAGCACATCAATGACCAGTAATTCGAAAAGTGCAGAACTAGGAAGAAGAAGAAGGACGGAGGTGATTTCAAGAACGCCATGTACAAAAAGAGAAAAAGTTCTATAACTCCAAAGTCCGAACACGGAGGTTCAATGCGGGCGAAGCTAGTTTTAAGGAGCAACGGGGTGCTGTTGGTGTGTTCGGTCGAGCCAGGAAGGTCCATTCAGAGTTCTGTAGCGTTTATTAAACGGGGCTTATGATTTGGAAGACCTGAATGGAGTCCCATTGTCCTACTCGTGGAATGCGTCAAATCTGAAAAAATATTATCAGTAATGACGAGCATAACTGGCCGAGCACACTCAACCACTTCAAAGCAACGAGCATAATCTGGTAGAACATAATCAGCCATTCAGCTAAGATGAGTAGGACAATCATGAAGGAAGAACACACCGTGTTCGACACAAATCTTCTAGAAGAAATTATGGCCAGGACTATTGAAAGTTAGAAGATACGTGTCAAAACAAGTTGAGAAGTGGTGGCAACCAAAGGAGGATTCAAAGCAGACATATGTCAAAAGGAGGAGTTAAAGCGTATACAAGACCAACTAGCTATGCCAAAGACTGTTTGGGATAGTACTATAACAGAGGCATATTGATAAATGAGGAAAGTAGAGAAAAACAGAGGAAAAAGAACAAAAATACTACAGTTATCGGAAGAAAGTTTGTTCTGTATGCCTCCAGACGAAGAATCCAGCACTCGATTCGGCAATCATTCTGCTGAATCGAGCATCTGTCCTAGCTCTTGTCCTAGTACGAGCTTTATACCATATGAGACACTCCGAGCACGTGGTTGGCGCCGCCATGAGACTCAAGATGCCAGGGCAGAGTCATGGTTGCCACTCCACGTTACTCACCGCTTACGCAAAGAGTAAATCATTAGTCCCTACACATCCCCAAAATCCCTCCGGGCGGGAGGATGTCGTGGTATCATTTAAAACAACATCAGGATCTCGATCTTTCGACATCTATCAAGGGGACAAATGGTGCGAAGCCGAGGATTTTGCTCGCGCTGATATGAGGGTAGCAGCGGTTTCGCCACATTCTTATGTCCTAGCTGCAAGATAATCCGCAACTTGTCGGAGAGGGACAAACGCCAGGCCTTCTTTGCTTGGAGCATGTTACTTAAAGAAGGGTAGACAGGTGCTAATGTCGCCTGCGTGCTTGTCAACATCAATTGACAGACGAGATGAGGCGGCTCATGTCTATTCAAGACAAGGTTTAAATTCAAAACCATAGTCCGATGTCTATAGTTATGTGTAATAGGCAGGTTCTTTAAATGTAAAGGTTGTAATAGAATACAACGTGTTGCAAAAACATTTTTGTTTGTTAAGATTTTCTAGTTAAAACTATCGAGGTCGTGACCTAAGTGGATGATCCAACAAAGACAAACGAGCAAGTTGCGTGTTCACCGGACCGAATCCGCCGTGACTTCCGATAATCCGCAAAAAAAAAGTGAGTACGGGGCACGCGATGCAAGAAAAATTTAATTCGACTTACGAGATGCAAGTAGAAAAAAGAAAGTGATGAGTATGGGTCGCACCTAAATAAAGACGTCTGATGCGAAGTGATCGTACTAAATAAGACGATCATTTAACCAAGAAGGGGGTTTATATATAAGTTAACTCATCCGGGTCGTAGCTAAATAAAGACGATCAACCGATTGCACCTCAATAAGACAATCAAAAATGAAAGAAGTCGGGAGAGAGGACATAGATAAACACAATGTTCGAATTCATTCGGAAGAAAAGAGACATAAACCAGAAAGCAAGGCAAACATCAAGAACACAAGTATCACTATTCATCAAGAATAAACATTCATCCTCAACGACAAAAGTTAGAGGAAATTGTTCAATATGCAAATTCAACCATTCAATTTAAAAAGTTGTTCGAACAAAAAAGAAGAAGGCAAAAAATTACACAAGTTCGTAAGAAAATGTTCGAAAGCAAGAAAGAAGAAGACAAAAAATTACACAATAATTGTTAAAGAAAGCAAAATTACACTAAGGAACAAATTATTGGGGTAAAGAAGCAAAGTGTTTAACAAATCATGCCCCTATCTTCTACCCTCAGAACAACCTCCAAAGATTGTCAGCGCCTAACTGGCCGCCAAAGATTTTTTTTCGACTTTGAGGTCCTTTTGTTCGTCCCAAGACTAACGGTAACCTGTTCGACTCGTGAGTCCGGTCGACAAAGATTAACAATGTCCGTGATCCGATCCATCTTCCTCATCCAAGATAGGGATCATCAATCTAGATCCTTCAGAAGACGGGAGAAATCACCGATTGCTCAAATCAGAGCATCTAAGGTCATGATCCGGGGGTCAATGACGTACTTCCGAAAATGAGATATGAGCGGGCAATTTGTTCCGGCAAGAAAGCAAAGGTCGAGCGTAATCGATGGCATCCAAGAAAGGCACATATGTACTAAAAAAGTTCGACATAGAATCAACATACCCTCATCAGGTAATTCTGAATTTTCGAGACCCAAACGAGTGTTGGTCTCTTCAAAGAATGATGAGTTGTTGACAAGCAAATTTTTCGCATTCCATGACCTCGGCGTCGGCCGAGTTTACGGTTCACATTCATTTCATTCCAACTCTCCTTATGCCGCACCTCCTCCCCGAAAGCAAGACCTAGGCTCCTCCCCGGCTCGGGCAAAGCATCTTTCCGAGGCTCGGGCGAGCATCCTCGAGCCTTGCAAGCCTCTCGCTTGAGCCGAGGGATACCTGTCCCCGAGCCAACCTCAAATCATCCGAAGCTCTTATTCACTTCGCTCAATCTCTTCAAAACTTCGATGAGCCAAGTAGTTGGTACGAAGATCGCTAACCCAAAGATAAGCTTTTCTCATGAGAACCAAAGACGGGCCTTTGATGCACTGTGCCAAGTCGATGGTTTCCAAAGGTGTTGGACCCTTGGTGGCTCTTCAAGCCCAGTAGTCCATGCTCAGAGGGGAGTCTCAGCATGCCTTCAACATGCTCGAATGCCAGAACTTTGCTAACACTTCAAGAAAGAGAGAGTAATTTTTCACCCCGCATCACAGCTAACTGGCTTCAACCCTACATGTACACCCGAAAGCAAACAAACATGATAAAGCCGACTAAAACCAATGAAAAGGAAATACTCCAATAGTTTAACAAAACGCACTGTTTTCGCCCGAGCGGATCCCATCCCAAAAATGATTTATCTCTGGGACCTGAGCCGAGGGTTCAAAGGGTCCAAGCCGGTCCCGCAGGAGGGAGAAGATACCAACTTCCATTTTAACTATTTGTTGACCGGACCGTAACCACGGAGGCGGCTATTCTGATTGCCTTTAGCTGGGTCTCCCCAACAAGATCGATGCTCGGCCGGAGCTCGGTCACTTGCCCCCCTCGCCGTGTTCCTCCTTGTTCTTTTTGGGCGACAGTCTCGGGCCACCGCCGCCGAACGAAGGTCTCTTCGGTTGGCTCGACTCCTAGGTCCAGACAAACCGCCGCTCGCTTTTCACCCCCCGCCACCTCCCCCGATTTGCTTGGCCGAGCATCCCGGCTTGAATTAAAACAAGCTCCCGAGGTCTTTTGTTCGAGCCATTTCAAAGATGCTTTGGGTACTCAAATGGCTAAAGGACGGGCAGGGAAAGTATAGACAAAACAATTCATTATAAAAAGAAAGAAAGTTGCGAGCAAAAGTACAGCCACATGTCTGAAATGCAAAAAAACAATCCTTAC